>OY720641.1:61538150-62218567 GCA_963169105.1 Ceriagrion tenellum
TAAGAAGATCTCAGACTTTTTGTTTTCCTTCTTTTTGATCTTTCGCTGGAACCATGGAAACATATTTCAGGACATCCACTTGTACTGGCTAAGGTAAGATAAAAAATATATACCACTGTACAAGGACTATAAATTGACTCAATTATAAAATAAACTTATAGGAAAGAGTTGATGTACTCGGCAAACATTCGAGAAAGTATTCCGGAAAATCGACAACCGTCTTCAGTCATTTATCGTGACGCTTCAGAAATCTCTTGTTGCATCTAGAACTCTCATCTCACTTCTTAACGTACTTTCCATAAACTCTGCGATTGAAGTATACACTCAGTGCCTTAAAAAGTTCATTATTTGAATCCAAACGCAACTTTCAAGCGATATATTTCAATAAATATCTTTTTGCGTATATATTGCGATGCCATGACTTCAATAAAGTGTTATGTAGCTGTAAACGTGAAATTTTGACGGGAGGAATTTTTTTGAGCAAGCATTTACAAAACCCTAAAGAGAGCCAGAATATAAATTGAAATTATAAACAAAATTTAAAGCAAATACCGTCGTCCCAAAATTGCTATATTTATTTCAACTCTGGAGAAAGGATGAAAAAGGCACTAATACTGATAATTCTGATGCGGAAGTACGTAAAGGATTTATTCTCATTTTAATCAAAAGTTCAATCAACCATTATAGCTAAGAATTAAACAAATAATTGTGCAGCAAATATCATAATAATACCACGAAAGTAGAAAATAAAATGTAATATCACCACTGATGCTACCAAAAAAAAGTTATTATAGTTGGATATTGGACTCAAACACACACGGGTAAAAACCGAAGCACTTCGGTTTCAAAGATAGAAAGGTACAGGGAAGCAGAACTGTTCCACATCACACCAGAAATACAACTAAATGTGCACGTGCATTTCGCTGGAGCAAAGAGAAGTATGTTCCCGAAAATATCCGCAACTAACCTCACGAGGGTCTCCACAGTGTCATAAAACGATCCTCGTTGGCAGGCCTTCTCGACGCCTTTTGCCTTCAAAAGGGAGTTGGTCTGTCAAACAGAGATGCACATCCTTCCGTGGGCGAAGTGCAGGATATATGTGAAAACCCCGTCATTGTTTCAGGAGTGCATTCAAAGAAAGAAGTCTTTCGTGATACCTCTTTCGGTGTCCCGCGATATGATTATGAGTATCATTTGTAGCATGGTTTATTAAAAATTCTTTATGGTGGCTCATTGCTATTTCTATATATCGATGATCACTATAGGAAAGTGAATGTGGCCATATCGTTTCCACACACTAGTCGTATTATCGTACTCCCGTCGCCGGCGGGCGGAATCGGACTCGACAGCGCGCTCGAATAAACGATGTAATATTCAGGGTCGCAAATATGCGCAAGGTTTATCTTTAAATTCACAAACTGGAAGCTTTGAAGAATGACGTGGTATGAGTCACTTAGCGTAACCAGGCGGCACCAACTACTTTTTCTCAACAAATATGTAAAAATTTGACTGAACATAGGCTCCACCATTTTGTTGTGTGCCTATGGTTTATAATATAATCAAATCTTTAAAAAGCCATTAAATAAAGGATAAATAACGGTGTTATAAAATAGTTTTAAAACTTTTCCATTTGTTAATCCATTAAAGTACAGAAAGAGGTTAATTTTGGTAATTCACAGAGAAAACGAAGGTGGGCGTTCTTTGCAAAATTTGTTCAACTTTGACCCCATATATATTGTTAATATGCGAGTACAGGAAAAAATTAAATACGGTATGTTATGCACAAACTATTTGAAAATATTACTGCGAAGTTTCAACTTCCATACTAAAAAAAAAAGGTTTTAGAGGTTTTGGCCAGCTTTTTTCGATTTCAGCCCACTGTGCGGCGTATGGCTTTGAGCCACATTTTCCTCCGTTTCTCTTCTTTAGGTACATTAAAAAATACCTAATTTGGTGTTGATATACTTGTGATTTTGCACAAAGGCACTATACACCATTTATAAGGCATTTATGAAGGATATTTAGGTTCTCAAAACTACGCTCAAGTCACAACACTATACACTTGGCTCACGATACTGGACTCTGACGTCACGCTATACAAACATGGCGACAGTTCGTTTTGAGCGCAATCTGGTGAAACGACATTTAAAGTTTAATTATTCCGGTTTACTGCAAGTGAGGAAAAAACTGCTTGCTGCATTATATTTAAAGGAAAGGGCTCTTATTTTTCATGAAATAATAAATTTTCAGGAAAAGCCCCCATTGTAATCCGTATGATCTACTGCGTGAATATTTTTGTCAGCATATTTTTAATGCTATATACACTTTTGTCAATTATGAAATGTTTCCAATTAAGTACATGTGCCTACTTTCATCTTGTTTACAAATCAATGATGAGATTAGTTATTCATTGTGAACTAGATTCGTTATCTCATTTTGATACCAAATCGCCATTTTTATCTTAGAAAAAATGTTTTTTTTTTTAAATTTTAATGTTGTATAATTAAGCTGATGTCGATTTTCTGTTTATTATTTTTGTTGAGTAATACTTATGCTTTCGTAGTAAATGATTAATACCTTAATTTGATAGTAAAAGACTGTCCTATTCTTATTACATACTGAATTTATAAGGTATTTAACTAACGATGCATACATTTACATACTATAGAATGGTTAAACCGCTGCAGAGTTGAATAATTAGACGTAGCTTAATATCTACAGCTAGATCTACGAAATACCGTGCAAGACACCACTATGGTTTGTAGCACGGGCTCATTCCACACCAAGCATGAAACCCTCATCCTAGCTGAAATCAGAACCGCGCACGTTCCCCGGCATGCCAAGTGTAGGCCAAGAGCAGTCGGGATAACAATATGCGGTCAGACCAGAAACAAGGAGCCTGCTATGTGGACTAACATGCTACCATGTGGTACACCATTTACGACTACTGGTTTTAATTTCTGCGACAGCTAAATAGTTCTACAAGGTAATTTAATATGAAAGCTTATAACGATGTCAAGGTATTTAGTACAAGTGGAAAAACCTATTTTTCCTAGTCAGGGTAGAAGTATCCTAGAACTGATCTATTGCAACTATTATGATCTCTTACTGTTCGTGGAAAAAATAACATTTTAAACCTAATGGTCCTACAGTTTATTTCCTTAATCATATGCCAGCGACCGTTTTTACCATAATAGTTTGGCTGTAGCCAAATATGTTCAACGTCCGGCAAAATGCACAAATATGCTTCTATTGGTAAAATGCACGTAACATAATGTACAAATTTATATGCTTTTTGTGATTCGAGCATGTGTTAACCAATACATTTGCACTAGGGCTTGTTCGTTCCGATTATCACTGGGGCTGGACTTGGAGAAGCAATTTAAATACCCCCTGCGAGGGCCATCCGTTGCAGATTGGTAAAATTGTAGGAGACAAATGGAAGGTTATTCACGTCATGATTTCACGTTAAAATAAGCATAGGAAAAGGTAGTTGAAATTTCACCTTAAGATTAACTTCTCTGAACCTGAAAAATAATCATAGGATGTTAAATCTTGGAATCTGCGGTGTTCTGATCATTTGAGCGAACGTCGAGCCCATAATCGGGGGAAGTAAGGCCTTTACGTTCGTCATGAGGAGGAGGGAACAAGGCCATAGAAGTAGAGTGGAGGAATTTAGTAATACATTGAAGGATAATACGGATACAAGATACAGCAGCTTGTTACAAGCAAATTAATTTGAAGCTATGATTGAAAATGTGTTATGGAGAAGAATTATAGAACTTTGTTATATCTTGAATGAAGAATGAAAAAGATGCAAGTATGATGTTTGATAAAATAGAATTTAATTGGTCCGTTGTAACTTCGGCAAGTGTGCTTGATGCGAAAAAATGAAACTGTATGTTTCCTATGTACCACTCAGCTCAGTGTAGTCATGCGGGGCCAAAACTGGTATGGTATTGAAAATCTCAGCTTGATGACGTGGATGAAATGATTCTTTGATAACCTTTAGGAACGTGCTTGGAAACTTTTGGTTGTATCCCTGTCGTGGGTGTGCAAGGAAAAATGTTTCAAGGAAACGGAACATTATTTTATTGATAGATACTTAGATAAATTTTATAAATGTATTGATAAAAGTGAAAGTCACTCTGTATTTAAATTCCATTAATCTCTTTGAAACATCGATGTTTTCACGCCGTATTGAGATTGAATTGATTAATAAAATCAATACCCATAATATTGGAAGATCTTCACTGCCTGAGGTTTATCGAACATTCGCCTCGCTTTTTTTTTCTCGTGTAAGATCGCTGAAATCTGAATTCATCTCTTTACCCTTTCCATCTTCAGCCCTTCACCGGTGCTTTTCATTCCACACCACACCCTTTAATATCCATGACCATCCACCACTTGGCAATTTCCTTCTCACGCTATGCAAAGAGGCCGAGAATAGACTACAAGAAGGGCTCTATAGGAGTCCTTCTATTGTCTATTATTAAAAAGCCGGGATAATCATTAATCTTTCTTCCGTGCTGACTGATAACTTAAGTCGGTAACGCCACTGTTAGCTAGCAAGCATAAGTATCCCACCTCTTTACTACACCGTGTAACTGCATCGCGATAAATAAGCAGTATGTAGAAAACATAATCCATTCTCATAAAAAATCCTATTCGTAACTTCTTAAAGAGTACTTGCCAATGGCGATGATCATATCACGGAACTTCACCACATAACCTCGCCCATAGGACTCCAATTGGAGTACACTGCTTGTGTTTGGAATCCTTGCGCAGTGGCCCGTAACATTGAGCTAGAACGCGTGCTGCGTACACCGGCAGGATTTGTAAAAGCTCTTTGCGATTTAGTCATTAATTTTACAAGCCTTCGACAAAAAATATATTGAGAATCACTTTCAGGCCGTTGACCGTTGGCCATGGCCATTGGTCGTGGAGTTAAAACATAATATCTGATATGTTTCAAGCTAAATACCTTGTTGACGGCGTCAATAGAATTTTTATAATCCTTAAATTCACGAGATAGATATTAAATTAGGAAATTATGCTGCATAAAGTACAGGTTGAAAATATAATTCCCGCAAACGACAAGATACTAAGCTTATGCGACTTATAATCTAATCTTATAACAATATTGAAGATTATTATACCTTATTAGTCGATTAAATCCTTTGACTTTCTTTCTCAATCTGCCTACATTGTGCCTATAATGCGAGCATATTTTTTATACATGCAATGGTTTTGAACGCTTGATTAAAAGATAATCAATTTAATTGCCGCTTACCAATTTTTCTGAACAGATATATAGTTTAAAATTACGTTAGCACACACAGATTTTTGCAAAATTGGTTGTACACGTTTAGAAAAGTCAATGTTAGTAAACTTTTATCTTCTGACAATTGATACTAGGTTTTTGCCTATGGATCATTGCTCGTACTTTCATTGACGTTACGACAAAGAACAGGGTATGTTGAAGGTAATCTATATCCTGTAACCAGCTTCCGAGTTGGCTGACTGAGTACTATGTAAATAAATATGTAAATAAAGCTGTATTCCTTAAAAATATTGACATTTCTGAACATCTGCATCTACAAAATACTGTGCAAGCCACTACTAAAATATTAGGAACGGGGTGATTCCACACCAGGCATAAAAGACTCATCCCAGCTGAAATCAGAACCGCGCACACTCGCTCAGGTGCCATGCGCTGGCAAAAGCAGTCACGATGACAATACGCGGTCAGACCATACACTACGCGTTAAGTAAGCAAAAAATGTACGCGTTTTACGGGATTTCTCATCCACTACTCTCGTTTCTGGCAAATTGCATTGAAATGGCATTAATGTTCCAGCGCTGAAAAAGGATACACTTGACTGCATGGATGCAAAAAAAAATAATGAGTGAACAAAATTTCTTTCCAGTGACCATTGAGAGGTAATTTTAAGCTACATTGTTGGCTGAGCTGTAAGATTGTTTCCATTGGTGCCGCATCTTTATTGTTATGGATTTCGTAATGGATCAAATTGCTCCGATACCTTACGAAATGATGATGAGAACTAATAGGATAAAAAGCAGGGAGTTTACGGATGTAAATTTATTTAGAGGTATCTTGTATTAATGTAAATAGAGAACCAAGCGTACATTATTTACACGCCATGTATCATAGCACTCCAACGGTGTTGTAGTCCCGTAAAATCCACCCCTATGCTCATGATTCGACGAAGCCGGAATTTTAACTAAAACGTATTTAAAAGTGTTTACATCGTTATCTGTGAATTTTTACTGTGATGCCCATAAAATTTATAAATCATTTTCATTAAATAAAATTGATTTAAAACAACCAAATCTCATATTTTCACTAGTTTTATGAGTTCTATGTTTAATCCATTACCTCTCGCTTTATATTATACAATTACTAATGAAATCCTGGCGACAATCCAAAGGTGGTAACTTTATTAGAATAATTCGAGCCGTGTTGACGATATAACAGAAGGATAATTAGCATTAACTGCAATAAGAAAATCAAACCTTATGCTGGTGAAAACACGCAATAAAACAAAGTGGGCAGTACTAATTCTAAATCTGTATTCTAAATTAGGTCACATTTACATACTTTGAACGTGATAACTAAAAGTAAAACCAAATACCATCTAGATACCTGTTTACTTTATGATATATTTGCCGAAAAAGAGAATGCATAGAAAACGGTACGGCTATGCACTCCGGAGAGGTAATTTAAAAAAAGGAGGAACTGATTACGCATCTCTCTCTCTCTCATGATAAATAATCTCACATCATAAATTTAACAGGGTTTAATTTTTGATGAATCATATAAAACAGCCTCATAGAAGGCGCTGTCAACTCCGATCATTATTAAATGAGTCAGATTAAAAACTTTGGTTGCAAATTATGTTAATTATTTTTCTCTGATTGTATTTTAATATTATCCCATTGATTCTAACAGGTACTAAAACTTAAAGAAATTTAATTAGAATATGGTTTCTATTAGCTTGTATGGGAAACTGATCTCGATTGAACTACCTTAATCATCAAAATCGATGCATGTTGCCTTTGGATTGATTCGTCAAGTCAATGAACCCGGATTGGAGGATCGTGCAGCCTGTGGATTCTCTCCGTTTTCCTCCCGCGACCTTTCGGCGTTGCCCCACAGAACGCTCCTCGCCTCCAACGACTGCTCCTCCACCCATGCTTCTCCTCTTCCCTTCGCTGTCTCCGATTTCCCCCACCTTTTCGATTTACTTTCGCATTTTCTCCTCTTCCTTTTTCCACCCTTTATTCCTCCCCTTCTCCCAACCAACCAGGGTCGTCTCGCACCCGCAACCACTTACTGATTCTTTTTTCGGGTGATTGATCGCTTTAAAGGCTTCGAAAAATCCCACCCGCTATTTTTCCCCGCCCAATTCCATCTCCACCTCCCACTACCTTCAACCCTCAGTCTTCCCTGTCCTTTTTTTCCTCCCGCAGTGACGCTAAAACCATGAGACGCGCGTCATGGCATTTTTTTTAGCTTCTCATGGAAATTTTCTAGAAAGGCTTTTACTCTCGGCTGGTGAATAGATATCTGCGATATTTTAACATCGTATTTTCCTGTCCTGTCGTGGAACCCTCACTTCGTGTTTCCAAATGTCTCCTCCTCCCTTCCGAAAATTCTTCCCCTCCGTAAACCAAGATTCGTTTACTTTGTCGCTGGCTTCGCCTTTTAAGGCTCTTAACTTTGCATTAAATTTCGGGAAGCCTCTCTTCTCTTGGTATTTCTCTCTTCGTTCCACGTCCTGCCAGCTTAAAATGACACATAGATGTTACCAATGTCTGAAAATGACAAAATTTAGGAATCGAAGGAAAGCTGAACTAATTTTTGTTTGTTATCGGACGATATTTTCTTGTGTAAGGAATTTAAGTTTGGTTTGAATTATCATTGTATTAAATCAAGAATTAGAGCTGATATGATCTATGAATTTGGATATACCATGTCTAGGATAATATTTAAAATGTCTCCTTCACTTTCAAAAATTATCATATTTCCCTTATAACATACGTCGAAGTTCGTAGCCAAATAAACGCGAACATATTTCTTTCTTCTCCTTTTTCACCCTTGTTGGACAACCTTGTGCCGGGAAATATAGCTAGAATTTACCTTCTCTTAACACTTGTCGGAATCTTCAATGGAATAATTTGTTCAGTTTGTAATTTGGCCTGATAGTTTAATTTGTTTAACACCATATGTTAGAAACTAGCAGATTCTCCGGAATAAGTTGTCTTTATGATGGCATTGGAGAAGAATGGAATCCATTGAAACGACAAAATCTAGAAGCATATATTAGCAATGACTTTATCTATATGAATTAAATTTAATGACTTTACCTATATGAGGCCAGAGTTCAAACAAATTAGCTAATCATTCATTTTATGAGTAAATAATCTGAAAATCACCAGAAGCGATTTTAGATATTTTTATTAAGCTAGTCATTCCAAGATTGTTTATTTGTAAAGATCATTCAATTTATGCAGGAGCTAAAAGCAAACACCTCATTTAAGTAACAAATTTTTAACATTTTTGACACAAAGTGATACATACCATTTAATGCAGTGCTTATCCAAGTAGGAGTACTGTCATTGCCTTAGGGAACGCTAGAGAAAAATGGGCAGAGTATTTGTGATATCAAATGGAAACTTGTGCCACTAGGAATGGCATTCAGTGACAGAAATGAGATGATGGCGGGAATCATAGCTATGTAAAATTAAGGTTTACGATTACATAATAATGTACTTTAATGCTGCTTGGTCCAGAAAATGTTCTCAAAGATTCTCAGAAAAGAGGATGGAATGAACTGCAAGTTTTGGGAATGTGGTTTGAGTGGAAAATGGAGAATGAATGATGGACGGTATAGGTGGTTTGAAGTGGATATAAGGGGTAATGAGCTGTTGCAGACCGTAATATCGGGTGGGATGCTGGGTTAGTTGAGGATGGGAAGGAAGAGGATAGACTTTATGTACAATAAAAAGAGAGAGAATATCCACTGAAACGAGGATGAAAGTGTGCTAAAAGACAGACACATACATATGAAAAAAATCTTTAGGATATTTACTCAATTCCATGTAAACCAGCAGAAACCAGTATATCACCTTATGTTTTTCGCAATTAAAGGCTTCACTTACGTGTACCAGTGAATAGTCATTGTGGTTCATATCTGCGCCTGTAGAAGATAGGCCAGTTCTTACATATGTACTCCTCTAATTTACACTTTTGTAGAAAATAAATTTATAATAATGTATTTCATTCCTCTCTAGCACTTTCAACTCATTCTCGTCAAACAGCTGATTGGTAGGTTTTGGGACGGTGCTCATCTTAATACGTTTTCACTCCCATGGATTGCCCGCGATTTGACCCCTCTTGAATTCCTCACATCCTCTCCCCATTCTTATTTCGTCCAGAGTTTCTATCCTTTTTCTTCCTTTTCCAAGCATCCCCAGTGTTCTTCCTTCTATTGCCCTCTTCAGCATTCCCTCACTTTTCAATATATCCTCCATCTACCTCTTCTGCTTCCTCCAACTTCTGCTTCTCGCATCTTCTCCGCTCCAACCATATCCAATACTTTCTCGTTTGTCCTTCTTACCACCCAGCCCCCCTCCTCCATCCTTCTCGACACCCACATATAAAACGGCTCAAGTCTACGAACATCATCCCTTCGCAAAGACCCAAAGACTCCGGCCCATTGAGTATGACGCTCCATATTAGGGCTTTAACCAGCCTTTTCTTTACATTTCATCTCATACCCCGCCTCACAAATTCCCTCCTATTTAAAAATACTTATTTATCCAAGGTTATTCTACATCTTAAGTCTCCACCAATATACTCATTCTCCTATAAAATACTACCCAGAAATATTAACTGATTAACTAGCTCTATTTTGTGCCATCTCACCCTTATTTTAAGCCTAGTACTAAGCAATTTTGTCGTGTTATGCTTTACCTTCATCCCATAGCTCTAGTTTTGCACATCTAAAGCACTCTTCATTGACTATAACCTCATAGCTCATACTAATGTTTGACCACTTGCTCACAGACTAATGTTTGATCATAGGCGAATCTTTCTATTTCTTTTCTTCTAGCGTCTTTATTCCTTTTTCCAAACTTCGCCATTCATCATCCGCTGGTCTCAAACCCCTATCATCATCCGTAAGTTTATCAACCTTGATCTTGATACTTATTTTTCATTTTCTTAGTCATTACCTCCATACTCCAATTTCATATCCTCCTACCCCTGCCTATGATTTTTATTCTATCGCGTCCCCTAGCCCTGGCAGACCCTGGATAAGTATGTTAATTTTTTGCACTATTATTGAATGTGTTTAGCCGTAATATAATCTATATGGAATCTCTCCCGACATATACATTTTTTAAGAAAACTTAATTTGTTTCATATAATTCAAACAACTGTCAAGGAGGTCCTAAAGCAATTTTTGAGGCATGTCAATATTACAATATATTGACAGCATAATCGACTTATTCTGAACGTGACTGTGGCAGGCTTCCCTATGTAGAAGTTTTTATGCTCGCATTCGTGATGAATAAAAATACTTTGCTGTTAAATACAACGTTATGTTAAAAAATTCTACGGAATGTTTGGCTGTTTTCGTCAAAGTTTATGTCATAAAGATGAGGAGGACAGTAAAATACAAATATTCAGGTAGAGTTGGGAAGGGTGGGGGACGACCATCAGGAGCTGGTGAGGCTGGAAATGTCATAATTAAATTAGACAATTTTATTGGAAAAAGTCTTAAAGCCTGTTAGTGACTAAATTATGACTCAACCGTAATCATTATTTTATGGGAAGTTGACAACTCATGGGTCTATCCGTACACGCTATACCTCAACTATAAGTAAACCTATCAAACCAATGTAAATAGCTGCACTTTTATAAAAAGGGTGAAATATATTTCCAAATACGTCTATAAAGTGCACGGTCAAGCCAATTTTATGATGTAGGAACATGAAACCATCACTCCGATATGCTTGGCTGTAGGAATTTTCTGCAGGCTTTTAATTCAAGTTTGTAAAAAGTGCTTACACAAGTTTGAAAAAAGTAACAGATAGTGCTGGAGGGGGAATCCGGAGATAAAATGGACGGAATAAATAAGAAATGATGAATTCACAGAAGAATAAAATACAAAAGGATCACTATGAATAAAATAAGAACAAAATGTATTGGACCCATAGTGACACGCAATAGGCTTGGGAAGAACGTAACTAAAGGTAAAATAGTTAGATAGGTCCCCAGAGGAAGACCGAGGAATTAGTTCATGGACCAAATAAAGAGGAAAATAAATAAGAGGAGCTTCCAGAAAGCAGTAATACTGGCGTTTGATAGGGAAGTGTGGGTGGCTGCTATCAGCTGTCTTATAATTGAACGATCATTGACGATGAATAAGTAATGAGTAAAGTGTGAATGATACTTGGTGATGAGAGAAGTTCCTTCTCAATTTGTCTACAAACTGGTTTCGTACGGAACAAGGCATCAGGTTTATAATCAAATTTAACTTTAGGGAAGAGTTAAGGTTTTCCCCTCGAATTATTCGAGAAAAGATTTCTCGGTTATCGCACCGGGTGATTTTGTTGAATACTACCAACGTTAAAACGGCAGCCATCGTTATCGGGATAACGAGGGTTGGAGAAAGGATATGGTAGTAATACATAGTAGAAAGATCTTCATTTTTGTAAAAGCCCTTACAGAGAAAAGAAGCTGTATCAATACAAAATGAAAAAGACGACGTCGGTAGACATAACCGTCATCTAAATATGAATTGGAGAGCGGTGATCAACATCATTCAAAAGTCACATAACGGCTGAGAAAACAATGGGGAACTTTCGGCTATATACTTAGAGGTTGAAGGAGATGGCGTTAGCAATAGCGGCCAAAGTGGGCGTAGTCAATATGCCATACTTGTTTACTCCGATTTTCCTTTAGCGCATACGGGCTGATGCGATAACTGTGCAAATTATCGTCAAACATTTACTTCTATAATACCCTATCTCCTAACTTATATCAAATTCTGTCATTCTCTCTCGAGGGAACTAAGGAAAAAGCAGGGGAAACCAATTTGTTTTGTCACGTTACTGTTTTATGACGCAATGCCATCTCCATCTACCTCAAAGGTTATTTATATAACCGTTAGTATTCCTGATCCAGCTCTCATTATCCTGATACTTATGATTGAGTCTGCCATCGGCACTTTGGTAGTACTCAACAACGTTACCCTGTGTAATACCCGAAAAATATTTACTCAGCTTTGGGGAATGCAATGACTACAAACCTTCATTGCCAGTTTCAGAATGCTCAGGTAACTATTATGCATGCATTATATCTTTCATTCAGCAAACATCATTTTCTATTTCTCCGGAGAGTGAAATACTATATTAGCGTATTTAAATGTAGCTTATTCTTTATGGTACTACATAGAATGACGTTGATGATACTGACTGATGTTGACGTTCTTTCAAGTTGAGTTGAATTAACTTGGCTGCATAACGCGTAATAAGCTGTTTTTGCCCCTCTACTCCTTAGCCAGATCCTTACATATAAAACTACCTCTTTTGAATTTTAAAATTTTACTTAATATCTAAGTTTTTGCCAATATTTTTCCGATCGTAATTGGAACGTACGTTAATTTGGCCTTCTTTGAATTATTACTCGAACGTCGACCAAACCCATATTCAAGTTCTCCCTTGTGTTAAAATCATTTTATTCCAAGCGTTTGCCCAACCATGTTTGGTTGACATCAATTCTTCCCTTGGCATTCGAAGCGTTCGTTTTTGAAAGACGAGTCAGTTTGGGAAGTAGGAAGGGCCCTCAATATCTGGGTGGTTATTTGAACAGCCGGGACATCATTCATGTTAGTCTCCTCCTACTGTTACCGCGCTTATCAGATTGTGCGTCATGCGTCCTTTCCTAGGAAACCTGCATTTTGGTTCCGAGCACCTTTCCAACAAATACATTTGGCGAGATGAAAGATAACAGTTATTTTTACCAGGGAAGAAAGGGATCTTTAGTCAAGTGCGAGGCAGAGTACACTTAGGCATGAAGGATCTGTCGAATTTTGAGTCAACAGAAAATGGAATTTCCGGATTCTATCAAGTAGGTTGAAACTAATTGCAAATGGCTAGGTTGTGCTCATGGGAGAAGTTTCAGCATAATCAGAAGTGCAGGGTAAGGCTTCAGTGCCGAGTAGGCGTGGCCTACCTATCAGAATACTTCCCATTCCCCGTGGTTTTTCTCGTTGACTTGATGGAAATCAAATAAGATCATGCTAATTGATGGATGATATCAGGCGTCAATTCGTAGAATATAGTTTTGCTTGTGTCAATGTTTCAAAGAACAGTATGTACTTTTCTACAATTAATTTGTATGACACGATTCACAGCTTAACTTCATTGTCAGGTACAATTCATTTAATAATATATGCACTCAAATTGTTGTTGGGTATTTTCTGACCAAATTATCAATGGTGCAATCTACACTCCAAATATCTGAGGTCATTTCATTTAAAGATTGATTTATCTATGAACAATGAATCGATTCAAAATATATAGCACTTTGTTGAATAATAACCTTTCCCATCATACAAGTACTACATCTATGTTTCCTTGTCATCCATCTTAAGCTTTAGTTTCTTCATTTCTCTTCATCATGCCCACAACTTTTGATCCAAACATCTTAGTAGTCGCTGTTGACGGCAATGTCTACTTTTGCGTGATGGCATGATGAGCTGACCTTCCCATTCTTCAATTTTACGCTAGTCGGTACTGTTTTGGTGTATAGCTTCAGAAAGAAGCACTGGCGACCTTAACCCGTGAGATAATCCAATAAACTGTATTTAATTTACCAAATTATTAGTGAAATGCGTAACAAACGTATGGTTTATCCACAAGATTTGAATTTATACTAAATGAAAACGGCATAAATACCCCTTCCACTACGTTACTATCACAACCATTAATAAATAAATAAAGTATGCAACCAAATTTACAAGACAATGCAGTAAAGCTAGAAAACGCGTCCCAAAAAATGAATGATTATAGAAAAGTGTAAATTATTCTCTTCAATATGGTTACTAATCCTACTGCTTGAAATTTAAGCCAGATATAAGGTCTTAACTGTGCCGACTGTAATGGCGGAATGGGCCTCTAGGATCAAGTGAAATGTCCTCTACATTTTTTTTCTAACCTCCTTGGTTCCGTCTTCATTGACTCATGGAGGAACACATGCACACTAAGAATTACTACGTTCTTAGTATTGAACGATTATTGGTGATGATTCCAGTGCTCGTTTGATTTTCTTATTTTCTTCTACTATTAAATCCGTTCTTTGCTCTCGCTGAGTTTGCTTCATTAATGTGATAAGGCAGGCTACCGAAAAAAAATATCAGGGTGGCAAACTTCACTCGAAATATCTTCGGTTACTACATTCAAAAATGAATAATCAATAATTATGAATCGATTCATCATTTGAAGCTCAACCTTGTGATTAAATGAAACTTGTATTTTTCCACCAATTTTATTTATCTGGTACTTCGCGTTTCATCGACGAGCGTATCATCATTGCATCAGGTAAAGATTTTGGAAAACAGTGAGAGAGCATATTTATACAACTGTACTGGTATTTTCTAGATGGCGAAACACCTTATGTATATTAGGTAAATAAAATAAGCGTGAAGTACAGGTTGTATTCTTTGAGTGCCGTTACTATAAAATTTAACGAAATGGAGTCTGAATCTGTAGAGTGTTTCCAACGGTACAGTCTACCTGTTCCTTGTCTGTTCCTTTTTTCGGTATTCATTCCGCGATGTATGTTTTAAGAAAACTACAATATTTCGCTGGTCCTCCTGTCAGCTTCATCAGGTTAACTGAACCTTAACCTGATTTTCAGTTTTAATTTCAGTTTCAGTTAAGTTCAGTTAACCTGATTAAGCTGGCAGGAGGACCAGCGAAATACTGTAGTTTTCTTAAAACATACATCGCGTAATGAATCCCGAGAAAAAGAACAGTCAACACTGCATCCGCGGAAGCTTACGAGCTAATATTACCTGTTCCTTGTTTCCTCCCGCGTGACTTGGTTGCTCTTTAATTTTGTATTCTATTTTAACTGATTTTAAATGCTTGTCAGTTAATCCGCTTCAAGAGAATTTGCCTCATATTTCTCCTTTTATTATGCCCTTTACAAATTAAGTGTAACTCTACGTTCGGCCAATCAATTTGTCTTCAGAGAGAACTTGATTTCGTCACGAATACTTTTCGAGTAAGAACACCTAAGGAATAAATATAACTCGCGGTCATAAGCCTGAAACATTGTGTAGCTTTCTCCATAACATCCTATTCTTTGCATCAATTTGACGCAGGCATTGCTTTATACACGCCTTCTTGCTTTGTGGTGATCATAATATCCCTATTCTTAAGAATGCCTTTCACCACATTTATCCATCACTTTCACCTTTTACTTCTCTCTCTCACGCATATCTCTCCTCTATCATAAATCTTAACTTTTGAATTAGTGTTGTCGTATGAATGACTTCAACATGCACTGCTGGGCATTCATTAAGGGCCCTCATGGAGCAGGAATACTTTCAGGAATAGACCTAATTCGGGGAGAGTAGCTATATTTGTTGAAAATTTTCACGATAAACATAGCAAAGTTACTTTACTGTTGAAGTAATTACGGTGGGAACATCTATCTCATCGAAGGAAAAAATATGGATAAAAACTTGTACAAAAGTTTGATGTTGACTGATTTTTGTCGGACATTTTTATACGATGGACTAATTTTACTAGGGTACTACAATGGTGGAAACTGTCACAGCCATGAAATTAAGAAAAGAGACCAGTCGTAGTTCGTTTTAGTTTAGCTTGATAAATGATCGGTTGTATGTAAATTGGACCCTCAAAAGATACAGTAGTTATCATACCTACGCCTAAAATATCATATCATAATTACAAACAGCTCACCCCGCATGGAATTTGTGGCATTATTTAGCCTTTTGCATGGTTTAATACCATATTATGATCTTTACAAATTATATGTGTCATAAGTTTGACCAATGCATTTGTATTCAGTACTACCTTGCGTTCACCGAGGTCACCACTCTTCGGGTAGGAAAATTAAACTGGTAAATATAATTCTTTATCATAGAACGGTTTAATGTTAATGCTTTCTCCAAAATACCCTATTATTTGTTTCAATTCCACACTAGCATAGCTTTATATACGCCTTCTTTTTCTATGATAATCACAATATACCTTCCCTTATTTGTGTCTTTCACCACATTAACCCATATCATTCGCAGTAATGACTCCAACCACAAGTTATATTATAACCAGTATTGTATGGTCACATGTTCGTCTGCGTAGCACTCACTAAGTTTCCGGTCTGACCGTGCTTTGTCATCGTGAATGCTTCTGCCTTCGCCTATAGGTCTAGGGAAAGTGCGTGGTTTTGATTTTAACAGCGATGAATGCTTCGTGCCTGGTGTGAAATCAACCCATACCACACACCCTAGTGGTAGGTTTCTAAGTGTTTTGTAGAATAAGATCAAAGAAAAATGATACTACTGAATTATATTCTAATAAAATGCTTATATGAAATTTTTATCACATAACTAGCTGTGCCCGGCATGCGTTGCAATGCCTCTTTTTCTTTCTAAGTCGGCACACATATACATAGCAGACACATTTACATATACAAAACAAATAAAAGAATATAAGTTTTTGTGAATTGAATTAAATTTGAAAAAAAAAATCATTCAAGTGCTTTGGAAAAACCAATATTTTTTTCTTACCGCCCTCTGCAAAACAAAGTATTTTTTCCAGCTGTCTTGTGCCTGAAACATATAATTAACCATGTGAAAAGCACATTTTTTCAGAAAAGCACATTTTTTCACAAAAGCAAGACGCAGATTTTACAAATTCGTTCCACACACGTGATGCGATTGACCTTGTGCCTTATTGATGGTCATTGAGAATGCAAGGTGAACGGGGAAGTGTAGTCATTTGAAATTAAATGGAATTTCGGAGGGAATGATGGGAATACATGTAATGAGCACATCTTCTCCTGTTGACCTGTCATTCAGAATTGTTGCTTCGATAACGTTTGAGAAGCTCGCGTGCCAACACTCATTTGTTGAAACGGCTCGCGCTCCACCCATCGTACAATAGATTTAATAATTTATGATAATTTGGAGGTGCGCGCACAATATCTCACTAAAACTACATCGTAACCTGATGAATGGTATTGGACCGCATAGAAGACAAACAAAGAAATTCATGTTTATATATTAAAAGAAGATTTGGAGTTAGCTGTATCAAGTTTTAAAGCTAGACCGAGATAAGATTTTGAAAAAGCCTTAAAAGAATGCGGCAATGATCTTCCTCGATGTCTGGGATTTAGTGAAGTTCAAAAGTAAGTATAAGTGACACGAAAGCATTCCCTTGTCTCGAGAATCGTGAACTTACTCTGCCGCTGCGATACAGGTCGCCCCTCTCCAATAAATGGACTCGAAATTCTTTTGCGTTTCGATCGGTGGCCTACTTGCATGCGTAATGGCTCGAAGGTATCTCTCCCAATTTTCCCTTCTGTGCTCTATCCACGCAAATGCATTTGTAGCCCAGAGACTTGGCCGTACGTGTATGAGATATCTGTAGTGATTACGTGCCACGAGATCTCAATCTTTCGATGACTTGTAATGGTTAGGTTCAACTTTAGGTAATTCAAGCAAGATATTTCCATGGTTATTCGAATTATACGTTTTAATTTTAGCAACTATAAAAAGTAAGAAGTAAATATTCTCATATACAGTGAAACCCCGCTTAACGACCACACCTATCAGGCGACCACCACTATCAACGGCCAGATTTTTCAGTGGAACCATTGGTGGTCGCCTCATTTAGGTTTCACTGTCTGTGTGCATCAATCTAATATGCATTGAAAGCAAATAAATTATCGGTAAATTAACGCCATGGGTATATGTTTTAACAAAAATTTCGCTTCAAGTGTTTTTCTTTTTCTTCAAACCACCTGCCAGTTCATTTGAATAATATGTACTCCTTGAAACTGAACGCCTGTGGAATTACCATCCCTCTTAACGATCATTTGTCAGAGCAGCCGTCGGTGGTCGCTTTCCAGGTTTTAGTGTGATATAATAATGCAATGGTGCACTTTCTTTTGACTAAAATTCTAAGTGTCTATTAAATTTATTTATAAAAGTAAGTATCTTAACTCATTAATTTCACGCAATGCGTTAATATCCCCGAATCGGAAGATTTTTCGTAATTTGGAAAACAATTCTATGGTGATCTGAACGATTTATTTATAAAATAAGTTTCAAATACATAAAAGGTACACACGTAATCTTTTACGATACCTATGTACTAGAAATTACTGAATATAAAAAGCAATGTATCTCTGGGGTTCATACACGTACCGTGTCCCATTTAAAATGGCCAGTAATTTTTGGGAAATATCTAGAAAAATAGTACAATAAAGATAAAATATTTTTGTAATTTCGGAAAGGCAATATTATTTTCTTTGTAGAGAGACTCTATTTTATAGCTTTGGTGAAGTGACATCTCAAACAACATCATCTTAAATCATTGGGAACACACTGTTGCAATGTTTTGGTTGCCTGCAGTTACTTCATAAACCGATTACGTTATTGTTTTATCAGATCTTACGTACTCTCTTCTTTCCTCCAATCGCAGGCAGAGAATACTTGGTAAGCAAGTTACTTTTCATATGTTAATTTTTAAAATGACTGTGATTAAAATATGCCCTTTAGGTACCTAAAATCAGTACGTAACCCCTTGACCTCCATGACTATAAGACAGAAAGGGCCTGAATTTCTAATTTTTTAACTAATTAAATTTGGTCTAGAGGCTAGCATTTTTTTCTTTTGATACAGACGTAAAATGTAAAAATATTAGACAATTAAGCCTCGCCGATTCATGCCACTCACATGTCAAACTTTCAATTTTATACATGTAAAAATACATACTATTTTGAAAGTTCGTGTGAGAGAAAAAGGTCGTAATTCTCGTGTAAATTTGGAGGAAATTTTCAGATACATTCTTGAGTGAAATAATAAAAATCAACAAAAGAAACTGTGATAGAGGGCGATTTGTTGCTATTAGATGACACTTGGCACACTTAATTGACATATCGTTTTTTCTCTCTCATGCTATTGATATTGATATATCTCTCTCATGATATTGATATATCGTGGCTACTTATGATAATATAATTGTGAAATTATATGTGTTTTCAGGGAAAATTCATAAATGCTCGTTGTTGGCGAATAATGGTGTTCCAAAGCTGCAATGGAGTCAAATCAAACCATTAATAGTTAAACTTTGGACTTTTTTTAAAGGAATCAATTAAATATTTGCTTCTTGTCTTAACTACCAAAGTTTATTCATATCGTTCAAATCTTAGCAAAAATCTTTTTCTGTATATTTAGTTCTTAATTATCTCAGCATTATTAGTGATATTTATTTGATGATTTGAACTAAAGGTTAATTTACTATGAGGTCGGATTTCGCTAAATCAACTTAATATTAAAAACAAATTTAGCTTTTGCCGTCTAAGTAATCTGTGTTTAATCAGACTTATCCCTTATCCAACCTCCAACCCCATCCTTAGTCAGTACGGTTTGAGTATATGACTCAGAAAGATCTACAAATATACCTAACCCCAGGAATAACCCAATAAAATCTATCTAAATAAGCAAATAATTAGTGAAATGCATTTTTCAAATGTGCCCTTTTCCTCATTCTATAAAAGATAAAAAATGACAGTGAATATGTAATAAGATACATTCGATTATGTGAGCACTTTTATCCCTGTGATGGGAAATGTTTAATAAATTTTTTACTGATACGTGAAATCTAATATAGTAGCTACATCATGATATTATTACACCGTATTCAAATATTAAAATGAGTTAAATGAATCAAACCATATGCGCTAAAAGCATATGATATATTTATTTGTGTAAATTATTGAAAATTCTATTAAAACTATTCCACCAAAATGGGATAAAAATGATAAATCCTTACCTATGAATGCTTTAGGGTTTGGTGAGTTAAAATAATCTTAACGTAACGTAAAACGATGATTAATTGAGTGGGCCATAGCATTGGGCTCTTGTAGCTATAAATATGGAGAGAGTAATTGCTAAAATGCATCTTAAAATTAAAGTGGAACAAGAGGCAGGTCCCTAGACCTTGTAGACTTTGTCAGAATTTTAAAGAAGTGCTTACCCCGAGAAATGATAATTTCGAATCTCTGGGATGGAAGTGAGATACTTAGAGCTTTCTTAGATATGATAGATAAAAGTACAGAAAAAGCAAGGATGGGCCATTGTGGGAGAATTCAGAGAATCAGAGCTAATTTTCCAAGACCACCATCGCTAATTATTCTTTTATGACCGTACCCACTCAAGAGCCAACTTAACAGGAGTGTGATGGTTATGCATGCATGAATGGTAATGTAACCAACATTAGGAATGCGCCCAATTCATTTCCAACGACCGCCTTCTCACTGTGGTACGCCGAAAAGCCCCTTCTGGCGTGATTCCGGGAAACCGCAGGGATTTCACAAAAATCCCGCCTTTAAGCCTCGCGGCTTTTGCGTCCAAAGTGAGCGGAAACAGCAAGACGGGGGGAACTCTTTAAGGCACCATCTTCCGGCGGCGAGCGCGCGTAAGGGATTATAAAATTAGGAGAGACGTATTGTAGGTTATGTGATCCTAGGTCGGTAATCGGTCTAAGGAAGATATGAGATGCAGGAGTAGAGGAAAAAAATGTGAAGGAATGAGGATGATGAGCGGGCTAGGAAAAGTGTTTTAGGGCAAAATAGTGTGGACAATAATTTTTGGAAAATATCATCTAGAAAATGAATCTTATGGGAGGAGTAAGAAATCCAGGGATTATGGTGGTTCTGTGTAGCTACTCATGGAAGGAAATAAACCTGATAATAAATAATAATTAATCTATATAGGTTTATAGTTATGATCACCGTTAAAATTCAACAGAAAATTATTTGAGTTATCCATCAAAATGTAATCCCGTTAATTTGAGTGCAGTAAATACTCTCCTTGTACTCCATCAAGGATTCGAAAAACAGTGTGGCAAACTTGATACTTATGTCTAAGAAGGATTAATACGCTGCATCAGAAAGGCACTAAGGTTCCAGTTACCCTCATGTGGGCCTTTTTTTTAACAACATTTCACATAACTTATGTTCACCCTATCACTTCTATAGGTTTCATATTCAAGAGATTGCGAGAATTGTATTTGAACGATAAACTTTAACAGGTTATTGCAGAGATATATTGCTGATTACACCGACATAAATACATTTCTGCAAGCTACCCGCCGAATTATATCAAATTTTTTCCATTAAGGAAAGAGAAAGAGATTATTAAGAAACAATTTACATCTAAATTTAGGTCTAAAGTAGCTTGTAGTTACTTGAAAAAAAACTACCAATGTAATCAAAGTTAGTCACTAAAAAACAGTTGACAGTCTATACTAATTGGTCCAAGGTGGTAGTATGACTATTTACGGAAAAATCTCTAATTTTCAGAATCGATAATCATTGATTTCGACAGTTCGAAACTACAATATTTTATTTTTATTTGGGTAACATTTGGCAGACAGAAAAAATATTAGGCTATTTTGATTCTATTCTTCTTGAGTGAATATTCCGCTGTCATGGTATTTGCTAATAAATGTTATTACTAGATGAATGAAAGTTTTTAGACTTTCATTCTTGCATTCTCTTTTTTACATATTTTGTGTGCGCCTGAATTTGAGTTTAAGGACCCATTTCTACTTAAAATTTTCTTTTCTATTAAAAAAAAACAAGTTAGTCGTTTAATCGGACCTTCTCTCTCGGAAAATAATATTGAGCGCAAGTAATATGTATAAAAGAGGGACACCAAAATTTTAATTAGGGTGTTTAATTCATAACAGTTATTCAACATGTGGTTTATCACTTGTGTAAATTTCTCTGACTCGCCACCGGGTAAGAAATTTATAGAGAGCCGACGTTTCGCGTTCCGACTCGTTACCCATTCTCAAGGCTAATTGGTTTATCACTGTTTATTCTTAGCTTTTTGTTCCTTACCATTAAAATTCAACAGTAGGTATCTTCTAATGAATAATAGAGAATAATACTTTATTTATTATTAGCCTGTTGCTATATTACAAAACTTTATTTACATGTACTGGCATTCACATTTGTCTTTTATCGCCATAATATAACTGCTACCAATGTATTTCAAAGAGCATAGTATACGCTTCTCATTACTTATCAGGAGCTGGGTTCATGGGATCCGGAATTCCACCTTCCAAAATTAATTTTGTATACATTTGAAAATATTAATTCTTAAGGAGAACTTAAATTTTTTTTTCAAAATAATATGTTTTTTCGCTTTATGCTCATTTGGACCACTACTTAATGAAATATTTTTGCATTTTTTAAGCTTAAAAATATATTATTTTTGTATAAACTTGTAGAAACTTGTAGACCTAAAATCTTAAAATATTGATCGTATCAATTATGGGGCATTGAACTCATACCCAAATTTTAAAAAAATACCCTCCGTTTTGTTTAAATTTATTTGTTTAAGTTCAAAATATACCGTCCTTCCATCCAAAACCTATTCCATCGTATACGTAACTACTGCTAGTATCCAAGCACCCTTCGCCACACGTTCTCGCTTCAGCTCTCAAGGTTTGTATATGGATGCGTTTTGACTTAGTTTTGAGCTTAAAATGTGTTTGGTTTACGAAGTTGTGTTGTAAGAAGATATTTGTCATGATAAAATATTAATAGCAGGACAGGATGTGAGACGGGACCAGTAAAATATTTTCCAATGCAAGCCCTGGCTACATTTATTATTCATTGGTCATTCTATCCTAAGAATAGTTGACTGCAGCCCTACCCCTATCTAATGCTTGTTCCCTTACCTCCTGTTATATCTTCTACCTACTTTCCTCTTAAATTGGTCCATTAATTTATTCTTAGGTCTTCCTTTAGGGACTTTTCCCTCTATTTTACCTTCAATCATGTTCTTCACGAACCAATCCATCTGGTTTCTCTTTTCTGTATTGTGCTCCGTATGATTCTTTCCTCTTATACTCTTCTTCACACTACATTTTTTCTTATTTGGCCCGTCTGTTTTATCTTCAGCATACTTCAGCACCGGATTCCGAAGGCTTCTAGTCTCTTATGGTTAGCTATTACGAAGATCTATTCTTTCTGCCCATAGAGTACAATTCATTTCCGATCTGTGGAGTAAAATTATTTATAAGTCATAAATTCAAATGTTGAAGGTCTGACTTTGTGGACGGCTGACATTGTAAATGATACAAGCTTTCTTTCTTCGACCCTTTGTTTGCAATTATGA
This sequence comes from Ceriagrion tenellum, assembly GCA_963169105.1. Classification (NCBI taxonomy): domain Eukaryota; kingdom Metazoa; phylum Arthropoda; class Insecta; order Odonata; family Coenagrionidae; genus Ceriagrion; species Ceriagrion tenellum. The sequence continues at coordinate 61,561,637 of OY720641.1, forward strand.
AACGAAATTCGATCGTTCGACTCGGTAATACTGATCATGGCTTAACTGTCAAAACCAGTAGTTCATTCATTCACAAATAGTGGAAGTGAAACTTTTATGCTTATTACAATACGTTTAAGTTAGTCCGAGCGAGATAATTCCCTAGTCATAACATTGTGATGATTCGAATTATACGTTTTAATTTTGTCAACTGTAGGACATATGAATAAAATATTGCATTATTAATGGTGCAATAATATAGTTTTATATGACAGAAGTTGTAAGTAATTAAATGAAAATATCTAAATAAGTCTTTAACTTGACTCATTTTTTTCGGGTGGTGCTTTTGAAACTCCTTCAAAGCGGAAAGTTTATTGTGATACCCAAGAACCCACTGCGGTGATTAAGTGCTTAATTTTCAAATATAGGTGAAGAATCAAACAAACTACTCACTTTTAGTTTTGTTACGACATCTCAGTGTTAGAAATTCCTCATTTTGTAAATAATGTCTCTCTGGAGTGCATACACGTACCATTTTCCATGTTAAACGGCTGGTATTTTTTGGCAAATATCTCCGAAAGTAATGTGATAATTTTTGGTGCCATTAGAAGGGTGAGATATTTTTCTTTAACATGAGACCAAATTCATTGATTTCCAAGTAAAAAGATATTTTGCTCAAACTACCTTAAGGTAGCAAAAGTTTGTTTATACCTCTAGATCACTTATTTCGGGACTTTGTCATTAGAAGCAGTTTAAATTTTCAATTCTAACATCGTAAGCATTGTATATATTAAGTTCCTCATCTACAATTTTTTTTATTTTCAATATTTTTCTTAGCATGAAAATAACTTTTGGTCAAATTTTGGCACAAAATTCAAAACTATAACATTTTATTCATTTGGATGGTATATAATGACAATGAAGTTTTTTTTTCTTATTTATCATTTCTGTTTTCTCCTGTGCTCCTAATCATTTCTCAAATTCTTCCTCAAACACCGGATCATGATAGTTTTACTGGATTTTTCCGCGGAAAGGATTCTATTTTGTATAAATTAACGTTTCTTATTTTTAGGCATCGTTGCTCCTTCCAAAAAAAAATTGTGCAGTGTTTCTTGCAGTGAAGAAGTTTTTCATGTATCTTAAAGAGTTAATTTTAGTAGTCAAGTTTCTGTAATAGTTCAAAAAGTTTCTCCATCCTCTTATACTCTGCTGCCCGTTATTCCTGAATGGTTTACTTTTTTTTTTTACTGGTTGCCGTTGTAGAATCTCCACTAATGAGGAAGCTATTTTTAGAGATGACACCCAACGTATTTGTTTTCTGTCTTTCTTGAAGAATAAGCTTGGTTATCCACAAAAAGTTGTTCCAGAACTGGATTTCGACTTCAAGTTGATATCTTTGTATCCCATTAGCCTTATTCCAAGCCAGAATTGTTGGGATGGAAGTAGTACGATGTATAAAAACTGTTTATGGGTTGCATACTTTATAAAGTATAATCTTAAAGAAAATTTCAGACAATTTACACAACATTATATCCATGTTGGATGTATCTGGTATATAATTAAATTTCGGATAATAGAGAGAGTTGTTACATAAATAAGCAACTTATGCTTGACTTAGATCAATAACTCTGGGCGTCTTGCTTGGATCAAAATGCATTCATCTACTTAGTTAAAAAATGCAGTTGACAAAGCCATATATCCATGTAAAATTACCGAGATTCTTCGTATGTGTATCGATACAAAATGAAAATTGAATTTTCCAAAGGTAATAACTGAAACATGCAGCAACTATCTTTTCTTGAAAAATTGTTCTTGGGGAACTATGTCTTAGATTGTTGAGTCAACTTAATGCTTATTTTAAGAAACTATGTTTATTATAGCGGAGGAGATAATATTTATTTCTTTTGTAGTGGTTTGAAAAAGTTATATTTAGACAAAATATTTCATATGAGGTAATTATTTCTGAAAATGACTATACTTGGTTATATATCTTGTTTACTTTCCTGCACATAGATTTAGAATTACATTTCAATTAGATATAACTAAGATGAAAGTGGCGTTGAAATTAGTTCTTTGAAATTAGCAATCGATTTATGTCCAAACTAATAAATAGTTTGTATGTATTAGTCCTACGATATTATCACGATTTGCTAAAACACTATCATGATGAAATGGAGGAGTATAAGATTAATCTAAAGAAAATTAAGCCTGAAAACGGTTCCTTGCTTTTAAACATTATCTCTTAAATGTCCTTTAAGTGATACCACCCGATGGTTCATGTATGTATACAGGGTATTATTAGCTGTGCAATGATGTCGTATTTTGCGTTTGCGTATAAAAAATTGCTGAATTAGTATTAATCTTGATTTTATATTACACACATACATCTGCTCTTACTTATGTAATGCAATTCAAATTAAAGTTACAATAGTTTATGAGTGAACTAGGTAAATTCAATGCCATAACTCATACATCTATGGACGCAATATAGTTAAATAATATAATTTGTAAGTATCTGGCCTTCGTGTTGAATAAACACTGCAATGTGGACAAATTGTTTGATGAGTGTTAACAAATGTACACTTTTATATACATTGCCGTCGAGAATATTCATAAATAATTTGAAACCATAGCTGTAGGGGTGCAATTGAAGAAAGTGTTGACGCACTCCCGGGAAACAATTTGCATTGAATTATACTCTGGTGTATCAATTATTCGATGGAAATGACCAATTCCTCAAAAAAATAAATGCTAAGGATAATTACGTATGCACTTAAAATCTTGCACAAGTCACTAAGATGAGTGACCTGAATGTAGCTCATTTTATCTTAAAGTCATCTTCGTCTACATTCTACCCTACGAGTCAACGCATGGGAGAATGACCGGGGATGTTAGAACACCAGCTATGTAGAGGATAAGGTAGTTAGAGGTGAAATGCTGAAGTGTATTATGGGGGTGCTATAAGTATAGCTCATGTTTTACTATGGCCAGAAATTGTGCATAGAAAGGGCACATTTTGTACCTATCTATTCAACAATGTACTTAGCTCTTTTATTTCATGTGTCGCTGGGAAACATATTCTGTTCTGAATTTCTCAAGAAAACCAATCTCAGTTTGTAGCCTCTATATTTCTTTTGGCTCCCAATCCTTCTTTAAGCTGAGAAACATTATATGTGCGCTCAAAGGAATTTTTTTACGAATTGCGCATCTCTCCTTCGTATTTTATTAATTTTTGTGGCTAAATCTTTCTGTCCTGAGTCTCTTGTGCTCTCGGTATGTGCGTGAATTGAATGTGAATACTCCGAGAAAAAAGTCATATGCTTGAAAATGCTGAGCCAAACGGTGGTGTTGAAGAGGAAGTGTCAGATATCATGAATCAAGTGCATGGGAGAGGAATTGAAGGCAATAGGGAGAAGGGACAGATCATTGCTTGGGCCCTCGGAGTTGAAGGACGAGACGATTACTTGGGGACTTTGGCGAAAGGCACCAGAGCATCGCTTCCTATGCTCGTCCGGAGGTATTCACGTCAAGGAAGTCGACGGCTGTTAACGATTGTGGTGCGAGGAGGACGGCAAATTGCATTCTGGAGCGAGGAATATTGCTCTCAGACCGTGAGATACGAAGCGAATTCGGCCGACAAGTGGAAGGGGACTGATTCGGGACCATTGATTTTGCCTATAATGATTATCGGTTGGAGTGTACTGGTTCGAATTTCTCAAGTTCCCTCTTTAGCTAACTCTATGATTTCATATTCGACTATTATTGGCCTGTCTAACAGACCTAATGACCCAAATGTTTCCTTTATTGTAAAATAATTTTGCTGACAGAAAGGACATTTGCTATAAACCATCCGGATAAACATTCTGCAATGGCGATGCAGAATTGTCAGCTTCGTGAATTTGCACTTAAAATGCATGTAAAATTTGTTTTCTTGTAGCAATAGTTTTCATTATGATTGTGTATTTTTCTTCTTATAATTATGTTCTTCACAAACCCATTGTGCCTCAGGGTGAGCCCAATATCTTCTTCTATTTTGGTTTTTGTTTCACATAGTCCTTTCCTCTTCCAATATTCTGTACTCTTCCTCATTTTTTTTATTTCTTCCGACCATTTTATCTTCGGCATTCTCCTCCAGCACCAGATTTCAAAAACTTCTAGTCTATTCTGTTTAGCTTTTCCAATGGTCCACACTTCCTATCTGTAGAGTTCTACGCTGCGCACGAATATTGTCACCCACTGTTTCCTGGTTAGTGATAAGATTAGAACTAGCATTAGAAAGGGAAAGGCGGAGGGCTGCAGTCATATGATTGAACTATTCTTAGGATTGAACGAAATTCTTAGGATTGATAAAAGTAAATTAATTGTCTTAATATTTCCCCCGCCAGTATTCAATAGCCAAATTTTTTCCTGCAGTTCTTGAGGAATCATGCATTAAAGATGAGCTAAAATGTCTAAAAATATTGGAAGTCTTTAAAGTTTTCACACCACTTTAGCTTAGCTTTAAAGTTTTTTAATACTAAATACTGGAACATGACGCGTGCAATATATTAGCTCGACATATCCGCAGTTGGCCGTTCTCCACACATTATCTCATACTCTGCATGGGGATCTCTTTGTGGTTTGCAACAAAATGAAGAAACTTAAATTTTTTTAACATTTCATTCCTTTGGGAATTAGGATACAACTTATTACGAGTCACTTGCTTTAAAGGTAGTAATTATTTGACATTTAGTTGAGAAAATATATGACGGTACCCTTAATATAGGCAATAACAAGTCGAGAATGATAATACGGTGCAATTTTGAGAAATGAACGTCTCTATTCCTTCCCTATCATCAATTCTCTCCCCCTTGAAAATGCTTCTATTGTCATAGGAATTCTACATCTGATATCCCATCCACTAAACCCATTTTCCCTACTACTCAGATAAATAAAATGCTCAACTTGCTCTATATATTGCCCTCTTGTCCTTATATGGACCCGCCTTCTTGTTCCTAGAAAATTTCATCTCTATCGTCTCCCTATCGTTTACCTTGATCCCATATCTTTAGCACAACACCTCTAACGCATTCATCATTGACTGAAACCCTCTTGGCTGACTGACCAATTATTGATCATCTGCAAATCTCAAATAAATGAAATTTTTATTTACTTTATTTTGACAATGATCATATATATGATAAACTAAGGAAACCTGGTAGAGAGTAGATCTTTTGCGTACAACAATGTGTAGCAAAGGGATTATGTAGGTACTAGGCAAGACAGCGTAAGCTCCAGCTGGTGTGATTAGAGATTCACTTTAAGAATGGTGAATGCTAGGCAGGGTTGAGAGAGAGTCTATTAATATAACCAGTACTAATACTGGCAAAAAGGCAAACTATGTATACGAAAAATCTGGGTTAGGCGTATTGCTCTTAGTCAGCCGACAACCCGTCCGCCAGCTTTGCATTTGGAAAAATTTGGTGACTAGATTTTATTAGAGCACCCTAATGACTAGCTGTCATGATTTTTGCTTCATCCTAAGTGGTTTTTCTTAGCTCACCAGTGATCTTGAAATGGGAAATTACTGACTTGTCACTCAATATATATTTATCCACCAAAGCAATTAGGTTTTGGGGTTATAGTGATGCAGGGGTGAAGGAACCATGCCTCTGACACCAAAGGAATAAATTTTAGAAATTTCAGGAGCGTTTTGAATATTTTCCGGATAATCAATTAATTTATTTTGACAATTTTATTTTATGAACATATTCCTGGAAAAAATACGATCATTAGGAATAAAATGCTTTTCACCATGTGCAACACATACACCATTGCTTAATGGTATTGCATTTATCTCACGAATTCATGTAATTTAGAGTTTATCGGCAGCCACACTCTGTTTTCCTCTTCAACATTAGCTTGGGATAGTGGATAATAAAGAAACATGTGATCAATAGTACCAAGTTTAGTGTATAATCAACGGTTTCCTGGCAATGGCTCGACAGATAAAGTACAGTTGATATGCGGAATTTTCATTTTGACTATCCTGGCAGAGTATTCAGAAAATTCCTGTATTGATTTCCTGCTGAGTACATTTTATGGTTTAGTAGAATTATCAGTTGAAATTTACCATAGTACGAACAAGCTTCTTTTTACTTTTACCTGAAAAATTCTGTGCCGACTCTTGAAAAAATGAGTCCCAATATCCACCCATTTATTGTGCTCAATCCGATTCGTCTCATCATAGTTACTGATTTCTTTTATAGAGATATTTCCAACAGATAGTTATTTTTAATACCTATCCCCTCTTAAACTGGTAATCATTGACAAAATCCACGCCCTTTCATCTACAACGAACTCAAAGATTTAAAGCTATAATGAACGTAATAAAATTAACACCACTCGTCAGAAAAGGTTCGAGTGAAATGATCAAATAAATCAATAAAGCTTCGCGGTGGAGGTTGATGAAAATGGTAATTCCAGCCAGTGAACAACCTTGGAACAGAAAAACTCAAAAAGCCTCGCTGTGGTGGTTTACGGGGAGTTTTATTCCTCAAATCTGACGAAAGACCATCCACTATCACTCTACCCAGCAATGGAACTTCTCACTGGGAAAAATTGCCGTTAAGGGCCGTTGGTTAGTGATCACCAATCATCTTGTCTTTCAATGCTTACAGGAATAAATAGTTTTCGCCACCCGGAACAAACATAGACGAAACAAACTTCAGAAGCACCTATAAAAATATTTGTTCTCACATTTTATGATGCACTACCAGAATCTTACTCAAAATTTAAATTTCACCAAAAGAGACAATATGAAATTAAAAAGAACGACTGCAAAGAATATGAACGAACAAGGGTGTGTTTCAGAAACGCACATTTTTGTACATGGTGACCTTCTTCAGCATATTAAAGGGGCATTTAAAGTTAACGGGTGTATGGCACTGAACCCGTTTAGCAAAAATATACCGCTTTGTTGAACATGAAAGATTTCAGGTTTTCCCGGTGAATAGAATGTAGAAAGGCTTCTCGGAAGCCTTTTTACATGCTATGTTGAACAGTTTACGCCTATTGATCCAATGAGTGTCCTCTAGACCCAATCCAAAATGATGCTATTACTAAAATGAGGATCTTGTAAACAAGGAATATGACGCCCATTTCTCTATAATTTATCCATAAGCCATGTAGACATTAATGCTATGCGACATACCATTATTTTTTGCAAAATTTTATTGTGATACAGCCTTGTATTTTTAATGCTAGCATTTCATTAACTTGCTGAAGTACAAAAATACGCGTTTCAGAAACACACACACCCTTTCATTGTCCTCGGAATATATCGCCGACACTTTCTGCTAGTTACTGTGAAGAACTTTTGGTGATAACGCCCGTTTCTTTCACTAACCAGTAACAAAAGCAATAATTATCGGAAAACATTTTGTGTGTCCATTGGCCTTGCACAAAGGTCTAAATGGACACTCGGCACTTAGCGTAAGCCATAGAACGATATTTGTTGTGGGAAAACTGATTATGAAGAGTGATATTTACCCTAGTTGAATAGAATTTAATGCTGAGAGAAACATGCTTTATGTTTCTCTTCAAAGATTTGTTGAGGAGCAAACTGAAAGCCGACGAGAACATGGGAGATTTTAATATTTTATTGAGTATTAATCGGAAATAATTGAGTTTGGAGAAAATCCTTGCTACCTGAATCAATGGATTTGACAAGGAAAGAAATGTAAATGATGAGCATGTAATTACGTTATTTTATTGTTTTTAATGAAGAGTTTGAAGCGCGTTTAATCAATAAAAAAATCTCCAATTCAGAAGGTGAAAGACATAAAGCTCTAAAAAGAAGGTGCTACTTAGAACGTGATACATGTTCTAATTGTAAAGGTTTTTTTTATTTATCTCGTTAATAATTTATACAAAGAAGTCATGATACAAAGTGATAGTAGCATATCCTCTGGGATTGCAGAAGACTGACATGAGACGCATTGGTTTTCATAATGCGGTCACAGTAAAAACATAAATATATGTAAAATATTATGAAAGACAGAATACATGATTTTATATGAATGTATTTTATTTTTAGCGTGAAAAAAATTGGTAACGGCTACATTAGAGGTTTTTAGACTTTAGAGGGAATATCATCCTCCATTAAGTCCAAATTCTTTATATTCTGCAAATCTTCTCATTGGACCATTTGATCGACCTTAAAAAATAGATTTTCTTCGGTTTGAGATGTGTGCAAGTGGGGAATTAGACGAACTGAAATGAACAAATAGACAGCAGAAAACTTAAAAGGGCTAAGTTTTAGTGTAAAGGGAGTGAATGAAATCAAGGAAAATGTAGAAGGAAATTGTGAAAAGTCAGAGAAGGTGGTTGTAACAGGTTTGCGACTGAAGGTGAATAAATGCAATAGATAGGAATATGTGTAAGAGAGGAAAGGATGGGATAGGTTACACAGATTCGATAAAACGAAAAATACATTTACATCTGTATGCTACCATGCGAGCTTCTGCATTAGAATGTGGCAGGGGGTGTTAGGACACCAGCCGTGTTAAGATGAAAGTTATTAGGTTTTAGGAGATGTAATGGTGACGTGCATGATGGGATTGTATTCAGTGGTGCTCAGTTTTTACTGTGATAACTGATTGTGTGCGAAATGTACAAGTTTTTAATATCTATTTGTTCAACAGTGTATCTCTCTTAGGTAAAGACGTATACCAAGCTACAAAAATAGATTCTAAATGATTAGATTTATTTACCATTAGATGTGAGTTTATAACAGTACCATACATTCCAAATTAAATTAAATGATATCTTAAATTAGTAAAATAAATTTATGTATATGTGACTGGGAGATACGGTTTCTGGCGTGGATAAATAACATTCCTGTCTTTTTGTAGGATAGCTTAAGGATGTACACCGCTAATGGTGGACAATTAAGTGCGAGCGTGTTGTCACCGGAGACTGATGAAGAGCAATTTTTCAACTCATGCAGGATTTCTCGCATATAAAACTGCTGTCCATATCTGTCTTAATAACCGTGATAAAACCGCGCGGTATCACTTCTCTTACCTACAAGATTTTAACGTGAATAATCAGTTCATCATGTTTTGCCGTGGAAACTAGTACGATATTATTTGCCAAATTACGAGAAGGAGCTTAAAAATGGAGACATGTGACATTGCAGTAAGAGACATAGAGGAACCTCAATGCCCTTCCCCGGATTCACGTCTCAGTGCTTCCGCGCTAAAAAAATGGGTGATATTTTAAAAGTAATTAGTTTTAAGTGTCTTTTATTTTTTGATACAGCATTTTTATCCCAATAAAATTCGTGTCATGATAATTTACGACACGTAATTCAATCACTAATGTTTATAGATAATATCACACGCCCTTTTTCAATCCTCGCCCGAAAAATGTTACATGCCATATTATAATCATTTCCACCACTAAATTGGTAAGATGTATACGCAGCAGTATTGCCTTGAATGCATTTTCCGAATTTGTCGAAGGAATAAGCGAAATACAAAACAAGGTAAAAAAACTATTGAATAAATCGAAATTTTCTTCTATGTGAATTTGAAAAGGTAATTTTTGATAGGAGAATTATTTTTGTACTGATAGTTATCTTAAAATAAGTTCAATAATCATATATCACAGATCAGTACAATCTATAGCATGTTGCAAAGGGTTATTAGAATATACCGTCCAAAATCAGCCAAATTCTAGGTAATTCAAATGGTAATATTAGGCCATTCAAGTGCTGTTTGAAGATTGCTGAAAATTTTGAATTCTACGCCTGATTTATTTCCAAAACAAAGCGGACACTCCTTTTTTAGCAAGATAGGCTCGCCGACACTCTTGCAACATGATTCCTAAGAGCGCCTCTTACCTCTGAAAATCTGAGTTGTGTGTCTGTCACGTATTCCAGGTGTTGCTCCTCAATTAGTCGTCAATTGGGGATTCCTCCTTAAAATTGTTTTATCGCCTGAAAAAATAAGAGGGCATTTGTCTTGGTCTCCATAAGTCAACTGTACACTGTTCTGCACATGATATATTTCAGCCTTCTTGACTCCTCTCGGCTGCGTATTTGCGTTTAGGCATTACGCTGTATCTTCTGCAAACAATGTCATTATCTGTTTATCTAAAACGCTGATTTTTTTAAAGAGGAATATTTCAATCGCTAAATATGATTACCTACTTAACTAAAATGTATGGCGAGATATCCTTATAATTCCTAGGATGTGTAATGCAAGAAAGTTGATAATACCATTGAACTCTATAAATTGTGATCTATTTTTTGAGGCACCATATTACCAAAATATATTCTCCTTGCTGAAAATACTTATATTTTCAATGTCGAGATATTATTTATAAATACTTATCCGGAATTTGTGGACTTCAGTGTCTGAGGAAGAGGTACAAAGAAGGTGGTTTAAAGTGATAGTTTAAGAGTGTACTTTGAAATTCATCGAGGAATTAAAAAAGTATAAAGTTTTGTTGCTTTCCTCAAAAAAGTCTCTATCTTTTTCTGTATCAAGTGAAAATTATATTCAATTGGACTACTCTAATCCATCCTCATGAAAATGTTTGCGATTAACTTTAAGAAGTGGTTACAAACGTAAAAATTTGCGAAAAATTACGGAATAATAAATGTTTTGGAGGAAAAATAGGGTATTAAAAATTTCCTGCGGAGATGGTATATCAATGGACTTCAAGTCATGCTATTAATTCTCTTTTCAACTAATTTTAGCATTAAAAATACCCGCTTAAAAAAGAAGACGAGTAGGATTCAAACGTATAGGATATGGGCGTGACGAAGAATAGAGGAAGTGCTTTTGTCGCAAATTATGGGAGAAATTATGATGCTAGGTATGGTGGATGAGAAATGGAAACGTCTAAAAAAGATTATGAAGAGACAGAGCACGTGAATGGAAAAGATTTAAAGGACAATAGATTGCTGAAAGTTATTGCGTGATCTAAGATGGGGAAAAGAGAATAGATAGCGAGATTAAGAAAGAAAGGGTATTTAATGTGTTGAAGAAGTAAAGTTCGCAGTAAAGTTAGATAGGGCTTTGAGCCTGAAAAAATATTAAGGAATTCAATTCTTCTGTTTTAACCCTGAAAAAATGCAGAAAATCAGCTGGTGAGAAGGAATCACCAATGAGGAAGTGCTGAGAAGAGTACAAGAAAATAGAAGTCTCTGGAGACGGATACAGACAAGGAGACTTAAACTAATAGGTCACACTCTACGATGCAATGATTTTATAAAATTTATAGCTGAAGGTTTTATTGAGGGGACAAATCGTAGAGGACGTCCTAGATTAAGCTATATGAAGCAGATCATCAATGATTCTGGATGCCTCTCATATGGTAAATGAAGAGGAAAGCTGAGCAAAGAGCGGAATGGCGTGCTATTGCCAACCAACCCATGGGTTGATAACCGAAGAATAAGAACCCTAAATAACCGATAGTAATAATACTTCAAATCGTCTACATTTTATCAGCTAAAATTTTATCGATTCTCACCTCAGAGTAATTATAAATGCTTAGATAGCTTTCAATGTTATGATAAACTACTTTGCCTATAATACCATTGACATCCATTTTTGGCGATCAAGCATTCAATATTTTTTTGTATTGCTAATAAATTGGTTCCGGTATTCACTATATAGCAGCAAATACCCCGGAAGTTCCATTCACGCCCCTTTAATGTAGGGCATTATACGGAAGCAAAATGAGGGTTGAGACCCTGCGAGATATGCCCGAGGGAAACTCGTTTTAAAAATTGCGGCAGACAAATTATTCTGACCCGCTCTTCATTTCCGCGGTGGCCCGGAAAAAGAAATGGAAGGAAGGAAATAAAAGAATAAATTTAAGGAAGGAAAGAACTTCCCCGATTCCATTCTGGGGCATATAACAATTTACAAATAACACGAATAATTAATAAAGCTTACCTTATCCCATTACATGGAGTAGAGAGAGAGAGAAGATAATATACGATGGCTCAGTGGGTTTCAACACAATATGTCAACTTAAAAATAAAGGTGGTTTTTTCGGCATGGTGAATTCCCAGTTTCCTCCTTTTTCGCGCTGATGAAAAATTGGCGCGCGAAAGAGATGGGTGGAGCAAGGATTAAAATGATACCAAATGGCTGGAAGAGAGGGCGGGAAGGGAATGGGGCGCAGCTTCGGGGGCGGGAAATGTGGCGGGCGGGAAATGCGGCGGGCGGGAAAATGCGGGGTCGGCGGGGATATTTCAGAGAAAAAAATGGCCGCGGGGTTTAAATTTGGACGTTGAAACAAATATGGGCCGTCATCCCTCTACCCCCCCACGTTAACTCCCTTGAATACTTTTCGCCCTTAGCTTAGGACGGGTGCCCCAGCCTAAGTTTCCTCGCGTGGAGGGAAGAACTCGCATAGATCACGCAGAAGTTTATGGCGTTGACCTCTGCGTCATGAATGGGACGAAAAAGTCGATGAGATGAAAGTATATCACATATGTTTCTCTAAACCCGTTTCCTCAAGTTATTTTGCTATTCCATCTAAATAGCTTTTTCCTTGCATGTTCGGTTTTCTCCTACTATGTGGGGCTCCAATAATTAGAGCCTGTTTTGGGAACCTACCCTGGTCCATCCGCTGTACATGGCCATTGCCTACTAGCTGTCTTTCCGTATCTCATTTGTTAATGTGCTCGTTTTTCCCGTAATATCTCATTATATCATTCGTATTATTCTCTATTATTGATTTTCCCACCGCGCGTCTCCAATAATCCATTTCTGTAGCATTCAGCATTTTTTCAGTTCTCTTTTTATCACAGAAAAAAGAGCTTCACAAAACTAATAATAGAAAAAGGCTCGAGGAAGACACTTGCAAAGCGAGTGTTTATAAGCACTCATCATTACGATACCACTACAGGAACCTATTGAGGTCTTATTGTGAGAAGACTCGAAACGGGACAAGAGGTGTCGGTGTCTTCTAACACTTCTCCATGTTATTGTCTTTGGCAGAAGTTAGTGAGGTTTTTTGACCGACCATCCTCAGGAAACAATCTTCCTCTTACATGCATTAGGATTTTGTGACGCCAATAGTCTAAAATCCAAACTCATCCATTGCAATGCGACAGGAACTAAGGAAAGAGATGAACAATAATTGTAAACCGTGACCACAGAGTAAGCATATGCAGAGAGGACACTAGATGGTTTCACCATTGTATTTTCTGTAATGGAAAATGGGCACAGCGGCCAAATTGAAAATAAGTGAAAATATGCAGAACATTCAAAGCCAGACTAGTGCCTATGACTTGCCATACACTTAACCTAGGAGTTTTAACGCTCAAATTATCTTAATTAGGCCAGCAATTATAACGATAGAGTAATAGCTACATGACTTATATGCCGGTTTTCCCATGAAGTCGTCCTTCAGTAATAAAAGTCTTAGACTTGCTAATTTCATCCTGACGGTATTGGAAAGCACCATATATGACGAAATCAACCCAAGCAATAGACAGAAGAAAATAGATACGAAATATATAAAGAAAATGGAGAGAAGACTGCGAAGAAGAATTGAAAAAGAAAAAGGATACCACAAAATAACAAATACATTGAAAGTTTTTCAAGACACACGGGGAGAAAATAATATCTTACTAACGGAAGAAGGAAATTTCAACGAGGAAATTTGGAGACAATAGTGACAAGGACAACCCCCGATCCAGGTGAACGAGTGGGGCGGATTTTCGGCGGCGGGGCTAGGGGTCGAGAGATTGTGGTATCCAGTCCCTTTGGTTCGACCCTCCTGACGCCTGCCAACCCACGAGACCGTCCTGGATCGAGACGAAGAATATTACCAAAAACAGATAATAGCAATCTTAAAAAATAGGGAATGTAAAATAAAATGATGAAAAAAATGAAATAAAATTTAAAATATCATGAATGATGAATAAATAAGGAGATGATGAGAGCATAAAAAAGCTGCCCATACAGTACCCTTTAGTAATAATAATAATGGCTTCATGGCTTTATGGCTTTATGGTACGGCTTCGTAATATGAAGAAAACATCCAGTGAAAATAATGCATAGCACCTCTGCAGGTTGACTATTGGCATATTGTCTTTCCATGACTTCCGAGAGATGTTTCACTAATCAACAGGCGAATTGATGTATTCCCTATTGATATTAGTATTTAACTCAGATACTTTCTCTTGATACAGATGGAGATATTCTCACAATCCAATGGAAACCACATAATAAGCATGTGTATCATACAAGAGAAGATTCCCAAAAATTTGACATTTCAACTATTAAATATGAAACTACAACGCTATTTAAAAGCAAAATAAAAGAAATTGCTACACCTGCTGATGACCTGAACTATATATGCAGTGAATAGGAATATTCAAGTTAAACCATAGCATGAAAAAAATCATGTTCATTAAATTAGCTACAGGATATCCGGAAGATAAATTATTCTTTGATAAAAACTTCCACTTCACACAGTTCATATCTCAGTCATTACCTACCATATGAGAGAACAGGACCACATATTTAATCTACCATTACATATTCCAATTATTATTCCTTTAGCACATACCATAAAATAATACTGCCCCATATTATACTGTGGCCAGATTGCCAGAATTGCAAGGATGAGGGTAAAAGGAAACATGGATCAAAAACATTAATCAAAACTCGGGTATGTTAAATCAAGTTGATTTATTTTGATCATCAAATTGAGCATTATGTTTACATTTAGGTGTGCTACATAATACTAACAGCATTAAACTTGTCCAGCTTTCTAATTTTTCTTCGATTACCTACGGTACCTCTATTCATAGTTTTAAAAATCATAAAGCTTCATTCTCATAAATAGCTTCTTACAATACAAAAAAGGAAAGTTTGGACAGGGTAACTCAAATAATATTCCCCTTCATTACACCCAATATTCTGAGTCCTAATCTTGAGTCCCAAAACACTCCAGGGAATTCTTGCTCAAAAAGGATATTCATTTTTCAAATAAAATCTACAAACAACCTACTAGGCATCAATAAACCTCCAAAAGAATAAGCCACAAAGGATTTATTCAGGAAAAACATTTGGGATGGATCTTTCATCATGCCATTTTCATTAGAATATTGAATGCATGATTCACAGGTATGCTGCTGAAGGCATTTTCTCATTAAATACCCAGAAACATACACTTCTACATTCTCTTGTTGCAGCTTGTGTTGATAGTCGTGGGTCTCCACAAGTAAAATTGGTATTTCCCTGGTAATACCCTAAGAGGTGTAACTGGTGACCCTATCAATACTTGTGAGAAATGAACCAACATCTTTCAAACAATTTCCATTCTTAAATTCATCCCTCATAGAGGTTAAAAGAAGCTTTTTAAGAGCTGAGAGGAAGGCTGTGGGAGTTGGATGGTCACAATTTCCCCTTGCTTTCGGATATCCCCAAAAATGTTCTCCAGTGGGTCCTGATTCAGCCTGCGGGTCATGAGAAAGGAAATCCTATCTGAAGGAAGGACTCTTTGCCATAAACCAATGAATGCTGGTAGAGAAATTTGCCACCCAGATAAGCTTTTCACACTTCTTGTTACACATCGCCCTTTCCTGGATTTCACAGCAATACCGTAAATGAATTCTTAAGACTCTTTCAGGATAGGAATACGAGGAGATTCTGATGAAATGGCAGAGCGATGAAGTTTCTTTGAATGCAAATTGGAACAATTTAAGCTGTCAAAGAGCATATCAAAATGATCCAATAACTTCGCAGTTCCCAATGCAGAGGAAGGTATTGTACCGAAACGAACATGGGTCTCCATTGCAGCAGCAACTGTGTGGCTGAAAGCTTTAGTTGCATATTTGACTTTCATTTTCATGAAGCCATTTGGATTTATGATGGACTCATTCAGTTTGACAGCTAACCTTTAAATTTGCTGCTTGGCTATGTTGTACATATTAATGACATCATTCCATGATGCCACTTGATCGCAAAAGTGAAAATCATGGGCCATCAAATTATTCCTCCCACTTTTCATGAGATGAGGTACATCATACATATAAAATAATTGTTCATTGTCAACAAAAAAATATGGCTTTGTGGATGCTACATTTAGGATACCAGTTAAATGCTGGAAGTTGGCGCCCATGTCTGAGACTGCAGCATGTGCTTTCAATCCAAGAGCAACCAGTCTCCCGATGGCACTAAATAAAATTACCTTTATGTCAACAGCTGGACAAGCACATTTAATTAGGAAATATCCAATTATTTGCTTCCAGTTTACATGAATGCCCCTTACCATTAAAACCAATGCTGCCTTGACGATGGTTACACTCCTGTTACCTTCTCCCACATCAACAACACCAATTACTTCATCTTTACTAATGTTATAATAGAGATGAGGCTTAAATGATCTCTCATCAATGCACAAGACACAATGTTTAGCCAAATGACCCAATAAACGTTATCGGCCCCAGTGGCGGCGGGGTAAAGTCCTCACCTGCAAACCCGAGGGTCGCGGGTTCGAGTCCCGCCTGGGTAGATTATTCACTGCCCAGGTCATGGGTGTTTTTGTTTGTATTAGATATATTAAAACCCTCGTAATTGAGGAAAACCCGTAAGTGTTAAAGAAATTATTATTATAATTATTCATTTGCACATTTCTTTAAACCCAGTCAGAAAATCCTGTGGTTGCAAGCAGACTGCCAAGGATTCTGCGGATAGTTCTTGATGAGGGAAGTGGCACAAAGTGACGAACAAAGAAATATGCCTTTGGACTCAAAAAATAAAGTCCGAAAGACATCGACTTTACCTCTTCTTCCTTCTGCAATGAAGAATTTTTTCCCTTCTCAAATATCATCACAAAATCCTTAATTTTCTCAGGCAAATACCTGCCAACAACATACTCCAAAGAATTTTCCCTTTTAAAATCAATCAAAAAAAAAAAATTGGTAATCAACTCTTTATTTTTCTTCCTAATACGATGAATTTCAACCCTCTGCCTAATGATGACCTTCTTCAACTTGCTAATAGTATCAGCATCACTTGCACTGGGACTGGATCCCGGCAGGTCATCCACATTAAGTTGAACATCAGCATTGTTTATGTCTGGCAGTTTTTTGGCAACTTAAATAACCAAAAAAAGTTGGAAATCACTAAGTGCTCAATAATTTTAAATAAATAATACCTTCCTCGAAATTTTACAGTAAATATATGGAATTAAGCTTTAACAGACCTAGGCATATTATTCATTCGTTGTAAGCATGTAATATTTATCAACTGTGAGTCTATTATATTCTTCCCATAGTTTTTGCCTATTAAATTTCATGCAAAATAACAGATATTGAATGAAAATAATAAGACTGAGGCCAGTTTTCACAGTTCCTAATACTTACAGCTTCGTTCCAATCACTGATTTTGATCTCTCACTATTCATTGTATCCAATCCATAACCATTAACCTACCATTTATCAGAAATCGGTGTAAGAAATAACACTGATTAAAATCACAGGTAATTCATCTTTATTTATCCTATATTACTCTTGCGTTTCTGACTTCCTTGTTCAATTTAATCTAAAACTGAATGTAGTCGACTTGAAGAAAAATAGATAGCTACTCATGTGTTGCCGCTTAAACTCTTTCTTCCATCCTCAAATAATCAAACATTCAATCTGTAACACACCATTTCTGAAATAGACAATGTAATTACAGATTCGCTGATCAATGCTTCATAAACTGGGTATTTGTTAGTCAATGAATACCTGAACCATATAATCGATGATTAACGAATAATCTAACATCCACCAATCATTAATTATCTTTGCTATTTATGAATACCAGTCTAAATGATTAAATAGTCATACTAGGATAATATCAAACAAGAAAAATATTGGAATTGCAGGGTCTTATCATTTTTAGGTGCGATGTAAACAAACACTGTTACTAAAGCACGAATGTTGCACATCAGAGTAATTAACATTTTTAAACGCAAATAAACTGATAAATTCATAATAACTGACCTTTAATTCTCCCCGTACAAGGATCTGCACATTGCCTTGCCCTTAGAGGTTTTCTTCAGCTTGCCACGGTCGGTGGAGTATTAGGCACATCGAACATGCTTGGTACCGCATGGATATGTAAACGGTTTTTCAAAAACTTTCGGAACATTACCCTCATATCCTCATGGCCTGCCCCGTTCAGTGTAGTTAAATTTATTACTTATGTTTCTTTTAAACACTATAAAAATTGTAATCATTTCTAGTAAATAACCCTCTTAGTATTTGGCCTTTCTGAAAAGCCTTATAACATTTAAAAAATTGAATTTTAAAATTAAATCATCATCTATTTTTAGGGTTGGTTAGTGGCTATAATTGGACATATTTAGCCTAAAGTCCCTTTCTCCACATATCGTCTGCAGAATTGGTTCCTCGTATCCTTATATGCAATAGTATTAAAATTCTTATTTCATAAAGGTGAATACTCATATGAGGCCAGCGACGAAGGTTTTCAATCAGAGCCGACTTGACCTTCGTGCACGGCTATATAAGGGAGGATCAGGACCCATTATAGGCGAGGACAAATAGGACCCTTGCATCAATGCCCTATTAATGACGAACGTGTTATTCGTCGAAACGTCGGCAGCAGCCAAAGACATAGCCCGGTGTAAAATTGAGAAGACTTAAGATTTAAGAAAATAATAATCTCTGAATTTGATATGATTTTAGTCATTTTATGACTAAAATATAGGCCAAATGAAGTCCGCCAGTGGTGATATCATTCTAATTATTATTTTATTTGACGGAAAGGATATTCAATTCGCTATTATCCCATAGGGCGATGATATGAGGGAGGGGTGAGGGAAGAATATCTGGCTCATGGCGTAGATGTTGCACACGTCAAACGATTTCTAAGGGGAAGGGTCACCGTTAAAAGGGATGTTAGGGAGAAATTTCGTTGCGACTGGGAATGGCCAGCATAGTGAGGGGGAGATTTGAAACAGAAGCCATCTCGGACAGGGTGGGCTATAATTTCCCGCCCTAAATGCTCACAATCAGTTACCGGCCAGTCAGTCTGGCCCTCTCTCTCAAATTACGCCGAAAGCGCTCCGTCGCGTCGCTCAGATTCGGTCCCGTGGTGTAATTGACGCTGGGCCGAGCTAACCAGCAATGCTGTATCCTTCCGAAATCAACGCGTTCCCCCTCCTCTTTCTCCCAGGTCAGTATCCATCAGCAGAGCTTTGCGTTATTCAGATTTCAGTAAAGTATTGAGGTGTAAAATTTGCATGAAAGACGGGATGGGTCTCGCTATATTTGTTTCGCCAGGTTCTGTCGGATTACTTTCATTACACATGAATAAAATTTATAATTGTATCGCTTGTATTATATTTTCCAAAATTATGATGAACATTTAAAGTCGCTGGCCTTGTTATACCTGTTTGATTAATAGAGTGCCCTCTTCTTCTTATGTTCAATTTCTTATACGTACGCACCCATCACCTTTCCTTTCTCCGGAGTTGGGTTAGTGAAAAACTTTCATTCTAGGCAGTAGTTTGATAAAACACTGTAGTTATAATTTATTTAATGCCACCCGATTCTCACATACATATTTTTATACTGTTTGATACAAAGACAAGAGAAAGGAGAATTTTTCGACATGGTTATATTGCTACAACATCTATATTACCTTTTGGCGATTCCTATTACTTGGGTTTTCTTCCTAAACCAGCCACCTTGATGCAAATGATACGAGTGGTGTTGAATCGCACATCGATCTTAAAACACAGTCCCCACTTGGCTAGGATGCCACAAAACTTGGACGTGAAAAGCGTACATGAGGTTAAATAAGTATTTTTATTTCTTTCTTAAAACACATATAATCATCCCAATATTTTGGTATAACGTTGTCGATGTATTTTAATGCAAAATATTAAAAAAGGACAGTCATGGTGCGTTAATAAAACGCGTTTGAAGTCTTAAAAATAAAATTCATTTACAGAAATGTGAAATCTAGAGCTAATAATATAAGGCAAAGAACACTTGGCATTATCCTACGATTTATTTTTCAAGATATAGCTAGTTTCAATGAAAAGGCGTCATTGTAAGGCACATATTTTACTTGTACACATCATAGTGTATATAGTCAGGTAAGGATGGGTGAGGTAAGGTTAATTTCACACCTGAAGTCACCGAGTTTATACAAAGAACGTATATGCACCGTCTCTTTCTCTTTAAAATGAGCATTTGAACACAGTCATAGGTACTCTTTGTCGGGAGATATCGAAGGTAAACCAAACACAAGTTTTCGAAAAGCTCCATTTTTCCTACTCCAATAACTAGGCAACGGATGAATGATTTGAAAACAGTTTTTTATCGTTAACAAGGTAATAGAACTGAGTACATCTCGTAAATTTGTTGGAAATCGGAGAGGTCATGAGCAACTTGGTGTTCATAATAGCATACTGCATATAAAATTTTAATGAATTTAAAAAGTACCCCAATCCATCGCTTAGAAAATTCACGATGAGGATTTTTAAAAACGGAACAAAAAATGAGTGAACAGTAATTGATACCTTCATTGTTTTGCCATAGATCTCTCAACTGATTTCATAAGTTAATGGCTATGAAGGATTTGTCGCAGAGGTTCCAGCATTGATTTTTGCTGTGATTATTCCGCATTAATAATCAATTTGATGAATATTTTCACTTTTTTAGCCGTGCATGTTGCCTTAAGTCACAAATATTTGGATACAACAATTTATTGCAAATTACTTTTTATCAGATGTGTCATATTAAATTCCACGTTTAACGTAGATTGCAACAAACAATATACATTTATTTGCATTCCATGACGCAGTATATAGTGCACTGAATATCACACCCAGCATTTGATCGCAATAAATTTTATCGCGTTGCCCAGAAAATCAATAATGCAATGAGATGTGTCCGGCATATCGTAGTCAATGCATCAAAATATCGTGGTAGATTTCTCCGCAAGCAGCCTTCCCAGTTCACCACATTCAAACCAACAAATCATTCACTCTAGCCTATAATCGGATTATCACATCTCTAATCTTAGCTCCATCCGATTTCACAACCGTTTATCTCGTTCTAATTGTTCACCAAGTGCTTTTTGCATTATTCTTGTAAATCAAAGTAGTTGAGAAAGAGGCTCAAGGAATTGCATCTGTCGGTGGTTCATTTGCGTAGTTAGCCATTGGACTTGGAAACAACTACTGCTCTTCCACGTGCATCGTGAACATTTGTATTCACGAAAGTACTCATTCGAGTGATTGATAATCTATTGACAAGCACTGGTAACAGAAATCCTGAATGCATAGGTTTTCTCATGATAATTTGCATCAAAGAGCATTTATGGTTCATCTATCACATTTTACCGGGTTTTACACTACCTTAATGGATGAAGCTAGGCGTTGCAGTCCTTAGTCCCCACTCAACTGCTATAATCTGGAGAAATACATCACAAAGCCGAGAATAGACAAATCATTCCAGCATTGATATCCTACGGTCTCGCCATCGAAATTTCATCTAGATAGAGCCCTTATACTGCCTGTTAGGTTCTCTTGAACACTTATCTAACCAAGTAGCGATTTACGTGCTATAAATAACGTTGACGTCTGTGGATGAATAAATGAGCACATTCATTTACTGATGGCAAAACAGCAAACGCTTTTGCTGTTTTGGTGACTTAAAATTATTATTTCAAAATAGATACTGTGCAATTGTAACGGTGATGATTTTCGTGCGTACAAGTTGATCGCAGTCAATTCCGACTTTTTCTAAATAAACGAAACTGTTACAGGGGTTACTTCGTGGACGTTTTGGATATTCATGATGAAAAGATACAACTTGGTCAATCCCACACCAATTTATTAAACTAAGTTGGTTCTAAGTTGGTTTCTTTAGATCGATTTTAAATTGTAAACAGCCTGCATATTTTATGCAATCACCATTTTACCATGTTCCCCTCCCATTCCCCCTCCATATCATAAAACTTCTCTCTTTCCACAACAAACAACCGTTCTAGTCATCCAATCTATTCTTGTTTACCTACGAATTACTCAGTTTTCACCCATCTGTACCATTTGTACTTATCCTTTCCTCCGCCTTTACATCACCTCTACCAGTATACCTCCACACCCCCCCTTCTCCTCTCCCCTCTTTTCCTCCCTCTCCCTCCACCTTTACCGTATGTATCTCTCTCACTGATATCTTAAATTAATTTTTGTTTTTTTACCTTAAATGTTGACAGGTTTGAAGGAAATATGTATTCCTTCCTTGTGATCTATAAATTCCTTACCCCCTTTCTGGCTATGAATTTTTTACTATACCTGCGGATTATTTTCTGCTCCTATGAAGCTGTGTCGCAGAAAAACTAATTTGGTTACATGCAATGAATAAGGACAGCACGCTCTTTCATTTTAAATGTATCTGCGGCCCATCGCAGTGGTGGATGCATCTAGAACACTCCAGACCACGCACCGCGCATTTGCACGCAGCATTGAACAGGATCGAAGGCTAAAGAGAGTTATTTGGACCACTCCCGCGGATCCACTACAGTGTTGCGCTTTATCGAAAATTCTATCTTTTTGGAATTACTGTGCTGCGTCGTTCCACCGGATATTCATTTCCCTCCGTCTCCGGCAATGTGCATGAAAATATTCGAAATACCAAGAATGCCTCCGCACACCCGTGTCTCTGTAATAATTTTCCATGGAGCCTCATGCGAGTGTAACGCTCAGAAATGCGTCCGCGAAACCAACGACCGTGGAAGCGGTTTGTCCGCCCTCGTTTGTTCCAGTACGATACCGCGATGAGCCGAGCGTATTCCATGCACGGACTATTCACTGGGTTTTCACGTATCCGCTCAGATGGGTCTTTTCCTAGTGTTCAGCGGAACTCGGACAATCAGATGGGGCGTGGCAGGGCGGGGGAGATTGGGGTATGAGAAAAAGAATGTTGGAAAAGTGTCAAACTGTAGGGTATCGCTTTCAATTTCCGATGCCCTTTTTGACGGTCAACTTATGCCAGAAATGGGAAAGATCACTCATATGAAAGGGGTGAGCAGTTTTCGTATTTTCTGCCCTGCCCCTTTATGAATATGGCGCGGAAATTTCATTTTGGTGTCCACTTCAGTTGTATTTTCCTTTTATTCCCACCCAAAAATGGGTCTTATCTCCGTTCAATTTGCTTTCTAAAATAGGTTTCGGACTGCCGTCGTTCTCCCGAAACGTGAGTTTGGTCTCTATTTCTCACTTTCCGAACGAACAGTCTCGTGAAACTTGATTACGGGGCCGCTCTCTAAAATGAAATTAGTTTGAGCAGCATGTCCATGAATCAATGTTGATTTTAAATTTCGATGGGTGTGTTCGCGAGGGTTTTTTCTCTCTCCGTTTCAATAATCAAAAGGAGTGCCATCGTAAAGGCATGCGCTGGTTCTGATGGAAGGATGAGAGGAATAATTACCCTTAGATTTTGTGACCACTGAGAGAAATTTTCTTTTATGTTCAGCATGTTTGATTCCCGGCGAGATGTGTTAAATTGATAATATTAATTAAAGACAAATAATTTTTATCCGTGACTCTAATTATTTGACTCGGGTTATTAAAGCAAATTAGCAATTTCAAAATGCTCCTCATCAATAATTAAATCAAATAAATAACAAGTATAATTTCCAGAATGTAGGTTAAAGACTACATTGAATTTTCTGGCATGATTCGAATTTAAAATTAAATGCATGCTGATAAATATCAATGATTGTTCAGTTTTTAGATTGGTTAGCTGTAGTCCCCTATTCCTCGATATTCAATGTTATTTCCCTTAATTCATGGTAGCTATGTACTTCCCTTTTTTAGGTCCATGAACTTATTCATGGGTCCTCCTTTGGGGATCTTTCACTAGATATATATTTTCTCTTAGTATGCGTAGGGTAAATAATACAACAAGAGCAATCATATCAACTAAAACGACTCCCTTTAGAGACGGCATACACCTAACCTTATAGAGTTGAAGACTATGCGGTGTAATTAACTTCAGTAAACAGACCGAATATATGTGACAGGTGTGAGAACTCATGATGATATTACGCATGCAAAAAATTAAATTAAAGCTCAAAGTCAGTATTTGGACAATATCTGGGAGTCATAAGTTTATCACGATAGCCAAAATTGCGGTTTACAAAAACTAATATCTCCTCACATAATGGATCATTATTGATAATTCAATCCTAAGATTCGTTGACTGCAGTCCTTTACCCTTCCCTATGTTATAATAGTTCCTTTACCTCCTGGTAGCTCTTTCTATGTACCTTTCTCTTTTTCTGGTCCATGAAAATATTCATGGCTTTTCCTCTGGGGACTTTTCTCTCCATATTGCCTTCATTATGTTTTTCACTGATCTATGGTTCCTCTGGAAGTGACCAACCCATCCGGGTCTCCTTTTCCGATTAGTTTTCCATATGTTTCGATAAACTTCACAACTTCTTGCTTTGTCTCCTTTAGCTGATATTTATTCTGCGAGGTGGAGTAGATTTATTTATTCACTGTTGATATAAATGCCCATTTAGCTTCAATTTATTCTCCGTCTTTTATCCTCTTGTTACTGCTTGCTTCTAGGTATAACTAGTAGATTTCTCTTCACTTGATGTAATCCATTCCGATTATGCTTGTTAAATGAAAATAATTTCATTGAAATTAACAATCCAATTATTTACATGCTTTACTGCATAGGGTAAATTTGAATTAATGTAGGAATAGAAAAACATTATATATATATTAAATCTTGTAAAAATCTTTTGGTATTTGCGATGATTTTTTTAGAGCAACAGTTTCACCGAGCTATTCTGCCGGCTTTGTCAGGCTTTAAGTTTCTTTGCCGTTGGTGGTTAGGCATTTATAGGTTCGAAGAACAATGGTCTTCTTTAAAATTTAAAATTTCGGCTGTTTATTTTTTAAAGGCTCAACTTTTTTGCAAGGCTTTTGCAAGACCCTCTTCCATGCATGTATGTTCAGCTACGGCAGAGTGATACTAGTCCTTAGATATTGTCCTTTCATGTTCTCGAAGTCTACAGCTTAAGGCTCTTTTTTTGCCCCACATACGATTTTCCATAGATACAAATGATTTCGTATATTCCTTCTGACAGAGATGGAGGCAACGGATCTTTAGCTCCACGAAGGTAATCATGGAGTTTGGAGACTGTGTTATATCTCGCTAGAATATTATGCCTTTTCATTATTTTACCAATGCGATCAGTCGCTCCCGCTATGTAAGGCAGCATAACGTATCCCAATGGCTTAGGCGTCTCCTTTTGACGATTTTTCGTTACTACACTTCGAATTAATTTGCTGTTGTATCCATTTTTCTTCAATGTCTTCCGTAGGTGGTCTGTTTCTTCCAATATGGAATCAACATCGAAAACTTTCTGAGCACGATCAAATAACGTCTTGATGATTAAAGCCTTCTGTTGAGGCTGAAGTTGTGAACGTGCGTTCAAATACCGATTAGTATGCGTCTTTTTTCTATGTACTTGGTGGCCAAGAGTACCATCTCCCCCTCTCTGTACCAAGATATCTAGGAACGGCAGGCGTCCATCATTCTCAATCTCCATCGTGAACTGGATCAAGGAATTTTGACTGTTCAGGTGTTTTAAGAAATTCTCTAGTATTTCCCTTCCATGCGGCCAAACGACGAAAGTATCGTCAACGTATCTTAGCCAAACTGTTGGACTTTGGCTAAAGGTGTTTAAAGCTTCTTTTTCAAACTCCTCCATGTATAGGTCGGCGATGACCGAAGAAAGGGAAGAACCCATGGCTGCACCTTCCGTTTGTTCGTACATCTGTCCGTTCCATAAGAAGTACACGTTTTTTAGACAAAACTCCGCCAGTTTTGGGTAGTCACTCGGGAGGCCTTTTTCTGTTAGTTTCTTCAAAATGCTGATGGAATCCGTAACTGGTACTTTAGTGAAAATTGAGACGACGTCGATATTGACTAGTAAATCATTAGATGTCAGTTTCATTTCACGAATAATTTTGATAAAATGTCCTGAATTTCTAACATATGAAGAGGTTTGACCAACAAATGCTTGAATTTATCTTGCCAGGTGTTTCGCTAATTTATGTGTGGGAGATCCAATCGAACTTACGATTGGTCGTAGAGGTATGCCAGGCTTATGAATTTTTTGGCAATCCATAAAGTCTCGGTGGTTTCGAGGCTGATGGTATGAAAAGTCTTTTGAAAATGAAGAAAAAAGATTTCCGATGTTGATTCCAATTTGGAAGAAACAGACCACCTACAGAAGACATTGAGGGAAAATGGATAGAGCAGCAAATTAATTCGAAGTGTAGTAACAAAAAATCATCAAAAGAAGGAGACGCCTAAGCCATTGGGATGCGTTTTGCTGCCTTACGTAGCAGGAACGACTGATCGCATTGGCAAAATAATGAAAAGGCATAATATTCTAGCGAGATATAACACAGTCTCCAAACTCCATGATTACCTTCGTGGAGCTAAAGATCCGTTGCCTCCGTCTCTGTCAGAAGGAAGGGGGCGTCTTTATATAAATAGGGTCCATTAATTACGTGAGGCGTTTTGGGGGAGGAGGGGATCGAGCTAAATCTCACCCAATCTCACGTGGGGGAGAGGGGGGGTCTCGGCAAATATTACGTGACTTTTTTCCGCAACAAACAGTGTCAAATTGCGAGAAAACTAGGTTAAATTAAGTAAAACATGTTTCTCCACTAAAATATGGCTAAAACCTACACAATAATATTTATCGCAGTTATGCGAGCGCCACAAAGTAATACAGTAGCCCCTCGTTTGTTTAGCCGCCACCGGCCAGCCAAACGCGCGAACGCTGCGGCGTACGAGCCGGGTGGCAGCGACGCGCGGACAGGTCCCGACCTGCTGTGTTTACGCCCGTAAATGTGTAAAATGAGCGACAACGGTTTAGAGTGGCTAAATCAGAGTGAGGTTGAAGGAGCAGATGATTTTACTGAAAATCACATGGACATGTTGGTTCCAGTAGTCACTCTTGAGACCACACATGAGTCCCCGTGGACTGAATTAGAATTAGTATTCTTTTACGAATTTTTGTATTTTATTGTTCCATTTTCTCACTGTGATTCTAGACCACGTTCTTAGCAGTCTTAAATACTATTCTTAACTAGTCTTAATTAAAAATAATCAAACAAATTTTGTTTTTTAAATAAATCCAACGCAATTAAGTACAGATTAACGTATGTACACTAAAAAAACACATTTTGAATAATCTCACGTGAGATTAGGGGAAGGGGGGGGTCGAGCCAAATCTCACGACATCTCACCAAGAGGGGAGGAGGGGGGGGCTAAACATCACCAAAATCGCCTCATGTAATTAATGGATGCCCCCGAATATTCGAAATCATTTGTAGCTGTGGAAAATCGTATGTGGGGCAAACAATAAGAGCTATAAGCTGTAGACTTCGAGAACATTAAAGGGCAATATCTAAGGACTAGTATCACTCTGCCGTAGCTGAACATACATGCATGGAAGAGGGTTATACTATAAACATCAAGTCTGCAAAAATTCTATCAAAAGAAAGCAGCTATTATCCACGGCTCATCAGAGAAGCATTTCAAATAGAAAAAAAACCTAATAACTTGAACAGAGATGATGGGAATAAACTTCCATTAACGTAGAGGAGACTAATGAAAAAGAAAAAATGGTCAAGTTGAGCCTTTAAAAAATAAACAGCGGAAGATTTAAATTTTAAAGGAGAAAATTTTTGTTCGAACCTATAACGAAGCCGGCAGAATAGCACGGCGAAACTGTTGCTCTAAAAAATCATCACAAATACCTAAAGATTTCACAAGATTTAATCATGAGCTGCGAAAATTTACGAAGGAAGTACATTACATACATTATTTACCGGACATTGAAAAGCTTTATCACGATTGCTCTATCCTTATTGCAAGGCTTTCCAAGGAGTAGGTATTCATTTTCAGCAGGCAGAATGTAAGGTCAAGGCATGCTAGCACCCGAAGATTGGTCTGGTTAATTCATATCTGCTCCCCAGGTACAAGGCATTCCCTAACCTCTCTTCATCCTCAATAGCCACGCTACCTCGTAAACTCAAGGTCAAGTGTCCAATTATTCAAATAAGGTCAAGCTTCATCTGAAACCAAACTAACTTAATTTAATATCATGGATAAAGGCTAATCGTTTTTCGCAGCGGTAAATATCGTAGAAATTACGATAACTTTTTTTTAATATTCAGTTTTCATTTCGCCAGCGTGGTATCGTAGGTACATTTGACTAAGTTTTACTTATCTGTGACAGTAGTATGAGAGATATACTCCACAAAAGTAAGTGAGAGTGTCATTATATTAACTTTATATGTTATTTGTAATGCATGAATTTCATCTTCTAATGAATATGAATTTTGATAATTATTCAAATAAGGCCAAGTTTCCTGTATGGTTTAGGAATGAATAAATAAATTTGTTCCACTTATAGTTGAGTTTATATTTAGAAGTGTATAATATGGATAAGATTTTGATCTCGGTTCCAAGAATTAAACAAAGCGTAAGGAGATACATTACTTAAATTGGTTCTGTTTCAACGAATGTGCAACTGTTTTTATAAACCTTGGTTCGTGTATTATTAGAATTCTCGGAATGAATCTTCTTCTTCGTTTATCACCCCATGGGTTGGCTGGCAATAGCACGCCATTTTGCTCTTTGCTCAGCTTTTCTCTTCATTTACTATATGAGACGCATCCAGAGTCATTGATGATCTGCTTCATATAGCTTAATCTAGGACGACCTCTACGATTTGTCCCTTCAATAAAACCTTCCGCTATTAATTTAATAAAATCATTGCATCGTAGAATGTGACCTATTAGTTTAAGTCTCCTTGTCTGTATCTGTCTCCAGAGACTTCTATTTTCTTGTACTCTTCTCAGCACTTCCTCATTGGTGCTTCTGTCTCGCCAGCTGATTTTCTGCATCCTTAGATAGCACCACATTTCTAGAGCCTCTAATCTGCTATTTTCATGTTTCCCGATAGTCCAACTTTCACACCCGTAAAGGGCCACACTCCAAGCATAAGCTTTCATAACCCTCTTTCTTACTTCCAAACTAACATTTTTACAAGTCAGTAGTCTTTTTATCATTGAAAGCTATTTTTGCTAGTTGTATTCTGTTCACAATTTCTCGTTTACTCCTTCCATCTTCTGTTATCTTACTGCCCAAGTAGCTGCATTCTGTAACATGCCCTAGTTCTTCATCATTTATTCTTATCCTTACAGGTTCAAAGCAGTCTTGAGCAGCGCATACCATCACTTTAGTCTTTTGCTTATTTTTATCCTCATTCCATATTGGTCTCTTAGAATTCTTTCCATCTCGTTAAGTATAATTTCTAAATCTTCTTTCTTTTCTGCAACTAATATCATCAGAATATCGTAACATATCTATTTTCTTTCCATTTACTTTGATTCCTACATCAACATTTTCCCTTACTATATCGATTGCTTCTTGGATGTATGCATAGAAAATTATTGGTGATAGAGGACAGCCTTGTCTAACTCCTTTCTTTATTATAGCTGTATCTTCTTTATTCTGATTTCTAATTAAGGCTGTTTCATTTTGGTATCTTTTAAACAATATTCTTCTATCGTTGTATTTTAGCCCATATTTTTCCAAAATCCTAAATATTTTTGGCTATACAACATCATCAAATGCTTTCTCAAGATCAACGAGTGCAACATAGGTTTGTTTATTTTAAGAAATTTGTTTTTCAATGAGAAGCCTGAAAGTCGGAATGAATATGTTTCTCTAATTGACTCCTCACATTATCCACATTAAATTTATCTTTTATTTATTTAAACCGCGTATATGCTAGATGTGAAACATTTCCTGATGCTTCAAGTAATTTCGTTTATTTTCGTTTGCTATCTAAGTTTTCTTGGCGTCAACTAGTGAAAACTCTAGTACAAATATTGAAATTGCTCGGCTTAATGCAGTGGATACAAAATCAACAACGCTATTATCAAATTAGTTTTATGTAAATTATTCTCGTTATTTATCAAAACATATAAACCATCATTCTGGTTGAATCTATTTTTTTCAAATGATCTATTTATCTTTCCCACCTGATGGCCCTAAGGTAGGGAGAAAAATTACACAATTTTGCCAAAGAGAATAATTTTACTTTGATTCCGGTTATTGCAATTAACATAGTATTTCGTATTGCGAGAATAGCTTATCTTAAATTGAATTGGAACATAATTTTTAATATCAGAGTATGCTTATAAAAGGAAATTAATTTCATTGGAATTATTTTTCTATTTGAACACATTTCATACATACATACATACGTAAATAAATACAGAACAACTCAGGGAACGAGTATTTTTTCGGCCAAATGTAACATTAAAGTATGCAGTGCTTTATATGGTCAACATCTTCAATATCATATTTGATTTTTTATATTGTTCGCATTTTTCTGATTTCCCTGAGTTATTGGACATAATTACCAGCACCAGATAATTATCAAAATTCATATTCATAATAAGATTTAATTCATGTATTATAACTAACATATAAAGTTAATATAATGACACTATCACTTATTTTTGTGGAGTGAATCTCCCATACTACTGCTACAGATAAGTAAAACCTAGTCAAATGTACCTACGATACCACGCTGGTGAAATGAAAACTGAATATTTAAAAATGTTATCGTAATTTTTACGATATTTTTCGCTGCGAAAAACAATTAGCCTTTATCTATGATATTCAATTAAATTATTTTGGTTTCAGATGGAAACTAAACCGAAGTCTCTCATTTTTCTACTGTTTATTTAGGCGTCGAGATTTTCACTCTCGGAACCATTTATCACCTGAGCGGACTCATTATTTATCAGAGTGTATCTACCGCCATCGCCTTTATTTATGGCTTAGCTTGAACTTCCTCGCCATGACAGGGGCGCTTCTCTTGGAGACCATGACCCAGCAATTGTGCTCATGATTAATGGCCATCAGTCTGTGCTGCGCGTCTCTTTAAATGCCGCATCTGCCATCGATATGGAATCATAGAAGTCTAGCTAAAAGCATATACGTATCAGGAGTTCCTAACAGTTAAAATGTCTTTTCAAGAATCGCTGTCAAAACCTGAAGTTCCTTTGATAAATTTGAGGAAGTTTACAATTTCGACGTTTCGCTGTAAAACTTCGCATGTTCCTCGAGATTCCAAATTTCTGAGTTGACTTAAATAATTGTATTAGATATATGTCTCATAATATAAGTGCATTTGCAAGATATTTTATACTAAAACACTTGAATGGTCTTTGCTTTCTGTCCAGCTGAATGGCATTGATTTTAAACGCAACGTGATCAAATGTTAAATATATGATGGCTCAAGATATGAAATCTTACTGATTTAATCCATTTAAATAATCAAGAATTTTCCCACCGCATTGGATAATGGTGTTGTACATTTGATGCTCCTCCTCGGTGAAGTCGGAAATATTGTAAGATAGCATTTTCGTGACTTATCGACTCCATCTTGGTATTCAAGCAATTAAAATTGTCCTAATTGAATGTTTTGTAAAGTCCAATGATCATAAAATTGCTTGGTAAAATTGCATAAGGCATATAATATTGATTAGACTGTCCATTGTTCATCTATGTATTCAGATGATGAGTCCAGATGTAAGTATAAGTCCAGATGCAAGTGGTATGCGAGGCGACATCTCCTTGGATATTCAGACGAGCTTTGGTTCAACGGCTACCAGTGGATCTGTGAGATAATGGTCACGAAAGGGGGTGACCGCTGAAGGGAGGGAAAACGTACATCGCTTACATGTACATCGGGAAACTTCACTCCATTCCCAAAAAAATCGGCCACTTATATGTGTTACCGCTTAGGAAAGATGGCTGTGGAGGCAGATTTTACTGTGATCAAAAGTAAATATACAGAGACACACTCAAAACTATGCATGAGGATGAAATGTGAACGTGTATTAGTTTGGTTAAATGTAACATTGAATTTTGCACTGCTCTATACGGTCAAGGTATTCAATATCATATTTGATTTGTTTATATTGTTCGTATTTTTGTTATTTCGCTGAGTTAAAAATCGTTATCACCTGTACAAACTTAAAAAAATATATGTTTATATATTTTTCTGTATAAACTTTCAATCTTAGTGCACAAACCTCGCACCTTGATCTATATATATCGAGAAAAATATATTGTAGCTTACTTTGCTAATTTTTATATTCTGCGGCGTTATACCCTAACTTTGGCTGGCGTTATAGTGTTGCGCTTATCAATTGCTCCATACTATTATATTGATACATGGTATAGATACATTCAGATAATGATATGAATTCAGATAATGGTATGATTGCGAAAAGCACGTATCTTATTGTGACTGAATTTCAGATTAGAAAAATATTTGAAAAATCTCCTATTCATTACCTGCTTAATTTCAAATGCAATTACGCTGTAGCACCGGATGACTTCACTGTCATACGGAAATTTTCGCAAAGCCAAATTGATTACAATAGAAATTATCAGTGGTCCAATTTACGTAACATTATCTGAGCTTTTGTGTCAATTATTCAAAAAATAATTCAAATCTCTATCTAATCGTGTTAAAATTCTAATCCGCTTACTGGAATTAAACCCCAGCAGTAATTACATTTTGAGTCACCTCGTCGCCTGAGGCGGCCCCGATTTCTAAGCTTCAAAAGGATTACGGGAATAGTTACAAATCTCTCTCGCCATATGTCACCGTTTGTTTTCTAATGATGGCGTAGGTTGGAATCTACTGATTGCAAATTCTGTGTACACACCGGAATCTCTCTCTGCCGTACCACCAAATTTCCTGGTACACGTTCTTACGGGAAGGAAATTCAACATGAGCCAATAAAAGGAGGTATTACTGGCACTGTAGGCGAAGAAAATTTGATAGATTTGTGAACCGTATAGGGCCCCGTGAATCAAGCCTTTTGTTAAGTGTTCATCTCATATAAAAATCAAATTTAAGGTTTAATATAAGCGTCGAGTTGGATTACAGGGTTTCAATTTGTGATAAGGGTTCAGTCTTTTGTAGTTTGGTTTCGAAGTTGATAGAAATAGTCAAGGAATAACATGGTAGCTGAGAAAATTGAGAGTTGAATTAAATTCAGAGAGTAAGCAGCTGGTGTATATTAGACGAATGACTGAAGTATAGTAGATGCTAATTTTCAGGTTTAAGTAAACGTTGAATACCTGGCATTTTAGTGGTTTAAATAACAGGTGATTTAATGCGTGTTGGTAGATTTTATGAAATTTAGCGATGGATTCCTAATTCCAATACAAATGTGTTCTTGCCACAGTTTTCTGTGGAGTGTGTGCATAACATTGAATTATTACAGCGTAGAAAAGTTACACTTGTTGAAAACCTGGAGGAGACAAATATAACATTTTGAGCGTAAACATATTCTGAGTTATAGCGCTCTGCGGGAAGGAAACCTGAAGATGAGGGGAACAAGGAATCGCATGGAAAGTGTTGACGGTATCGGACCGAGAAATTTTGAAACAATTATCTACATAGAGAATATAAATTTTTCAAAATCCTAAGCAACAAAAGCTACGAAAAACTTTTGAGAGAGACGGGAGAAAAAAATTGTTCAAAAATAACATATTTAGATTTGGAGCAAAGTCAGTTTTCTAAACGTGGCTTAAAAAGAAACTCTATCTTTGAAACTCGTTTTTGCTATCTGTGGGATGTATTAGTGATATATTGTTCGGCATTAGAACGTTCAATACGATTTTTTATCGATAAAAAGTCACGTAAGGTAACTTAAAGTCTGACCTAGCGTTAAGACAACCGCTGTCAACTTAACAAATTTACTGCGTCACCCTACGAATATAAAATCGGTTTATGTTTATGAAAGCACTCGTTATCTCCAAAATATAACTTCGAGGACAAAGAATTAGGGTCGATTATACACTCTATAGACGGCTACATGGCGAATTGTGAGGGAGTTTATAACTGGATACAGAAAAACTGATAATCTTGAGTTTCAATTTCCAATGAAAGAAGGAAACTTAATAAAGTAAATGCTGAATGTAAATTAACGTATATGACGAGGATATCAATCCAACATCTTGGCATATTGGTAAGTGTAGGTAGGGCAGCATGATCTCGAACAGTCAGTATTTTGTTATATTTTGATTGGTTAACCTGGAAACTAACAAAATATTGTCGGAACATTGGTTATCGAGTGATATTGAAAATTTTGTAGAAATATAATAAAGTTCTGTAGGTTTAAGATTATGATATCTGTAACTAGTTTTTACGAGGCAATGCCTGATCCGTTAAACCTTATCTAGAGTAGGTAAGGAAAGCGCATTCATTTCTGGCGATATAAAGGGCTGGGAAAAAAGGAATATAAAGGATAAAAAAGTCATGATGAGAAAAATATTGTCATCAGCACGAAAAGGGTGCTGTTTTTCTAGCACTTTGTCTATAAGCTGATAATTATCACAAATTATAGTGCCTCCTCAAATGTAAGCTTCAGCAAAACTCGTAAAAAGTGTGGTGATACATGGGTTTTCACAGACTTCCGTTACAGTCGGTTTCATTTTTATTCAATTTGTTCTGCCAAAAATGTTTGTCAATTTTCGTCGGTAAGTCCACGACGGTAAGTAAACTCGCTGCTAATTTGACATAAAAAAACCTGGCAGACAACAGCGTGCTACTCAGTGTGGCGTTTCTTATCGAATCGTGAGCAACGCCCCGGCAAAAAGAGACCTCTATGGACAGCTTTGTTGAGCGACATTGGTTCACTTCACTCTAAAGCTGGTCCTAGTTCTAAGACCAAGGAGAACAGTGACATAAGATGGTTACTGCAAGAGGAAAGAGAAGGTCCTTAAGGAGGTAAATTCCCCTTCCAAACAACCATCTGCACAATTCTCTCCCTTCTCAACGTCTCCCATGCGCAACACTCCTTCTATACATTAATCTTTTATAGAAATTTTACTTTAAGGAGGAACCGGTGATTTAAAGAACTGTTTTCTTAAGATACAGATAAAGTGTACTGTAATGAGTTAGTTCAGGCTTTATGTCGCCGTGTATATCTTTTAAATCTAAAAGTTAATACTCCATTGAGATAATATTAGGGTAGAAACTGTAAATCCGAATCTCTCATCCTGTAACAATGTCAGTAATGCTGACTCCAGCCTTTATTACTTTTCGGCCGAACTCGTTGTCCTGATTTATTAACCTTCCGGCGGGCGCGCCCGTTTACAAAGTAAACGGTTTTGGATTTCTGGTCGGGAAAATATATAAAACGCCGTGCGATAGCTGAGACCCATCATTGCATTCCTTTAGCAGTCCTTTTTCTTCCAATGTAAGAAATTTTCAGTGAAATATTTGGTCACGTCTTAGGGGCAGAGAAACGTTTGTTGGAGATCGTCACGCGATGTGAACAAAGTAAACAACGCGCCTGCTCGTAGACATGGCAAAGGTTGCCAAGTTAATAAATATCATTGAAACAAGTCAATGTTGTTTGGATGTTTATACAGTTAATTTAGATGAATTTAATCGTTATTCATAAAAAATGTGCCAAAGCAATTAATTTACTTTATCATGTGATAAATATTACAATTTTGGCGTTATAATTTATTGCGTTCTATTCTCATTTGCAGATCCAAATTAGTGACTGTTCTACCCAAGTACACGAAAAAGTACATAGTATATAGTGAAAAGAAGGTGTACATAGTGTATACTGAAATATGGCTGCAATGGCCATGATATGCTCCGTTTATTCGAATTTAGTTTGTTAAAATCGTTCAAGGAGCGTGATAGCATGTACTTTATGTTCAATGAAAGTAATGAAAAAAATGTAATGGATTCGTATTAACTGTAAACGATACAAAGGCGGGTCATTCTATTTTTCAAACCCTCATCAGAATATAATGTTTCGAAATTATTAACTTAATTAATAAATCCTTGAATAAGAAGTGTTAATTAAAATCAGGACTGATATGTTGACTTTGTAAACGGTGTGCCCGGTTGTGTACGAAAAAATAGCGCGACCGCCGCTGGGCTAACGAACTGAGGGACGAGAATAGTTATCTTCAGGCTTAAAATATTTTAATGGGTAAATTTAATTACTTCTTTGGAAGTTGTTTATTAAGAAGTTTAGAGAGACGATATTTAAGAAGAAACTAAAAAGAAAATTAGGATGGAAAATACATCACAAGTGGACAGCAGAAGTTTCCCTTGGAAACTTTGCAACATTAAGAATTAATCGAAGTATATGCTCCAAAGAAAACCGGAAATCAGTTGTTTAAACCTGAATACTCGTGTCATTATCGATGACCGAAGATAAATAAAATTTACGTCTCATTATTTAGTGACTTTTATACAAGTTTTTCAACAATATTCTTCGGCCGGACAATGAGATAAAATATTAACGGGAAGATACGCCATCGCATTGCTACGAACACAGTGTATTTCAGCGCAACAATGCATCATGTGAAAACCAATGTATCTTCATTTAATTACCTATTAGCGCTTCTTTTATGCCTGTTGCTATAGCTTTCATCTTTTTCAAATGTCTTTGGGGTAGTACTAAAATTTGTGGAAGTAGGTATCTTTCGTGCAAGTCGGGAACCGTTCGAAGACCGCCGCTGCCGGGGTCAGGGAGCTACGATTGAGAGTTCTTGCACGAAGTTGCCGAAAGGAAAAGAATTAAATAATGCCTTACTAACTCGGCATGATACATTGTTTGATTTAATAAATATCTTTATTGTTGTTCCCAGTAGGATTCATTTCTTAGTAAACCTTTTTTATGAGATATTCGTGCAAATAAGTGAGTTCTTTACTGTCATTTCTGCTAAGTTTACACTTCGTATTTTCACTTATATTTTTATGAAGTTTTTTTTAGTGATCGATTGATTTATGTTTGTAGTTGTGGCTCTAAGGAGGTGCTACAGTTCATCCGACCCCGTTTTTTTTACATTTGCGGTGATTTTGCTGAGAAAAAGCAGCGGATAAACATGCATACTTTGTGAAGAAAGTGTATTACGCATACTTGCGCGTGAAACTTGATGACAAAAATCGTTCATAGGCCGCAGACAAAGCGTGTTCTATTTGTGTGGAAGAAGTTAGACTATGGTTTCAAGGTAAAAAACAATCTTTCCATTTTGTGACGCTGATAAGTTGGATATAACCTCAAATTCATTGTGATGTTTGTTAATTTTGCTCATTTGATGTTATTCGCTTCAGTATTAAACATAAGATGCAAATTTCTTATCCAAATTGTAAATAAACTGTACGCTCTTTACCTCATGGACCAGGTATACATGTTCCTTCACCCTCAGAAACACTTTATTCTCTTGAAATATCTGACAACGATGGCTCGGATTTTGATGAAGACTTTTATGATATTGCAAGAATCGACCAGCCCGGAACTTTTTCAAATGAATTGAATGATTTAGTCAGAGACTGGCGTCTTTTCGAGGAGTCATCAAAACTTCTGGGATTTAGGTTTAGGGATTAGAAATTTTTGGCTTCTGGAATCTCTTTTTATTGGGAGAGGAGGTAAGAACTGGAGTTCATCCTATATTTTTCCACAGGAGGTTTTTTGTTTACAGTAGCAATACTCCTGGTTTGTTGGAGAAAATTAATATACTGTATTATATTAACGAGTGGAGGCTCTTCATTTACTCATCAAAACGGAGCCTTAAAGCATTGCTTCTCCATAATGGCAACAAGTATGCGTCAATACCTGTAAGGCATTCCTTTTATCAGAAAAAGATGCTTTGAAAAATAGCTTTTTTCTCACTACACTAAAATATAATGATTGCGAATGGATTATATGCTGGTGTATGGTGAATTGACAATTATTTCTATGCTTTTTAGACAATGGAGTGGTTATATAAAATATCCTTGCTTTTTATGTGAATGAAGCAGCAGTGACGGAGGTCAGCACCGGATAAAAAAGAATTGGCAAGAGGTGAAGTTGATGGAAACACTAAAAACTATAAGCACAAAATGCTGTATACCTAAAGCTAGGAATAATTTGTTTTGTAGTAAAATTAATGGAGACATAGTATCACAAAATTGTTAAAATTTAATCGTAAACTTACGTGAGGTCTTATTGAAAGTTTATACAAAATCTTGAGTCACACAATCGGTTATATCACCAACAGTATTTTACCGGTGGACATAAATTTACCCAAATTTGTTTGAGATAGACGGAACTCAACGTTCAAATTTTTTTAAAATCTGAAATAGTCAAGCCTTAGTCAAAAATTCGACCACTTGACACGGATGAATTTGATCCTTCCTTTACAAACTATATATTCATGTAAACTTTGGTGAATAAGTAGTCCTCTTAAACTCTTCCTTTTCCTTGTCTCCGGTGTATGTAGGTACTATTTGGCCAATTTACAAAAGTTTTGCTATATTACAAATACTGCACTGAATCAGAAAAAAGGAAGCGTGTTTTTCTTTAAAAAGCTCTTAAAGTTTAAAAAATATGCATTTAAATGCAATATTTTTGAATTATCATGTCATAGATTTATGCACTGTGGCATTCTCGATTAATTGAGCTACAGTTCTTTGTAATAAGTACTATTTATCTAAAGATATAAAGATAAAATAAACAAAACCTATCGAAAAGCTCTTTTCTCTCCATTATT
The DNA here is from genome assembly GCA_963169105.1 of Ceriagrion tenellum. Classification (NCBI taxonomy): domain Eukaryota; kingdom Metazoa; phylum Arthropoda; class Insecta; order Odonata; family Coenagrionidae; genus Ceriagrion; species Ceriagrion tenellum. The sequence continues at coordinate 61,600,305 of OY720641.1, forward strand.
TTTCTAGGCCCTGTTAATATAAAATATCATAGCTTCGTAAATCTATATTTTAAGCAGCATTACTGTTAACTTTTATGTCTTCCGTAAATTTAAATTATGTAAAATTATCGAGTATATTTGAAAATACTTCTTATATGAATTAATCCGAGGTTTGTCACACGTATTAATCCTTCGAAAAACTGCATTAAGGAATAACTCCTAGGAAATTGGGCGAGTTTATCTTAGTTTCTTGTCAGAAAATCACCTCTTCTAATTTGTACCGCACGGGTAAATCGTTTTATAATGCATTTTTGTTAATCTCCTCTCTCAAGATATATTTCTCATCGCGGGGTTGACCCACTTCAGAGCCACGTCAAATAAACTTCATTCATTAGCCCTGGTGCACGTAAATTTTCAGAACCATTCCGTGAGTACACACGGAATGATGATGCAAGCTAATTACGGATTCCTTGAGCAAACGTCTTTTCCGTAACAACCTTTTCCCTTCCCCTTCATGCATCCATTTCCTTTCGGCAAAGTCTATTCCCACCCATCCATCCCCCCTCCTACCCCCTCAGTTTGATCTCCTCCCGATAGAGGCCCTCCGTGCTTCCCTAATTAGTTCGCCATTCCCCAAAGCTGACGACTGGCAGTCATTTAATTTTCCCGGGCAGATGAAGGTTAGATGCCTTCAAAACACCCAGTTCCTACTCCCTGCCATGTCTTCCATCTGGGCCTGTTCTCCCCTCCATCACGCCCTTCAAGATACGTCAGCCTTGTGCCCCCTCCCCACCTTTACCCCTGGTCTCTACTTCCACTGACGAGAAGGGTCACGAAGCTCACAAGGCAGCGCCTTTGATTGGCAGTGATCACGTCACATGAGGTAAAAAAAGACGATGGTAACGCCAGTGTTAAAAAGTAGACCTACCGGCTTATATTTCAGCTGAAAGAGCCGCTTGAAAACGCAAGGGTCGCAGTCACGACCTGGAAAAAAATGAACCGATTTTAAAGCAATTATGGGCAGGTTTTTGTGAGTGGGGATACAATCGTACATGCCTTCTTCTCGGGATTCTTTTATATTTTCCACCACTTATGAATCTTTAATGGGAATCGCCCTAAGCTGAACCCTTATTTTCTCGGCTATTATTATACCATGAAAGAATCGGTAATGTGCGATGCTAAAATGTATTTCCTCTTATCATAGGTGTCTAAATGATGTTGACATTATTCAAAATTATGGTTCCTTTTTCTTCATGCTTCAATCAGTGCGACTGTGCTGAAAAAATCTGATATCACCATTTTGTCAAAAACATATTTAGATGGTGCATAACAAGACTCAAATTTGTCATGAAATGTCAGTGTTGGAGGCTATTGAGAGTTACCCTTCTGACTTAAGTAATCAGCCAGCAAGTTGCAGGCTTTCACCGCATGCTTATGGACATATTTCCGCCCTTCCACTTTAATGACGCATATTTTTGCTATGATATCGAAGGCGACCTTATCAACGATTTACATAAAAGGTTGAGGTTTCCAAATGCTATATCTATAGAGGTATCGAAAACTTTTAATAATCTTGTAATTAAATCAGAATTTTTAGTAAAGACACATGGTTTTAGTATCATTTCTTGCTTTAAATACTGTTTTTGGTTCACGTCAGCGCAAAAAATTGCTCATAACAGTGATAAATTATTAAAAAGGGATCACTTTGTAAACAAACAACAATGAGGCAAGATTTCTCTTGACCTGTTACGTAGAAAGCAAGAGAAGTTTACAATTTTGAGTGAAATTTCTTATTGATTATTTCTATTAAGTTTTTATAAATTTAAAAAATCTGCTGAACAATTTTATCCAAATTACTGTTTCTCCAATTCAAAGAAGCAATTTTTCCTTCGCTTCGATATCGAAATTCAAATTCAACGTAGCTGGCTAAAAGGTCGGGTAATTAGCCCAAGGGTGTGTAGGCGTATCAGTCTAAGGGAGGGCGGGTATAAGGCACAGTGTGGTTTATGCAGTATATTCGATATACCCTTGCGTTTCCTCCCACTCTGACTGGCGGGTAATAGTGGGCGTGAACCTTTTTTCCCTTGAGAGGGTTTATGTGAACGGTTTGAGGCAATATTACTGCGGCGATGGATGAAGCGAATAAAAAAAAAGAGTTTCCGGGCCCATCCAGTGGTGGCGTGACTGTGAGAGGTGGCGGCTTCGCATGACGACGTCCGCGCAAAACGTAAAAAAAAAGAAACGAAAAAACCCTTTAACGAAATCAGTTTCAAATCGATCCGCTCTCTTTTGTTCCGTTTTTGGGGTGCCTTGTGTTTTTATTTTAACTTTTTCCCGAAGCCGTTTCTGAGGCTTTTATACTCCACTGCCTCTTCTTTCTCCTCCTTCCCCTATACATTTCCATCCCCTTGTCTAAATCTTTGCTTGTTATCCCAATGTACTCTATCAATAAATCCTTATTTTTTTATAAAACTTTATTTCATTTACATTTTTATCATTTTGTATGTATCCTCTTCTCAAAACATCCCACTCATTTATCATACCGCTTGCTTAATTTTTTAGCCAAATGTTTAGCTACGTATGATAAAAATATCGATCTAGGATAGGTTTTCTTGTTTGATGTATCTTAGCTAATATCGTTAATTTCCATATCATCGGTGCACTGAGGCTGCTCCTTTGCCTCACAATTCCTTTTTTGATGTTATTTATTCCAGATAACAACGTTTATTGGCTCTTTGTGTTCCATTGGATGATCGAACCTATTGCTGTCAAATGCTTGAAATATCTCACTACCTTAGAGAGACATGTGAGTCACATCCACCCAATTAAATGATTCACTGTAACGACAGAAGGTTTGAATGAACTTTTTCAACCATTTAAATTTTTTAAAGACTGTTTGCGATTTTTAATAGGGAAATGATTTTTCAATGAAACGTTCCCTAATACGTGTATTTATTAGATGGTAAACTGTATTTGTATTTTCTTATTATTCGCAAAAACTGAGTCAGTTCACTTTAGTTGGGTACTTAGGATTTTTTACTTTTTCCTTTACTTCATTTTATAATAGTTCATGAGCTTTATAGTTAAGACTCTTCATAATTTTGTTATAGATTAATAATTTTTTACATATCTCTTTTTATCACAGCCAGAGTAATGTTTTCATTTTGTGTACTTGGTCCTATTTAGAGAGAAAATGTGATATTTTGGTGATTTGAGTGACATATTGGTGATTGGACATTTTTGGTGATTTGAGTGACTTATTGGATGAATAGATAGTAAAAAAAAATTCATTTTACTATCATTCAAGCGCGTAATAATTCACATAATTTACTGCTGTTTCAGTATCCAAAATGGATGTTCGTATGCATTAGCAGGCGAGATTTTAGCATTCTAGTGCAAATCATAAGGTCTTTCCAAGATGAATATTACGCTGCCTCCTTAGTGTATAAGACGATATTGTACACTGAGGAGTATTTTGGATCTGTGCTCTCGAATATATACCATTCATTATAATTATAATATTTCTTCAGTAGATTATTTAAATAAAATTTTTATTAGTATCAAGATTTATGAAGTACATTTTTGAGAAGCGAAAACTTCTAGTGCCCCTTAATTTATGAATATACTTTATATAAAAGATAATGCCGTCAATTTAAAACTAGTAGCCAGTGGTAGGTAAAAATGTTTTGCGACATTGATACGTAATGATTACCGTATTACCTGGAGAAGTCCTTGATATCAGCATGGAATGAATGCACATTTCTCAAGGAGTTCCATTAATTAAGATACTTCCTACCGGTAGTTACTTCAGTTAATATACAATTAATTGGTATCTGAATTAGTGCATAACTGTTGCAGTGAATGGAAGGGTTTTCATTAATTCGTAACAAATGGATATGTTGATACTCACCAATTCCATCGAATGTCCTAGTGTTTCAATTTTGCAAGTACTCAGATTATCATTTAATTGGAATTTGAGTTAATGTGATTTTTATAAAATAATGTTATGGTGTACATAAATTCGTAAATTATGAATGTAGTGATGATTTCAGCTTTGTAAGTATTGAGAAAATCATTAGAATGGCCGTTGAACATGTGTATTTTGGAGAAAATAATGTGATCCCGTCAAATGAAAAAAATATCTCAATACTGGATATTCGGTCCCAATTATATTAATTTTATTATTCCAACAACTTGAAACTGGTAATTCCCCTCCATTAAAAACATCATAGCCGTGTATTGGAGAATGACTTTAATCGCTCTGATATTGAGCGCTTTGTTAAAACAATGTGACTAATTTGCGAAGAATCTAAAATGATATTTCATTGTTTGCCAAAGTGAAATTCAAAGCTCAGAGTTATCTACATCCTTCCTCGATTATGGGTTTTGCCTTAGCGACTTTCATTGATTTTCTCCAATCTAGGGGCGTGTTTGAGATGATAGCTGTCTAATCGTTCAATTAAGCTTGCGTTTCGAAGTATCAGCGGAGTTCAAGAGCCCGTGTTTGCGTGACAGGCAATCAGAAACACCTCGAGCGCTTCCCTTTCATATTGACGTAATACATCTAAGTCACTCAATCTCATCGGTAGAAAAGTAGTCCTGAGCCATGCTTACAGTCGCTGAAGGCAATTGATTAACATTTGATCCATCATATTCACTGGACAATTTTGAACTTTGTCTAAAAACGTGGATTTCAGTCCAACTCACGACTCTTTCCTGTACTCATCTTAGGAAAGGAGTCCTATGTGAAAACCTTTCTTTGTTGTTAACCTCTCAGATACGGATAGAGTATGTAGTGAAACAGTTGCTACTTTTGAATTTTTCTCCCTATTTAACTTACTCAGCTAAAATATTAATTTTTCGATTAGTAAATTATAGTAGATAAAGTATTTTCACAAATTCCTCTCAAAACAGCAGGAGTGCGAACAAAGCAAAATAAAAAAGATAATTTAGAGATAATAAGTACAAATTTATCACATTTGAGTAAACTAAATTTTTTTCAATTATTGTAACCCTAAACTATATCTCTCAAACTGATGAAAGTGATAACACTTTACATCCTAAAACATAGGTAAAAAACTGCCTTCGTTCCGAACAGTAATCATATCTGTTAAATATGATGAGCGGGACACTGTGTAACTCAGTTAACGAAAAATTAATTTTTGGCCTATCTCGCTACTTTGGTATTAGTTTTACTTTTATTGCTTACATTCACGGTCTCTGCCTAAGCTCCCTCAGCCCCATGTCCCTGCAGTCCCATGAGCTTATATGTAAAAGTAGAGATAGGACGTGGGTGGGTGAGAATATAATAGCAATGAGATGCTCTGTCATGAATGGGAAGGATCGTGGCGTGTTGAGTTTTGCGGGAAGACAACGTTAAATAACTCTCACAGTGTTTGAATAAATTAATAAAATATTCGAATGGCTATTACATGATAGAATAAGCAATTCCGATCCGCTTCATCACGTATGTCCATCCTACACCAACGCCTCCGGGGGGAAAATTTAAGGAACGATAAAGAAGGGATATGCATTGACGTTCCTTCAGCATGAGCCGAGTCCACCGGCGACAACCACCTTAACTTTGAGCCAAATCGCCCATTATCCAAAGTCGATCCATCTTTCTCTCGCTAGAAGTCTTTATTTTATTTGGCGGAAGATTTTATTTATTTCTCTCCCCACACCGTTTCGATGGCTTAAACGATCTATCAAAAAGCCCCTCCTCGGTTAGAGCACATTTCTATAATTCGTGAAGTGCTTTCTCTCTCAACGAGATGAAAATAAAGAGTGCCTAACCACTTCATGATCAACATAATACCAGCGTGTTTATTGAAACCTTGGCATTGGATTAGTGTAGTATAAAGTCAGGTGCATTATGAAGGTAACTTTTGCTTTTCTATTTAAAGTCTCCATGTTATGTCAGCTGGAAAGCATACTGACTCGCCTTAAATGACCGAGGTTAACCAAAAACGTCAAACTCTTACGCTTGGAAGTAAATAGCTTAATAAAATCCCATATAAACATATTTTGAGAACTACTTTGAATTTTTTAAACAAAAGTATTTAAGTCACCACCTTGAGAAAGGATATTTACAGTACGTCACCTCTACTTCATTTATATCTATTATGTTCTTAGGAAATGTAGTTGTTATAATTAAGATTAAAATTCAATTTTGCAGCCCGTTTAGAGTGTGAGAATCAGAATGACTATACGAGACTAACAGTAAAAGTAGATACTACTCCGCAAGCTCTACTACTACAGCGCAAGCTCTTTCGTTACCATAATGCTATGAGAGAAAGTTCTTCTCGTGAAAATTGTTGTCTTTTATCCAATATCTTTGCTGGTAATGGTTAAGTCTTCATTATATTTCTGGTTGTCATTAGCCACTCCAGAGAAGGGCCTGCAAGAAATAATCACCTGAGAGCTATTTTCAATTGTTTGGATCCTCAAAGAGTTAAACACAAGAGTGGGCAGAATTAGTTAGAATATGTGAAAAGATAACATAGGAATATGATGGGGTCTTAAATTAACAAATGAACGAGAATAGTCAACATGGTGAAATTCATAGTTTTGAGCTGATTATTTATATTAAAACTAATTGTAAAGATCTTTATAAGTACTTTGAAAAAATTTTTCTATGTTTTCTTCAAAACATTTTCCATTTTTTCGGTATTTTACTTTGAAAAGTTAGATTTCGGTTGCCGATGAATAAGTAGTCAACTTTAACCAGGCTTAACTCGGTTCGTATTTCCCGTACAGAAATAAAAAAGCGAACTCTTTGTTATTTTATAACCTTCATTTTTTCTTAAAATGATTTTTTCACTGAAACGTAAGGTTTTTGAGTTATTCGTAGCAAATCGTTCAAAAACATGCTTTTTTGGCTGAAAAATTAACATTTTGAATCACGAATAACTCAAAAAGCATTGTCTCTACAAAAAAATTTGTACGGAACATTTTTTTATTAGAATCAACCACTCATTCTATTTCTGCGTTTATTTTGAATCTTACAATTTTCACCCACGATTAGGGATGGCATTCACCCCCAGGGTAAAAGCACATATTGGCCCTATATAACTTTTGTTTCTTGGACCATTCTCTAATTACTGTCGAAATTTCACGTCAATCGGTGTTGTTCGGAAGAATTCTCAACGAAAACCCTTTATTGTCTCCTTCCTTGTCTCTCTTTCTTTACCCAGAGCCTCAAAAGGTTCTCAGAGTTGCTACACAACCTGCAAAATACCCTCGGGAGGTATCCACAATAGTTTTCTTTTCTTGTGTTTGTTTGGATGAAAAATATTCGTTACCATCTTTTTCTTGTGAAATCAAACAATTCATTAAAATTTTAATACTGTGATAGTAATGACCTCATAAAATATTTGTTTTCATTCTAAATTGAATTAGACCCTCCACTTTTTAATTGTAAAGGGAAAGTGTGCTAGAATACAGTGATATACTAAAATGTTGCAAAAAGATAACTTCGACTTCGATAAGCCCTGAAGTTTAATGAAATGCATCTTTTTTTAGTTTACTTCGACGGAAATATATATATTTTTTTCAAAATTTGACTTGTGAAATATTCATTGAATTTTCTAGAAATCTTTATGTTTCAAGATAGAATATGAACCATGTGAAGGCATAAGATATGTAATAATTTAATTCATTAGTTTGATTACGTGATTTATTTTTTCTGTGTTATTCTTTGTTTGATTATGATTTTTATGTACCTTGATCATCTCCCTTTGCCACCGGAAATGTATAATTCGTGCTGCAAAGGTACAATAAAATTCTATTTTATTCTATTTCAAGCATGTGATCCATTTTCAAAGAACCACGGAACTAGCCACGCAATAACTTAAGTGGAGTCACCCGCTAGTGATCACACAATTGTATGAAATTCACAGTTGAAAAATCACTCGCCTGGACAGGGAGTCAAACCCAGATCCCTAAATTTCGCGCCAAGTGCTGAATTTCACACATTTTTGTGATCACTTGTGGGTTACTCCGTTGAAGTTACTGCGCGGCTAGTGCCGTGATTCTTTCAAAATGTTCAAAGTAAACACCTCTCTGCTTAAAGTTGGCCTTTACCCCGGGGAACGTAGCACTTAGCGGTCGCATATGAGTCCCTCTGGTATTATATGTGTGGTACCTGTGAGAACAATCTGCTCCCCCATGAGATTCACAGTGGAAGAGGACGCCTGGGTAGATTTCATTGGTTAGAGCAGTCGAGGGATCTGGATTCGATTATTAGTCCAGGCATATGATTTTTCCACTGTGAATTTCTCTCAATTATGTGATCCATTTGTGACTTAAACAACTGCTCCTTACTCATGTACCCGACGATGGTAAAGCTGTTCTTCTAAGTGTCGTTATAAATGGTGATTTCGTAAGAGATAAACATCCATTTAGCTTCAGTGCAGTGGATTGGAAAAGGAAGACTTTTCCAATTTTCCTCAGTTTCACGAATTTTTTCTCTGTAACTAAAGGAAAGTCCTTAAAACGTTTTTGAGTGTTTGGAAACTTGGGTTTTCGTCTCTGGCGCTCCCATCACTGCTCTCGCTGCAAATCACTCAATCCTTCTTCGTCTCCCTCCTTTTCCTATAGCCTGAAAAAGCTGTCGATATTGCTACCCAGGCCACAAAACATGCAGGGGGAAAGAGGTAAGGAATTGAGAGAAAGGGAGGCTCATGGGTTTGGGTAAGAGTTCGTATTGGATTCCGGGAAGGAATGAGTCAAAGGGGGGTGGGTTGGAGGCGTGGTGACCTCCAAATGGTAGAGGGGCGGAACAAGAGGATGGAAGGATGAGGAGTCTGGGACATTGTGGATGTAGAGGCCTTTCGCCTTTTTGCAATGGCTTCCACAAATGGGCCGTAAAATGGTGTTTTCTCTTCAGTCTCCCTTCTCCGTCCCTCTCCGTCGCAGGCAAACTACCCTTTCTCCGATTCTTCCCCCATCTTCTCCTTCTCCCGCGCACAAATCCAGCCATCCCTTCTTGCTCCTTAACATCTCTCCGCTAGGATAATGAAGGGAATCTCACCCCTGCTCTCCGGCTTCTTATTTTTTTTTCTGCTTGGGAGTAAATTATTTATCTGTTCCTTAAAAACTTCGTCTTTTCTCCGTAGCCCCCCATCCCCCCCGTTCTTTTTTCTTGCCGTATCAATTGGTTGGCTCTTAAATTGCCTAATTAAAGGACTCCTCTGTTTCCATTCGTTTTCCAGCTTTCTTCTCCGATACTCATTGGCTTATCTTTTTCAATCCCTCTTCGTCACTGTCTCTTAAACTGTAGAAGGACAAGTTTATAATTGTTTTCGCCCGCTGGCCTTCCCGCTTAAGGAGAGGCCTGTGGTCAAGTGTTTATATTAAGTGGGAGGTACATCGAAAGAGTGTCCAGGCTCGCCTCGTCATCAGATGTTTCTGTTTTTCTTTGCCAAACTTAAGAACTTATTTGCATTTTTCTGCAATTTGTTTATTTTCTCGCCGTTTTAGGAAAGGTTCGAAGAGTTAAAAAATCTTATGAAATTATTAAATCTTAACTAGCAACCCAACTTGTGGCATATGAATGTTCATTAATCTCTGTTAAACAGTTTAAACATGACTTAAATATGGTTATGACAAATTCTATGGTTGTAGGTGTATAAAAACTTAGTCTTAGGTATGAGGGTCCTTGATACTTGTATTCATGTCAACTCTTAGTATCGTAGTGAACGTACTAGCTTTAGTCGTAAAAGTAATACGAGCCATGCTTGGATGTAATATCGGCCATTTAATTAAATTTGCCATGCTATTTTTTATAAAGTACTACGTTTTTCAGTGGTAAAAATACGCTCATCAATGATTCTGCATCTATTGCCATTGTCTTTATTATGCTATAACTACGTATCTATCTCAGACAGCCACGAAGAACAAGTAGATTAAAACATCTAGCCGTTTATAAGAAATTACTTCTGCATTACTTCAATAACTAATTCATCATCAATGGCCAGGTTTAAAGGGAAATTTTCGTATAATTTGTCAATCTAATTCACTACCCTGCTTTAGGGGCTCACTAAGCATAATGTTGAGGGAAATGATAATTCTTATCATTTTATTATTATTAATGTAGTTAATGATTTATTTTTTGTCAAACTATTATATGACGTGATGAGTAAATTGAGTTGGTATTTAAGGCTAAAAAAAGACCATGGAATGATCAAATTATCGATGAAAAGAAATGATCGATTTAATCCCAAAAAACAAAATATATTAACTTAGAATTTTTTGTGGTTCAATAGGAAAGTAATGAAATATAATTTAAATAGGGAATACTCAACAAGTCCAGTACAGCAATTTCTCCTTCCTCTTGGTGGCCGGGAACATTCACTTAAATACAGGGGAGGGGTGTTCATGGGCACATACACGATGGGAGAACTCGTGAGTGGTTTGGAGGCCACGAGTGGCTTACAGCAATCACTGCCGCTAACCAACTAGATTTTTTGAGTGCACATTTTACCAATCAACCTGCGCCCCCCAGTGGCAGCCAGCCGAACCCCGCAAACGCGCGATTTACGAAAAATAACCCTTAAATTGACTAATGTTCCCTTGGCTAATTTCGATATCCTATGCACATGTAATACTGTTGTCCATTGGGTACACAAGGTAAATTATTTTGGCTCTTCTATCTCTTCGTGGCTAGGAGCCTTTGTTCGTATTTGTAATGTACCAATAAATTTTGATTGTTTGGCTTTTAACTGAGGAATCTTATGGATGACAGTTAATAATAGTTATACTTTTACAAGCACTACATTGCAATATAGGTTAGTTATATTTTAAATTTATCTTTAAAAAATAGTCATAAAATATTAAAGATTTTCACGAAGGTCAGCACTTTTTAGTATATAAGTAAGGCAAATAATTGTCTTTCCCCAAGCCATTTGGTTGGTCTGATTATCTTCCTTCAACAAGTTTAGTCGTACTTGAGAATCATGTCACCTTAAACAGGGACTTGAGGCATAAGGTAATACGCGTTAGATCAGTGTCTCACAAATGTTAACTTTAAGGATATATACTACGTTTTTGTGTGTCTTAAATTTAAAAGTAAGTATTTATGAAAATCAATTCATTTATTATGGCTCATTTTCAAGTTTATGTGAAGTAGAAAATGAAGAAAACTTGCCTGGTACTCGTAAAATTCCTTAACGTGTTTCTGTTTGGTAGGAAATTAGAATGAAAACTTTAATGTTATTCCTTCATCTTAACTAGTTTCTGAACAATCTCATGGTTTTTTCATAAGTTTTCAACTAATAAATCCAATAAATTTTTGAAACACAGGTGTTACCAAAAACTTATTAATGTCACTTTATGATTTTATTTTAGATTTCACCACTGTCAGCTATTTAAACATAACCTTTGAAATTAATCTTCTGCATTTTTTACAGCTGCACTATCAGTTGAGTGTCGCTAGTTTTTGGCATTTCTTTCTATCTCAGGGCTAGAGTGCTAGCAAGTGGCTACTTATTTCCCCCTCTTTTTAGAAAATTATACATATATTTAGGTTTTGCTAATGGACAATGATTACAATGGATAAGTAAGCAAATAGAAAAAAAATGTAACTTATACAGGTATGTCAAACTTTGATGTGATGGCATTCCATTTGATAACCCAGGTTCAGAATGAAATGTCATATCCTTATATTTGGGGGAATTTGGATTCTGTTACTTTAGTGAATTTCTGTTCTGACGGGCAAAATTATTTTTTTCTTAATTTGCACGATAAATCTTTTTCATTTTTTTCCATTTATTCTCTACGCATTAATTTCAGTGAAACCGTTGAATTGAGGGCAGGAAACTAAATTTTTATTCCCATTGTTCAAAAATACATTCAATGAGATTTATTACCCATCTTTTCTTCGAATTTTTTCAACTCTTCCCCCAAGAAAAAATCCTCATTTTGTGTCGATATTGACATAGAAGATGTTTTATTTTCCTGCATGTCTTTCAGTTTGGTGTTCCGTTCTATTATTTTACCTATGACGTTTTTTGGAAAGAACTAGTTTAGAAGAAGAAAATACGACAATCATATCAAAAAAGGAAGTGGATCTTGGGTTGGTGCACCTTTGTTAAAAATATTGAAGCGATAATGTTCCGTTATCCGGCAGCCGCTCATGTTTTCCCTCAGTCGAGCTCAATGACACGGCATTAGGCATCCGTCTGGGCTCGATATCCCGCTCTACTGTCCCAAGGCAGTGTACGCAGAGAAGATCAAAAGGGAACAATGCCTCTGCGGGACGCAAAAGACGGCACATCTCGATAAGGACTCTTCCGCAGTGCTTCCTGATAAGACTCATGGAGAAAATAACTCGGTCGTCAAGAAAAATATGCCGAGCTATTCCGAGCGCAGAGCAGTGCGCCTTTAGAGCTCTTATAGAAACCCAAGTGAGGCGTATGCTTCCGTGTCCAGGAGTGATTAGTCGATGACAAAGAAGGCTGATATTGGATTTAAATAACTGTTGTATCCCCTTACCTTGAAGATATTTCTATATGGATCAACCCAAGCTTATTTTTAACCGAGTGGTCAAGGCTTTAGCCCTAAAATAGAGTTACATTGTTATTACCTTCATGCTAAGCCAAGTGTATTTGCCTGGACTTGGATTATATCTTTCACTAGGAGTGTAATATAGGCTGAGTCGTCTGGCCACTCTTTTCTCTCATAGAAATGGAATGCTTAACAAATGTAGCCTACCTATATAGACATTCAGCATCATCATTGGTGGTTCAATCCTAATATTGGTTGAATGCAGCCCTCCACCCTTCTTTATCCAATGCTAGTTCCCGTACCTTCTAGTTTTTCTTCCTATGTACTTTCCTCTTTATTTGATCGAACTCAGCTTATTCATGCGTCTTTTTCTGGGGAATTTTCCGTCTAATGTTCATTAATTATGACTTATCCACTGATTTTTTCTTCAATTGTGTCCTTCACAAACCCTGTAGATACATAGACATAACATATATAATTTTTTTCCAATTGAAAAATATCATTTCAGAATTTTTGCATTAAACTTTTAAAATTTTGACTGAAAACACCGGAATTGTGATAAACTTGAGTGCGTTAAAAGTGACAGTTTTTGGGTAAGAAGATGTCACTTGCAATGAAAATTGATATACACGTCTCAATATACCCTTTTCATTTCCCCCACAGAATGCCTCCTCTGGTGACTGAAAATGGGGAAAATTCACTGCAATTGAGTGGTTGTGAAACTCCTTTCTCTCCTAGACAGCGATGCTTTCCGAGTGGCCAGGTGTCTCAGTCCTTACTGCCATATTGAGTCTTTAATTTCAGTTTACATCGCTGGGGAAATCGCTTTATTCAAATACTGTCACTTTTAACGCACTCAAGTTAATCACAATTCCGGTGTTTTCAGTCAAAATTTTGAAAATTTAATGCAAAAACAGTACACTTTAACCAAACTTCAATGTATGACAATTTATAAATGACAGCTGAAATTTAGAAATTGTATGGTATAAATTCTCAAAGAAGATATTATCCGATATGGAAAAAATATATATGTAACGTCCATGTAGATTGGCCATTTTTTCACATTTTACATTTTGCTCCGTGAAAAAAGTGGCAAAACGGTCCAAATTAGTGTTCTGTCGAAAATATCGTCTCGGTCAATATTCCATGAATGGAGATGTTATTCTGCGAATCCTCACACTTATATGTATGAGTCAAATCATACTAGTAAGTATAATATTTTGGAAGTGAAAGGATTTTGGACCCATCTGCTCCGTTAGAATACGTGGATATGTTGGAAGGGGATGGATTTATTCGGAGTGAGAGAGTATAGGAAGGAGCACGGTGTTTCGCATAGCCGCCAAAAAGTCATCTTGGTGTCGAAAGTTAAACGTCCGAGTACAGTACTAGAAAAGGTGTCCATAAAGAAATGGAATAGTATGATCACTGCTAAATCTCTGCTAATGCCAGGATAATCTCAACTCCCTCCGGACTAAATTCAGTACGATGCAGAAATTAAATGAGGAGTTTTCCAAAAAGATAAAATATACTTAAGATAAAATATACAAAAATTTATTTCTGCATAATGCGAAAATTCCACTCCATTTTACAAGAAATTAGGATTGTATAAATTCAGTATTCTTGGCATTGCAATTATCAAACCCCTCCTAATACTCTAGAATTGTTGATTGCGTCTTATAAACATCCTTCCTTGCTCTCTATTCCTAAAATTTCTGGTCTATGCTAATAAGTCTTGACGGGAGTCGGTATCGACGCATGGCCTATACTAACCGAATTATATCCTATTTTTATAGTAAAGTGAGATTAACGGAAAGTAAATAACGAGGAAAGCCTGAGAAATAATGGTTGGTGAGGAGAGGAAACTTCTAAAGTATATTCGAGAAGGCATGGTAGGCAGTTGGAAGGCGTTATAGTAATAATGCATCTTTATTGGGGCGAGATTGAGAATAAGACAGTCTTCCACGTAGCCCCTGGTCAGAAATAATACATGAAGTAAGGGTGAAGAAAGATGCATACATTTGTGGGAAAAACGTAAGGAAATAAGGTGATACCTGTTGATGAAAAAAACCCACTGCAGGAAAACACACACATATGAAGGGGAGTGTGAAAAGCCCGCGAAATCCTATAGATAGATTTAGCTGAAGTAATATCAACAAAAATATGCATGAAATACACATGAAATTATAATAAAAATGGGTAATTTATGATTAACTGCAAAGTTTAAATTAATAAATAATCTGTAAATTCATATAAATAAATGATGAGAAACAAAAAATATAATAAATAAATAAATATATTAATTAATAAACAATTTTAGGAACAATAAATAAAATAGAGGTTACTCAAGAAAATGAACTAAAGAATGGTAAAATATATAGATTAACAAGAAATGGGAGGCGAAAGAATGCTAGAGGCCGTTATGAATAGGTGGATGCTGGGCATGAGTGGTTGGGGAAAGAAAAGGAAGGGTATATACTTTATGGCAATGGCATAAGAGGCCTTCAGCCAGAAAAAAAACTTGCCATGCAATAAAAGTCTGGATCTGGAGCTGAGAAAGAGACTAGCTAAATGTTATTCATGGAGCGTTTTCATGTATGGATGTGAAGTGTTGACATTAGGTAAGAGGGAAAGGCATAGAATAGAAGCTTATGAAATGTGGGTGTGGAGAAGGATGGAAATAGTAAGATGGGTAGATAAAATGAGAAATGAAGTTTTGAGCAAAGTAAAAGAAGGAAGATCGATCCTAAAGGAAATTAGGAAAAGGAAAGGAAACTGGTTGGGCCATGTGATGAGAGGAAAAAGTATTATAACTGTGGCACTTGAAGGTTCAATTGAAGGAAAGAAAAGGAGAGGAAGGAGAAGAATTAAATTGGTGGATCAGGTGAAGAACATCAGCTATGATGAAGCAAAGAAGGAAGCTCGGGACAGAAGCGGATGGAGACAGCAGTAGTGTACGGGAACTGTCAGCAGACAGAACACCAGATGATGATGATATACTTTATAGGCAGGATTAACAATGTCGCGGCATAATGTAGATAGAAACGTGTACAGTGATTTGGGACTACGACAGAAATAATCTTGAAAATGTTTTTCTCTTCAAGTTAATCCTATGTTCACCAGCTGGTCTCCGTAATAATTTGAATACTACTCTCCGTAACACATACCAGCTCTAAATACTATCAAAAATTCAAATATGTATTTTATCTCTTCATCTATTTCCAAATACTTTATCTTCCAGTGCATTTTAAAATAGCTCATCTCCCATATTTTTAATATTTTCACATTTTTTATACTTATCCGATCCTGATGATGATGTAGTACATCTAAACAGTGGTCGAATTAAATTTAATCTAAGCGGGAAATTTTACTATCTGCTGTTCATAAAAGTGAAATGTTTGTCCATTTCCGTACAAAAGGAGGTCGACTTAACCTATTACAAATTAATAGAGAGCTTAATAAACATTTCTAATTCGTAAGTCATCTGTATGTAGTTGATATTAAGTGTTCCTCGAGTAATCTACTGTATTTTTAGCAGTGATCGCTCAGTACAAGAAAAGGAAATCAGGTCATTGCTGTTAAGTGGTTGAAGTGTGTGGGGGTTGATGTCTCTCTAATAATGGAGACGACTTATAATGAAATATCTAACATGGATTTAATAAAATTGTCTGAAACATTATCATCATAAACTTTTTTCTGCGTTTAAATTACTGCTTTTACGTTTTGGTGTGCAAACTTTTCTGGTTCGACCATAGAGGATAATTAATCAAGCAAAGCTTTACTTTTCACGATAATATCTGGCGGCAGGTCTTCCAAGGGGGTTGTGTTTTTTGTTAGGGGGAAATCGCTGAATTTATCACACGCGGTGAGGAAACGACGTGTTTGGAATATCAGTGAAAATTATATTGCCGAAAGTTCACCAATTGCTCACTTCACGGCATATGTCAATAATTTTTGTTAATAATCCTAACCGTAAAAGTCATTAGTCAATGCAACAGCGGCCGTAACCATGTCCGAAAAAATTTATAAAAACTGAAAAACCAAGAAAGTGAATTACTCATTGATTTCTAAATTTATGGAACAATAATTCTAAATTGGACGCTTAAAAATAAAAGTATCCTTTTTTAGCCATTTTCATATCTACTTCGATAACTTTACTCTATCGATTATTTTACAAAGGAGGTTGACTCATTGCCTACTAACAAAGACAAGGTTGTGAAAATCCATAACGCTGAAAATGAAATTAATTATATCGAAAATCGTGGTTATATATAGCGTGTCTTAGGAGAAAACGCGAATTGTCAAGTTATACTAATCTCACGTTTGAGATTGCTTGCCACTGTTCTAGAGAATTTTCCTCCTGTTTTCCTAAGGCCCACATGGACTCGAATCCAAATCACAATGAAATTGACATTTTTAATGAAATATTGTCAATTTCTCTGTGACCTATTTGTGCTTCAGTTATATTAGTATTTTGTTAAATAATATAGGCAATTGTATAAAAAAAAACTTCTTTGTAGGTCCAATTGCCTCCATACCACCCATGCTTTGGATCGGAAACCTTTTTTAGATCCGACTAGATTCTACTCCAAATTTTGGTGAAGGAGAGACCGTACCTAACGTCTCACGTGTTTTTCATGTGGTATCTCATCGTAACTATTAGTATCGTTTTTAGATAAAAAGCTTTGCATAATAAATTTGCCTGTTTAAGAGAGCAACGTCCTCCAGTCAAGGTGAAATGAAGATACTTCCCAAAGTGTCTTCAAATATTCCATGTTGTGTATGTGACGGGATAACTGAAGCTCGCATATTGGTCGGAATTTCCAAGAAAACAAGACTTGTCGGAGAAAGGAAAACTGGAGGTACAAAATTTCACAGGATTGTTAGAGGAATGCTGGTGAGAGTTTTACTTTCATCCTTGTTGATAAATATAGGTTGTTTTGTTATATTTTCTGCTTCTCTAATTAACACGTAGTAAGTAGCGCTTCACTTCAGATCAACACCATGAAGAGGTGTCCAAGAATTAAATAAAACCTTTACTTTGTCTGCATTGATTTGAACGATTCAGCTCCTGAAGCGTGATTCTGGATCTTTTTAAAATGTGAATTTAAGTACTTGGTAATGATTTTCCTATTTCTTCAATTAATAAGAAAAATGCGATGAAATCCTTCTGTCATTAGTATTCGTAGTTTTTAATTCGCATTGTGTCACGAAACCCTGGAAAACTTTATCCAGTTTGTGAGGAAAACAACGGCTTCTCATTTGTCAATTAATTTATGAATTATGGCTTAACGCAGGGAGCAACAATTTAATAACAATGCTAATAACAATTCTGTAGGTTTGAGACTAGGATTGGTTTAGTGTTTTTGAAATCAAATATTGCCTTTTTTGTCGTATCGAAAGTGTTGTGGTTTAAATTTGATTGAATATTGAGCTTAATACGTTTTGCTTGAAACACTACATTTACAAAAATTTAGCAGATTTTTCATAACACTAATCACCAATAGTTTTATCCAATTAATTTTAGTAGGTCATCCAATGCTTTATAAACATGTATATCACCAAAATCTGAGCGAGTGATTTCGAGATGCTTTTATTTCCTATATTGTATCATCGAAATTTTTCAAGGAATAGATTACGCACTAATCAACTAATCATTTAAGACATTCATATTTTTTATAAATGCGATTTATCCCTCCAACTCATAAAAATATTCTCATTTGACTTTGATGAAACAGATAAAAGAATGAAAAAATGCCTTAGCATTTCGTCATAACTTTTCCACGGCAAATGAAACTTGTCTTCATTTGCGAGAAACTGAGGATTTGTGCCGAGAAGAATGACGAAAAATTAATGAAATAGAAAATTACAGGATAAAAGTTGGGGAATAAATAAGCTGGAGCTAAAAATGTGGAATGAATACAAAGCCACGAATTACAAGAAGAGAAAATTAGCAAATTGGAAGAATAATAGACGTTGAGATACAGTGATCACTGAGAGCGAAGAATTTTCGTAATAAATATTTACGAGGAACCATGAGCTGAACTGAAAAGGAAAATTAAGTATTTCATAAGTTAGTACACACATTTTTGTCTGGAAAAAGAAAAAAAATTAATCTAAAAGTAATATCAAAATTTTTAATAGATTTTTTTACTTTCAAATATTGGTTCTAGGTATGACGCTACTGCTGATAAAAGGAATTAGGAATTTAGGAATAGAAGAGCGTATGAATAGAATCGGAAGAATTGATTGGATGTAAAATGAGAATTCGAGTTAATGTGGCTGCTCGAGCTATGGCTAAGCATATGGACGGCCAGGGTTCAAATCTCTGCAGAAGAGGATGGTTTTCAGAGGAAACTCGATCCATACTTGAGTGTTTTGTCGAGGGCCTTTCCAGTGTAGTACTTCGTATGTCAGATGAGACGTTAAACCGTGGTCCCCTTGGTGCCTTTCATTAAAATCAGGCTCATTCTGACGCCAGGTTTCTCTCCACCCTTCTTCCTTGTCCCTTGTGGCGCAAATGACCTTGGCCGGCGATCTTCTCCCCAAATATCCAATCCAATCCGAATGTAAGATAAAATTTGGAAAGAGTGAAAGAGAATCAAAATGGGCTCGATTCCATCAATTTAGTAATTTCCGCAAAACGAATAATATTTACTTCAATATTTGTTGCGGGATTTTTATAATTAATAACGCTGTCATTTGTCCATACAGATTAAATGGATAGAAACATATAATTTCTATAACTTAAAACAAGGAAACATTTTATCTGAGAAGCCTCACTGTTAATCAACAGGAAAGGGCTGTAGACATTTGTATAATTTTGTGAGAGTGCGCCCGATATTTTAATTTTTCTCATGCCATGGACAGCCACAGAGTTTTCTGCCGTCCCGGAGAGGAAGATTCAAGGAGTGGAAAAGGATTTCTTTGGCCAGTTGATTGAAGAGAGCATACAGCAGTGGCCTTTACGCTCCGGTGTGGGAGAAATACTCTCTCGCTCTCTCTCTCTCGCCCTCTCCCTCTGGCTAAAATATGCTTAGGCTGATCCGTTTTTATTCAGTCATCGCTCAGTTGGTAAGGCTATCTTTTTCTTTTCCTCTTTATACTCTTTCATTCCTTGCTATTCTTCCTTCATTCCTCGCCCTTACAATTTTCTGTGATTATCCCGTGTTCGAACCATCGAGTGTTTGGTCGCCACAAGTTCTGAGAAAACTGAAAAATATATGCAAAGGGATTTCCTTTGGGATCCTGCCATTATATACTGCCCTTACCCCTTCCGAGTGCGAGCGGAAGACTCCTTGCTCATATACTTGCCTAGTTACCCAATCCTTCGCATTTATGGACTCAGGACTCGAACTACATGCGGCAGGAAAGCTTCTCATACTTTGAATTTTGGTAACTTGACTGCAAATGTTTTGAAACCTAACCTCGCACCTGAAACATCTTAAAATCCTTCATCTTAGTATCTACTTGCGAAGGAATCCTAACCGATGACATTTGTAATCTCAGTCTGGCATCTACGGTCGGAGTATTGCAACTCAAATCGATTTAATGGATCTCTTGTCCATTTCACAGGACCTAATGCTTCGCGGTATCTGCAATTTACACGCCAGAGAAATGGCCCTTAAAAAGAAGATTAAATAATTAAGAAAGAATCTTCTTTTATCACTTGAATTAAACCTTTTAAGGCATGGACGAAGTGGTACTCACATTTTGTTTAATAATTTATAATTACAAAAATTAATTTTTCTGGATATATAAAATAACTTGATCATAATACTGAGTTCCAAATGATTCCCTGAAATATATGTAGAAGACTGACAAAAGAAATTTCCTACCTGATGTTGGATTGACAGCCAAACCGTTCAGTAAATTGAAAATAAATTGCGGAAATAACAAATGTTTTGTCGATCATTATGCCCAGAAAGAGTTAAGCTCTACCATAAACCTTTTATTCATTGCCAGGAATATTCCAAATGTTCACAATTCAGTTGTTCATGATCTTTGGTTTCGAAAAATTAGTTGAACACGATTTCTTTTTGATGACATTATTTCTTAACCGTATGGATCTTCATCTTTTCTTCATAAAGAAAACCACGATTGGTGAAATAAGCATCAGCAAATATGCGTGAATCATGACCACTCATAAGTTATGAGGCTTTGGTTTATTTCTAGAGTTTCTACCGCAAGGTCTACCGAAAAATGTAACAATTTTATATCGCAATTCTTTTATCAATATAACCTGAAGAAAGGTCCTACGTTAACTGAGGAGAGACTTGAATGAATATGCAATGCGTCAGCATAGTCTCATTTTTCTTAACTCATCAGAACAGCTTATGAATATATATTGCCGCATCCAGTTATTTATCCCTGAAGAAAGCTTTTTTTGCTAGTTTTTCTTATAAATGGAAGTTTTTAGATTCGTAATTTTACAAAAAACAGTTGAAGCATGTACAGGTCACCATGTAGAGATGAAATCAGATTGTTCTCACAAATCATGATTGACCTGTCACAGTAATACCAGGGAATGACGATAAACATCATTTTCAACGCTCATTCTTCTCCTGCCTCATAGCGCTGTCATTTTCATGGCACCCTCGTGTGCCATCATATCACCTCCATTTATTTTCCTCACTTCTCAAGTCTTTTCCTGGGAATCGTCTTCTATTTTGTGCTCACGGTGTATTGTTGATTTTCTTAGGTTTATTAAGACGACAGGATATTCAAGTTGATCAATTTTAATAATACTTAATCAGAAACAAGATGGAGAACGTCCTTCTTAAAGGAAGACATCATTCAACAACTTCAACAATACGTTAAGAAAGAAAAGTGAACACAACGGAATAACAAAAATAAATAAACAAAATACAAACGATTACATTGCACTTAAAGTAAGAGAAATTGCTCTGTACAACATGTATTCCTTTTCCAATATAAACTTGAGACAATAAGATTTAATGAATCTGGAAAATGGACGATTTTAACTCAGATATAAACTATAAGAATTACAGTTAGGAATTGGGAAGAAATTTTAGGAAGTAACTTCTAGAATCTTGAATGAAATCAAATATCTTCTCTTTGAATTTATATTTTTTAGACTTTGCAATTATATAATATATATTTACCATTTTAATTAAATAATTCGTTAGTTAGTAAGTTTTATGAATTGATGTAGCTGAGATAAAATGACTTGGCTGTGCTACCAGGACCAAATTGTTGGAAATGGAAGCGAGACACCAGAGTGAGTGGGAAGTATATAAAGCTATATTTAACGGTTAGTTTAACTAGCATAGATAAAACTCTTGTTTTCTAACCCTTGTATCTGTATATAAGCTATATAAGCTGTCGATGTTTAACTAAACACATTTGAAAAGAATGATACTGTACTTTCCCGGCGAACATGTTGCGTGAAAGTCTCTCAGAATTCCCGCCGGGTTAAACTTTTGGCTGCCTCCAACGTTTCGATGGACAGCACTTCCATCGTCATCAGGGTAATGATGCCCGTGCCGCCTGCGTTCTTTGAAACGTTGGCAGTAGCCAAAAATGTAACCCGGTGGGAATCGCGAGAGAATTTCACGCACATTTGAAAAGGGTAAATATTAAAAAAATATCGCCTTTTGAAGCACCTGCCAGTATTGCCAACATCAGCTGATGAGCAACCCTAGAAGAGTTCTTTGCATATTGCAAGGTTAATTCTTAGATATTTTACACAGGCCGAAAATTTATTATAAAGGCTAAAATGACGTAATAAATAAATTAAAAAAACCTTGAATTCTGTTGTTGAAGGGCGCCAACATGCCTTTTGCATGTAACTTTAATAAATTTTTGGCACACATGACAATTGATACCCTTAAACACAAAATTGCAAACCCTCACACAACTTGTACATGCATAAAAACACTGAATTGCATGCAAACAACAAAACACTTTTATCCCCCACGTATGTTTAACCTTGTTTGGTTTCCCAGCTCTTCATGCCTGGAATTTCTAAAAAAAAAGTCTACATCTACATCAACATACTACCTTGAAGGCCAACCCATGCATGATCGCATGGCACAGGGTGTTAGGACCCAAGCCGGTTATGATGTAAGGTTTTGGGTGTTGTAAGGGTTGGGTGTGACGAATATAATGGTAGCGCATATAGTGGAGCTCAGTTTTTATTGTGGCAGCTTATTTTGCGCGGAAAGGAAGACATTTTTACCTCAGTTCTACTTTCTGTTCGGCAATGTATCTGTCTTATTTTACTGCTTCTGTCAGACCTAAATATGTAGTGAGACGTCATGATAATATTTTCCGTGTCACTCTGAAACACTCCAGTTCTCAAGCAATAGCTGCAAGCCTAGCGTGCGGTCTCCGAGTCACTAGGGGCTCCCATCTTAATCCCTCTTAATTAATTTGGATGGCGTTGATAATTATTAAAAATCTAATTTCTCCCTCTGATTAGTTATCAGAATCTCGTGATGTTGAAGTACAACTTAACTTTACTCATTTACACTTTACTCAGCATTCCTAATCAAAACGTTCTATTTTCGGCTCGCGGAAATGTTACAACCTTCCTTCCCAACTTTCGATTCGCCTTCTCATCATATAACCTCAGCTAAGATCCTCAATTCTTCCCTTACTCGGCCAATGTGCTTCCCTTTTACTCTTGTAACCCTTCGCCCCTATATCTCCCCGTACAAACTTCCCTCTTTCCATTTTGCTCGAACAGGCTTTGCGGACCTTAGTTCCACTTTCCAACGGTAGAGGAAATGTGAGGAAGCAAATTGAATGACTCCGGAAATCTCCATGCCTAAATTTTGGTAACTCATTTCGGGCATTTTTTGAAAAATATCGCACCCGCCCCTTCACTTTTCCTCCCCCTGACTCTCCAGGATTCCCCAATCTGACTCCAATCGGTTCTTTCATGCACCGGCGGACACGGTAGAGTTGGCGAATGGAACAAGGACCTTGAGAGTTCCTATGCAAGGGAACCTATGAAAAAAGGCGAGTTTTTGTCGGGGCTTTCCTCGTTTTTTCTTCTCCTATTTGCATTGTCCATTTGTTTTCTTATTTTACTATTCAACTTGGTGCTTTCATTGAGACATTAGGGTGTTGCTCTCCATTGATACATGATCCTGATAGAATTTCTATGAGGGCATTATATTTTATTTTAAGTTATAGCATATTGCTTTTCAGGTTGTACATGAAGGTGGCACTTATTTTTCAGAATTTAAAGACGTTTTCAACCTCTAAAAATGATTTTTGCTTGGGCTAAATTATTGTGTTAAAGTATTGATGCTTTCAATTATCGGGAACCCGTACTCCAAGGTCTTTAAGTTATTTAAAACTTAATATGATTATAAAGATAGCTCCTTCCCTACGTTAGCTATACTTTAGGTCTTAAACACCAAAATATTGTCTGTTTTGAGTACATTTCTGCGTTTCTGAGGTATGGTCCTGCACAATTCGAGTCACCCACTAAGGGTGCCGCTGAACCACTGTGGTGTGGACGGAACCATTTTACATGCAGCGCTCGATTTTGATAGAGTCCTCTCTTGATGTTAGAGCTTGGAATAAACACCGAAATGTCTCGAAAAAAAAACAAATTTCCCCTTTTTACAGCCTCAAGAAACGGAAAATTTGGAAATTATGGGTCTAAAACAATTTGTTTTCATTGGTAGACTAGTCAATTATCTAAAATAAGATCTTCTTAAATATACCAATATTTTATTTGAACAACCCTATTAACAGTAACCATTGTTCATTCCATTAATAACGCTTTTCTCGCTACTTTCCAAATACATGTTATCTAAAGGATTCCTGTGTCGCATTATAAATTTACAGGGTCCAAATTATTCTCGCATGCCAATTTCAGTAGAGTGAAACATGCCACCCCATTAGAATTTCCAGTACTGTGCAAACAAAATAAAGAAAAAATATCATACCCCTAGGGAGCTTCGTTTCTGTGATCGGAGAACAATAAAATTTACGAGATAAGGCAAATTCTTTAATTCTCAAAACAGATGAATTAAGCAAAAGTATCGGAGTTGATATATGAGGCCTGATTGTAAGAAACGATTTATATGTGATATCTTTATTGTTCAGTATACTTGATCCGTCAGATTAATTCCAAACAAATTAATGAGATACGTCACCGGGTTTTGTTATCCTGGAGATGCCATGGATTCGAGCTATTTCCTAAACTCATAATGACAATTCTTAATATTACCTGATATCCTTCGATATTTAATGTACATAATTTAATTAAGGGAAGCATTGAATAAAAGTTGAGTTAAATTTTAATTTTGTAGCCACATTGTATTCTTAAATGTATTGTTATTTTTATTTCTTCTTTATTTACTGTATTTTAGGGTGCTGCACAGGATGAACTCACATTTTGCCACGGTATTAACAATTAGAAAACGGTTAGATTTGAGGAGAAAGAGTGACGGGTAATGAATCGTCATTCCTGACTTGCGATTACTTAAAGTGAATTATACCTTATCCTGTTGACTCTCTGCATTACAAACCTGTAATTGGAATTTTCCTCGTGAGACGTCTGCGTGAAAGCGTTCAAGAGCATAAGAAATTATAGTGACAACGTAATTTTAATGAGATTCTCACCGTTGAGAACTGTGTGAAAGCTGATTTTCGGAATGCGAAGAAATTTAATCGCTCTCCATTGAAAAATACATTAATGAAAGCTTTTACTTAGGAGAAATGCAATTTCAAATACAAATGCAGGCCTTTCAGCTTCAGAGCGTGTTATTAAGTTGGTTGGAATGAGTGAGCACGAATTCAATTGTGGTAGTTATATTATCCTCAAAAAACCCAATTTTGATAGCCGTTACAAAATGAGTTTTTTTTTAGATATCATTTAACTCAAGTGACTTTGCTTATTATTGGGACCATTTTAATCTCATGATGTTAAAATGACTTTAATACTGCACTCGACTCTATTTTTGTGATCAGCGGTACCTGGTGCTGAATTTCCCAATGAAGGAATGAACATTTTTCAGTTCTTACTCCCTTATTTATCATATTCTATACTTTTTTATATAGCCACGATTGAGCATGATAGAAATTCTTAGAACCCTATATTCAGGCCCAAGGGCAGAAAAATAACGACTATTGTCTAAATCACATTTTCGATCATATTTTCTCATGTCAATTGTCAAGTTTTTAACCACCTATATTTGGTGAGAAATGAAATTATTTATTTCTTCAAGATCTTTTGTACGTTACTCGGTCCTCAAAATCTATGAAAATTATGTATTAAATGGCAGAAAAGTTGTCCAGACTTTTTGGAACTTACACTAACGAATGTAAATCAGGGTTTTCCGAAATAAATCATGGGAAATTATGGCGAGGCTTTCTCCATTACATTTTATGACTTTTACTGTTTTAAGGGATGTTTATCGACTGTGCGGTAAACAAAATGAAATTTGGCGGATAGGATATGGGGGACTCGTGAGTAGAAAGCCGTGATTACGCGCGTACCGCAGGGGAGCATGCTGGGGCCGGTTCCATTTCCCAAGCATGCATCAACGCAGTTAATTTCACGCGGAAGAGCACCGGGCGAAAACGCAGCCGACATCCAGGCCGGTCGCATGGAAAGATCCAGAGGCATCGGGGAAATTATCCATTCACGTTACATCACCAAACCCACCCACACACTCTAACTTCTCCGCTACCTTTCGCCAGGGCTCCCGATAGTCGTATGATTCACGGCCTCTTTTTCAATTACCGGGCATAATGGATTTTCTCTCTCTCTCTCTCCCTCTCTCCTGGACCCGTCCCATACAGCCCCTTCCATTTTCCGGCGAAGGGAAAGGTGTGAGAAAGAGGTGAGTCCGGGGAAGAGGAGCGGGGATATATGACTCCGGCGCGGCGCCCCAAGCCACGCTCCCGGATTATTACGCGCAAGGGTGGGAGAGAGAAAGATATATAAAGGAGGGGGAGGAAGAGTATGTAAGTGGCGATGAGCACATCCAAGGGGAGAGTATTCCAAATAGACGGTCCGGCATTTCATTTTCATTATAAATTCCCTCACTCTCTCCCATGTGGAGGCCCGGATTTATCCGCCGAACGAACTGTTCCGTCGACTTGGGTACACAAACAGAGAGGAGAAAACGTTACGATGAAGGGCTACGGGGTTAGTCTGCGAAGATTGGGTGCGGTGTGGTGAGTGGAAGTAAGGGATGATCTGCTATGAGGAGGAAAGTACATCTAAACCTATTTCCGGACATACGAACTGTCTAAGCTGCGTTAGTGTTTGGACACCAGGCTTGGATAATAAAGGAAATATATTGTGAGGACGGTAAAAGAGAAAGGATAAAATGTGACGTGTTCGTTGGTGGAATTAGTACGTTTTGTAATTGGTAGAATAATATTTATGCTCTTCTCAAAAGGTATCTCATTCATACTTATGGTTAGATAAAGATTAGATCATGAGATTAAGGTTTAGAATCATGAAATCAAGTATTAAGTATCATTTTTTCCTACGCAAATAAAATACCCAAGTAGCAACCATTCCAACGTCGTAAATAGTTTTTCCGATACTCATTTTAGCTTTATAATTATCATTGTAATTCGTGACTTAATTTGCATGACTATATTCGCCTTAAAGCTTAATTTGTAGCCCTTGCGACTGTTCCCATTCATTTAGTGGTAGATCATATATCTAGTCTACTAATTTCTATAAAATAAAATAAAAATTGATCATACTGCTTATCATTCATCTCCAAACTTTAATCTTTAGAATTTTGACCAATTTAACGATACTTGCTCAATCTAATAATATAATAATATTTGTAGGGTATATTGAAGTACATGCTTGTGAAATCCAATCTACAGTATCTATGAAGTAACTTGTTGGCTATTTTGAAGGTGAAGATATACTATAGCTTCTGTCAACTTATGCTTCGGAAAACTGAACTGCTAAACGCTGCATAGGTGTGTGACGGCAGGTGTTAGATCCATTGCTCTTGATTATATTGGCAATAAGGAAAATCATTAGGGTGCAGACGTTCAAATCAAATACATGCTGAAGGAGTGCCCTAGTGCTATGCTGTGTTGTGGCCATTAATAAAGCCAAAGAAGAATTCCATATCGCATTTTGTTAAAGTATTCATCTGTTATAAACTCGCTCTTGCTTTCTCTGCAGATTAAGTGTGTGGTTTAAAAAATAATCTTCCTTCCACATTTAAAACCAGCATCATTTGAAGGTTTCTAGTGACTTCTATTTTTATTTTTGAGGTCTCTATTCACTCAACATGTAGCACGTGCGTCATTATTACAAACCCACCCTTTTTTGTTTAGTGTCCATTCATACGTGTAGTGACTTTTACCCTAGAGGTAAATAACACGGTAGTATATAGATGCTGAGGATAAAGTCGATTCGTTAAGGAGCGTAAAGATGGGGTTTCGGCGGTGTTGAGGCGATAGAGGATGGCTGGGAGAAATAATTCGACAAAGAAAAGTGAAAGCAAAATCCATTGGTCGTCCGTCCGCGGGAAAGCTCAAGCCCTCGACGGGCGTCTCTGAGCCACCCCGTCCACATCCCTGAAACCTTTCCTTTAGCTGGACTAGCACTCCTTCTCACCCGGTTAGTCGTAAGTTTTGCCTTTTTTCATCAAAATTATGGATTTTCTCACCCTCCAGTTCTCCTAAAAAACTCTAAAAATCCTATATCTCTTAGGTGTAACCCTATAGTATTACTCCCATTCCAAAAGGGTATTATTACATCTGAATTATGAGGAGTTGTGGTATTAATGTGGTACAGCATCTGGAATTTAGACTGGTAGGCTTAAAAATCATTTTGGCAATCTTTATTAATATCAATCGCATTATTTACAATTGCTGCGAGCCTTATGTATATAAGTTATTAAGACTCTTTGTAAGACATTTAGTGATGCACATAAAAAGAAAACCTCTCGAAAAAAGAAATATGACTCCAACAATTGGAGGTCCCAATTTTTTTTACCAGCAATCATGAACACTGATGGATTTCGCAAGAGTTTTTCTGAGATACAGGATAGTGATAAATACATCAAGTTCTTTCAGAGATATTTCCCAATCATCGAAATGCAGCTGTTGATTAGCTTCGGCAATAAAGCACTTCTGAATGTGCTTCAACATTTATTCATTTCAAAGCAGTATCCAAGCACTAGCGCAACTATCGTTATCACTTGTTTTGCGTAATGTCTTGTGTCGTGTCCGATCCAGAGGTGGTGTCTCCATCGGAGTTGTCTTCCGCGGTATTCCGCAGCTCTCTCATTATAGCTTCTGGGGTGCACAAACGTCGATTTTCCATCCCTAAGAAACGCTACACATAATTACGAGAGAACCTTCCTCGCCACAGTCAAAATCCCACTAAGTATTCAGCAACAGGGACCCCAGTATTCACTCCTAGCGTAACCAAGGATTTACCGACGCTAGATTATATACTATGTAAAGACAGTCAAGTGTTGGTTCCTAAGCAACAAAGTCTTACACCATGGTACAGCGTACAACCTTTGCGAATCAGTAAGAGCAAGTGATACAATGTTTGAATGCGTGACAGAAGATATCTTCCACATTCTTCGAAAAAAACAGTAAGTACAGGTATTACTTTGTTTGAATAACGGATTACAAGCGACTACTTCTTATAACGTAATGTAAACTTTTTTACAAGCCACTTAGAGCAAGCGATACTTTGTTTGGAGGCGAGAGAGGAGGAATCTACCATAAGTATTATGTAACAGAAAGAGCAAGCGGTACTATATCTGATGCAAGACTGTGCATATTTGTCAACCCCAACCCCCGCCATCCATCAACCCAGAAGGTTACATTGTTATAATTATGAAATACATAAAATGATGTACCTGCTACTAAACAAGAACACTTACATTCATTATAAAACAAATAAGAGAAGAAAAATCTACAGCCTGTCTTCACGGGTTGCATTTGCGGTCAAATTGACCGCTCAGGCGTTCTAGGTAGTAGTAGTAGTAATAAAAAAATTTATAAAAGACCTATCAAAAAAGTGTTTCGCCAACATAATGCCATCATAAAGTTGGGATAATTCACGAAAGGAAATGCTTACATGACACATATTAAACGTATGGCATGAAAATGAAATTCCAACTGCGATCAAAATTACCGCACCAGCGTTCTAGTGTTAATGACTTTTTCACAAGTATTATTTCTGAACGCGGAAGGTGGGATAGCGTGTAACAAAGCAGAGCATGAACAGTGCAGTTATTGATAATGCGGGATCGATTCTTCTTCCAAGCCAACATCTGCATCTTACCCTGCAAGTCATCTCAATGGTGTTTGGCAGTGGGCGAGCAATCAGACTTTCACCAGCGTGCACTGTCTTCAGGTATGACAACAGTGCTACAGAAATTATTGAATTAGTATATTCTGCAAAAAATATAGGAGATACAAGGGTGAATCAAATTTCACGTTAGCACTACGTGGCAGATTTAGAAACAAGCATTAAGGAGCAAATCAGCTACACTACCAATCATATAGCCTTCTTTAAATCTCATTAGCTGACATTATGATCTCTTATCAAACGTGGGAAAACGACATTTTCAATCAGTCTGTTCTGCCGTTAGTTTTCTAATTATTATTTCCTGTCCTGATATAACTTATCATGCTGGAATTCGCAAGATATTACTAACTTCATTATAAAATGAAAAGATTTTGAATTTTTATTAAAGATCTTGCATCATTGTGGTCTAATATGATATATTTTACTCCACTTTGAATGTTCTTACTACCTCACGCTCGTTATCACCAACCCCCTAGTTTAGATAAATGCTCGCTTAAGTTTTGTGCTAGCAGTTACCTGTCACTAGTTGTAGTCAATAACGTTCTACCTTATTTTGACTGTTTGATAATAGTTATGTCCTTATGGTACTCCCTATAACTGATCATTCTCATTCCTTTAAGTGTCCCTTAATATATGATTTTTCATCTTTGCATGCCAGACTTTACTATTGCAGTCCCCCAAGGTTTTCCCAATTCACTTTTCAAACATTGTACCTAGTTATTCATTTCTTTAATTCGTTTAGTTTACTAATGCTTTAAGTTTACATTAAGTTTACTAATAATTTTTTTACCATTTCTGAGCCTCACTTAGTCTCCAAATTGCTCAAAGTATTTTCTCTGAGAACTTGACCGACTATTTCACCAAGTTTTTAAAAGTTCTTTTTTACTATCTACTTAATTTCCTGATTACTCACTAAACACCACTATAGCATGGTGGGATATTATAGATATAAAGAGGCCATGATTTCTCTGAGTAAGTAAGTAAAGATGGATTATTTGTTAATGCAGTGGTCAGGAAGAAATGAAATTGGAGAAAAAATTGAGAATTTGTTGAATTCATCACAGTCAATTTCCAGATATCTACAGTCAATTCTCAACTGTATCGTTCACAATTCGGTTCAAACTGAACTTTTTCCTTGTGAACTTCACCATTTACCTCCCACTTGTGAATACTTCTCAATCCATAATAGCATATTTTGGGGATTTTTTAATAACATCATAATATATACCCAGAAAAACTAGCTGAAAGGAATACTTAAACATTGAGTGACCTCTTTTATACATTGTGCGCGGAGAATTCCTTTCAAATGCTCCTTTCATCTTATTTATATTTCTCTAGACGATGCAGCAAAAAACTCTCCAGATTAGAAACTTGACGTTACCTATCGCAGCAAATGTCAAAGCCGCGTAGTTGAGTAGTCGTTATAAGTAACGTAGAATAAAATAAAGTATAGCATACAAATGTCCTCACATACCCTGGTCAGAGGAGATCACAAGAGATTGAAAGAGCTGAGCTTGGATTATGAGAGTAAAGAGAGAGAAAAGAGAGAGGGATGAATATCATGAGATGCCAGCAGACACACGTTCGTGTATACAAACACAAGGAGGCACACATCGAGATGGCAGGGAAGGTATTTGAAGCCCTTTCCACACAGGCCAGTCTTTTGACGATAGTTCCATTCAAATTTTCCCCTCATTGCTCTTACTCCTCCAGTTTCGGACGTGGCCAATCATTTTGGTCATGTGATTTAAGTCCTGGGAGCTAGGTATGGGAAAAGAGCCCGATGAACGAGGCCAACGTGCGTGTATGTTTGCACATATGTACTAATGCATACATGGAAAAGGTTAATAAAGGAAAATCACGTGAAGGTACAGTACATATCTATTTACAGTAATATACATATGAATCTCTCACAGTAATAATAATACATTTATTGGACATAAATCAAAAATACAGTGCAATAGTCTTCGTCAAGAAAACACTAAACATCAACATCAAAAGAAAGTGGTAATATTTTTACACACAGTAAATCCATCGAGGGAATAGAATGCTTTAGATATCAACAGGAGGAGAGGGCCTTTTAAAAACGCTGGTTGGTAACTTTTCTTGCTTGCATAGGCAGAAGATCAAAAAAGTGCAATTTTAAAACATTAAAAGAATAACATGACTTTGTCAGTCAACATTGGGGTAAAACAAGATTATCTTTCCTCCTAGTATTATGGTAATGGACATTTGCACCAGTTTCATAGGAACTAAAGTTATCCTTGACATTACATACATATTTGTAAATAAATAGACTGTAGAAAGTCATGATTCCAAGCTGCCTGAAAATAGGTCTACAGTGCTCTGTTGGGTAAGAGTGAGATAAGATCCTGATTGCCCTATTTTGCTGAATAAATATATCTTTGGAAGCTGGATGATGACCCCATAATTCTATTCCATACAATAAGTGGTAGTAAAATAAGGAGAAATAGAATAGGCACGACATAAGGTGGCAAGGCACATCTTTTGATTCGCGAATCATGAGTATGTGAGTTAAGGCCCGCGTCACTTCGGACGAACAAAGTTTGCCGAAGCGTAAGCTACCAGAAATCTTCGCGTGACTAATGTGCACGGCTGGAATCTGTTGGCGCGCGTGAGTTTTGTATTTTTAGAGTAGTAGA
Source organism: Ceriagrion tenellum (assembly GCA_963169105.1). Taxonomy (NCBI): domain Eukaryota; kingdom Metazoa; phylum Arthropoda; class Insecta; order Odonata; family Coenagrionidae; genus Ceriagrion; species Ceriagrion tenellum. The sequence goes on from OY720641.1 coordinate 61,632,753, forward strand.
TGTATAAGGATGACCAGCCGCTCTTCCCTTTCGTATTCAATTTTTCTTTCCCGTACGTCCCATTACCATGAGAATCTTCAACGGATTCCTCAGCATAATCCATCCGGACACCCCCGTCAGCGTGCTTATTTTCTATATCTCTTCTCAAGAAACTCTCCTCCTTCCATCGCTAGGAGCTTACTTTTCGGTCTGCATCAAAACTTGAATATTCGGAATATTTTTTTCAGATAAATTTTTGTTCCTTTAGAGAGGCTTGAAACTATACACCTTCCGTAAACATGCTCTTGCATGTCTATGCATCGGTTATTCTGCTGCTGGATGTCTGGAAACAAGCTCTAAATGGACCTGACTATAATATAAATCAATCCATTAGATCATATGTAAACCCGAGAAATTTTATTAATATGTTGACTGGAGGTATCTGTTAATAGAAGGAGATTTTAAGGCGGTGAATTATTTCATATCTGTATTAAGAATTTACTTCTAACGTTTTTCCCTTAACCCAAAATTATTTTAGACAAAAACCATGATTTCACGAATCAAGAGATTTGCCTTGCTACCGTATGTCATGTCCATTGTAGGATATTCATATGTCATTGTATATAGGTATTTACTGTATCCTCACTTGATACTTCTTTCTCAACCTTTTCCATGTATGCATTAATTAATTAATTTACTTTTCCAAGGTAAATTCTTTTGGTTAAATGTTCATTAACTCCTGGATCTTTATTCTAGGGTGTATTAAATGAGCTAGATTATATAATCCTAAATGATCAAATTGACTTCAAACTTCTAAAGAAACGATAAACCAATCTATCCTATCAAACAGCTACCTTACCATTAGTTAAGTAGAAAATATCGGCGTATGATAACGCCGACTGCTCTTTATAGTGTTTCCTTTGCATAATATATTTCTTGAAAGTTAATAACCTTGCATAAGAGAATTCTCTACAATGTACTCTTACCCTGGTCGGTTACCTACCTCAAATTAAATTTATTAAGTTGTTAATCTTCACGAGTATAAATTACTTATCAGCCAATATATTGTTGCCAGAAAGTCTAAAACTTCAGAAAATAATGCTTGACACTACTTTTCACCGTTTTTTACAATTTAAATCCGTTACTCACCAATCAAAACCAAACCATCATGATCTGCATTTAGTTGGGCATATAATTACTAGTGATTTATGAAAGAGTTTAAATGCAATATACCACATAAGCATTGCTTATCACATCGCCTTAGATTTTGTTTTTAACTTTGAGAGATACACTGCCAAGCAGATAGGTACAAAAACTCGTTCTTTCCACGCACAATAAAAGACTACATTAAAAACTAAGCTCCACTAAATACATTCTCTCAATAAACGTCACCATTTCACCTCCCAAAACTTAACATTTTTACACGGCTGGTGTTCTGACACCCCCTGCAGCACACCCATATGGCGGCTCGCAGTGTAGTAAGTAGATGTTGATGTAGTGGAGAGTCACAAATGCTCCAAATCTTATCACTGTGAAACTTTTACTCAAATATCATGTTACTCGTAAAAGAGTTCTTGGCTGGCCTCACTGCCCATTGCAATGGCGAGTGGTGTATCTGGTAAGAAGTTGTATACATTTAAAATAGGCCAACGAGCTTAAACATTCCCTTTCTTATGCGTTTTTTTGTGTGTTACCTTAGTAAGGCGAACTAATCTGCTAATTTTTATCCGTTATATATCCGAAATAGAACTCCTAGAGGACATGTTGAACCAGTTTAATGAACAGCTCTCAGAAACCTTGTGAAAATGAATGGCAAATACTCGGGAAACCTCAAATTAGTCAAATTACATGCCCAGTAAAACGCAAATTGTGCAAACTGGATGACGGTTAGACCGCAGTATCGCAGCTTTAGTGTATTTTTTGTTTTTTGCTCCGAGCCAAATGAAACAGTGAGCTGCCTCCACTTCGATAATTAAGGTTAATTATCTGCAGAGACGCTCAAATAAGCCGGGCTACCTCGTGAAACATTTTATTAGTAAAATTTACCCAGTTATCATACCGCTTCTGATGACAATCAAAGTTATCCACTACATCATACCGCACTGTTATTATTAAAATAATTGCGGACAATTGGGCACCGATACATAGCCCTAATATTTATTTTAAAAGACTAGGATTGGCTACTAGTACTGAAAATTGAATCTTTAATGTATCCTAAGGATATAAACTGTGATGGACTTATTACGGAAGACCAGTGGAGTAAAAATATAATTTCTGCGGGAAACCTATTATAGCTTTTTTGTATTATTAGCCATCGGATTTGCAATCATGATATCATGATTTGCAAGCTAAATGGAACCAATTCCAGGTAAATGATCATTTCTTTTTGACATTTGATATCAATACTGCTGTTTGTAGACAATTTATTTTGGCAAAATTATCTAAATTTGCATTGTAAGAGAACGCAGAGTATGTGCGTTTAAGCCGCGTAGGGTAGAATACAATTCTGATGAATGCAAACGCACTTATTTACCATTTTGGAAGATGAAAATTCTTAGGTTTCTGTCTAAATTTAGTGGCCTTTTCATGCCATTCATATCATTATCCTGCCAAGCTTTATGTAACTTTTAAGGAAATTGAAATGGTATCATTGACAGGTACCTATATTTTGTAGAAAACAGGAATAAAAACCCATTATCAAGTAATCCACATCAGCTGTTGATAAAACTATCGTTAGTATGATGACTTATAAAGTCCGTTTATCGTTAAATTTGTGTTGTTTGTTTTTTAAATATTAATTGAACATCATTATGACATGCATTTTTAATTACTGAAGAAGTCCTTTTCAAGGCATTGAGGAGTGTGAACGAGAAAATGACAAGGATGATGTATCTACGTGTATGTGACCAAAAAAATCACTCTATGAGAAATTTAGACGTGAATAGTAAGTATTGAAAAATGATATAGATTGAGTTGGTTTACAGAAACCTTTGGAAAATAGATGGTTTTGATTTGCTGCAAATACTTTGAGCGACCCGACCCAAAAAAACTATCTAATTACCGAAAGGGATTTTGATTAGAAAGTTTGAATAACCATAGTTGCTAAAGTCTCGAAAAAGTGTTTTTAATGTGATGAGGAAGTCAAATTTTTCCTATGAAATTTCGTTATTTAAAATGGTATTGAAAAGAATTGATAATACAAGAAATGAACAAATGAATTTTAGACTAGCGTTAATGCATATGCTTTTAAAATATCATTAATAAGGGTATATATATTTTCAAAATAGATACTAATGTTTATACAAAATCGTTCCTCAAAATGAAATTGAGAAAAGTCTTATTCAATGAAATCATTTGGGGATCCAGTTAATCTCTCTGTTACCTGCACGAACACTTTTTGGCGTTTGCGAAAAGAAATAAAAATGTATAACCTTATGTTTGAATAAGTCTGAATTTTGAAAGGTTTCGACTAATCTATTTAACCCTCCGGATCGCGCAATCAAAAAGTTACTTAGGAGTGTGCAACGACCTGAGAGGTCTTTCAAATACTTTTCTGCAAACAATTTTTATATATTCAGGAAATGTAAATTGATATCCTCCTCCTCTCTCATGACCGTAGCTACCGTTAGGAAGGAGAATATGTAATACCAGGCAGGACCTCACAGGGCGTGCGTTCCGAAGGGTTAATTCTACTAGACAGTTTTCTTTTATACAAGTTTTTAAAGCATGCTTTGAATACATAAGTTTATGCGGCTTATTAATGCTGACATGTAAAAGCAGCCAATTATTTAGTGCCCTAAATATTTCAAAGTAATTTATGAATCTGTGAGGTGCGCGAGAAGTCGCTGCGGATATATAAATGGACGGTATATCATGCATTATGACGCAGGTGACATAAATCATGCCTTATCCACTATTATGGAAGGGACAAACTCGCAGGAAGTGAGTAATGAACCAAAAACTGTGTTTATGGGCGTATAATGAAGAGGTTGACGTATGTGAAGTCTTCTCCGCTTGGAACCCATGGTGATTCCTTATTGCTGGCAACTATTAAATCAGAAGGTCCTCTTCCATTCTTCTCCTCCGAACTCGCTTTAGGACACCAGGAGCTGTTTCGCTCATTAAAGGAATGATGGATTGTTCAAAGTGACTTGGAATGTTTTTCAAAGGAAACGGCTGGTGTCAGGCAACTTGGAGAAATATTCTGAATCTGGATTTTCATTCATTTATTTTCTTTTTCCATAATACCAAACGATGCCAAGGATTTATCAAACTATCAAAACTACGACTCTAATACCGGATTTTTTATATCAATTTTTTGCATGGTGAATGAACCCTTTCTCAAGTGTTATATTGCAATTAAGGTTAAGAATGCATTTATGCAATGCAATTTATCGAGAATTTGGACTAATTTAGAATTTTAGATTATATTTTTTACATTCATTAGAACTTGACACACAAAGAGCTTTTGTTTGGTTTATGAAAACCACTTGAATAATGGATACAAATATATTAGACATACAGTAAAATTAATACAAGGAGGCTGAATATTTCAAAGAAGTAAATCAGAATTCTAGGTTTTTATTCAGCGAAATTCTACAATTTCGTAAATACAATGTAGAAGTCTCCATGAGTGTTCAAAGTGCTGTAAAATTAAAGACTCTGGATAGAAAACAGGGTAGCAGAACAATGATATTGCATATGATGACGAATGAAAATATAAATGAAGAAAGAGCTTGTCTATGTTTACTCTTATTCAAAGCTGTTGAGAAAAGAAACTTTTACTTCCACGTTCATCGTTTATTATTAGGGTTATTCAATTCAGGGAAAGACAGAACCATTGAGCACATAAGAATGAAATGCACAAGTATATATCTCGGCTGTTGAGGATAAGGGTGAATGGAGGATTTTTTAGGATAATTAGGTGGAAAAAAGGATAATCTGGGGAAGTTTGTTAATTTAACTTTCATGGAGCATGCAAAAATGTGGTGATTATATGGTTATACCAGGAAATAGAGTGTTGAATTCAAAATGAATTATTCATCGTTACCTCAAGTAGTAGTCCATTCTTCGTTTTATTAGAACATTCTTTATTCTTAGTTAATAACTTTTATATACACTGTTAATTTTAATAAACTGCAATATCATGCACAAATGAGACGCAGTTATAATAGTTCAGCCAATTTTTAAGCAGTTTCATTCCTAGTTTGGTGATAAAAACTGCTAAACACTAAATTAAACGTGTTGCGCGTTGTTAAAAAATTGTTGAATCTGAATTGGTTTCTTCATAATCTGGATTTCAATACCGATTGAAAAAGTATTTTCATAATAAGCCAATACAGTCCAACGACGATTGCCGAGTGGCCATTTCCGTATGTGTTAATTCCCGTGTTTATAATTGCATATTATCATTTAGCAATTCAAACTGTTATTTGCAGAAAATCATTGAGGTATATTATCATAAAATATAATGTAAACTGCCTACACTCATTTACAACAGACATTTATGTGAATATGAATCGGCGATGAAATGTGAATGTCAGTCCATTCTAAGCTTGATATGACAGAAATACAAAATAGATGATTATAGCTGCACATTCTGAGTCTAAGTATCCATTATTATTTTTCTCGAAAATATGATCTAAATCCAAGATAGTCGCAGTAATCATCAATATTCCATGGCACAGTTTCCCGTGAGGCTCGGTTTCAGTATGCCCGGTAAACTTTAAAAACATGCTGTCGAAGCTTTCATATCAACTTGACTAAACTGACAATTCGGGTTTATTATATCGCATCATAGGTTTATTTTATTATGATACCAGCTGTTTGTTAACTCTATGGAATGAGGAATTAATTTTTCTAGATTTTCGTGTAACCTACTGGTTATGGTTAATGCTAACTGTCCGATGATTTTTCTTGCTGATTGGAAGGATGTTATCCTTGAGCTAGATTTTTCCAACTATACCTCTCGGTTAGTTGCTCTGAGAATTGTTGATATGAGGACGTTTTATTTAGATATTAGAGCGAGAATGTATTTTACTAGCTTATCTGATCTAAAACTGATCCTGAGAGGAAACCTGAGAGGAAATCTGAGAAAACTGGACCGTGAAATATGGTCCTTGAAGGCTGTGTGCACGAAATTTAGGTCACCATTTTAGCCAACTCTAAAATCAGCGCTCAAATCACGGAACCGAAATTGGAACTTGGATTCCATTCTTTCGAGTCTTTGTGCAAATAATGCTAGTTTCAATGAGCAGTGGCGCTGCCTAGGCGTTCCCTAAAATACGCAACAAAAATGACTGAACCACATCGTTGAGATGTGTGTTCTGTGTTGTTTGAAAATCATGCTGAAGGAGCTCCATTAAACCGCAGTGCTCAAGTACACCCAAGTACAAGTTTTCTTGATTACGGTTTGCACAATACGTTCGTTGATACCTCGATTGTTTTGTACTTCACCGTATATCTCAAAACACCATAGTTTCTTTCTTTCTTCTGATTATCATATCCAAGAATCGTTTGCAAAACTCCAAGCCCAAAAATATTAATTGAATCCAATGGATCCAAGGCTTGATTGAAAATATCGTCCACTCATTTCTTGTTTTCACTCGTAAAAATCAATTTTCATCCTTCCATCGAACCTCCGTATGATTAAAAGCATCGTCAGTTCATTTTGATTTTCAGCGCTAAAATGGATAGCCTGGAAAAATGGTACCAGAAATTAGTATCAAATCAATTTGAATGCGTCCTAAAATTTCACTTAATCGTGCAATTTCAATGCGCTCTTTCACCAACTCTGGGTTTCAGTCTCGACGGAAGAGATCTCGGCCCATTTTCAGGCCGGGAAATGGGACGGAGATCGTCAGGTCGTAATGACGAAGGAACAGCCGTCTTTCAGCACACAGTGAGGTACCTTCTCAAGCCCAAAAGAGTCTCCGGACCCCAATCACTCTACTCCATCCGGGTTCTCTTGTCCAGCGAGACTCCCAGCCCCACCATTTCGGCTTCCTTCCTCGAGCGATTTTCTCTCCCATTCGAATTCAACCCATCCCCTTAACACTGAGGACAGCCCTCACACCACTCTATACCCCTCGTGGAGTTTTCCGTCCCATGCAGTCCCCCCCCCCCTCAATCCTCCCCACCTCATGCATAATTTATGCCATAAGGGGTTGCGAGGGAAAGGAGGAGTGTGAGTGCCCTCGTTTCGTGACGTCACCAACGTCGGCATTGTTGATGCAGAGCCCCCCCCCCCTTTTTCCACCGCCCTCCGCGTAGGCGGGACATCTTGGTGGGGGAAGATATATGACCCTTTCGTCCGAGTCTTCCGACATCATATCCACTGGTCATCTTCCCCATCGCCTCCTTCTCTCCTCCCCAGGGGTGGCGCGACCCCTATGGTCAATTGATCTCCTGGTTACCCGAGTGGTGAATCTTTCTTTGCACCCTAACGAAGGAGTTTTGTCAATATGATGTCTTAAGCCTAGGTGAATTCATAAAATGTTGGTGGTAGCTTTTTGTGGCTTTGGTGAATACAGCAAGATTTTATTGAGTGTTTTTATTTAATCAAATTAGTTATTCCTTGCTGACGTTTCGGAATTGAATTACTTCCACTTTTAGGGCTATATTACAACCACGATACCAAGGACCGAATCCAAAATGTTAACCACCACGGTGCAAGCAAATATATAAATTTTACCACCGTACTTGGAATTTTTCACAAACATGCACATTAATGAATATGTTTGTGTCTTGCCTGTTATTTATTTCATTTTTAAACGTTTACAATGAATACTTAATATGTGAAAAATGATATACTTCTTGGCGGTAAAACTGAAGTTAATGTTTTTTTTTGAATCGCTGAATGAACCTTTTGACTCACTGAGAGGAAGACTCATTACACGATTTAGGATAGGACATTGACATTTGACCCACTTCTTTATATTGACTGAGGAGTGCAGACCACCTCAATGTGATGACGGCGACTGCCTTCTCAGCAACCGACATATCCTGATGGAGTGTGACCTTTACCGGAGCGTGCTTGAAAGACTGCGATGATTTAAATGGATCTCCTGAGCATTACTCTTACATATTTAAATTTTATTTTAATTTGATTTGGGATTACAATAATTAATTCAGCCAGAATGTCTACTTTCAAATATACACTCAATTAACTCAAAACAGTCAGCTATAATTTCAAAAACTGTTGTAAAAATCTATAAAAAGAAGATGTTGATGTTTTAAATATTAAAATGAATAAATAATTATTGTCAACATCACCACTTTGGCAATGTATTTTTGTTAGCATTATAGCGGAAGTCTTAAAATAATTCGTTGCTAAAAATATTTCCTGTGTGTTAACCATTTGTGAGAATATCATAAAAATTATATTTTATATTGCATATTTTTGAATGATCTTTACACCCTCAGACATTATTTCGTGGAAGTATTTCATACTTTAATGTATATTAAAACAATTATTGTTCTTTTCTAGCAATATTTACGCGTTTTGCATTTTACTACATCCTCACCCCTTCGCTTTCTTTTTCCGCATCCCTCCCCACTCCTTTCCGAAAAAATTTCCAGTTTCACAAGCCCCTAACCTATGTTCCCCTGCCTTTCCACCCAATAATGAGTTTGTTCTCCAAACCCTCCCCCCCAGCTAATTGGCGTTGGTTACTATCGTAACTATCAATAAATAAAATGTAAACAATTCTACCTGAGAATGCAGCATGCTGCAAAACGCGTAGTACATAAATAAATATTGGTGGAAAAGTACAATGATTATTTTAAAATGCATTCATGCGTATATTTGGATTGATAAAATGTATATGCTGAAAAAAAGAAATTTTAATATTAAATTATTACTTTTCCTGAGCTTATCTTTTATTCGTAAATACATGAATAAGAATGTTAAACGTCAATTAAGTTAAGTTAAAGTGAGTAAATAATTATTGTCAACATCACCACTTTGGCAATGTATTTTTGTTAGCATTATAGCGGAAGTCTTAAAATAATTCGTTGCTAAAAATATTTCCTGTAATCTGCGAAGTAGTGATGTTCCGTCTCTGTAAAATAGGTCAATGTTTAACAAGCCGGTGAGAAAGTTTTGCAATGAGTAAATCTGATAATGCGCTCTCTAAATAACGTACTATCGTTGTAAAAACGGAGAATAATTTTAGTTGCTATTACATCCTAAATTATTGCTGCCTAGGTAATGGAATCTGAGACATTCATACGCCTTCGCCAAAAAATTTTGGAAGGGCATTAAGAACACTCTGATCAGGATTGACCTTACAAATATTGTGGCTCAGAACATCAGTGTCTTGAATAGAACGTCTAGAGCTTCTATAAGTCTGTGGATATCATTAAGGATTCCCACCATAGATAAATTGTGATACCACCTCGGTGATGGGCTTAACCATTATGTCTGATATATAATCTAATGCGAAAGAGAATCGTTTATCACATTTGGAGCACCTCGGAAGCACGAGAGGAAACATGAAAAAATACTTACTGGCTTGCAATAGCGAATAAAATTGAGACATGCCCCAAAATCGGTTAAGGTCGACAGTTGATATGGAGCTAACTAGCCAAGTAGTCTTCCTCAACACGATGAACGCAAACAACAGAAAATTGAGAAATGAAGAAGGAAGGTAGGAGAGTTTTGTTTGCTTTTACTACCATAGTCATCTTGAACCGGAATGACTATTTATTCATAAAAGAGTTTCAGGGAAAAAAATTAAATGGTATGTTATTTTAAATAAAATATTTTAGGATGGTTACGGATCTCCGTATGAAAATATACTCGTAGATGTTCTAAATAGATAGATAAATGTTGATATTTTCAGTTTTAGGAACTAAAATTACGTAATTCTCCCCGCGATGCCTCCTGGGTACAGTTTGGTACCAGCCATCCTCCAATCATATTCACATCAAATCAAACATACACATAAACTCGAGCACAAAAGCATAACGGTTTATTTTTTCTCATCCAAACAAAACAGCATCTTCCTGACTTCTCCCTCCCAACATCCCTAACTCGCAGCCATTACGCTTCTTAGGGTTTCAAAAGAGCGTGAAAAAGTGGAAGCGACGCGAGTGAATCTGTCTGATACCCTGAACCCGCCACCTTTTTGGAAAAGCGATATTTTTCTCTTCCCTCGGTTTCCTCCACGCTGGACTAACAGGGTCCAGTTCATCCCCTCTTATTCCCCTCCCCCATACCCAAAGCACCCCCTGGAAGGAAAGAAAAGGGTGAATTTTCCCCATTCGAGGAGCGGATGTGTCTGAAGGGAGAAAAAGTCGGAATTCTCTCTTTTTTTGTAAGCATTCATGGAGTGTAAAAACTGGGACTTCTGGCCTTGTTTATCCTTCCGGCAGACGGTTCCGTGACTTATGCCAAGCTTATTTCTTTCTCCTTGGCGTATTCCGTATGTTTTCGGATGGAAATCGTAGAGCATGGCTGTGTTGCGCTCATTGGTGTGCTCTCTCACGGAGTCGCGTATTTGTCACAAGAAAGGACAAATGACTTCTCCTCCTGTTGAGTTCAACTAGTACGTTATTCAGCTTATTCAGATAATTCCCATGAATGCGTGCGATAAAAAATTGAAATTTTATGTACCTGTTCTATTGGACTTAATGTTTCGAGAATGAAACCTGTATAATAATTTCCAAGTAAAAACCGCACTATGTGGTAGTTTGAATTCTATTTCCGAAAATCCAACATTATTATATAAAACATGAATGCAGATTCTTATCATGAATATGTTTGATAACAAACTTTAATTACATTAACCTGTTCTATTAGTTTTTAGTTTGAGAAAGAAATCTTCGCAATGATTTCCGAGTAAATACTGTCCCATGTGATAGAACGAATATTTTCCCGAAAATGCAATTTGTATGTTAGTAACATGAATGCAGATTTTTAATATAAATTGTGATAAAAATTGTAATCGTACATTCTGTAATTGTAATAATTGTACGCACTGTAATTGTAATTCTTTGGTCTGTCTCAATGAATCGGAAAATAAACTTCAATAATAACTTCACGTAAAAATCGCTCCTTCTGATGAATCGAACCGTTATCCCGAAAACGTAATTTTTTCCCGCACTTGTTTTGATTCCATTTCCTTTCCCAAAAAGTATTGTAGTATTCAAGCTTGTTTTTAAAGGTTTTCATAAGTTCCGATCGCACTGAAATACTTGGATCTGAATTTATTACCTCCCGGCTTATAAATATCTAAGATTAGTTAGCCTGGGATGGTCGTCAGGGGAGTGATCGTGGAAAACTTGTTTTCAGATTTCTATTGTCGGAAATGTTTTCTTTTGGAAACATCATAACGCATTTACTTTGAGAAAAAAAGGCCGTAACTGACCTAACGTGAGTTTTAATCCCATATTTTTAATACTGCTCATAAAGGAGATTTCAAATACTCCTGCTTTTAAATACTTATAACTTCAAATATAATTTCAGATCATTCAGGCCAAATTAATCCAATTGATGCTAACTTTTTCTGCATATTAGATAAATGATAGTTTTAAGCATCATAGTGGTAGTCCTTCACATACAGTCTGTTTTTTTAGTTATTGAATTCTAATAGGGAGTATGAGAGGAAAAAGTGGAAAAGACAATCATAGGGAAATATTGGAATTTATACTTCATACGTATGTACTTACGTGAATCTGGAGGATAAATGGATTTAAAGAAGATTATAGTGGCGGAATGGCTTGTGTAATAGGTGAGAGAGACAAAAGTGATGGTTTTATTTCTTGGCTTATTTAAGGGATTTTTTAAATTTCAAACCAGAAATAAAATAACGTTCCGAGTTTTTTTCAATTTGCTAGCTTTGTTTCCCGCTACGTCGTCAGAGACTATAACTTAGAATTGGCGTTAAGGCTACGTGACCAAACTCTGTTTTCAAACCATGATATTTACCAGTTCATCAATTCACAGATCCTTCACATTACTTCCCAGCTAAATGTGCGTGCGCAGAATCACAGCGCTGCATTAAGGGCCTCATGTACGCTCCACGTCGTGGAAAACCGAAACCCCACGGCAAATTAAGTCTCTGCACTGCATTATTAATCCTGTCAAATTCGGAAACCGCAAAAGCCTGCTGTCACTACTCTGCACCAATAAGGACCGGAGAGATGCCGAGACAAATCGTGGAGAGACCCCATGAGAGAGCAGATTGCGGCATCTGGAGGATTATGATGGCTGTTAAACAACGTAAGTGATACAGGGAACTGAGTATCGTGGGTGGGGATAGGGATGTAACTATACCGTCCCCGCTTTAGTGGATCCGTGAAGAGGGATTGTCAAGCCAAGCCAGTAGACTTTCTGTTTGCACAATCCAAAACGGAAACCATGGAATTCCGCATCTGCAAATATACTCCTAAAACTCAGTCTCGCATCAAAATTCCGCCGTGTCAATCAATTCGCTTAATCCCGGAATATCGTTCAAATCTCAGCGCAGAAGTTGAGCTGTAACTAAATCAAGTGAGACAATGAAGGATTAGGATCGAGGATTATGTATAGAGATCTCTAAAAAGAGATGTAGGAAAGAAGAAGTAATGTGGCTAGATGAAGACATCTAAGTGATTGAATATTTTGGACAGCATATTTCATATATATTTCAAACCTTGAGTAAATGTAAATTAATTGTGAACATATAGGAATAAGTAAATATTTAAAAGGAAAGTGGGAAAATGTTGAATAAGTAGAGTAATATATTAAAAGCGATTATGATAATAGGATAGTTTGCTTCACATGCTAAACCTTCCCACCTGAAATGAAATGAGAAATTGCATTAGAAAAAAAAAGTTACCACCCTGATGTATGGCTTTAATTATAAGGAAAAGATTAATTGAATCTCCTATCGAAGCACATTGTATAATGACGGAGAGCGTTGGAATCCATTAAAGACAGAAGTCTTTCAGGAAACAGCTGAAACAGCTTTTTTGGACAAAGAAGAATGTTTCAAATTTTGAGATAGAAAAGAATATCTAATTTCGACATTTTACAATACTTATCTCTTATCTCTCATTAATATCATACAATACAATATCAATACAATACAAAATAACAACTACAAAAACAAAACAAAAAAAATACAATTAAAAAAACATACAATATGAATTGGGAGTCATTTGATTAACGTTATGTAAAAAATAAATGTTTCATTCCAAGATCTGATTAAAATGGCTTGGTTGAATAAATGCAACGAGGAGAAATTTGCAATAGCATTGGGCGACCGAGAAAGAATATTTCGATAGCACCCTGGAAAGAATAGGAGCGGATGCATGCCGTAAACATAACATAATCTCTGCCTATACTACATGTCCTTGGTTGTGAAGACTAATTTTAAGTCTAATTTTAAAGATTAAGTCGTATTTGATGGAATAATAGAAAAACAAACATGAACCGTGGAATTTTTATGACGTTTAAAGCTGTATTCCTTTTTAGTGTTTACACTAGTTTTTCAGTATTCTCTGCAAAACGTATTGGAAACAGGGAAACTTAAAGAGTTTTTAATTGGTGATGTGATTAAAGACTTGATAGACTTTTAAAATGATAGGTATGATTTATTTGATAAAATGGCAGCAATAATCTGGATGATAAAAGTGTTGTTTATCCTGGGCAATAGAAGTTACACTGCCGGACGTCCAATATCAAGACTGGATTATTAATCCTTAGATTAGCTCGAATTAAGGATTTGACGGCTATGGATTAAAAGCCAATGAAAATCCCAGAAATTGCTGTTGCTTTGATTTGTGGCTATGCGCTTACCTTATTAAGTCGACTAAAAATAATTTCCTCTAGAAATCAAGTGAACAATAGGAGTAAGAGATGTAAAATATGTCAATTTCAGCAGTGTATATTTCCAAGGGTAGAGGGAAAAATGTTGAATAAGTAAAGTAATATATATAATGCAATTGTGTTAGTAGGGTAGTTTTCTTAACATAATGACCAATTCAACAGTAATAAGTAATTCAGAGTCAAAGAGAATATGCACCATGTACAAAAAAATTATTAGTAATTATGATTTTAGGTCAATGATGTTTAGCAACTCAGTTTGTGCTAGCCGCGGCTGAATGAGAGGATAATGACTAAATAATAATGTGGTTTTGGGTAGAATTGTAATAAGATACTGAAGTACCCGCCATTTTCAAACTTTTTTTCTTACGGATATTTGCCAACACTGGCTGTTCTATTGATATTGTTGAGAATACAAGACTACTAGATATCTATGTGCCTAATTGTTTATGCTATTAGCAAACGCATGTTATTTCAACAATAGTGAGGCCAGATTGGTTGATCTCGTCGAGAGTTGGATACTCAGCGATACATTTTTTTAAATTTCCGACACCACTTATCACGTGATGAACAAAAGTTAGGGGAAAGTAATTAACAATATAATTACTCTGTGAGGCAGTGCTCTGCAAAGGATCCATTAACATATTTGTGCTATGAGCATTGATTCCATATTGATACTATTACCACTTCAATGGAGGGTATAATGGAGGGCAGGAAGCTAGGCTTTATCAAGAGAGTACTCGGAATATGTAATCAGAAAGTGAAAGAACGTTGTTATTTTTCAATCGTTAGGCCTCAACTGGAATATGCTGTTAGTGTATGGGATCCATACGAAACGGGGTAGATATCAGAGTTAGATCGCGTACAGCGAAGAGGAGCTAGGTTTGTGAAACGATGCTACGATAAGTTGGCTAGTGTGTCTGGACTGTTAGAAGAATTAGGATGGGAATCGCTATCACAGCGTAGATTAAATTATAGGCTTAACCTCCTAACTAAATTTCAGGAAAATCATCTCTCTGACGACGTAAAAAACATACTATTAACCCCCTCGTACTACGGCAGATTAGATCGCGCCAATAAAATTAGAGAGCTAGGTTGTAGAACCGATAGGTATAAAATGTCCTTTTTTCCGCGTACCATTCGGGACCATAACAGCTGTGATCGTCGTCATGAATAGTTCGAATGGTGACAATAGGCAGACAGTAGATCTTTCTCTTTATATTCTCTACGTTCTTATTTATGCATGATGTAAATATTGATGTTCTTATTCATGCATGATATTTTGAATACGCAGTAATAGTCCTTGTACCCCTTGCACGTTGGAACGATTGACGATAGAATGTTTCTTGGTTAGTAGATTGTTAATGGGCGTGTTGTATGTGTGGTACGCTGGTTTCAATGTAGTTTCGGTGTTCTACCGTATCACTCATGTATGTCTCGTGTGGAGGCATCCACACGAGACATACATGAGTCACACACCCTTTGGGTGGCTTGCAGGGTATGACGTAGATGTAGATGTATAATTCCATGGCCGAAAAAGCCGCTTCATAAACGTGCAACATGTACCAATGAATACTTCAGGAAATTTAATGCTTAAATTTCCTTGAAAATACTTAACGATCGGCTATATTCAATGATTTGGTCTACTGTTGCTGACATCCATCAGCAGCATAAAGTGCCTGAAAGCAGAATTTGCTACATTTATATCTATCACATGTTATGAGACACTACATGTGAAGGCATTTTTATGGTTTCTGACGGACATAACAGAGTAGCTTAGAGAGCGTAGTTGCTTATAATAATTATTCCATTTTTGATAAAAATAGTGGTATTTACTTTGAAAAACCCTTAATTATCTTGTTTACCAACTACATTACACCGCTAGTTTAACACATATAATGCATTTTTAATTGTTATTCTGCGAATCAAATGATAAAAATATTAGAAGTGTCTGGAGCCCTTTGATTGACATTTATTATTGTGTAATGGGATAATTCCTTTCGCACACGATCTAAAAACTTATTACTTATTATTATCATCCTTATTGGTTTGATTTTTTTATTCTCTCGTAATTGACTAAGACTGACTAATTTTAACCACTGTTGAAATGGAAATGAAAACTTTTAAATTACCTTTTAGTTCTTAACATATAAGCGATGTATTCTAAATCCTTTACTTGTTAGGTTTTCATTTAATTACTCTTTGTAAATGGAATGTTCCACGTCCAGTACAAAGTCGAAAATTTAAAAATATTCGAAAGCAATATAATTCCGAGAATACTGAATACTAAAAATGTTGACTCTGCAGAAGAAATTTCAGATGACATTAAAGGGTAACAGGGCAGTAACCAATGGGGCCGAATGTATCTCATACACATCCCATTCAGTAACAAACTGAATTAAACGCTTAAAAATAAAGTACCGACATTTGATATTAGCTGGCTCATTTAGACTGTGCCCGTTATTCATTCGAAGGATTTATTTTCCTATTCCTATCCAATTTCTGATTTACGCATATTATCCGTCACAAATTATCCTAGTTTGCCTCCAAGATGGAATCATTCACTGACCACGTGATGGGATACCGTATTTCATTCGTTAAATTCAAATCTGATGTAGGTACTTATGCATTTTATTTCGTATCTCAGCTTCACATCCTCGCCCACGCCGAAAGAAAAAAAGATGAATAAAATTATTAAGTCCGGGACTCGGGGCATACATACATCGGCACTCCCTTTTAACTCATCCGCCCACGTCACTGGTCTCCCGCGAGGAGGGGCATGCGGCTGACTGTAAATCAAACCGATTTGTGCCCACCAGCAGTTCCTAATCGTTAAATACAACACACATGCGAGCAGGCTGGCATTCTATCTATGCCTTTCTCCCTTTCTCTCCTACCATGATGGGACCCCAGATGTTGTCCTGTGGCTTGGAGCATTGTGGCAGAAACAACAGAAGGGGTACGCGATATTTTTAACATCGATATCTTGTCGCGATATTAATTTCGCATCGAATACCGAGCAAATAGTACTCACAATCTGGTTGACCTATGACTATGTAAAATGATTTTAGGTTTCATATCTCAAGGTATTTAAAATGTTCACAAATAAAATGAAAATTGACAGCTTTAATCACTTAACTATTAAAACAAAACAATGCGTTCCTCAATACAGATTTAGAATAGTTATTATTTCAAAGCTTTGTTGCGTGCCAGTGAACTTAAAAGTGCATATACTATGGGCGTTACGCATTGTTCGTAACATAAGAAAAAAATATTGTTAAGAGCAATAGGCAAAGTAAGAATTTGTGGTAAACGTATGAAAAAATAATTTTGCTATGTGTGGAGGTCACACAAATTAGGTATTTCATTATCATTATGAGCCGTCCTAAGGAAATATCATCGCTAAAATAACGAATATAAAATCCCATCTAGTCTTTTGTACGGGTGCAAAATTAAATATCGGTATTTACCACTCACCATGGAACACGTGTCTAGGACATTTATAAGGCAAACCCTTATCAATGTATTTTTTATAATTATTTGGAAATCAATTTTAAGTACTTTGTTAAGTTTTGTGAGATTTTTATTCTTTAAAACCTTTTGATAGTGCCTATTTAATTGTTTAGAGTACACAATTAAAATGACTGAGGTATCCATAAAATAAATTCATCTTGAAGTCCTCAGCATTTCCCTCTGCTCATCGAACTTATACTTAATGGAATGGAATCTCAAAAGCTATCAGTATTTCCATTAATGGCGCATCCCATTTATTTGTCATCCAAACATTTACTCTTATACTGAGGTATGTATTACCACATTTTCTCATTATGCCTAGTTAGTTATGCAATTCTTTTTGCATATTGTAAAATATTTTCACATTTTTAATATTCTGTAAGGCATGAAAAGTCTATTGCTTGATTTCATACATGGTAACGTATCAGTACTTACAACAAATTGATTGTCATCACGTAATGGGATTTGATTTTCTTTGTGGGTCAGCATTGCAACGCGGTTTTTTTAATGCATGGTATTTTATATAGCATTCGGTATATTGTAATATCGCAGTGCCTTAGATACTGGTGCATGCGTGTGTCACTCGCTTCGATGCTGCGGTTTGGCTGGATAAGAAACGCGACAGAGCCCGGATTATCGCGGGAAGAGGATAATGGAGGGATATAGGTGGGATGACGTATCCATTTGAACACCATGGATGGCGTTTCAGAGCCTTCTCTTGTATCCGTGAGTCTCCGCAACGCGTCAACCCCCCTGCGGCATATATCAGGTCGATTTAGAGATGGTTTTTAGATCAGTCCAGAAGTGGAGAGGGCAATGGAAGAGGCAGATATGCTTTCTATGATCGTGAAATGCATATTTTTTTGTTCCACGTCTTTTTTTGTTTTGTTTTCATTTATTCCCTTGTTTCGCGGAAGGTCGCGTTTTGAACGAGTGCCCATCGGCGTATCTCTCGCTAGTGCCTACGCTGTGTCACCGGATGTGCGCCACCGATATCGTCGTCAGTGGTCTTCGTAACATACAAACGAAGTCCCCAGAGGTATAGGGCACACTTCCGTGGTGCTCTCTGGGGATTAGTATTCGTGAGAATGCAAAGCAATGAATATGGTATTCGTGTGAAAGAGAGTTCGCACAAATTGGGACAACCGCAAGTCGGTTGTCCCGATACGAGGACGTCGGTCACATATCCGCTTCAAGGATTTTTGATGAATATATATCAAGTTGAGCTGAACTCATCGGAAATCGGAAATGCCTGATGGAAAGGTGTGGACTGATTTGCATGAACTCATGCATTCCGGGCGTGCAATACATTCTTATCTTTATGACAATGGCTTCGGCTGACCCGAGAAAAATCCACATTTTGCCAAATATATTAATTTTTTATGCATCCGCTTCCAACCCTCGGATTTACCACTTTCTAATTCTCAGAAAATTCTTCTATTAAATCATTTTTGACATATTATTATTATAATTAATGTCTGTTAATAAATTTTGCTTTTCGATAATTGTGTAATAGTTATTTATGTATACGTATATATTTCAAATAACAAATTCGATTCTTCTAAAACAGGATACCTAGGCATGGAAATATCATTTCACACCTTCTCCTGTTCACATCATTAATGTGAATTATTAATATTAACCCTGCTGAAAAATTCCTTAGAAAGCTGTTCTGTGGAACGTAATGAGTTCTACAGAAATTGACTCTTTTTCTTCAGAACTAGATCCTCTTCTAAGAATATGTACGGAACGTGAGAGCCTGCCTCTACAGAACATTTGTTCTGTAGAGTTATTTTCTGAAGAGAAAAATAACTCCTTAAACTCCGTTCTGTAGAACTTCGGAAACTCTACCGTCGACCCAGTTCCTTTTCTAAGGACCTATATGGAGAGTCGTAGGCAATTCAACAGAACGTCCAAGGGAATTCTGCAGAACGTCCTAAGGTATTCTGCAAAATATCCTAAGGCATTCTGCAGAACGTCGTAGGGAATTCTGTTTAATTTTGTTTCGATACTTTAAGGAATATCTGCAGAACTTTTTATGAAATTCTGCAAAAGTGTTTATAAGTAAACTATAGAGAATTTTTTAGCAGGGAACCCTATAAGGACCATAAGGATTGTGGACCATTTTTGTTTATTCAATAGTCAATTTACACTAAAATGGGTACTTAGATTCAAAAAACCTTTATCCTAAATTTATATCTTTAACAGTTTTTTAGATACAGGTTGGGACATATACGTCCCTATCGTTGGTAACAGAATCATTTCTTAAGAGGGTTGCATACCCCGGTTTAAATGATCTTTTTAGACGGTTACCCGTATTTGCCTTTATCGGCTTTACTGCGATAGTTGAAGGCATTTAATCTTTTTTCCCAACGGGTCAACATTTATTTGCTGCTATTAATGCATTAGTTCTCTAATAAAACAGTTGAATGTTTCAAATAAAATAGCTAAATTCTCATTCTTTGGTAATATTCCGCGAGACGTTCCAAAGGCTAGAATCCTGAATGATTACTTGCTCAATCCACTTGCAGAAAAGCCTGATCCATGATTTACGCGTGTAAAAAATGAGTATTTATGCCGTTGTAGTTTTAATGGAAGGAAAATCGGTCGAGCCTACATGATTCTTTGTGCACGTGGTCGATGAAAAATGGCGAGCAAAGATACTGTTAATTTAGCCCGTCGTCGGGATATTCCCCTCCTAACCCATGACCTCTCCACCCTTCATCACAGCATATGGTCATTGAGGTAGCTCGAATGCGTATTTTATTTTGAATGAGAAAAAATTAATTACTAATACGCAAGACAAACGTTTCATTCACAAACATTAGGTAAAAGATCTCAACATGAATATTTGAAATATTCTTCTGTGAATCTATGAACATCTTTGGCCAGTTTAGTAAATCTACATTTATGATAAAACAATGAAGAACCAAAAACATTAACTTTATTTGAATATTCATGAATATATTGCATGTCGTAACCATCAACGTATCTTCAAAATACCAACAAAAATTTTAAAAAGTGATAAAAACCGAATGAAAGCACATATAAATCTTGGTTGAACACAGTCCCTCTTAAGTATGATACTTCTCAAAACAATTGCCGGCTGTTTTATAGCACAAGTGAACCTGACATACTTCACAGATATTATCAGTACGATTCTCAATTTTTTCCTTTGCACATTCAGCACACCTCTCCCGTTTTGCAATTTTTATCAACTTGTGTTCCGGCTAAGGGGCTGGTATGGTTGTCCTCCTGCCACGGACAGGTGCTGCTGGGTGGCTTCTCTTCCTATTTGTATAATTTTCAATGAGGAATCTATGGATGAGTTGCCTATACTGCAAAGGTAATATAGCCTTATTCTGGAGATTCACGTCATGATGCAGCTGCGTAAAAATGCAGTGCGCGTTGTTCATAGCTACATCCATCTGATAGAAAAATAATCGCAAGTAGTACTTTATCTTTGCCTTCCTATAGACTTCATATGTAATCTTTTTTTGGTCCATTAAATCGACGAATTTTTGCTGCCTCCTCAACATAGTGAGTGATTTGCTGGAATTCAGAAAATTAGATAAAAATACTACGGATCTGTTATCCATTCACTTGACACAAGTTACACCATTTGGTGAAAGCATTTGGCTTTCACCACGTTTAAAGTCTTTGTCCTGCTTGAGGTTCTTTGATATATGTTTTCTGTCAACACGAGCCGTTCTTGATAAGTATATCTGCTGTTGCTGAGATTTCAACTGCAATATCGGCAAATTGAAATATTTGTCTATGTAAATCTCACAACACAAATGCACAAGTGGTTTAGTTAGCATGGTAACTTCGCTCTCTCCACGTCCACGTTCTGTGTCTCTTTTCTTGCCTGTATACAAGTCAAATTGATGCAAATAGCCAGACTTTGAATCGCATCTGCACCACATCTTGAAACCCCACTTTTATATATTGTTTACTTTTTATATATTGCTTCATGATGTATAAATCCTTTAAATCGTATCATATGTTCATCTATTGACTGCTGTTTTCTTGGTTTCCGTGCATTCTGGAAGCATCAATTAAAGTGATGAATCAGGGGCCGTTCTTTGAAAGCTCTATCATAATTAGGGTGGCTTCTGGGAAGCATCTCTTCATTGTTTACAAAATGTAACGCATTTCTGATCACTTCAAACTGCTTGCGAGGCATTAAATTGGCAATATATCGCACCAGCATGTCAGAGGAGGTCAGAGGAGGTCAGAGGTCAGTCAATATTAGAGGAGCAATAGTCTCTTAGACTTGGAACCACATAATAACCCATTACCATCTTCATCCCAAAAAATACACAGATGTCTTGGACATCAGTTTGGAATGAAATTCCTTTCTGTCTGGTAAGTAATTCACTTTGATGAACAAAAGAACCAACCAATTCCTCAAAACGGCAAGATTTCTTGAATTTTTCATAGGGGTTAGGTTCGACACTGAAATCAATATCTATGTTTACCGCACCATAATCATAGTCAATCGTTTCCATTTTGCAATTTGCTTTCCGTTCCTTCCAGATGAAACTTATGTATTTGTTCTGTGCAGTTTTTGGATGGCGTTAGCTTCGTGGTACATCATGTAAATCAATGAATGCTGAAAACTTTGATGAGACAGAAGGTGGCCTGCTATCATTTGATGGTAAAGACTTTGGGGCTTCCAATGCAGATGAGGTAGATGGTTGAAGTGAAGAAGAGTGACCGACATTCGGAAGAATTACTTCCGAAACAGAACGCTCAATAATAATTTCTTCACCAACATTCTCAGCATCTTCCCTCAGGAAGCCTTCTTCTTCTTCATCCATTGGCCGATTGTCTTCATCATCGCTGTTATCAGAAAGTAGATTCTGCTCAAAAGCATTGTCAGATACTGCAAATAAGCGTTTAATTATCGGCATCCTTTTGAAAATAAGCAAGGACTGCAACAGAACAGTTTAAGGGCGTATTAATGCTAGCAGAAACGTTCTGAAGTACATACTAGAGTAATTACAAAGATCGTTTTACTCACTTTGCAGATCTCGGCAATACTACAAAACGGAGAGATCAAAACCAGGGCAGAGGATCAATTACAGCGTTTTGTAGTATGCTATTTGTTACGCACAAGAACTGCTTCTATCACATCCCTGAGAGAACTACTGGTCTTTGATGAGAAGGAAGCAATTAGATTAGATAAGTTACACTACTAGATGGTTCCCACCACCCCCACTGCGAGGATCTCTCCCTCGATGCTGAAGAGGTGGGGACGGTTTACGCCGGCGAGGGCAGGTATCGTTGGCGCCGCCGAGGCGCACATGTGCGCTGTGTAATGTCAGAAGACACTTTTGCATTGGGGAAACCGCGAAAGAGCTTTTCGTTTGTTGCAATTTCTTCGCCACGCGTTGTGAAAGGGAAAAACGTACACATAGTATGTATTTGCCTCGTATTCTCACTTGAGATTCCGAAGCATGCTTTAATGTTTTTGGAAGCAAATAATCAATAACTTATGGATCCAAAACCACTATTTTGTAACAACACCAACATCATTAACTTCCACAGTAACTTCCACTTCTGCTTCCCAAAGCAGAAGATGAAGCACAAAAGCTGAAAAGGTGGCGACCATTGTGGTGAAACTTCAATACCTGCAAATCAACACGTGTACTGCGGAACAGGTTGCACAGTAATGATTTCACCTACTTCATCGTAAGCATCTTTACCCAAAAGAATTTATGTCCTGCATCAAAAAGGACAGTGTTTTCTACCCCAACTACCACTCATATGACACTGGTAATGGTGGAAACTCAGTGAAAGTCGATACTTGTAAACCAATTTCAAGACTCATTCTGTTACGGGTCATAGGGACATATATGTCACATGGAGTAAAACCATGGTTTTGCAATAACAAAACGACAAATGCAGTTTCAAAAGCTCTAAAACCATTAGTAAAGAATGTTCAAAAGCTAAAATGATGACAAATGTGTGTTTCGTTGCTTTATATTTATTTAACAAAAACTCATACTTCAGTTTCATAAAAGGCAATTCAAGCAAAATGTTTTGTTTATCAGGTAACAACAATGATATATAGACATCATGTAAAGATTTATTTCCTTAAAACGACTTATATATTGATACCTTGCCTTGAACCTTACCTTACTTTGAATATTTAACCTTAGATTGCCTTCATTTATGAGCATTAAAAATTTGGAAAAAATATGTCCCTTAGTACTTAAAGGGTTAAGTAAAATGCGCACATATATATATAATATTAAAGTCACATAATTTTCTAAACCACAAAAATAGAAGTGTTATGCACAGTACCAAAACCTAGAGAATTGATATAATTATTGTCACGATACCGTATGACTCCCTCAAGGATATGTGAACTTATTTTAATTATATACTTAAATTTAGTGAAACCCCTCTTAACGACCACTCCTATCAAGCGATCACCCCTCTAAACGTTCATTTTCAGCGGAACCGTCAGCAGTTGCTGAATGCAGGTTTTGCTGTAATTATTTTTAATTGGCAATAAACTGTTGTGATCAATAACTAGTATAATTTCCAACACAAACTTATACACTCCTAATTTTTTCACCGTGATGGATGCAGTGGAAATAACTATATTTGATTTGGATGATAATAGGTCACTACTGTCACAGATATGGGTTATCCCTTGCTTGAGACTCTAGAATAATGCGTAAAATGACACATCGTAGAATAATTATCCGAGTCGATTTACCTCGCCGAATCAGTTTTTCCTGCTTTTATATCCTTATTTTATGCCATATGCGTTACATTTATGGTTTAGGGTTGTGAGAGTAAATTAGGATATAATGAAGAAAGTCGTTAAAATAAAGATGGATCGTTCGCCAAAGAACTGCTCCGAAGGAACGGTACATGGATTGAACGGAAGGATCGACTTCTATGGAACGACCGTTCCTATCGTTCATTTTGGTTCGTCGGTCCCTACGATCTTTCGTTTCTTTCGGTCCATCTTTCCTTTCCGACGGTCTTTCCTTTCACTCCTTCGCTCCCATCTTCATGAGATGAGATATTCTTCAGGTGACCCCAAAATTCATATGCGAATGCAGGCCGTTTAATTAGTGAGACTTTCTTGCCTTGGTAGTGGAGCCAGTCGGCTCGCTCTACTCGGCCACGGTCACAGCCGAGGCCATAATAAACAACAGAAATTCCTTGTTGCGCCTAGCCAAATACGGTTGTTAGGACCTGCTTTGGCCAAGATTTCATTCTCGATCTCCTCATTTGCATTATAGCATAGGTACTGTTGTGCTGGAAGGTTGTTGAGATATTGCCCGACCTAACCTTCAGCCGCCACGTGGCGTGACACTGAGAAGAAAAAACTACAGGGCAGTTGCTTCATGCACAGGGACACCTGATCAGTAGCTTCTCAAACTGCAGTGTTATTATTTCATTTTATTTAATTAATTAAAACTTTTTTAACATAGCCAAACCAAATTCTTATTTTTTTATTTTTTCTAAGGTAGAAACAGCCTAGCATTTCTAATGTTTTGTTTATGAAATAGTTTTATTCAACATCATGTAAAAATTTGTTCAATATTAATTAATATTTTTCACCTATTATTTTGTCTAAAATTATTCAATGACCTCATGACGGTGTATCAAGTAGTATTTTTCACATTCTTTAGATACCCATGTCATATTGATAGCAAAAACAGACGATTACCAATATAATAGGAACGGTAAACGAGTGAAATGGAACGGAGCACATATAGGACCCGTTCAGAGTGAACGAGTAGGCCAATCTAGTTTTAAAACCATGGGTGTAATAAGGATAACTAAGGGTAAAAAATTAATAGTAACTTTGATTGGCTGGTAGTAATCTTTGTTATGGCAAGTGTTTTGCTTTTCATTTGTTTACTTAACTATTTACTTAACGTTAGTGGTGATTTTTCAATGATGCTCAACCGATCGGTCGAAGTCGGCAAGGAATTTGACCTAATTACTTGGAAGAAGAGCCCTTGATGGGCAGGTAATCGAACGCGCACCTCTTTGTGATGCCCGAAGGACACTGGATCATTCGGGCTTCCCGCGAATGGCGGAAGTCACTGGGCTCTAACGATCCAACCGAAACATTTGGCGCAGGGTGACCGGCGGAAGGTGGCTTCTTTCGTCGTTTGATTAAAGGACTAAATAATTGTTTACGCCTAGCGTGCATAGGGACAAACTCTGGCAAGGGAGGCTTGGAGTTGCTTTAACTCAGCAAAGCAGAGTCAAATTTTCTAATGCAATAGAAAAAAAAGTTTTTCTTGGTTTATTACATAGTCAAACTAATTGTGATTTAAAACCTGTACCCTCCTCCTTATATTAACGTTTGTCCATGTTTTGAAATAAACCCTTGCTGTAGCTGATTAGTGATCCACCCAGGGATACTTCTAACCGTTTATACGGCATCAAACTGATGGTCAATGGGCAATCTTAAATGTAGAAGACATACATGAATACGCTAACTTATATGCATTCGTTCCATCTTCAGAAAATATTTTAAGAGATTTTTAGGGCTCAATTAAATGTTTTCAAATTATTCAAATAAATTTTTCCATCAATTACACCTCAAATAGTTTAGAAAATTATTGTTTTATTGATTCAGATAATTTCAGACTTTAAATTAGAAATTCTCCCTGTCCATTTGTCATATTGGTCCATCTTAACTTCGGGATAGACATCTATTTCTCAAATAATTAGCTGTGAATACTGTTTTTACCCAGATTCGTTGACTTGAATGTGATATTTTTATGCAGATTTCTTGACTCTGTCCGAAAAGTTTCAATTAGAATTGCAATGCACTTTGGATTTATGGTAATGGGTGTCTTCTAAAGATGTCTTTCAGATGAATGTTTTTTTCAAATTTAATGTAAAATAAAAAAGGCTTTTCCTCGATTTTTCTCAGTAATTCGGTTAACATACCTGTATTGACGATATTATCTAAACGATGAATACGACATATCAGGTGCATGTGTAAAATTCTATAAAAATAATTCGCACTATAGGAAAAATTACAAATAAACCAACATATATCTGAAAAAAACATTACGAATTTATATTTATGTTGATTATTTTACTCTAGCGGAGTTATTGGTGAACTTAATAATAGTTTTAGGATCAGAGTAAGAATTGGCAGAGAATTACGTGAATCAAGAATGAAGTACACTGAAGTTTGTGATCAGTATGTAATAAGGTACAAATAGAGTTCAGTTAGATTTATGAGCGACAGCGCGAGAGCAAGTGCCAAACCGTCTCGTGCCACTAATTACTCAGACACCGGAAGTAGGGCGAGTCAACGGAATAGTGAATGGGCGCCCATTACGAAACACATATCCAATACCTCTACATTCTCCCATTCAGAATTGGCGTTTTCCCTTAAAGGTACATTTTGCATACAATTACTTAGTCAATTCAATTAGCAAAGTATTTCAAGCCTAATTTGTCTCTATATTAATTAACTTAGGGAATGATAATGAATTAGTACCAAAGGGATGAGCAGTAACTGAATATCTCTTCTCTTCAGCACGTTTCTCATGAAGAAATGCCTCAGGTCAATGTGCTCCGTCCTCCTTTGGAACACAAAATTATCTTCAAGTTCCTCGGTTGTCGAAAATCATGGTCACCTGCGCCATCTCCTTGAAACCTATTTTCTAAAGGAATGTCCGTAAGTACATCGCCTAGTCAACTGCGTCCGATAATGTCATATACGCCGCCTCGGTCGATGACAGCGCCACAATCTTCATTTCTCTGTTCTCCCAGCTAGAGGCTGCACTTCTCAGAAGGAATGCATATCCGATGAAGGAATGGCGGTTCAGGTTCTAAGCGGGAGGAACAGCTGATCGCCTTGTCATAGTTGACCGCTTGGGTAGCCTCTTCTTGCTCACCTCTACACCGACCATTTCTGTGGTCTGGAGCCTCTCATACACGCCTCACGGCATCCGACTCAATCATCATCCACAAGGTCCTCAGGGACTGATTAGACTTCATAAATGAGAGACAAAAATTTGTGGTGCCACGTAAATAACGCGAAACCCTTTTTGCGGATCTTCAATGCTGTTATGTATAATATTCAATGGTCTGACTAAGTCAGCTAACGGAGTGAGATATATCTTGCCTTGTGACTATGGCAAGGTAGTTTAATGGACCAACAGGTTCTTCGTATGCTTTTCTGCTCTGTTCAGTTGCAGGCCTTTGGTTTCTCATTTTATCCCAACCTCCAGTGGAGGTTTCAGTGGATTTCAGTCCTCCATATAGACCTTTCTCTGTAAATTCTCCAGATAATCTTTTTGACATAAAGTGTTCTCGTACTCAGACTGAGTGACTCCCATTCCAATACAGAAACGGGCAGTGCTCATGACTCTTACACCTACTTTATTCATTAAGCCTACCATTTAGATAGGCATAAGTGATATCTTAATCTTCCTCTTTCATTGCCTTCTCATCCTATGGCACACTGTAACTGTATCTCAACTGTATTCACATCAACCAGATCACAGCTAAGAAGCTCATCCTAATCCTTACGTAACGTCTCATCGACTGTCTCCCTTTAAGAGTCTATTATTTTTATCACTTGAAGCTTGATATTGATACTGTTTTCTATGACGACCTATCCTACCAGTATACACATATCTAAGTCTTCCACAACATTCCTCCTCAAAATTCAACTCAATAGTTACATCTGCTTCATGAGATTTGTTACCTTGTGTTGAGTTTCTATTTTCTTTTTAAAACCCTCGGATTTCTTTGGAACTAACTTGGTTCAAACTCAACAGTTTCAACCGTTTAAACCAACTCCCATTCAAAATCTTCTTCCAATTCTAATATCCCACACCTTCAATTATTTTTTTCCGGGGGAATAATATCTTCCTGCCCCATCATAGACACAAACCTACCGATGAAAGTGGCATCTCTAGATATCAAAACTTTTCTCTCTTGGTGCTCACTTTTACTTGGAAACTTAAGCCTACAGAAAATATTTTTAGATGATTTAAATTATCGATTCTTACAGTCTATTTAATATATGAGGTGAGGCCAACTAAACTTCTGGAAGAACGTCTATTTCTCAAAAAATTAGCTGTGAATACTGTTTCTACCAAAAAACCTGGAGCAAACTTCGATTGCAATATCATATCTAGCTATCTCAACCAGTGTTGTTTTCATGTTCTGCAACACCGTTCTGCTGTAGTGTGTAAGGTATTGTCAATTGCATTCTGATTACTATACAATTCAAATAGGCATCAAATTCACATTCAAGAGCTATATTTTTATGCTAAAATATCTCTCAGTTGTATGGAATTTCGTCATTTTGATTACATTTTAGTTAATACCACGACAAATGATTCTTAAAAAATAACCACGTCCGAAGTTAAACATTGATTTTAGACCCCTTATACCTACATTAATTCTTGAGTGGGTATGAATTAGCCGTAAACTTGAATTTCAACCCAGGAATATGACATTATTTTCTTCGTAATGGTCAAGAACTAGCTGCTTATTTTCACTAACTTAATTGTCCCTCTGGATATAACACATATAAATTATAGCAAAACTCTGAGACCACTCAATGTTTTCTTGGCTGCTGCTCTCTCAGCTTAAGCTTGGGTGGTATTCCGCCTTTCTTTTACGGCGTTTTGAGCAATTTGGAACCGCTCCAAAACACCCAATTCCCTTCCTTAAATCCGCAGAAGTCGCAGCCAACTTGAAAACTGACTGAAGGATAATTTTTCATGTTCTCTTTAAGGGAATCCTGAATGAGTGTCATTCGAGAAATTTATCTTTAGAGGTTTTTTTTCCTACCAATGGCACTAGAGAAAAACGATACATTTGAAACGACGCAATATAAAAACGTATGCTCACTTGCCACGGAAGAAAAAATATGTATTTTTTTTGGACGAAACATTGCTATTGATCGTATTTGTCTACATTTGCCTATTTACAGAGGAATATCCATCATATTATTCTGTCACGTTTGCTGCGCCTTTTGTATATCATCAACCTCGACTGAGGAATAGTTCTCCAAAGCGAAATGATGTTAGGTTAAATTATATTATCCTATCAGTTGTATCCAGTGTCTCGAAAATTTCTTTTTATTCCTCACTAGAGAGAGCTTCTTTCATGGACTGCAACAAAACATAAATACTAATGATAGCTGTTTGCATTTCTATAACATTAAATGTTTGTGTTGAAATTAGAAATTGTTGTGATGTGCACATTTAAAGAATGCTCTACATTATTACATTACAAGTAGTAGTGTTCTTGTTCAGCCTTATATATTGCTCAACCATACTGATCAACCTTATTTAACTCAAGCTTATTGTATCGTCTGTTATTCTGTTGCTCTTTTTATGAGTCTTTGTCACAGGAAAGGCCATTCTTTGTGCTTCACGCAACCTCTACTACAATCTCTCATTTCCCAAAATTTCGGAAATACTTGTGCTAATGTAATTTTAAATATGCTGATGTAACAGTTTTTAAAATAGAAAAAAGTTTGAAAATTAAAGTATTAGATTGACAAAAATAGAAAGAAAGTGATCATAATTGCCCAGGTAACGTGTTTTACAGAATGCCACCTTAGATCCATTATGTGTGGCAAGGATCGATTAAATAGACATTACGTAAGGAGTATCAATTGTTTAGAGAAAACTTTTCGTTCATTTTTTTTAAATTAGGTTGTTGAGTTCTAAAAAATGGGCAATTTTAAAGGAAAATCATTTTTATTAATTCATATGCTTCATGAGCTTCAGAAAAAAGAATACGAACGTTTTATTGACGTATTGGCAAGGGAAGATAATTTGTATTTCTTAAATGCTAAATAAATTGATTGTACTCTATATTTGTTGCATTTGGAGGTGAACATTTATTTGCATTAGTTACTTTTGTATTATCCGTTGAATTTTTAAGTAATAATCATTTTTATCATTAACGTTGGTTTCATAATTTTGAGATGTAAATTCCACTTTGCTTCCTCTTTTTTACTATTTGAACTTAACCTAAAATCCAGCATCTTCTTTTCTCTCTCATTTCTACAATGCCAGTTCAATACTAATCACGCCACCTTTCTTTGTACTTTTTTCATGATTTGTATAATCCCCGTTTCATTGCTGCATATTTTGAACTTTGGCAAACTATTTATTTATACGATATCATTGTGATGGCTATGTTACTTTCTTTCACCTCTCATTACCCACCACATCAGCACCTTTAAATCTTTCGTTGAAGCATAACTCACCGTAGTTTTCATCCCTGATATTTGCTTCTGTGAGTACTAAACATTTTCAATGGTTGCTTTTTGGGCTTTGACCACCCGTTATTGCTATGTGAGTAACATCTAAATTTTCTTCCATTTAATCTAGATTATTTCTAGATCTAGGTTGCTGTGGTTGCACAATCGATCCATTCACCCATGAACTACACGATAGACCGCGAAAAGTTTGAGTACCGAAACATTTTATGAAGATGGTTTAAAAAGTTTGTCTGCAGGTACGACAAATGCCTCAATCGTCAAGGTGATTATGCCAAAAAGTCACCATAACTGTACCTAACTTTAAGTAATGAAATAATTTTTCAATCATCACTATCTTTTACATTTAGACTATCGGAGTCTGAAAACAAAACTACCCACGTAGCTATGGAGTAAACTTCTCCAGTCAGATGCGAAGATACTTGTGCAAAATAAACAATTTCAAGTTTTGGGGGCAGAGAAAATGGACTAAGCTTTCTATTCAAAATATGCTGGGTGGATCCTTCGACATATTTTTTACGTCTATCTACATAGTAAAACAATTCAAACGGTCAGGAGAAATCATTAACATTAACTACACACTTCAATTCTTTCAACCTATGACCTTTAGTGAAGTGACTGAAAATCGTAATAGTATTTTTTTTTTCATAGTGTTCTGTTTTGCGGAATCTGGTGCGAAAAAAGAATAAAAATAGAACCAATAATGTTTCAAAAATGAACTCGGAGCGGACATTTTTATAACATGAGCAGGGACATTAGAACTTAAGACGACGATTATCTGTGTGCATTTTCAAAGACTGTTCTAGTGCATCCATTTCCTTTCTCAGATGCTTTTGCTTTATTGAAAGTTGATGTACTAGTTACGTTAGAGAGTCCCCTTATTACTTAAAATTACATAGTATCAGGGCCTTCCGAAGTATCTAAGTGTGAAGATTCTTTAATGATAAACTATTTTAGCGTCACCTCTGAGTATGCTTTCATCACGTAAAACGATGGTACAAATTGTAAGACACATTTCTTAAGATACATAGGCGGCATTAGTTATCATTGTGAATAAAATAGGAAGACGTGACCTTTTCTCGCAGTGGATGAAGTTCCTTTCGATTATAATCGTTATTTAGCGGTGGTCTTCTTTTTCTACCAAATTTAATCTAACATCTTCTCCTGAATTTGAGTCCACTGGCCATAAAATAGCCAATATTGGAATATGTTTAAGGTGCGACATGAACAGTTATTTATACCTTTTGGATTCAACTAATGTAATCCTCATTGTAAGAAAAAGGTGATTTCATTTCGTACTCCAACTTTTTTTTTAATTTTGAAAATACCATACATCTCTATTTGCTTGTATATCCTCAAATAGGTGTGATGTCGACCCGATGTTTTTTTCTAATTGGAGATTGTAGAAATTCCAGTAGAAGGAAATCAATAACATTAAATACAAGTTAATGTCACCTGTGGAGGGTATTTAACTATGAAATAAATAATTATACTTTGCCATGTACAAATCTAGATCAACCAATCGCTAGTTTGATGAGCATGACTTTTATTCGCCGAGTCAACTTAATTAGGTAGGGTTTTTACTTTAGCTATATAGAAAGCCAATGGCGTGGGAGGTCCCCTCTCTTCCATTCAAGTGATTAAACGAGGGGGGGGGTAGTTGGTTTTATATCTTGTACAAATGTTAACTGTTTCTTTACACAATTTTTATAGAAACATAGTGAAACTGGGTTCCTCGACGAATAATCATCTTATTAAAAGTTGTCTACCCCATATACTTGCAGAGATTTCCCTAAACTGATTGTAACAAATTTTGATATATTGTGTGCAAAATTTCTGGATTGAGATTTGTAGAGTCGCACCTTTAGGAGACGATTTTAAGAGAAGTCGGTGTACATTTTGGGAAGTTCAATTCCAATCCCAAGAATTGGAGATTGTTTGTCCGAGCATTGTCAGTCATCCTTTCTGCTTCCAGCGTATATTTTTAGAAAACTGAGTCCTTTCTTCTCGGTAGGCTTAAAGGCTTCCTTAAAAATATGTCAGATTCTGAGTCTAAATAGAACGTATTTGAAAGATATTTTGTTTTTTAACGTAGAGAGTACCTTTATGCAATCCTTAGAAGCTCTCTAAATTGAGAACAAGCCCGGAGTAAATAATATTGGATGCACTGAAATGTAATATAGTAAAGATTTTCATTGCATGAGATGGAAGAAAAATAACTCTAAGTTTGTTAACGAATGTTAGAGTAGAAAAATATTGCTAAGTGCGAAGGTAAGTGGGAAATTTGAGACACTCTCAAATCGGGGAAAAGTAGTTAAATATTTTCTTGAACTCTGATATCAGGTGTTCCAAAACAAGGTAAAAAAATTAATTATGTCCTGAAAGGCAGAATGTATAATTTGGAACCGTACATTTTGGAATACTTTTCATCCTACGGAGTGCCATGTGAGTAGATGATGCAAAAATTGTCTCCGAAACGATAGCTGTCAATGGATATGCTAAGTTTTATTTGTTATAATAATTACCCTATCAAGTAATTTTTAAAAACTCTAACCTTTCTCGAAAGGAGGAAAACCTACTCAGCCATCTAAACAAGTCAAGCATTATTCTGCAATATTTATCTGTTCGTTACCCGTATGAGCACATACCCATTAAGATAAATTTTACCAAAGTTTTAAACGAGGAACATAGGCTCCCCTTAGGATAGCATCCTATTTTGGGTTAAATGACTCTTCTTTGTCAAACAAAATTACATCATTATAGAAAGCAACAAAATCTGTCACTGTTCTGCAAATTACAAATCACTTTACAAAAATTTTTAGTTGATACAAAAAACAATGAGAAAATAAAAATGAAAAGAAACGTTAATTATGCCGGAGCGCAAAATAGAATGTTACTTGGATCACTTAAATTGATATAGATTGTTATTGCTGTATAAGATTATGATACATAAGTAATGTAACATGAACTTTTTTTAGGAAAATATTCTAGAGTGAATTAATTAGAAACAAGCATAACATGCACAATACAATATAAAAGAACGCAATTATCCTCTGAAAATGTAGACTTATGATCCAAATATTCGTATCTTGATAAAAGAGGCCGTGAAAACGATGCCTCCGGCAAACTTTAATTTTATTTTTGGCCATATTTTCTTACATTTAATCTATTTATATTGGATAATACTGTCGGTATTGATTTGGCCAAATTGTGTTGCCACTATTCGCTGCTGATGAAATATTCTGAAGCGTACTGCATACTTTTAGGTAGTTATAGTAAGGAGCACTTTAGAATTAGGGTTTATACATCGTAGTACAGGCGGGCGAACTTACGAACGCCTTAAGTTTATAACTGGTTTAGATGGAAATCTATGTCAGCGTAAACAAGCTACATGAGAGCTTAATGATTGGAACTCTAGAAGTTCTAACAATCTTGAGATGAAGTAGTTGTGTAATAGCACCCACAATATTCAATACAAGAGATGAGAATGAAATTGCTTTTAATTTTCTTTCATTAAAACATAGTTTTTACCTGAAAATAAAATTTATATTGATTTTATGACTTAAATAAGAGACTTATTTGGTTGGTAGCAATTGAAATGAACGTTGATTCCCGGTTTGTGATGAAGCAAGTTTAAAATGCATTGAGAAATTGGCTTGACGATGTCTACACTGCCTAAACGTCTTGCAAAAACTGAATCAACGCTCCTATACGTCTACGTCCACATACAACCCTGGGATCCGCCGCATGGACATGTGGCAGAGAGTGTTATGACACTAGTCTTGTCAAAGTGTAATGGATGAGGTTTTGGGGGGTGAAATGGTAAAGTGTATGGGTGTATTTTAAGTTTACATCCGCTTTAATTTGGTTTCTTATAGTGTTTGCCAAGAAAAAATGTTTCTCTTATCTTTCGGTAGTGTATCTCTCTTATTTCATTAGCTTTTGTAGGACCTTGCGTCAAAGTTGCATTCTATATGGCACCGAAACACACCTGTTTTGAATTTATCAAGCTAAGTCTATCGCGCTGTCTTTGAGTCTCAAGCAGCTCCCAACCTAATTCCTTTGACAGTTGAGAAACACTGTATGTTACGGCATTGCTTCGGTGAAAAATGAAAATAAGAATGAAGACTCTAGTGTATTTACGTAAAACAAAAGGCAAACGAAGTAGGAATATGATCAGACACGGAGTTTTCACACAGTCCCAATTGTGATAAATCCAACCCAATGCATTGCACCTAAAACCATGTAACTTTCCAACGGGTGTAATTCTGCTCTTTAACTACCCTAAAAGGCGACATATGGATTTCAATCAATAAAGAGACTTTTAAAGTTTTTCATTTTCCATTTTCCACATAGGCACAAGCATTTAAATTCCTGAATAAGTCTCCATGTTTTATGTAGTATTCATCAGCTTGCTCTGGTCCCTTAGTCGCTCTTTCGCTAAATTCTCTTTTTACGGTTATTTTAAATGCTTATAAGCTCTGCTTATTTTCTCATATGTATCAACTACCATGGTAAAAGTGGTATTTATCAACTTTACCGTGCAATATATATGTTTTATCGCTAACTCTTATTCAAGGGCGCAGGTTTTAAAGTCAAAGTACTTTTAACTAGATATGTTAGAAATGTTTTGCATGCAAGTCATGGAAAGCCGCGACTGAGATTGATTTTCTGGTTATGTTTTAGGCATAAAACTAAATGAAAATATTGGTTTGAGCATATTTAATGAGTGTTTTGAGTACAATCAACATAATTGTCCATATATTTTCAATAAACTTTGTAATATCTGCATCACACAACATATTGGCTCAAGCTTTTGATGGTAATGTAAAATTGGCAATGTTAATTTATAAAATACCTACCGATGGCGCTACAAGACTCTTATCTACGCTGCTCTCTTATCGCACCAAATGAGCGTTTGTATTGCTAACTCCTACCTCTGTTACGGGTCTCTATAGGGAATTCTGTTGAGCAAAGAGGCACATGCATGAATGCATGAATAGCCCACTCAAAACCGGGTGCGTACGTATATGGTTCAAGAGCGCAGTGGAATAATGTATGAAAATTACTACGATTGAGCATTGGTCATTAGATAGCAATGAGGTGCAATTTTTTATAAAGAAACAAGGAGGTAATAATGCAGAAATTATGCAACCATGCACTAGAAAGCTTGTAGAAGTAGGTATAAATTTACTGCGGGCAGACTCCTTGTCAATTTGGTTGTATTAAAGGGAAGCCTTTCGGCGTTTACTACAGAGTGGCTATAGTTGGTAAAACCACATTTGTGTCTCCAATGGCGCTACAGCCCTAGTTGAGCCTTGGTCTCATCAATTTTCTGTCTCCATCCACCTCCGTCTGTTAACTGTTCTCTACAGCTCCAATCGCTCCGTTTTCATGGTCTGTATCTGTAAAATCGTTCCTGTTTCCGAGGTTTCAATTGACGTTTCGAAACAATGATTTTTTCCGGGCTTTGGTTTTCAGCCATACGCCCAACATCCTTTTCGGAGGACCATTTACCCCTTCCTCGTCAGATCTGGTCCTGCTTCCCACTGGGGTTGGTGACTAACCAAATCTTCGTCAGGGTTAGTCAGGATACCGAGGTCTGCCACTTGGAGGTGAGGATAGAGATTGGGTGCGTGAGTCAATGCGATGGTATCTGGAATCAGCATCGTGTGGTAGGCGTGAACTACCCCGTTTGAACCCCCAACAACCATATTCCTACCGAGAGCTTTGTCACAGCCTATTGATATAGTGTAGTCTAGGATATTGTCACATTGCCTGGGCATAAAACACTATCAGTATTTTTTGAATTACCAAATCTCTGCGTAGTGCACAGATGAAGTGATGGGCAGTCACTCTTAATGGTTAGTTGACTCACACCTAACAGATTCCACATGCAGTTAATAACATTGATCTGGCCGGTATTCAAACCCAGGTGTCCAAATTGCCGGTAAGGTGTGTTTGCTATTCATGCCGCTGAGTTAGTATTAAGTTGAAACTTTAACGTGGGTTCAGCGACCATGATGTTGTACTGTCACGGGAGACGCTACCGGTATTTGAGATATCCTGGTTGTTGACCCAATAAATTATTTCATTTTTTGTGGAAAATATCATTCCACGGGTGTAATAATATTACTTTGTACTTCGGTAGAAAAGACTCAGTTTTTCCTAAGTTTAGCTTTGATATAACTTCAAAGATGACATGTAAATGGGTTATTTTAAAGAGGCCGGTAGCCTCCAAGGGAACTCCTGTAGAAAGAGAGTTGAAAAAAGGAGATAAGTAAAAAAAAGGCTACGAAATGGGAGAAAAAGAGAGGGACCCTCTTGGAAATAATACGGAATTAAAACGACCGCAGCTGAGAGAGTTGTAGAGAGGGGTGACGGAAAGAAGAAGAGAGAGTCGTGAAGGGGAATCCAGGCTTGGAGGCCAAGACTAAAAGAGAACCTTTTTTACGGAATTGGTCGGGAGCAGAACGGAGTTAAAGAAGCAGAAAATGAGTGGATAGGGAAATGAGAGGGCGGGAAAGAATGATTTTCGGTGGCGCGGTTCTTGGTAAAAGGGGAAGAATGCTTCTTTGAACACGGAAGACGAGGAGGGGGGTTGAGGAAAGACAAGGGCAGAACAGTAGCAGTGGGTAGTACAGTGAAAAAAGGGGAATAAGTACGAGAGGCGAGAGACTTAAGGGATGAGTGAAAAGGAAAGGGGAGCTATCCTAGGCCGTAAAGTAACTCTTCCAGTTCAGCCAAACGTCATAAAAAACAGCCACGGAAGCCGTTTAATTCTGGGAGTGGGAAAAAATATGACGATTTCCGTCGGGATGTGAGGAGAGGGTTCAGAGGATTGCGAATCTCCGGGGACTAATTTGGGAGTATTTAAACCGAAAGGAGGTCATTTCTAGGGAACTCCACTGAATGTTGACTGGGTGCAATTGAAAATTTAAACGCAAATTATGGCGGTCGGAAATTTGGGCTCTTCTTTTTACAAATGTGAACGGATCTCCCCACATTGACATGAAGCCAGCGTTCATTCCGAGCCCCAGTGTTTAATTCCCTTTAATGTGCCTCCGTCATAAAACTACAAGTTTGGTTTTCATTCGATATTCTGGAACTAATCGTTAATTCACAGCAGTAAGGACGATTAGAAAAGCGGATGAAATTTATTGGGTCAAAATAGTATTAGCTGCTAAATTGACATATGAGAACGACCAGTTGCATGTTTAGAGCATTAAAATTCAGTAATCTCTGCATTGGAAATGGGAGCCAGCAACTCTACAATGTTTAGCGCTTTTGGATTATAGACGTAGTATTTGAATGAAATTTTTACTAATATGGTGGTGCTTAATGGAAATTGAGGACGGATATCATGATCTCAAAATAACTGATGCTTAGTTAAATTTCCACACAATATTTATTTCAACACACGGATTTAGGTTTCAACACAACTCATTTCCGTGAGAGTGACAAGTAAGTTTTGTAAAATCCTATGTTGGTGTTTTGAAACAAAAATTACATGAAGATTTAAGTGTCTGTTATTTTGAAGTCATTATATTGATAGTCATTTGATTATTTTAAAAGTCGATTGGAATTATATTGCCCGTTTTACCGATATAAAATTATTTTAAAAATATTTGTGATTCATAATGCTGCATCATTAATTCATGAGTCTTTCTTCTAAATCCCATTATTTTTAACTCGCCTCATTTCTTGAAGATTTTGAAAATTTTCAGCATTAAGGCTCATTTTCCTGCAAATAATGAGGTAGACTTTAATTTTTGAAGTGTCTTTCCAAAATCTTCATTTTGAGGCTTTACCATTGGCCAAATGAGAAACTTTTGTTATCAACCGACATATTTTTTAAATATTATTATTAGTAATTTTATTTTGAGCCAATCAATGTAGATTGTAATTTTTGATAATTTTGGATGAAGAAAATTATATTTTTTCAACACATTCTTCTAAATTACAGATGCTCGCGATATGCTGCTGGTAGTTTTTATTCCAGTCATATATTTACCTAACAACGTCGTCCATGTCTAGTTGCTGACATAAATACTATTTTTCAAATCCTCAAGTGCGTTGCTCGTACCCATTGTTACTGTCCGCATTTTTGTAGTAAACTATAGCCTGGCATTTTTCAATTTTTCAGCTCTCAAATTCTGTATTGTGCATAGAACTTTCTTTACTATGGCTCTGTTAGCATTTTGTTACATGCTGAGTTTTCTGCCTATCTTTACCGAACGTCCGCGGAGATACATTGCTCCGATATTATTCTCTTTCCATCCATAGAACTAACCTTGCTACCCAGAGTTTAACACACACCGTTAGATAAACACGTTAATAATTAAGCATGAGCAGCCAGCAATTCTGGTGCAAATATGCATTATCCGAGACAAAGCATTAGTGTTTTCACCACTGGAAGGTATTCTACGGGGAATAATCGAAATTGTAGCTTGGGAAAAAATATTTACATACCTATAAAAAAATGTATGTACAATAAAAAACCACGTAATCAGGCTTTAGGTACTCTATAGAGATACGCTCTACAGTTATTATGTTATCGTAGAATGGGGATGAAATGGACAGAGTATTAACTAGTTCAAGAGCCAAAAATATCATATATTCGTTTATATAAGAATCTATTAGCGGAAGAGGCATTGATTCATTCCCAGATAATGGATTTATAAAACGTGCGGTGTTAAAAAAGGGGTACAGCTGCATTAGAGTACTTAATATTATCGATGAATTGAAAATTTTCTAAGAAGACGAAACAGTGACAAATTTTATGATAAAAATTTGCTGAAGGGAGAATAAATTAGTAGTTGGAGAGAACGAGTTTATGTGTATGGCTCGCAGGATTTTAACCGTGTGATAACGTAGCATCAACAACCGGTTGGTTACCTGAGTGATCCGTAACTTTGGTATTCTTTGCGATGATTTCAAATGATACAATTAAATGTTATGCTCTCAAAACAAGAGTGTCACTCGGGTGAATTTTGTTTCAAATTGGAGATTAATATTCGTCCGTAAAAATGTAAGCTGCATGCAAAACCCCATATCAAGCTTCAAGAGACCACAAGGCAACATGCAATAGCTTCGTTTTTAATTTTCCTTTCTGCAGAAATGAACCTATTGTAATGGGGCCCTGTGAAAAAGCCTCAAGAGTAGGGAAAGAACGCAGTAAAAGTAAGCTTTTCTTGAAAGTAACGTTATTAATCCAGAACAATGAAATGAATAGAGTCAGAGAGAAGGATGGTTGATAGGTAGTTTTTTTTTAATTTATCACCGCATTCTCAAAAAATGGAGTGGTGAAATTGTGGAATATACAGAGTAATAATTCGATAAATTGAACTAGATGAGCTTCAAAAGTAGCTCTCTTTGGTTTCATTGTAGTAATTTTGGATAAAAATGACACTCAACAAATACAGAGGTTAATCAAGTGAGTATGAAGAGGAGTTAAAACAATCGTTACAAACTTGAAGATTGGCCATTGATGGTCGGAAGAAGATGACGGTGACGATGGCAAAGAGTAGCATTTGGTTCTGTCTGACCTATATATAGATAGAAATATGTAGATACCATGGGTTAGAAGCATGGACCATCGGAAAAGGCGACCAAAAAAAAAACTAGAAGCCTTCAAAACCTGGTGCTATAGAAGGATGCTGAAGATAATATGGACAAAAAATTAAGAAATGATAAGTGTACAGAAGATTAAGAGGAGAGAATCATATAAAACTCCATATAAAAAAGAACAAGATAGATTGAACACACCCTGAGACACAATGGGTAGGGGAAGGACATAATTGAAGGTAAAATAGAGACCCTCATATAAGTAGAGAACTTCATATAAATATAAAACCTCATAAAATAGCGAATCCTCAGAGAAAGACCGAGGAATAATTTATGGACCACGTAAAGAGGAAATCCCATGGGAAGAGATAAGAGGATGTATGAGAGCTAGTATTATATAGGGAAAGGTGGAGGGCTGCAATCAACCAATCTTAGGCTTGAATAACTGATGATGATGTTGATATCAGAAATTCTTGCATCTAGACGTGGCTAGGTTTAAGAGGCTCAGTTGGAAAAGTAGCGGAAGCACTTCAGTTCGCATTCGTAGGGGATAAAGCTAATGGACCATAGTTCAGTTCAAAATACTCTGAAGATCATTGTTATTCACGGTTTAATTGTAGTTTTGGATTAAGACTCTCTATCGTTCTCTATCAAATGCTGTTTCCCGTTCTCTAGGGTAGTTCTTCTTACGCATTTTACTCTTCAATTGATGCATGTACTTATCCCTTGATCATTTTCTTTGGCCCTTCGCTATTTTTTCTTCATTTATACTCCTCGGAATCCACTTCTGCATTCGCAAATTTCTTATCCATCAAAATTTGGTGGAAACGAGAAGAATTTGGTTTGTAATAAATAATATATCAACAAAGGAGTAATGCATGTAATGAATACTAATATGTGGTATTGACGTGAATTAAGTCTGAGAATCCTAAATTCCCCCCGAGAGTCATTTTGCACACATATATTTTGAAGGCTTTTTTCACATCATTTTCAATGAGAAAATGTTTTGGACTAAATCTAATAACCCATTATTATCAATTTTAATTTAAATAAGCGAGTTGATTTTTTTCTTTCGGTGATTTACTTTTTACATTTGGCTATGAGCTGGTCATTATGACGAATTGGGTCACTTTCTTCCAGATTATTAGATGGGCACTCGCTCGTGATTTGAAGGAATAAAGCCGCAACAAATAACCCACCAAAACGAAGGGGTGGCCTTTTCGTTCGTTCAAATACTGTCTCCTTATCGGAATGTGCTGTATTCATGCATGAAATGAACTTAATGTGAACAAATCATCAAATCT
Source organism: Ceriagrion tenellum (assembly GCA_963169105.1). Lineage (NCBI taxonomy): Eukaryota > Metazoa > Arthropoda > Insecta > Odonata > Coenagrionidae > Ceriagrion > Ceriagrion tenellum. Next base: position 61,674,187 of record OY720641.1, read on the forward strand.
TAGAAAACTAATGAAGAAATAAAATGATTTTAAAAATGCAATCCTTGAAAGAAAATTAAAAAACATAGATTTCTCTTGTGAGAATGGACTACGTTGGTTTTTTCATCTCCTGATTCTCTCAATATCCCCAGTAGTAACCTAGGTAATCTCTGTAACTCAGCTTCTATGTTGTCATTATAAATATGTGGAAGATGCTAAATAATGAACCTCTCACCGTGCTTTTAAAGCAGTGCGGTACGAATTGATCTCTGAAGGAGAACTTTAAAGGCACTCTACCATTCCATTTGCTAGTATATACGCTTTGTAAAATAATAGATTTTCTGAATTGAAAAAAACATATTTTTTGTTAATTATGGAAACACTATGCCCTAGAATTAAACTTATTTTTACATTGCGGATTGTTGTTGTCAGGAATGGATTGTTTAAAAATATAGAATCATAGAAATTTTCACCACGTTCTTATTTCATTAAAAACAGTAATTTCTGGCTCGATTTTCAAAGTTTACTGAAGACTTGTTTTCTTAATTACATCACACTGGCAGTACTTTAACAAAGTTTTTATTTACGGTGAAAACCATTTACCTAAATTACAAAAAAGCTATTGGTTTTTGAATTCCGTGTATTCTTAGCTACAAATATTGAAAAGACTAGCTGTAGAAATAAAACTGTGTTTTTACTTGCTTCCCTATTAAAATTCTACAGCATATGCGGCAAAATATCAGGAGCAATGATATGTGAACGATGTATGAATAACATGACATAAAGAATCTTACAGCGGATACAAACATAGGTCCCGGGAAATGTTACATGATAAATTTTCGTCTACCTATCATGCAGTTGTATTGCAGACAGCACTAAAAATTGCTTTGTGGACATTTTATTCTTTTTTGTATTAAGTACACCAATGAATATGTTCACGATAAGCATCAAATTCATAAAAAGCTATGATTTCTTCACCAAAACATGTCAAGAAACATCAAATTGAAATGAATTTATTACATTTACTTTATTTCATTTCCTGGAATACTTAAGAATCTCCTCGTATGAAACGGGAGCGATAGACGGGAATGATGGATGGTGGGATAATTTTAATTAATAAAAAGTTCATATAGAACTAGATTTACCATTGGGATAGATATCAAGTTGAATTTTTTTTTAAACTTGAGCATATTAAAAAACAACGTTGTCACCGTTCGTTTCAATCAGTTTCCAGATCCTTTGCCTGTATCCATGATCTTGGACACCAAGAAAATTAATTATATTTTCGTGAAAACAAAAAACCGGAAACCTTATTTTCAAATGAATTTTTCCTGGGCTGTTTCATTATTTTTCCTCGACCTTTTTTATTTTTACCATTCATATTTAACCACCATTTTTTTAAAAACACTAGTATGATGAATGGATTACATCTGTAAAATTTATCCTTAAATATGGGTGTGGAATATTTTTTGGAAAAATCTATTCGAATGATCGGTGCCTTCTAAAATCACCATGAATTCGTCTCTATTTAGGTGCATCACAGATACGTGAAGAACAATGCATACCTCGCAAAAAGTAAGATTTATTCGCGGAATACAATCGTGGCTAAACTGGAGTATTCTTTAGATACTCTGCAAGCGTAATTTTGTTGCAAGTTGCAACATACTGATGCCACAAATAATTTTTTGAACAATGGTTCGTGTAGCCTAGCTCTACCTTATGTTCATCTTCATCCCATATAATGCATTTCCATGCCCTTTCCTAAGAGCTTTCCTCTTCATTCATCTCCCATACATTTTTGCGAACTCTGAATAGCTCTTCAACCTACCTCAGCAAAACGATCAAATTTTTCTATATTATTATTATTAGTTGCGTATGGACCCTTTTTTTATTGGATTACGCAAAGTATTATGACTCATTTTTAAGTTTCTTTCTTATCTTTCACATTTCTCTCATTCTTTCTCCGTGGATTCTCTTCCTCTCTTCCGTCCACTTTGTCCCTGGTTTCTTTGGGACTTCGTTCTCTGGCATTACTTTCCACTGGTGTATCTTATTTCTGTAGGTGATTCTGTTTTCAATTTCCTTAGGATCAATTTTTGCTTTGTCTAGATCACCTTTGACTTGTGACAACCATGGTATTGTTGATTTGACACCTTGTAAATATGTGATGACCTATTTGATGAGTCTTGTCGGTGGGAGTCTATTGATATGTCCGAAAAATAGCTGTCTTCTTTTTCTGATATCCGCCGCTAGGTTAAGCATCGTTTCCGCAGTTTTCCTGGAGTGCAGCCTATACCCTTCTTTTGTTAATTTTGGGCCGAGAATTTTCCTCATGATTTTTCGCTCTTCATTAAGTATGTTCTCCATATCTCTTTTTATATGAAGCGTAAGACTTTCCCCTGCGTATAGAACCTCTGGCTTGATTACAGTGTTGTAGTGTCTGATCTTTGTGTTTATGGAAATGCATTTCTTGTTATAGATATTGCATGTCTTGCCATATGCCCTCTTCATTTTCTGTAATTGAGTCTTCTGTGCTATCTTCTCTCCTCCTGTGGGTTCAAGGATCTCGCCCAGATATCTAAAATGTGTGGCTCGATTTATCTTGCCGTATTTTGTATTCAATATTTCCATGTCTAATTTTGAGCAGAAGAATTCGGTATTTTCGAAAGAGATCTGTAGGCCGACTTTCTCTGCACATTCCTTGAGGAACTCTATTTGTTTGGCTGCTGTTGGTTTCATTATCTGCGAGTATGGCTATATCATCAGCGAAAGCTAGGCATTAAATTTTTACGTCATCTTTGGGACGTCCGAATCGTGTTGGTTTCCAATGTCCTTGGTTTTTCAGTTCTTTTTCCCACTCCTGGATGACTTTTTTGAGGACTAAGTTGAAGAGGAGTGGAGATAGCCCATCTCCTTGGCGTACTCCAGTTTTGATCTAAAAAGGTTCAGAAATTTCACCCATAAATTTTAGTTTAGAGATTGTATCTGTCAATGTCTGTTTGATCAATCGCAGAGTTTTTGCATCGAGTCCCTGTTCTTCTAAAATATTGAACAAAAATTGTCGGTCAATAGAATCGTACGCCTTCTTGAAGTCGGCAAACGTGTATATGATCGGGGCATTCCTAATTCCTTTGTATTTCAGTATTGCTCTCAGGTTGAAGATTTGTTCTGTACAGGATCGACTAGGGCGGAAGCCTGCCTGGTACTCGCAAATTTTGTGTTCTAGTTCCTCTTGTACTCTTTGGAGAAGACATGCTGAGAGGATTTTGTAGGGAACTTGTATATGGGAAATTCCTCTGTAGTTATTCGTATCTGTTCTGTCTCCTTTCTTGTGTAGTGGATGGATAAGAGCGCATTTTCAGTCGTCTGGCAATTGTTCCGTTTGCCAGATATTCCCAATGATTTGTGCGAGTTCCTGTAGTGACTTTGACCCGAGGTTTTTTCAGTAACTCCGCAATGATGCCATCTTCACCAGAAGTCCTGTTATTTTTCAGTTTCTGTATGTGTCTGTAGATCTCTATCTGTGTTGGTGGTGGTGATTTTGGGTTGAAGTCGGTGCAATTTTCTTTTGGAAATCTTGTGCTTGCTTCGGGGCAATTGAAAAGATCAGAGAAATACTGCGCTATCACTAGACAGTTTTCCTGATTTGTCAGTGCTAATTTTCCATCTTGTTTTCTGAAGCGCAGATTTTATGGTGTGTACCCTCGAATTTGTTCTGCGACAGTTTTGTAAAAGTCTCTCATGTTGTAGTTGCGGAAGTTCTCTTCTAGGGACTCTAGTTGGTCCTTCATATACTTCCTCATAGTTTGACTGATAGTTTTTGCGACCTGTTTTCTAGTCTCGTTAAACAGCTGTTGACTTTCCGGGGGTTTTTTTCTGTTGTACACCCGAAATGCTTGCTTGTATCTTTACAGTGCATTTTTACTATATTAATATTCGCCTAAATTTGAAAATTTTATTTACAATTGCTAATATTTTAGTAGAAAAATTGCCAAACCACCAAGTAATGATTCGAAAACGGATCAATTTTTAATGAATTTGGAACGAAGAGGCAAAAATTTTAGGCCTAAAAAACAAATTTTCTCGACCGATTCATTTGATGAGATTTTCATTGTATTCCTGAATAATTTTCTGCTGAATGTATTATTCTTCTTAATGCTGCATGTCTTCTAGAGTTTAAAATGACCAAAATGCCCAAGGGTAAAAGCGTACCGGCAGTCTTAATTGAAATGTGCTTGTTCAGTGCTCGATGCCGTTAAATACCAATGCCTAAGTAGTGTAACCACGTTACGTTTGTGTTACGTACGGCTTGCGTATTTGCTCTTTCACTTCCAAAGCCGATGTTTGTTCATATGTCATTTCCGGATAATTAAGCCATGAATATCGTCCAGCGAAAGATGCATTATCCATGAGTACATATTTGGTATTCCTCTCTTGGTTTGCCATTTCACTTGTGTTATCAGTACACATGATCATGAAGCCCGTTCCTTAGCAGAGGTTACCAACTGTGTTTTGTTTACGCTAATGACACATTCATGGGATATTTTTGTGGTAGAAGCAGAGGAGCACTCATGTCCTTACTTATATTGGCATAAATAATTGAAATTTTTATTCCTGTTCTTGGTTTATTACCTGATTAGAGCACGCCAGGGTGTTACTCGGGTTTTAATTATTACATCGCTGTAAAACCTATACATTCAATGTGATGGCTTAAAAAATCTATGACAAATAATTCTATTTATACTTTTTTCAAGATACTACTACTTATAATCTTCCTGAATATTTCTCTTGTGGTACTAAAACCCCTGTAAAATTTTCATCCTTCTGTTTTGTTTTTGAGATTAAGTTTGAGATCTGAGTGATATAAAATCACAAAATGGTGCACGATATATTTTTATGAAATTAAATAAAGTAGTATTTATAAATGGGTATTTGCCATAGACCATTTATGTGACTCTATATCAGATCTGTAATTGAAAAGTAATTTGAAAGATCTGTCTGAAGAGAGCTTTAAGAACGGCATGTATCATCACCATCCACAGATCTGCAGCCCGGGGTAATTCTTAGCTTCCTTTGTTACGTGCCAACGTTTCAATCCTCTTTTTGCATTCTACTTCCGTCTCGCAACTGCCCCTGCCCATAAATCATCTTCAATACCTGTAAAAATCATTTCTGTGGTCTACCTCTCTTCCTGACCCCTTCTATCATGGTAACTAGCAGTTCTTTGGGCATTCTGTATACACCCATTTTTCTATGTGGCCCAGCCATGCCAGCTGCCGTGACTTAGAGAACTTATCTATACATTATCCTCTTAATACTGCATTCATCTCCCAGTGTATTCTGATTATCCATAGATGTCCCTCTAACTTGAAAAAAAATTGATTTTTTTCCATTTCCCGTTGGGGGTTTCGGCTCTACGCCCAGAGAACTGGAAAATACTGCAAGATGGCTAATGTGTTCAAGTAATAGGGACCCAAAAGTTTCGTGTTCTCCTATTATTAAAGCTCTTGATATTTTCTTAAACCTCCGCAGTGTCTCCAGAGAAGAAGTTGAGCGGATATTTAATCAAGAGAATGGAGAAGTGTACCTGTAATCACGGTCAAGTTTTCTCTCGATTTTACCGGAAATATGCTTCCTGCTCTCATGTTTTATCGTTAAAAAAATCCATTAATTTCCCCATGCTGAACACCAACGGGTATTTTCTTACCTACTCTTACCCATCATCTACCCAAATCTCTTTCTTAGCCCCCGAATAAGGTTTTAAAATAAAGAATGTTTTCCAATACGGCGAAAAGCCTAAGTTTATAAAATATAGAGCCTATTAGGCCTCTCCTATTATTCTCTACATCATCACCATCTGGTAATCTGCCGAGTAGGAGCTGTCATAAATCATCAATGTGTCTATTCTCTTCTATCCCGGGATTCTATTTTACCTTTTCTCTTTACCTCTTTACCAATATTTCCAGAGCTGTTGTTATCATCCTCTTCCCTCGAAGCATATTTTTTTCTCTTTCTCACAGCTTTCAGGATCTTTATCTGCACCAACCCTGTTCAACACCTTCTCATTCCATATTGTGACTGTTCAAAATATCTCCTCCAAACTTCTTCAAATCCACAACCCCTACGCTCGTCTATATACTTGTTTCATGTTATTGTAATCCTATTCATATTTTAAGCAATCCCTACGCTCGTCTATATAGGTACTTGTTTCATGTTATTGTAATCCTCTTCATATTTTAAGCAACCCCTATGCTCGTTGATTCCTTCTTCTAATGTTGTCATTTCTCTATGAAGTTCTAAAATATCATCGGCCAGTATCTCCATGTCATCAGCAATCCTGGCGCATTTAACCTTTTTCTTTCTACAAATACTTAACCTATCTTTTTTTCAAGATACTACCTATCATATCTTTTCTTACTCTGCTATCCTTGTATCCACCCTGTCAATTTTTTTTTCACTTCCACCGCTGCCTTTTGTACCATGTACAACTCTTTACCTAGTTCTTTGTTCTGTCCTTCTAGTCTACCATTTTTCCTTAAGTAATCTTTTCTTATAAGCTATATTAAATGCATTTCCTATATATTTTAAACTTAATATTATTTATTTCCCCCTTTCTCTCTATCTTTCCTTTTAAATCATTATTCTCTTGCAGCCCTAAATTGCTGCTCAAAAGGAATACGGTATCAGAGTGAGTGACAGTCCAAGGCAAGGTGAGGGGTAGTCATGCAGAACACTTGCTGGAAGAACATAATTTACTTCGATACTTTTACACTAACAAACATACATGCATGCGAACTCATTATTCAATCCCTTTTCTGAGTTAGAAAGTTGTAATAATGTAGTTAATGCCATTGGCCCAAGAAAACAGGCCCTTTTATAATAATTTCCTTCATATTGCCCATCTTAACCAATAACAATCTCTTTACTCAAACTCTTGTATTGTTTAATACACGCTTTCCTGCTTTAAGACACAAAATGTTCCATCTCATTAGGGTCTCCTCTACCACATTCACCCATGAATGTCGCCGTCAATTTCTACCTTTCTCACCATTCATTGAACTGTCCTGCATTCGTTTTTTTTTCGACTCCTCCATTTTCTCGATATGCCTCATATATTGGAGGATACACACACATAAAGCATACATAGCACAGCATTTGAGAAACTATATTTTGGAAAGCGTAAAATAGGAAGGTCTTCGGATGAAAAAGTAAAAGATAGATGCTACTTTGCTCTGGTTTGACCAAACCCCAAATACGACGCGACCCTGGTCATTTGGAACCTTAATCATAAATATTCATCCGAATGTATTAATTAAATACAAGGGAATGCTGTTTGCTTTGCTAAAAAATGCCACGAGCAAATATGTAGTTCTATTTACAGCTTTCAGAGGATTAAGATGGGAGCCCCTAGAGACTCAAAGGCTACACGCTAGGCTTAGATTGCTTTAGAAATACAAAACTGGTGCAATTCAGAGCGATACAGAGAAAATTATCATGACTCCTCACTACATCTCTAGGTCTGGCAGGAGCAATAAAATTCGAGAGATACACTTTCGAACAGATAGGTACAAAAACTCGTTCTTTCGGTGCGCAATTGGCGACCACAATAAAAACTGACCTCCACTAAACCTCCACTCACTCCCATAATACGCGTCACTTCTTCTTCTTCTCCCTACTTCTCTCTTCTATCTTCTATCACTACTTCTCCTCCCACAATCTTAACCCATAGATATGTAGAAGGGTAGTGTCCTATTATAGGGGCTACATGCCCATGCGGCGATTTGCAAGGAAGTATGTAGATGTAAACTTAGAATGTGCAAACTGAAGAAACACTGTTCATATGTATACCATATATAGGGTACTGGGTTATCTCACCCACCAGCCCCTAGCCATATCCATCTTTCATTTCTGGCAAAAACTTCTTAATTATTCTATACTCTCTGGGACTAGTCAATCATATTCTCATTCTGGCAAACCCTATTTGAGTAATAAAGCTCAAATGATTTCGTACTGTCTACTAATTTTATTTCCACCTCTTGCTACACGTGTTTCGACTGACTAGCAGTCATCATCAGGCAAGACTAATACAACATAAACAGATATGAGCTAATATAATACGTGAAACACCATATTTGCGTCACACTGGGAAAGGAAAGAAGGACAAGTGGGAGAAAATGGAAAAGGGGGGGGTGTGAGGGGAGAGGTTGGTTTGTTGGAGGAGGTAAAGTTATTTTCCATTGGTGTCAAAAATAGGAGAATGACAAACAAATTCGTTCTCATTTAATAAGTTTATTTTCTTTCGTTTCCTTTTGACTGTTTCCCATTGTTCCAAAACATCTAAACGGTGTCCTTTATCCAAGAAACGGAGGATTTTCACATTAAATGTGGAGTGGTGGGATTCTTCCATTAGATGTTTGGCGAAATAAGACTTAGGATCGCTGTTCACCAAACACCTTTTCCGACACCCTAGTTAAAAAATTTCTCCCAGTTTGACCGACATAAACACTACCACATGTGTCACACTTAAGTTCATAAACCCCCGATTTTAGCAGGGGCTCAAAAGGATTTTTGGCATTATTGAAAATTGTTCCCAGAGTTCACGTAACACGTGTAGCAAGAGGTGGAAATAAAATTAGTAGACAGTACGAAATCATTTCAGCTTCATTACTCATTATGCTGTTATACGATATCTCGCCTGAGAAAATGGAGTTTCAACCCTATTTGTTTTAATATTAAGGATATTGTTTTTGATAATCTTAATTGAATTTCTGCTTCAGGATATTAGTAAACATAATTTCTCTCGTGTCCTGTGACTATTTTTATGTCCTCCATTCTTTTCACGCAAAATCACTCAAAATAACTTGAGGTTTCATATAAACTTTTTGTCTCTCACAGCTCCCGTAAATACGGGCTCCTCACTCCATGGTGATCAATCAATCTCTGTGACGCATCGCAACGGGCTATGCCAGGCAGGGACCTCGTTTTTCCCCCAACTCGCTCTGTGGAGCTCCAGTTATATGGGCTCTGAGGTGCAAAGACACCCAAAATATTATGTGGAACTGAAAAAATCGTATTTATCTCAATAATGCAAACTCTAAATGGAACTGAATCCATATCAATATTGACACTCCCCAATAATTTTTCCGCCAACGACTTCGCAAAGTAAAAATAAGAGTTTCGTAAGCATACAGTCATTTTCACATTTCGACTTTCACTTTTTGTATCATCGTGTGAAAATTTTTCTCACCTAAATAACTCTCGTGACTGAGCTTTCCAAAAATGTATCCTCTTTCAAATTATTAATTATCACTAATTCCATTAAAAGGCTAATTTAATTTATGGACCTTGAACGTGGGAAGTGAGCATGAAAAATCATAATGCATGTTTTGGTATTAATGTGTCTTCTTTGACGATCCTTTTAAAATTCGTTTTAACTCGTATTTTTATGGATGAGGCTAAAGTAGCGGGAAATTTCAAGAAAAATGCCGTGATTAAAATTGACATGCACGTGGCATTATCCAAAAATTAAGTCATTTGTTTTTAAGATTATCAAAATTTCATAAATAGAAATGCACTTGACTTTTCGCCCAATAAAACGTATAATACAACGCCTACATGCTGTTGACAGCTTTGATTCGTTAACTCAGCTTAAATTAAGAAATAATTAAACAAATGATGCGATATTTGATGCGAAAAATATCGGTCGTATCTTACAATGTCTCTCTAACTTTTCTCTTATGATTTTATTGTCCCTGACTTGTCTCCTATAATTATTAATGCTCACTTCTCTGTTAAACTGTACTCTAAATATATGTTAATGTGACTTAGCCTGAAGTTTTTGTAGATTTTAAAATAGACATGCACTAGGCCTGAGTATACACAAGGCCATACCAGAGTCTAAGTTTGAGGGTTTTAATACAGATACGTTTCACAAAAGTACAATACCCGCCAGCATAAATTACGTACATTCTTGAATATATAAAATTAAATCCGTATTTTTTATTTTGGAAAAATTATATATACCCATCTAGGCAAACTCAATTCGTAGAAACATTCCTAAACCTAACTTTGTAGCTGTAAAGCATCGTAATAAACATGCCTAAATCTTCCTCCTTCGATAGAAATACATTGAATCCAACTGCTATGTTTAGCCAAATCGCTTTGCTGTCATATTTGTAAATTGCCATGCTATCATATTACAGCATGCAATTACTGTGTTAAAATGAAATAACTAGTTGCTTCTTAGCCTGTTCTGCTATCTGCTAAGGTAGTATTTCTTCTGATTGTCTTTTTTGTGCCTCTTGACTACCTTATCACTTTTGCGCCTATCATCACTAGTTTCCTACTTTGTTGTTAGCCATTTCTGCCCAAATTTTGTTATTTTTCCTTCCCTTTTCAATATGATTGTGACTTTTCATTGGTATAAATAGCCTGAGTTTTCCATTTTATATAATTTTATATGTATTTACTATATACGTACCTGCAATCTTCACCTGCTTGCTTATTTAGGTTATGGCTACTGACAACTACGGTCATTTTGCGCCGTCAAGAGCAAATGGTAAGGTGCATAAGGGAAGCATTGTTGGGGGATGGAGAAAATGTGGGGAGAAGCGTTATTGTTATCATCATCATTGGTAGTCTGCTGTTGAGAAGGTCCTTAGTAGCCTCTCCTCCAGTTAACTTAATCCTGTGCCTTCCTCTTCATCCCCACGTATCCTGTCTCCTCTTTTAAATCATCCGTCATTTTCTTTCTCCTTTTTCCCCCTGTACCCTTTCCTTCACCATCTCTTCTATAGCCTCCACATCAAACAATCTCTTCTTAATATATGCCTCAGCCACTTTTGCTTCCTTGTTTTCATTGTTTTTATCAGTCCTTTATCTTCCCCCACTCTGGTCAATACCTCTTCATTACTCACTCAGTCTACCCAGCTAATATTCAACATTCTTTTCCATATCCACATCTCCAATGCCTCAATCCGTTTTACATCCTTTTTGAAAGCCATCCATGTCTCACAACCATACAGTAAGACGCTACAAACTTTATAAAACACTTTTCCAACCTTTAAAAAAGCCCAATATCGATTTTGATTGCAAATAACCCCGGCCGTCGACGCACCTCATAAACCCCATAAACCCCATATCTACTAATACCATTTTGCCACAAAACAAATTTTTCTTTTTGATAAAAGCGTCTCTGGCCATTGCAATTCTACTTTTGATCTCTTTGTCACATTTCCAGTCCTGTGTAATTACCTACCAAAATCATTACAAAATACTCTGTTAAATCTCCCTTCTGATTGGCGGAGTCCTGTAGTTGAAAAGCCTCTCCTATTTCAACCAGACGGGACGGCATTCACCTGCAAAATGTTCCTAACCGTTTGGATTTGAACCCAGGCCGTTTTGACGGGAAGCCGGTGTACACTCTGTCAATCACAGTTACTTGATTCTCTTATTTTAAACTTTGGTCCTTCATTTAAAAAAATAGTGTTCATAAGTACTTTATAGATTACACCAAAATGGTTAGTAGGCGGGAGATGTAAATTTGAATGGGTGAATATTGTGATGAATAAGAATAGAATGTAATGTAATTAATTTCACCCAAATATATATACACTTATAGGCACCCCAGAAGAAATACGTTCTTATTTTGGGATTGCCATTCCTTGAATAAATTGGCTGTGGTTCAGCAGCTAGCATTCACAAAAATTATTATAAAATGAATCCTGGATTTTATATAACATAAATGTGTTCTATTATTACAGTTTTGAGTTGAAATTAACATATAATTACGCGCTGATATGTGGTTTTATAAATTCACGCCACCTGTCTCTTACCTATCCTTGGTTCATGGCATTTCCTTCTCATCTCTTTTTCCTCCTTCCCCTATATATATCTCTCTCCGTCCTTCCCGCTTTCCTTCGACCTCGGCTTTGACCTCAGCACTCGTCATTCAATGGTTCACTTCCCTGACAAGCAACAGATTGACGTGACCGCAAGGGAAGTCGGTTGGAAGAATGAAAAGAGAAGGAACTTTGAAGAAGAAGGAGATGAAGCCTAAATAAAGGGAGAAGGACAGCGGGGGACTGAGAGGAGGATTATGATTCCCCTTCACTTCTTTTGCGTTTGCCATACCGAAAAAAAATATTTCATCTCCTCACTCACTCTCCCTCAAAAACCATCCAACTGGTGCCATTCGTCGTCCCTGGTCCCTGTTTTTCATGGAAACATCTCTGGCTGTTTTGCTTATGCCAAAGTTGAAAGGAAGGCGGGCCTTTCTCCCGTATAGCTCCCACCTTCCTTACATTTTCCCTACGAGTACCCCATGCTCTCCACCCGTCTCTCACTCTTCCCCACAATCCTCTCGCCGAAGCCCATCCAGAAACATTAAACAAATGACTGGCACGCTGCGCAAAGGTTGGCCGCCGAAAGGAGTGAATGAGAAAGGTAGGAAAGGGGAGTGGTGCCATCTTTAATGGAGAGTGCCGTTGCAATGCTGCTGTCATTTGTTTACCGATGCCGTCCTCTTATTCTCTGTTTCTGCTTTTGTTTTTAATTATTTATTCCTTTAATTATTTTATTCCCTTTCTCTCCAAGCCCTTTCTCTATTCGTGAATTAATCGAGTTTTCGCGCTCCTGTGTTGCTTTTTGAGTGGAAGTTCCCGCGATTAGCAGCAATCGAGACCGTTTTCTATTTTAATCGTCAGTGATCGCACAGTCAGGAGACTGGTAAGGTTGAACTCGATCGTTTCAGGCTTTACTTGGTCAAAATCCATTCAATAGAATTGAAAAGAGATATGGTACTTTTTCACAGGTACTTTTTCACCGGTCGACTTGAAATAAAAACTGAAAAAGTACCATATCTCTTTTGAATTCACAAGTAAGGTTGTCTACCTTCAATGACCGTCTCGCTGAATGTTTGGAAGTCTTCTATCATCGAGTAGCTAGATTTCTTCCTTTTTTCTCTTGGTTATGTAAAACCGAAATAAAAACAAAAAGGGAAGCCTCGATTCGTTCTGGGCAATTTATATTACCCCTGTCACGGACTTAGGTCAATATTATCACAATGAAGTGCGTCGTGTTCAATTGAATCTTGGTCGATGAAAGCATTATTAGATATCAAAGAATATTCTGCGTAACAGCTGTGAATGTAATTGGAATGTAACCCACATATGTATCAAGTTTACTCGCTCCTGTGTTACTTTTTGAGTGGAAATTCCCGCGATTAGCAGCAATCGAGACCGTTTTCTATATTACTCGTGATCGCACAGTCTGGAGACTAGTAAGTTTGTCTACTTTCAATGACCGTCTAGGTGAATGTTTCGATGTCTTCTATCATCGAGTAACTAGATTTCTTCCTTTCTTCCCTTGGTTATGTGCAACCGAAAAAAAAACAAAAGGGAAAGCCTCGATTCGTTAAGGGCAATTTATGTAACCCCTGTCACGGACTTAGGTCAATATTGTTACAATGAAGTGCGTCCTGTTCAATTGAATCTAGGTCGATGAAAGCATTATTAGATATCAAAGAATATTCTGCGTAACAACTGTGGATGTGCATTGGAATGTAACCCACATATGTATCAAGTTTTCCACTTAGATGGGTGCCTAAACATTTTGGGCAATCATTTTCTCGATCTATGGTCCTTGAACGAATCTTTAAAGAATTCCTTGTGAATTTGTTACTGGTTCTGTTTTCATGTTTTTTCTCCGGATTACGGGTAATGCTCCCATGGATATAATAATTTAGTGCAACTTTTTTAAAATTTACCTCTCATTCACTTCTATCATTAAGAGTATCAGTCCTTAAATCATTGTTATATTACGTTTTTAAAATTAAATTGTTCAGAGGAATGAAAACGTTTACGCGAAAAAATTAAAATAAAATAATGCGCGAAAACAAAGATTCTAAATTAATCTAGATATAATATTTTTCTAAGAGATGGGACTGGTAATATGATAGTATTGAAATGACTAATAACTGAGAGTAAAGAATTTAAAGTTGACATACCATACACCTACATCTACAAATTACCCTACGAGCTGCCGCATGGGCATATAGCAGGGAGTGTTAGGTCACCAGCCGTGTAAGTTTTTCGGAGATGAAATGGTGACATGTATTATAGGAGTGTATTTAGTGGAGATCAATTTTTACTGTGGTCGCTTATTGTTTTTGTGCCTGTCTGTTCGGTAGTATATCTTTCATATTTTCTCTCTTCTGTCGGACCTAGAGATGTAGTGCGGAGTCATGATAATATTCTCTGTGTCGCTCTGAAAATATCATTTATGAATTTGTCAAGCAACCTAAGTCAAGCGTGTAGCCTCCAACCATAGTTGAAAATTTTGTTTCCATTGAGATATGTCTTGAGCATACGGCAGGTGAATCACAAAGCAGAGTATATTTGTACGGACTATACTTAAAAATTCTAAAATGAATTGAAGAAAAGCTATGCATGTTAGGAAAATAAAGAAGAGCATTTGCATTGAAAAACGTTCGTTATTATTTCTTCTATTTTAATATCTTTTTCGCTCATGTGTTTAATTTTATTTAAAATTTAATATTTTTAGTTTGTTGGTACGTGTCTGTATTTAATATTTGGCAGTTGAATATATTCCCTCTATTCTCGTTTTCACCTGTGCTAAATAAAATAATCGGTTGATAGTACTATTAACGGATTGGTAGTTTTTAATTTGCGCAATACTCAATACTTGCGCAATATATTTGGAAATACGAAGTTAGATCCTACCAATAACTATGGACTCTGGCTATTATTAGTTCGAGCAATTATCTGTTGGTCGTTTGCGTTTTAAACTTAAAATAAGGGAATCAATTCGACATTTCCATAGAATCAAACTGATTCGAGGTATAAATATGGAATGACTGTGAAAATTTGAGTATTTTATCCCGCTTACCAAGTTTTTCTGGGCTCACAGTTCAAAATAAGTTATGAATTCATTCTGACATATTTTTGTTTTCAAATAACGTTTTCATATCTCGAGCAGCTGCGTATGGAAAATGCTTGAAAATTCCCATACCACTCATATGAAATGTATAACCTCCTGAAAAATTCTTTTCAAACTGAATATTTCCTTCTCACCTCACGTTGTTTTCTGGTTATTTGAGTACATTTAGAGAATTTTGTTCAATCATACTGGACCGTGGAGGCAAGTGCATCACAGACAAAACATTTCGTTTGCAATGGAAAACTACGAAATTTTGACGAGTCTTTCGTAATGAATGATGGATGAAAGCCGATTTTTAGCTCAACATCTCCTTGCCATAGATATAATAGAATAAAATTGTTCACATCATTGGTTGATTTTAGAGGAACACTGGAAACATTTTTATTAAGGATTCAGCTACGATAACCACGGATAAAATTCATTGTTAAAAAAATCATTCATCTCGCTAATTCCATAATAAAATGGATAGCCAAACAAGACGGTATTAATGTTAAGTGTCTTTGGCTAAGCGATATGCTGGTTAACTTTGTTGCTTTGTTGGTTGAAGCACCTCGCAATCGGAGATTTGGGCTCAACTCAGTCCACGAATACACTATTTTTATTAATAATCACTTAGACGTAAAGGGCGACACACATTAATCTGCTACTTTTTATATTCCAGCATTAACCGCACTGCCTCCATGATCGTTGAATGAGTAAGATTGGAGCAAATATTTGCCTCGATTTAAAAACTTGCCTTCCATGTGATAAGGTTGTTGGAGAGATTTTCATTTATATACAGATTTGTGTGAAGAGCGATTTGTGAGAAGAACATTATGCATTCCCAAACGTTTTCGTAGCAAGTAAAACTGAAAGCCAAAAAATAATGCATATTACCGATTTGATATATTGGCAATAAATGGTTTTTAAAACACAAAAGCACTTGATAAATATTTCGAAATCATTTGACGTCATATGTACTGACTTTCTCCTAAACGACAAACATACCACCCTCATTATAATAATGGATCCGTATAAATATCAAGGTACCGTTCGAAAAACTCAAATTAACATACGATTTTCGCATAAATATTAGTCAAAACAATGCTTGAAACATTGAGGCATATGAGGAGAGCACTTTCTATGCTGGCCAATGCTAGATGCTGAAGCCAGTCCACTATCTTCGCGAGCCCTCATTTCCCTATAGCGCTTGCGGACTTACGCACAAAATTTGCAATGTTACTGAGTTTTGCATTTACAGCATACTAGAAATCAGTATGAATTTACTTCAATTTTGCGTTCGTCTTGCATATTGTGTTTATTTATTTGTATAAAAAATACTCCACATTTCCGCTGAAAACTACGGTTTAATCGAGTAGAATTTTTCAGCACTAAGTAACCACAGTATTTTTGATGACTTGCCTTAAATTTCATTCAAATAATAGATATTCTTGCTATTCATTGGTTAATACATCAATTCTGTCGTGCTAATCATAGAAAAGTAAGGGGAGAGTTGGGTAAAACGAAATTCTTTTTATTTTGGTTGTACAGCTTCAGTTTGAAAATATATTGCCCTCTCCATATACATGAATGTCTTGAATTGAGAAAAAAATTCAAAAAATGTTTCTTGCGTCATTAATTTACATATTTATGGTTATATCTAAAGTAAAAATTTATGTGCTTCAGTGAGAAGTGGTCCAAGATTTTTTTTCGACTTAATTAGCAATTTCGAAGCAATTAAAATGAGCACTCAATGACATACGATTTGCTCTTCTGCCACCTTTTCTTGCTTCTGTCCTCCGACCCAAACAACTGTTTATCATTCCTCTTTCCTTTAAATCGTAGAGTCTGAAAATAAGAAACCACTCCCGCATTTAACTAAAATGTAAGTATAACTGAAGAGAGCATCGTGTTGATGCCTGGCACTAAGATAAATATCCCGCAAGTGTTGGAATTTCTCCACAAGCTTACATGAACTTAAGTATATAATGATCAGGACGACCAATGCACCTTCCATATTTGACGCCTCAATTTATTTCTTCCTGAGGCGGGAGGGTTTGTGCTAATGACATGAATGCGTCTGAACCAATTTAGTCGATTTTATTGTTATTTCTTAGTTTTTAATCTCATAAATATTAAATCTTCCTCGACCTTTTATTGTTATTTTTTAGTTTTGATTGCTATTTTTTTAGATTTTATTGTTACATTTTAGTTTTTAATCTCATAAATATGAAATCCTCCTCGACCTTTTATTGTTATTTTTTATTTTTTATTGTTATTTTTTAGATTTTATTGTTATTTTTGTTTTTAACCTCATAAATATGAAATCGTCCTCGACCTTTTTTTGTTATTTTTTACTTTGTATTGATATTTTTTTAGATTTTATTGTTATATTTTAGTTTTTAATCTCATAAATATAAATTGTCCTCGACATTTTATTGTTATTTTTTAGTTTTTATTGTTATTTATTTAGATTTTATTTTTATTTTTTAGTTTTTAATCTCATATATATGAAATCGTCCTCGACCTTTTATTTTCAAACTAAGTTAATATTAAATTGAAAGCATAAACACCCCTTAGCTCACCTTTATAACCCCCCTTATAGCCGTTGTAACTATAGCTGCATAACTTTAGCATAGATATTTATGTTTTGCAAACATTAGTTTACAAACGGCCTTGGCAGCCGTTCCTTATGTTTACTTTAGGATTGTATTAAATTTCTCTCGAATAATCTTTACAAAACATTTACAAAATAATGCACATGAATAAATGCATCACTAGCAATATAATCCATCAATTTTTGACTTGTAATTAGTTATCATTTTCTCCTAGAATGGTGTTGCCGCACCGGGATACACAAACCGACAATATGATATGCCTTGCATCGTTGGCCAAGTATAAAAATTTTACACTTCATGCTTTTGACATGCTCCCAATTTATGCTGCTCTGGATTATAGATCTATCAGTTAAATAGAGTTTACTGGGGACATTTGCCGAAGCTCAAAAGCAGGTCTTGATATTTCGCCCGTTTCTGCGCCTCCTTTGTATCCATGTTTGTTTCAGCTGTGACCGAAAACTCTTTCACGCTCAGGGAACTTGAGAGGTAGTCTAGAAGAACGATATCAGGCTTTGTCGCCTCCAACTGCCTGGAGGTGGAAAAGGAGTAATTCCACCAGATGGTGCATTTATCGTTCTCCACGACGGACTCAATATCTCCAGGGGCACACGGCAGCACAGGAGTATCGTCGATACCAAAATGGTGTAGAAGATGAAAATGTAACACCCGCAGGGCCGCATTGTGCCTAGCAATATACGCTAGCTTGGCGTAATAGTTATCAGTGGCTCAAAGTCTCCGGCTGGGCTCGGCACTACTTGCATCTCGTGTCCAAAATCTCCGTCTTGAATATAACGCGGCGGTACACAAGTGTGTTTATGACACCATCCTGGCATGCGAGGACGAAACCCTCGGTCTCTGACTTTAGACCAGCGGAGCAGAGAAAGGCAAACGTCAGCTCCTTCGATAGCCCATGCTTCTCTATGTTTCGATAGAAACATCCATGTGCGAATTTCCACAGAGAAAAAAATCATCCGCCTTGACCGGATGATTTTTTCTCTGTGGAAATTCGCACATGTGTGCATTGCGGGTGACTCCTTAATAGTGGAACTCCGTGGCTAGTCCCGGATAGCTTGAAATTTGTCAGAAACATCCATGCATGGGCTTCTCGGTATGTTCCTTGAGCAAGGCGTTCTGCTCGGCCTTTTTAGATTTTTTTAGCTTAAGGACGTCTGCATTCAACGACAAGAAGAGGGATTTGCCGTCACAAAGAGTGCATCCTTGCCATATACCTCTGCGTTTGGACTTGCTGGCAGCATAGCATGCGAGGAGGTCGCCACCTAGGGATTCCGTTCACTCCATACGAGCTCCCTTCTTGTTGTTGTTGCTTGTATTGCCACATCCAACTCGACTGGGTCCCCCCATCCGAGAGGGGCCGGTTGTGGGTGGCATTTCTGGTCGATTTGCTCGGAAGAAGTGGATCTACATGTGGGATGGTTAGCCCCACATGCAGACGTCCACCATTGGCCGGCAGAGCCGTTACCAAGTACGCCACTAGGAGGTTGGTGTCCCGCTTTTGTACCCCTATATTATATTAGAGCTCTCAGAACTTTTCAAGAGATTTAAGAGGGAGCCCTTAAAGACTCGGAGGCTACACGCTAGACTTTGGTTGCTTGATAAATTCGGAACTGGTGTATTACAGAGCGCCAAAAAGGATATTATCATGACGCCTCACTACATTTATAGGTCTGAGAGAAGCGATATACTAAGAGAGATACATTGCCAAACAGATTGGTACAAAACTCGTTCTTTCCGCACACAATTCAATACCGCAATAATAACTGAGCTCCACTAAATTCACTCCCATACAACACATCATCATTCACCTCCGAAAGCCTTATCTCTTACATCTTTACACGGCTGGTTTCCTAACATCCCCCGCCACACGCCCATGTGGCAGCTCAAAAGGCATTATTTAGATATAGACATGTCCAACTGAAGAAGCACTGTCCATATATATACCATATGGCCTTTACTGGAACATCCAACCAACATTCTGTCATCACCCACCAAATCCTTACTGTAACCATCCCATATTTCTGCCTAAAACTTCATGTTTACCCCATTCCTTTTGCATTTATCCTACCCTTGCTCTGATTCCGTAAATCCCCATTTTTTCGATAAAGTTGAGGATATTGTTACTTGATGATAGTGATTGAATACATGCTATAATGTGGGCTCCACGAATTACACTCCCATAATACACGTGCCATTTCACTTCCAAAAATGTTACATCTCTACATGGCTGGTGTCCTAACACCTGCAGCCTCACGTACCTACGGTAGCACGCAGTTAAGTATGTAGATGTAGGGTTATAAATTTCCATAGATTCGGGTTGGGATGCATAGAAACAAGATGGTGAGCATGGGGGGGGGGGAGAAAGGAAATGATGATGAAAAACAAAAGTGTGGCGAAATGAGAAATGATGCGGTGAAGATAAAAGAAAAAGGCTGTAAGGAGTGGCAAGAGAGTGAGTGGAGAGGGAGGGGGAGGTATGTTGGTGAAGGGAAATGTTAGCAATGTGAGAGTATAGGACCGGACCCCTCCCACAACATTTTCATATTAACCCTCCGTGTGCTCGTCCTCCTTTTACCTTCGGTTCATCTTTTTTTCCTTGTTATTTTTTTTCTTTTCTTTTTCGGTGCCACACGAGTTTAATTTTTCAGATGAGCAAGCGACGGGTGTGACTGACTGTGAGTGGGGAGAGGGAGGTGGAAAAGTTGGCGGTCGGCGTTGGAGGGAAGGGAGAGGTATAGAGAATTGGATGGCCGGGTGAAGCGTGCTTCGTGGCAGGAGGGTTTTGGGTGCTGGTTGAAAGGCGAAGTGGGGGGGCAAGGGGCGACAAAGTGGGGATTCGTGGCTTGGCGACGTGGGGGAAACTGGGCGAAGGCATTATGAATGAGGGACACGAAAGGGGATTAGAAAGAGTGTGGACGTTTGGGGACATTGGAGAGAGGTTAGTGGGTCGAAGTTATGAAGAAAATGTTTCGGGAAGGTATATGGATATACGCTGGAAGATTTTGACGGCCTATGCTAAGATAACATTAAAAAATATTATACTTCGTCATGCATTTTTTATTTTCAAAATATTAGATAACCACATTTTGCATTCTTAAAATATGATAAATACTCAATGAAATGAAAACTTCAGAGTCATAAAAACGTAATGAATCTTTTATGGAACACCAAATAATTCATCAGTCCATTTTAATGGAATTCCACAAAGTAACAGCCATAGTAATAACTTTAATTAACTATTTAATTAATTAGAAATACGCAGTATCACCTCTATAATATATGATAGGATTTCCTATTCTTTTGCACTATTAATTCATTTTGCTTGGTTTCGAGTTAAGTAGTTTTTTTTCTCAATTTCTGCAATATTTACAAACATTCATGCCATTCACACCTTTCCTTTTACGTACGAACGAAATGGAAAATAATTATCAGTAAAAACCATATAAATCCGGCTCATTAATATAATGTCTCAGTTTGTGATAGGATTCCCCATTTTTCTGCTCAATTAAATCACCTTCCTTAGTTCAACTTTGGAATAGTTTATCTTTTAGTTTATAAAAGGTTCACAAACTTTCATGATTATCTCACCGTTGCTTTTAGACAGGACAAATTTTGTTATGATTATAGATTAAAGAGGTTGATTCCTTTTTTCGGGTTTTCCGCCGCGTTGGTTCATGTTGAGGACAATATGTCGCCGGCTGTCCTGCTGGCTTCCTCAGGTCCAGGTTGCATGGACCTGAGGAAGCCAGCAGGACAGCCGGCGAAATATTGTCGTCGACATGAACCAACGTGGCGGAAAACCCGAAAAAAGGAATCAACCTCCATCGAAGCCCCGCGGAAGACTTCATCAGAACTTCATTATCGAAAATAGGCCTCTTTAGTTGATTCTGTAAGCATTTTCTAACAACTGCGCAAATCATGCATAGTCTTTTTCATCAGTTACTGTTTTCATCAGTTTACCTCATATATTTTTATAGTGAACCCTCTCTCAAGGAACAATCCTTTTAAACGACCATTTTTCGGCGGAACCGTCGGTTGTCGCTTAATTCAGGTTTCACTGTATGGGAACATAAAATTAATATGCACTGAAATTCTCCTGAGAACAACTAAATTATGGGTAAGCAAACGCTATATGTATAGGTTTTAACAAATTCGTCGCTTTAAGATTTTTTTAAATTTTTATTTTTTTTTAAATCTGGCGTCCGTTCATTTGCATAATACTCCTCGAAGCAGAACCCCTGTCAAACAAACACTCATTTAAACGACCATTTTTCAGCGGAAACATTTTGGTGGTCGCTTACTAGAGGTTTTACTGTACTTAAATTTATTATTATAATGCTATGAACTCCTATGAACTTTTTTCTCTCTCTCATCCACGTTGTTCACCCATGACTTTCCGGTCAACCACTATTTTTACACCATCCACTCCTCTATCATCAGCCGGCTTTGTTGTTATATACCACTCAGTTCGCAAGATATGATTGTCCATATGTCTTATAAAATGATTACCAATTAATGATTTAAAATTATATTAGTAAACAGTAATTTTTCCTGTGCGTGAAATAATGCTCATTTGGCTGGGTAATGGAGTATTCGAGCGATCGTATTTTTAGGGTGGCTGAAGGACTGGATTCCTATTGGAAGGGCCAGATTTGGATATTGCCTGTGGAAAATTTTCCGTTGAATCCCGTTCCTAGCTTTGCCGCTTTAAGGAGAGGTATAAGTTTTTTTCTCAATCTTAGGAGTAAAACTTGAAGCCACGAATTTCTTCACGGCTTTTATTTAGGATAGTCCGCCTGGTTTTTGTCCACTCTTCATTAACCCTTTGATATACGTCACTAATAACAAGCCATTGTTGTCGTATATTGAATACCACACAGAACCCCCGATCCAGGCGAACGAGTGGGGCTTTTCGGCGGCGGGGCTAGGGGTCGAGAGATTGTGGTATTCAGCCCCTTTGGATCGACCCTCCTGACGCCTGCCAACCCACGAGACCGTCCTGGATCGAGACGAAGAATATTACCAAAAACAGATAATAGTAATTTTAAAAATAGGGACTGTAAAAAAAATGATGGAAAAATGAAATAAAATTAAAAATATTATGAATGATGAATAAATAAGGAGATGACGAGAGTTTTAAAAAGCTGCCCATACAGTACCCTATAATAATTATAATAATATAATCCTATAAAAACACAGAATGTTCATGATAAACATAGGTGCATAATGATAGAGAGAAATAACGGTAGGTTTACAGTTAGGTGAAAAAATACCGCTCGCGCACGTCTTTACAGCAGCCCACAGGATAACATGTGGATTTTGAGTAGGACTGTGGGAGGTGGGATTCTACCCTGGGAGATTCGGTAATGAAAAGGGTGCAAGGTCATTTTTCAGGAGTAATGGAATGTTCAGAGTTGCACATTAAATCCTCAGTGCCTCCCAGTGGAAAACAGTCCCATGCTGTGTAGTCATGTCCTTGTTTTTCATAATCGTGGCCACCCAACTCTCCTCCAAGTCGTCGACATTTTTGAGTAGGAGAACGAAATTTCCAGAACCTAATACAAGGCTCCGTTTTCTGCTGTTTTGATTGACATAAATTATGAAAAGTCTGGTCGAAGGAGAGAGAGAGGAGAGTTCATTTTACCCTCTGGATTAGCTGTTGAAACTTTACAACTTGTTTCCCACCTCCTTGGATTTCTAATGTATACTGTGCATGAAATACAAAGGATGGTACAAAGGGTATTTTTAAAATTTTGGTTAGTGTTGAGCTAATGAAATATGTATTGCTAAAAAAAAGAAATTTGTTAGAAAAACCGACATCATTCAAGTACAATACTAAAAATTGTCAAAAAATAATTAGTATTATGGAAATTTTTCTTGTTTAAAAATTACATGCGCTCTGTGGAGCCCTATGATATGCCACGTCATCCAATAATATTTCTTCCAAAAACTCTAAGCGTCTTCATGAGAGCTTATAGGGTGGTAGTTTTGGTAATATTATAATATTAAAGGGAAATAAACGTTTAAATTTTCTTTGGAGTAAACAAAGGACTGGTATATTTGTGATCACTTTAGATCTTTAAAGTTTTATGAACTCAGTAATAGCTTTTATTAATGCCTACGGTGTACGCACATGCTTCAGAGTTCCACATTCCAATTAAACAGAAACTGCTTTTTTATCTTGGGTGCTCTAATAAATAAATGTCATTTACAGGGACATTGGGATATGCATTAATAGCTGAAATTCATGATTTTTTTAGTATTTGCCTTTTCGATATCCATATTTGGCAGGTATTTTTTCAAACTTCAAACTACATTGAAACATCCATCACCTTGCTTGAAACATTCATCAGATGGAATTAGAGGAAATATTATAAATGATTTGCAAGAGTGATTTGAAAATTCTTGTGATTAAATGAAGGATTTGAGAATATCGGTATTGATGTTGGTAGTTAACCAAACATAAAAAACAGGTAAAATTTAGTGCTATATTATTGGGCGCAAACTTTCTGAAAAGAATTTGTTTTGGTCAAGCCAACATTTTTGTGAACTTTGAGAGACTCTTCTTGAACTCTCTTTTTGTTCAGAGACTTTAAATAACGGAGAATAGTGTGCAATACTGTGATTTTAAATCCTAGTTTTGTAGACCAAATGTTTTATCTTAAGTTTTTTTATAAATGCTTGTACCTGATTATGTGTTTTTAGGAATTTCGCTTCCTTAAGTGCTAACGTAAATTTCTGCTGAAGCCGTAAGATTTTAGGGGATCGGGTTTCTGTGGTGGCTAGGGTACTGGCTAACAAAATGGACGGCCAGGGTTTAAATTTCTTGAGAGGAAGACGTTTTTCAGAGGAAACCCGATTCCTACTTTAGTGTCTTGTGGAGGGCACTTCAAGTACAGTACTCAGTCTGTCGGATGAGACGTTATACCGTGGTCCCCTTGGCGCCTTTTGTTAAGAGCATGCTAATGCCGAAACCGGGTTTCTATCAACCCTTCCTCCCTTACCTATCCCCTATAGCGCAAATGACCTTAGCTGTCGGTCGCCTCCGCAAAAATCCAATTCAATCCGTAAGACATTGGTTTTGGAGAGCAAAGGTATATCAGAACTAATTCTATGAATGACTAATTCTAACACATGTAAGCTCATATCGATTTTATCGCGAAGTTCAATGGAGTCGGCTACAATTACAAATCAAAAGATTAATTCTCATTCAAATATTGAAAAAAAGTAATTTTTGGAGTAACCGTTGTCATTCATAGGTCTTCATAGATTCATAGATTAATTCTCATTCAAATATTGAAAAAAAGTAATTTTTGGAGTAACCGTTGTCATTCATAGGTCTATGGTCGTTTTATTGTCACAAAACAAGCTGAATATGAATGCGTACCTATATGGTCATTCTCCATTAGAAGGGAGAGAATTGCATAAAATTTGGTAACTGTGTTTCTATCATGACAAATAAGTGGTCTAGATTTCTTAATTTACTAGTCAATAATTTACAAATCATTAAGTATTGTCTATAAATTGGCACGTAATGGTTGTAAATAATCTTTATTCTTTATATTTTCTCATGGATACTTTGACTGGTGTTCAAGGGGAGTAGAGGATAATCGAAAAAGCTAAGAACGGTGTTGCACCAGATAAGTGAGATTGGAGGCCGGCATACTGCGTTCATTTATAGAAACCCCTACGAAAAAGACACGAGCTGTGACGTAATGGATCGAATGCATGAAAGCTGGGGCTCAGAACACCTTTCAATTAAGAGTAATGGATCCAGGAGTCAAACTTATCACCAAAGTGAGGGGTATCTTAGAGTGAGATCAATGATATCATTTTCATTTGGTCCAAAGTAAAAACAACGTATACATTGTTGCTCAGGACGTCAGAAGAAAAACAAAACTCGTGGAGCTGAGGTCTCTTCATGGTCCATAACATTCTCTGGCTGTAATCAACGCGGGCTTGATGAGAGTATGGCTCCGAAATGGCAACAAAGGGGATTTGCTTTTAACACCATCCTGAGGCGTGTTCCTTACTCCGTGAACAGCTGTCGATTATTCACGAATTTATATGCATGTAGATTAAAGTTAACGTTAGAAACAAAGTCAGTTACCAATAACATCAGCCATTAATGCTGAACAAATTAAATCAAATTAGTTAATTTTTTTTGTGTCTTTCTTTCACTTTGCTACAAGTAAATTTTAAATTGACAATGTTGGTGACTGTTGAATATTTTCTTAAAAATGAAATAATTACGAAATACGCAGTTCGTGAGTCATCTCCAATTAGCATTAGTGATTGGTTTGTGGTCATCCAAAAGATGAACTTAATTTATTTATGCACTATTAATCTATTTCAAAAGAGTTATTTGATAGGCAGAAAAAACGTGGATTGATTATTTTCCTTATTAGGAGTGCGTGCAACTTATAGGAACCGAAGTGTGAAATTGATAGGCCCTCGGATAATGTCAAATGAAAGTGCCTATACGTAATAAGTACATTTTTGCTTTGGAATCGTGAAATGATTAATGCCATTCGAATGGAAAAACGTTGCTTTCCATTTGTTACACTGTCTGCGAACTAGACACTGCACCTAGGACAGAAAGGGCGCAGGATTGATGTGCATTATAGATGAAAAAAACGCCTTGATTGTGTCCTAGATTTTTGTCAGCTACTTTTTTTTCCGTGAACATACCAAACGTGAATCATGAAATGTTTACAAATTGTCCGTAGAAATTAAATTACTCTTTGAATATGTAATTTAAGCGCAATAGTTAGCTCTTTCACCTTGCAGCTGGAGCGCGGGTGGAAATTTGTCCGCCTTCTTAATATAACTCACGCCCCACCGTTGAGGAGATCGTGACCTTATAGCACTCTAGGTATTCAACATTAACCCTCATTGACATGCGATGGGTATGAAAAGCTGTGGAGGAATTGTACATGGTGAGCACTAGTTGTTGTCAAAGCTGAAAAGTCCGAGAAAACGCGATAGGGTGATCAAATTTCTTCCGCACGCCCACCGAAGTGAGCTAGTATACTGTAGGATAAAAATCGATCAATTTGTACCATGGGTACCACCGATGATATTACTCATATGTATATAAATACAGCATAAAAGCGGTACTGTAATGGTAATAAAACTTTTCTCGGGAACCGACTAATAATTGTCAGTTTACACCTATTATACTTGCTTTCACATATTCACTTTTATTTTACTCAGCCTTATATTTACATAAAATGTATAGGTTTTTATATTTGTTGCTTTTAATAACTACTTATTTGTCTCTCCTCACTTTTCACCTTTTCCGTTTTAATAACTTCACAGTTATATTCCTCCCTAACTCACATAGAGTTTCAAAATGAATGTTAAAATTTTAGTGAGACGTAAAAGCGATTTCCTGGTTGGCATTTTCATTATTATCATTATATTACCAGTAATAATGTTGGATAAAAATCGATTAATTTGTATCCTTGGTGTCACCGGTGGTATGAATAAAATATTTTTAATTACTGCATAAAATTATAAATGATTAAACTATAATGCTAATGAAAACTTTATGAAAACATGCTTGAGTTTCTTTCGAAGCAGCTGCGTTAGGCAAATTTTATTGACAAGTTTATGATAACATTTTGGTAATAACGGAAGATTTTTGATCGTTTCTTACGATATACCAAGACCCATAAACATGGCACTCAACGTATTAAACTCAAATTTAAAAGAAAATACAATCAGGGGCGTAAAAATTTCTCTTGACGGGGCCCACAAAGCTGGACGCTGGACGGTTTAAAGAACATTCCCCCGGCTCTACTCTATGGTGGCAGAACGCCCACCTTCAGGATACAGATCAATTCCTCCTTGCTTATCATTTAAATAATCGTCATTTTTTAAAGTCCGGTGATGCGTTCCGGTCTTTGTTAACTTCTTAAACTTGATTTGAATACCTCCCTTATCCGATGTAAAAGAGTGTGTCAACAGATGGTTATTAGTTTAAAATTCATGATAATTTTTAACAAAGTCATTCTTGAGTCATGTTATGAATAATAGATGGGTATTGTATTTGAAGCTGTTTTTTCTTGTATACAGATTCAGGTCAACTTCGGAAAAGTTTTCTTGTCATTGATGGATGAAATTACAAGATAGAAATGCATTAAGGAGATTAGTTATTTTGCAAATCAATGAAGCTTCAGCACCAAGCCATGTAAACACAATAAATATTTTTCGCAGTTATTCGTTTCCGTGTGTAATATAATTTTTGCATGTAAATATTTTCTTATAATCATTAAAGAATAAGTTTTATAGTTTTTAAATTTTATCTGAGAAGACTTTGTCTCAGGCTGTAAAAATGGAATTTTTTCATTGTGACTCACATGAAAATACACTGCAAATTTCACGTAAAATCTTTCACCCTTCCGACCGCTTTTGTAGCAGAGCTATGTCTTCAGTTTTTCTGAGAAATATTAAGTTGGCGAGTCATAGCTAAATAGAACACTTTAATTTTTGCCTATATTTCTGGATATTACTCAGGCAACTTAATTGAAAAATGCAATATGTTAGGTAAAATCTTCAAGCTTGTTTCTTGAGCCATATGATGAGTTCCTCCAAATAAACTACTCTACCGAAATAAAATGTAATTCAAGAATTTTTTTTCTTTTTTTTAATTGGAAGACGCTAAAAATATTCACTTAATGACTCCCGTTTATAACTGAGGACAGTTTAATTGAAACCGCTATAACTTTTAGCTTCAAATGTTTGAAAATGTCCTATTTCAAAGACATCTGACGGAAACGCTTTCTTGTGTAACTTATGATAAATGGTCCTCAAATTTATTGAGTTCGGGAGGAAACGGCCAAAAATTCCTTATTCCTTCACTCGCCTCCCTTCTGGTCCCTTTGATCGTTCCGGAACCTTGAACTGATGCCACACTCAGTCGATGCGGAAACACAAGCCTTTCTTCGACGGAATTCGCCGCTTTGGGGCGGAGTGGTGTTCCTTAGTTCTTCATTTAGTCTCGGTCCGATTACCGAGTCCTCCACCGACAGCGTTCATGAATTCATCAGCGGTAGGCAGCGGAGAGCCCTCCCCCCTCACTCGGTCACTTTGATCTTATTGCATCGGCTCCAATAAAACTCCGTGTATATCTTTGCTCAACAGAGCTTACAGAAGGCGCTTATATATTTATCCTTCTCCTAAGGCACCCCACGTAATGCTCGCTGCGATACCATCAAGGAGAATACTGAGGCAACAAGGCGTATGCCACGCTGGAGCTTTTATACCGTAGAGCATGGTTCCGCTCTAGGGAACTGGGTCGGTAATTACTTAAGTAATTAGTCATTGCTTAGATGAGTAATTACTTCGAAATCGGGGCGTTTTTCATGCATTCAGTGTGTTTATCGCATATCTACTACGCTTTACTAACTCTGATTTGATGGTAATGGTATTAAAAGTCTCTCGTTTGACATGTGTATTTGTCATTAGATATGAACTTCAAAATAAGAGCGCATTTTATGAATTCGTTGTGTTTTGGTGGTAAAGTATTCTGATTTAATTAAGTACTAGCTAATATTTAAATCTGTATCTTCTAGTAATCATCTAATATCTTGTGTCGTGAAATATTCCGGTATCAATCTTGAATCTCTGTGTATTTACGCTTCTGGAAAAGACATATAAAAAGTAGCATCTCTAACGTTGGCGGCATACCTATAATGCAAAGTGTAGTAGAGAAATTTTATTTGGCAATAATTTTCCCGTTTGAGTTTGTACTTTGATAGTCGAAGGCTAATTGCACAGTGTAGTGCGTATTGGTAATTATTCATCCCTCACTCACTGCCGCTCACTCCTGAGTGCATTCGCAGGGATATAAATAAAAACAATTTCATATTTAAGACAGGTTTAAGGTTTTAGCTTTAAGATTAAGGCTAAAATTGTAAATGTATCAGTTTTATTCACACTTGAGAGTTTTTTTTCTGAATGTCTATTTAAAAGGGATAGTTTCCCAAACAAAGTGATTCAGACCCAAACGTTACCCACGTCTGATGCCTTTACTCATATTTATCAGGAGTGATTGTTGCAATTTCGGTGATCGGAGCTATTTTCTTTCTTCAAGTTACTTCAGCGTCCAACAGCATTGCTTTCAATCTTTTTTCATGAACACTGCTTTGTGAGCTGGGACAGAAATATTCGGCTGAAGCAATTTCTCTGTCATTTTGCTAAATGAGGAGCGCACTTATGCAAATCGTTTTCAAGCTATCTCCGCTAATACTTGTGGGAAGATGGGATAGAAAACACTCATTCTTGTGCCTTTAAAAGTAGGCATACCTTATAAATTACCTACTGACTTTTACAAAACACAAGAAGCATCGCTTAGGCTACTTCGTCATAGGAAACTATTTGATACTTAACGTTAACCACGTTATTGATGCTTTTGTTAAATAAAATAATGGAGCAATGTATTCGGGGCCTACCATGCTTCCCTGTTGGACTCCTCAAGTGACTTCAACTTCCTTTGACCTCATGTTTGTTAGCAAACTACCTTAATGGTAGATTAAAAAGCGGTAGGTTTTACTCTGTAAAAGGTCGACATTGTTGAAAATCAAACTTTGTGTCTTTCACAGTTTAATTATTATGGTTACAACCGGTTTCGGCAGTTGCGCCATCATCAGGTTTACTGAATAATCTGTGATCAAAATACATTTATATGACGCATCCCTATGTCAGAGGCGAGATGGTGTGGGTGGGGTGGGCTGAGGGGAAAAGGAAGGGAAGGGATGAGGGTTGACTATTGTGGAAAGCAAGTGTGTCATCCTGGCTTGGGGTAAGGTGACTAGAAGCAACGGGGAGGGATTAATGAAGAAAATGTCGTTTAAAAAAACTAGAATCTTTTAGAATGTCGATTGCTCTTGGCTCCTGGGCATCCAGCTTTTTGTCCATCTTGACGCAGAACATAACTTCAGAATTAAAACTATGGTGAACATGAAGTTTGATTGACTTCCTTTTTTCGGGATTCATTCCGCGATGTATGTTTTAAGAAAACAACAATATTTCGCTGGTCCTCCTGCCAGCTTCATCAGGTTAACTGAACTGACTTCTTAGTCTCGCTCGTCTTTATATATATGAGTCTGGACTCCCATTGTTGCCGGATTATATATAAAGACGAGCGAGACTAAGAAGTCAGTTCAGTTAACCTGATGAAGCTGGCAGGAGGACCAGCGAAATATTGTTGTTTTCTTAAAATATACATCGCGGAATAAATCCCAAAAAAAGGAACAGTCAACACTGCATCCGGGGAAGCCTACGAGCTAATGAAGTTTGATTTACTGCAATACTTTAATGATGTTTGTTTTCATCAACGTGCACTACACCATTACCAGCAAAAATTAGTTCTAAGTACAACTTCTAAGGATTTATTAACAACATCAAAACTAGCATTACAGGAAATGGAATTATTATGACTGAAAAATATGCAAAGCATATCGTAATATCCATGATAAAGAAAGTATTTTTCGACTTCGCAAAAAAATCTGATGTAAATGTGGCAAATGAGATGTTGACAAAGTAGATGAGACGTGGGATTTGGACTATTTATCATATCAACAACCAAGAATAGGGAAGAAAATTTATTGACTATGATACCATTCGGCGAATATAATCCAAAATCTATCAGCGTATATTATGGCTTCTGATCGTAAAATGGTATTCTACTCGATACTTAGTCTCACTTCCTTATTAATTATCCTCAGTGCACAGGACTGCAAAGGAGGTTTTTTTTTACCAATCAGAAATTGGCTTTCAGGAAATTTCCTTCTACTAATATGACTACATTTTTACCGATGCAGTGATGGAGATTCCCATTTTAGTTATTGCAGATCCAATACATGAATAACTATCATGAACATCATTCACATGTACAGATACCACAATTACTCTGTGTGTATCGATGTAAAATTTCTGCTATTGTTGTAGGTTGCACCTTCAGGAGTAATAAGGCATAATTTATGTCGATGCTCTCTGCATTTTCAGCAAAAATCTAAAAATCAACAGACAGCAGATCGAGAAAGCTAATTCTGGAAACTTACACCGCTTCAATAGCCTCTAACCGCTGCAATAGCCCTAACAATTGAAGTATAAGGAGAGGGCGATTGCTATGGTTGCCAAAGCCAAAAGTTGTAACGTAGGCGTGGCCTTTCCACCATCTTTGCAAACGCCAATTTTCCTTTAGCACATACGGGCTGACGCGCTCATTTTTTTTTAATTTTGCTATGTTTTCTATAGGTAGTTTACCATAAATCGGTATGCACCTACTTCTTTACTATTTTTAAAATTTAAATTTGTAATACTCCGCATTTCCCCTTAAAACCAAGGTAGTGTGCTGAGTAGAACCCCTGGCTCTAAGTAGTCAATTCATATTTCAAAAGTAAGTTACCTTAAATATCAAACTGATGGTGGATATTCTTGCTATAATTCTTCTAATTCGTTCATTTTTTACCTCATGGTATCCAAAGAAAAGTAAGGGAAGATCAGGGATGACCATTATGGTTGCTATTTCGGTTGTCAGGCAACAATTGGATGACGTAATTCCCTCTCCATCCACCTCAATGGTTCTAATGAGCCTTGTTTATTCATTGGTTGTTCAATCATAAGATTGGTTGACTGCAAGTCTCCACCCTTTCCTATCTAATGCTAGTCTCCTTACCTCCTCGTATCTCTTCCTATGTGCTTTCCTCTTTATTTGGTCCATGAACTTATTCCTGGGTATTTCTCTGGCGACTTTTCCCTCTATTTTGCCTTCATTTATGTTCTTCACAAACCCATTGTCTCTCAGGGTCTATCCAATCCCATTATTCCTTTCTCTAAGGTGTTCAATAACGTCCTTTCCTCGTCTAATCTTCTGTACACTTCATTATTTCTCATTTTGTCGGTCCGTTTTATCTTCAGCATCCTCCTCCAGCACCAGGTTTCGAAGGCTCCTAGTCTTTTTTGGTCAGCTTTTCCAATGGTCCATGCCTCCGATCCATAGAGTGCTACGCTCCACACAAGGGTTTTCTCATACTGTTTCCTGGTTTTTAGCTCTATCTTCTTTGAGCACAGCAGTTGTCTTTTTTCATGTGCGCCTCCTTAGCCTTGGCTATGCCAAGCTTGTTGTCCTTTGTGCTTTTTCCATCCCACGTGATGATACTTACGAGATAGGTGAAGCACTTTACTTGCTCTGTTTTCTCTCCTCTGGGGTTGACTTCTACATTAAGTTTCTCTCTCCCACATACTTGGATCTTCATCTTTTATGTCTCATGTTTATGTTCATATTTATTTCATCTTTAGTCATCTTTTTTATTTACATGCTGTCTTCTTAAAGATCTTGGTCCATTACGTTTTGTGACCTTTGAAGATCATCGCGATTTTTAGCTATGACTGCGAATGACCTCATGACATCCAAAGAAAATTCAGAAAAGAACTGGAATTACCAATATTCCCGCTATTTCGGTTGTCAGGCCACAGTTTTATGACGTACTTCTCTATCCATGTTCCTCAATGATTTTAATGTACCTTGTTCCCATCTTACAGTTGTTCAATGAACATTGAAGTTTCATAATGCGGATTTGGTGAAAATTTAGACCCTACCTCAAACCCTGAAGATAGTTCGCACAGTGCTAGACAGGCGTACCTCATCCTCCTACGCCTTTCCTTACCCCTCGTATCCTTCCCTCCCCTTAATTCCCTTACCTGCGCCCTCAGACCCCCTCGCAGAGTTCCCAAGTGAGACCAGAGTAGGGAGAGACGAAGGCTTTGGTCGGTTGTGTGCGTAGAAGCAGCGGGGGCTGAGAGGATGCGAGGCTGAGGGCATGTGATTGCTTATGCATGCGAGAGCGTGCGGACCCCGAGGTGGCCGTCGAAGCCGCTGCTGGGCCCTGCGTGCCCGACCTTCCGCCATATGAGAAGCTTGCGGGCCCGGCGATGGGAGACCAAAGGGGTGTTCAGCAGACGCAGACGTTCGGCCGGCGTTCCCGCCCCAGGGTCTTGCGGTGTGCTGTTGGGACGGCATGGGAGTTGGAGTGTTTGCGTGTATGCGTGGGTTTCTCGGACCCGTCGTCCTCCAAAGGAAACCAACAACTCGCCGTTCGCACGCGATACTGTGAGGTTGGAATGTGCGAGGCATTTGGGTTGGGCGCGTTGACTGGACACCAGCACTGCAGGGATGCCAATATGGCTACCTTAAGTAACATGCAACTATGTCTCCATCGACAACATTACTTTGATGAAAAAATAATTCGCAGCTAAGCTTATTCGAATCTGATCACAGGCATTATGTCCGATTCTTCCAATTAAATAAATAGTGCATTTTCAATTTTCAAATATTCCTGCAAAATTAGTTGCAGTAGTAGGATTGCACAGGGTATTTCACTATGCAGTAGTTTGCACCTGTCACTGCAGTCATGAAATAAGTGTTCTGAAAAATCCAAGTGATTAAATTGTTAAAAACCGTGTATCAATAAGAAATTGAAAACTGTGGCCATTAGGTTAGTTAAGAATACCTTTATCAGAATAGATTTTTTACGTTATGCTTGAGGCCTATTTTGGTGACTTAATTCTTTGGATCATTAGTTTTACAAATTAAAAATTTTACTGACGAGTTAATGTAGTAGTTAAATTGTTGGTCAAACAAAAGAAGTCAATATTGACTTATTGAGATCCCGTATGTAATTTTAAAAATATAATCAATAATTTAGAGCATTGATTGTTACATAATAATGAGATAAATATTTAAGTATGATCAATCTAATGCAATGGAAGGCAGTGCTAATCAAAGTAGCGGATTATATATAAGTATTAATAAACTTCATTGTTTACAGGAGGGAGGGGCTGAGGGTGAGCTAAATTTTAAAAGGTCCGAGGTTTTTGTATCACCCCACCCCTCTCTTTGTAGCAGCGTGATGTAGTCTATCTTTAGTTACCTTCCTTCCTCTGCACATTTCCTTGTAACTCCTCCGGCCATGGACTTATTTCGTAATTTTTCGCAGCTCATGATTTAATCTTTTGAAATCTTTTGGTATCTGCAATGAATTTTTTTTAATTTTAAGATTAAGATTGTTTAACAATAAGCCTGAAGAAGCCGGAAGAATAGCACGGTGAAACTGTTGTCTTAAAAATAATCATCGCAGATACCAAAAGATCTCACAAGATCCTCCGACCATGGGTATCAATATATACAACTGAGAAGATTATGAGTTTTTGAATACTAGGCTGAAGCTATGCGGTCATACCATGGCCAGTTGTTATTATCATTGTGTAGAAATTTATCTTCTGTTTTCTCCTGCATTTAGGGAAAACAACATTTATCTGTAGCGTTTTTCCGGTGATATTGTAAGAGTCATCTTAACCCGAGAAAGGGCGCGCGGGGTGTAATTAACACCCCCAAAGTTCTTTTTTTATACATTGTATGTCCATCGTTGTACCTACAATGCTGCAAGTTTTCATTCCTTCAAATATCTTACATTTTGACAAATTTATGTCAGCATTCCATAAACATTTCATTTGACTTCGAAATCGGAACGAGTCAAAGTGTTCTGGGGTGTTACCTACACCCCACACTCCGTTCCATGTTCCTCTTAGGAACCGTCGGGCTGCCCCCGAGCTGTTTTCCTGAATTAATACTGCGGCCATAATAATAAGAAATATCACTTTCTACTGCGACTGTTTCAATGTACTTCAACTCTATTAAACTTTTCCAGTTGTATTTGTAAATAATCTAGTTTTATTTCATAATTTCAATTGAGAAATTTAGTCCTTTATTTGACGTGTTTGATTGACGATCCTTTATTGATCGTGGTTTTTCTAATTTAGCATGTATAAAATCGTATTCAAAAGGTTTAATCAGAAACTCTTTGTCTTAGAAAACATGAGTAGAAAAGGTAACATTATTACAACAAAGCAAATTATTTTTACGAGTGTGTAATAAGCTGCCGAAAAGACTTCTGTTGAATATTTTTCTCCCGACATCAGTTTATTAGTAATAATGTAAAAATAAATACGTAGGGTAAAGGTAATAAGAGAGATCCTTTTAAAAAAGAAGACCAAATGACTATATTTTTTCAAGGAAAGGGATAAAAAAATACTTGCTTTGTAGTTTCGATGCGCCTTCTAACGTTACATTTCATAGCGCGCCCTCTCCCGGATTAATCTGTAATACCGAATTTGTGGTAGTTCCTAAACACAGACTTATGCGACTAAATCGAACGTCCTCCAATATTTTCTGAGAAGAACGATAGACGCACTAGGACGTCCAGGTAATATCATTACTGAACGCAGCTGGATGTAATGGTATGGCTGCAGTCTTTCTGGTAGACATACATATGACCTCAAAGTACTAAAATAAATTTTAATTGTAAATAAAAGTTCATTAATCTAAATTTGAGAGAGCCTTCTTTCACTATAGAGGTAATTGTGTAAAAATCTCAGGTGTTCTGAGAGGATCTTCAATTTTCAATTCTAGCACGCCAAGAGTTAAGACAGTTAGGGATAAGTAACCTCGGAGATAGTTTGATGAAATTATTACATATAATATTTTGTAGTAGTTTTATCGGTACCTCTTTCTCTTTATTGCTGAGTCATCAGTCCAAAGAGATAGGTTGATGAGAAAACCACATTTATCTGCGTTTTGCTGATGACAACCTGAACGAATAGGAACTCTGGCTATATATTTCAGCGCTGTTTGTGTGCCGTTGGAAGATCAGCTGCAGAGACAAGCAGAAGCATTTTACCATTGATTGCGTGGCGCGGTGGATTGGTACTATTTGCTAGCTGTCTCCCAGTCTGGAGGAGTTTAACTGATTGTAAACTAAATAAAGGTTTAGAGATTTTAGTGTGGTTAAAAGCCCCGACTAAAACAAAAATGTTTTCAGGCAGGTGGGTATTACATAGATATTTTGAATAGCAAAAAGATTAAAAGTACTTTTATCCTTTAAAACTTGAAATATGAAACTAGGAATAATTTTCCTTTACGTTTACTTTAAACTAACCAGATGCTGGAATAATGTTGACTGAAGTTACGCCATTTTTGCCTGAATTGCACTCCGACGAAGGATACGATAGGAAAGTTAACCATAAAAAAGTTCTTACTGAATTATTTACCATGGAATTACAGATATTCATAGTTATGATAAAATTTTTTCATTGTGATTAGCGCGGAGAGTGTCCAGCGTTTTTCTTAGCAGGCCCACACGCAGATTTAAGGTCTGGAGATGGTCTGGAGGTCCCTTTAAGTGGGATAACTCCTGGTAACATTTGTCTCGCAAGTCGTAACTGGCAGGTACGGGCTCCTAGGGGGCAGGTTTTGCCTGGTTTTTCGGTCCAGCTCTTTCTAGTCCCACTAACTCACGGAAAATCCGAATTGATATTTCCGCTCCGTTGAAATCGTTCACATTAGCGATGCACAAGCAAAAATAATGTACATGCTTATGATTGATGGTTGTATTGATGATTATTAATCAACCTTCGATCTAATTAACCTTAAAGTAGGAGTAATCTCTATAGAAACCCATAAAAATTATCGAATTGTTCTCGCTTATTTTCATATACTTCTAGGACTTCTACTTTCTTGTTTGAGTCTTCATATTTTTCACCCAGTTCTTCCACCGACGTTATTAATTCCGCGATTCCCTTTTTCCTCGATAAATTTTCTGTCATTGCTATCTTTTTATCTGAAACGCCTCTACTCACTTCATCATCTTGATCACTTGCTCTGTAATCTCTTCGTGATACAATATGAATTTATCCTTCTCATCCTCTTCTTCATCTACATCTACATACAACTCTACGAGCCTGGCATGGACGTGTGGCAGGGGTGTTAGGACACCAGCCGTGTAAAGATGTAAGGAATGAGGTTTTGGGAGGAGATATGGTGACATGCATCATAACAGTATATTAATTGGAGCTCAGATTTTATTGTAGTCGCTTATTGTGCGCGGAAACAACGAGTTCTTGTACCCATGTGTTCGGAAATGTATCCTTCCTATTCTTTTGCTTCTGTCAGAACTAGAGAGATATAGAGGGGCGTAATTTTGGCTATTAAATAGATATATTGAATAGCAAAACTATGAAAAATGCATACACTTTTATCCATAAAAATATCCTTTTCTTCCATAAATCTTCCTTCGTGCATTTTGTACAATAGCGTAATAGGCAAATTTGTCATGCTTTTTGTCAAAGAAAGATTAACCATTTTCGGTGGTGACAGTAGTGGAAATAATAAGTTCATCTTTATCGCAAGCAATTTATAAAAGGGTTATCTGCTTAAAGCGAGAATCAACTAAAGCAAATCCATCCAATACCGTGGAAATTAGACTTAGGTGTTATTTATTAATTAAAGGAGAATCTCGGGGCAGGTAAAAGGTGCAATAAAAACCTATTTCTAATACAAACTTTCTTTTTCCTTGCAACCAAGAAATAACTTACTTAAAAACAATCATTGTGAAATACTGGATACATTTTTTGATCATGTAGCAGCAAAGTATTCATTCCAACAATTTCTAAATGAAAATAGAAATTATTCTTTAACATTCCTGTGTTTGACCTACGGGTGTTTATTTCCATTCATTGTCACTATTATTATTAAGTGGGCTCAATTTTGAAAATATATTGGTGTTTGATATGAGTCGATGTATTTTATAAAATGAACGAGGTGTTTTTACCCGAGGAAGATATAAAAACGTCGGAACTCGTTGAAATGTTCAATTAATTTACAAAAATATTCAGTTGAGGGTCAATAATTATCAAATGTCTGTTCGGTTAAATGCTGGACAAGGTTATTGCGGAAAACCATTGGAGTAACATGTGGTAGTGATCTCATCAGTCATATAAGCCATTCTCCATCATCATTATCCATAACTGTCTAGAATTAGGCCACTTTGTCTGTTTCGTTCCGCGCCAGAACGTGGTCTCTTCATCAACCTTTAGGAGGCCAACAGTTGGTTAAGTTGTCACTGCTACACCGTGCACATAAAAACTGCCTTGTGCTCTCTATAAAATACTCTGTATCGCGTCGTGTACAATTTTCTTAAAACAGCTCTATCACCTACCTTACCCCTCGTTCTCGCTGCGGCCTTCAAGCAATGTAACCAGCTGTTTGGAGCAAACAAAATCAGATATGAGGGAGTGCCAGGCGCTGACAAGCAAAACGCCCTTAGCAATAGAAGCACAGCCAAACTGAGAAGCAGGCATTTTTTAGGCCTTGATACCGCAAATCCATCACAAATATTTCTCAGTGAACCTTTTGTACCCTACTCAGTAAACCTCTGAGGAGATGAAGGAAAAACTAAATACCCATAAACTTCACAAAAAACTCAGTTAAAATTAAATATCGGGTTGATATAAAGAATTAAATACCGGCATCTCATTCCAAATTCCTGGACTTCAATGCCAAAAGTATTGGAAATATTTTAGAAAAATTTCAATTTATTATCGCTGAAATACGAGGAGGATTTAATGGCGTGCCTTTTCTTCTATTGAATGAAACGTTGAATCTTTATCCTTCTAAGCGTCTTTTATGAAAGAGTGCCAATTCTAAGCACTTATCCACCCTGCCTCCATTCCCCACATACCAATATCTCAACTCTCCTTTCCTTCCTCCTTTCTCCACTCTCATGTCCCCCGGACTTCAATGGAGCAAATTGTCCCAGTCGCTGTTGCATCCACATAAAGCCAACCAACCAGGCAGCTAAATTATCCGTGGTTGAATTTCTTGTCTATGGTGCAACTCATACACGATTTAGGTATTTTCTTCAGATGATGGCCAGTATCAAACATTATAAGTGTACCAAATAACAATTCTATCTTTAGTTATACAACTCAATCACAGAATTCGGATGGCAGGAATTTCCCTTTTGTAAACGATGGTTTCAGACCTCACTCGGTGGAATTCCTTGACATCAGGGATAGAAGGATTAACTTGGCAATTCCATATTGTAAAAGATTTATTTACGACCGGTTTCGCCGCAGTGCAGCATCATCAGGTACACAGAAATATTTTCCACTCTATATATACACAGGAAATTCTATGGATGAAGGAGAGGGGGCGGGTGAAGATGAGGGAGGGAAAGTCACAGGTAAGGCGTCGGGAAGGTATTGGGTTGGATGGGTGGGGGTGGGAGGCTCTATGTTTGATTGGATGGGGAGGGGTGAGGAGCTAGGGTATTGGACATAATCCGGGAAGCGTGGGACGGCAGGTCATTAGAATGAGACAAAACTAAGTAAGAGGAAAGCATACTTATTTAAATCCTTGATTACAAAGTCAGTTACAATTTCCCTTTTCAAAATTCCCTTTTCTATGATATATCTCTGAAAGACCCTTGCTTCAACTTATTGGTTCACTTTCTTCAACCACCCCTGGTTGCCTTTTAGATGTGCTGTAACGCCAAGTTAAAAATTGTAACTGACTTTGTAATCATGGATTTAAATAAGTATTCAAGAATAGTCTCTTACATAGTTTTGTCTCATTCTTATGACCTGCCGTCCCACAAAATATCAAGAAAATGAACGTAGTCATGAAATGATTTTTCAAATACAAACTGTGAGCCTTTTTCTCATCGCGCGACCACTGACGTTAGTATTTTTGTGTCACTCACGTTCGTTTTACTCTCGCAGTGAGCGGTTAAGGCTGTATTTATTGCGTTGAAAAGTGAGGTAGAGGTCGGGAATTTGGGATATTTACTTACTAAGAAGGGCTGAGGAAAGAAGCTGCTTTAATGAGGATTTAGAGAATGTTGGAATGATGTTTTCATCATTTATTTTTCAAGATAAATTTACTATTAAATCCAGTTCTGATACCATCAGTGGTGATAATGTATATGTATTAGAATAATTACTATTACTATTGCGAAAATATTGGTTGCAATGAATGTTGAGTGAAATAATATGTAGAAAAATGCTATAAAGGTGAGTGTGAGAAAGTTTCTCACACGAAAACTCTCGTGCAAGAGTTAAACTACCAACCACCTTCGATTTAAGCTGGCTATAATTCATTAATCATTTTCTGATGTGCACATTATACAGTCAGCATGGAAGAATAAACTCATCAAACAGTTACTCACCTTTCCCTAAACCATCATTCCACGAAAACCTCCATCTCCAATTCCTAATTCTCTCCAACCCCCCTAATTGTTACAACCCCTCCCTCCTCTATCCCTTTACCATATTTCTTCACGCATTCAGCAAATCCTGTAAATGGTTTACACCAAAAGTTTCAAAAGTTTTCCTGAAAACCGAACGTGCATTGAGTTGGTCTTTGAAATATGGAGCTATATTCAAAGATGGGTTTAAAGGGAAATGGGTAGTCTATCGAGGGGCTAACCGTTTTCTTTTGTGCTCTATACTTAATCGGGGACACACAATTACCATGAGTTTAAGCTGCAGTTGGTAGATTCATTTTCTGCTTCATTTAAGTTAATACTTTAGAAACGACGTGTATGCTCAGTGGTGATCTTCAAGTTAGACGGAATTCCATGTTTGATGACGAACAGATGGGTATCTATCATTTGGTAAACTAAAAAGTACATCCACCTTGGATGTCTCATTGCGAAGGACTATTTGGAACCAGTTCACATACACATACGGCTACTTGCGATGTTTCCTCAGCGGGCGATTGCCCACGTCTTTTATTTTATTTAGGTTTTTAATTTTTGTTAAGGTTTTTTCGCTACCTTCTGTAAAGAAGGAACCT
Source organism: Ceriagrion tenellum (assembly GCA_963169105.1). Lineage (NCBI taxonomy): Eukaryota > Metazoa > Arthropoda > Insecta > Odonata > Coenagrionidae > Ceriagrion > Ceriagrion tenellum. The sequence goes on from OY720641.1 coordinate 61,715,437, forward strand.
TTATTTTAGACATTTCCGATAACCAATCTTAATTTAAACATATGTATATTATAAAGTAAGACTTCATTTATCGAATGAAATGAAAGCATGTCTTGGTTATGGTCATATAACAAAGATATATTTGTTAAAAAATTGAATTTTAACGCTAAAATATCGCTTTTCTGGTAGTGCGATGACATTTTTTCTCAAAAAATTTGTATCCCAATTTCCGCCCGACTAATACTGTTTAAAACTTGTATTACATGCCCATCATATTGCGACGCCAAAAATATATATATATATATATTTTAGCTCAGGTCATTGGTAATATAACCCGAGTATTAAAGTTTATATAAAAGACTTCCGGTTGTCGCCGGAGCACATTATTGTCATATTTTTATAAAGTTACCAAGGAGAGCTTCCGCTATCAAATACCAAAACCATATCTAGTTTTCAATGAATAACATTATTCGACATCTAAGATAAAACGTTAAATACTTAATGCCTAAAGATAATTATACACATTCCTCAGTTTGTTAAAAATCATTAATTCAAATTCCGCCGAAATTTGTTATTGTGGCTGAAATCAGTATAATTACTAGTAATCGCAGCAAGAAAAAAGCTTCGGTTGAACGCTTTGTTCTATAAAATTTAACCCAAAAGATTTTTTCCATGAAATTTAAAAAAAATCAGCACTAGACCTAATTATACTCATCGCAGCAAATTGAGTGCAAGTTAAGGAAACAGAACTTTGACGTACTGCTCTCACCATAAAAATACAGATTTCCATAAATGGCCAAGTTCTATCTTCATTATTATTGAGATTCGAGAATATATCCCGTTTCTAACGCATATGACCAAAAACCGAGCGAGAGCTGTCGATTTTCCACGCTGGAAATGACACGGGGGAAAGAGGAAGGGGGAGTTGGGGACAGGGAATGTCAAATTCCCCCCCCCCACCTCCCCCTTACCCGTTCCTCTTCGACCATCCGAACCCACATCGTTCGGTGAATGAACGTCGCATCAATTAGCATGCAGAATTGAACAATTAGGGAATCGTTGAAACATAAATCGCCCGGTGACAATTTCGCGCCCTCCTACATGGCGTTATAAATATTCCCTGCGGCGCGGAAATCCACCATTATAGCTGTGATATATGTGTATACATTTATATATCGGGGGAGCGTCAACAACATGCACTCCACGGGTCGACACGCTAAAGGAAAACACGCGACGCATCTCGTCCCGACCTTTCACGTGATGAAACAAAAGGGAACGACGCCATTCCATGAGACGAGAGAGAGGGCGATGATTTTAAATCCCGGTCAAAGTTCACGGAACTCTCTCCTTGAGGTCACTAGCCTGCGTGGGAGCTTAGCCAGGCAGCGTAAAATAGACGAACGAAGAGGAAGATGAATATATAATGGCTTTTTGCACGAATAAGTATGTGGGAGAGTTAGTTATGAATCCATAAAATGATGGACCTCATTTCTGAGTTTAGGTTTCAGAAACTTTGATATAATGTAAAGCCCAAGCTCATTCCTGTGTTTGACAAGGGGAGTGTCAGATAGCTGGGTCTCAGATTTTGTTCAAACTTAGTAGTTGTACAGACCGCTGTATGTGGTTCATGAATCATCCCACATATAGGGTTATATAACCAATAGTTTTAACGAAAAAGGCCTTTAAAAATTTCAAAATTCCATAAAGACGGGCCACCCACATAACTGACAAGCTACGAAAAATTTGAATATTATTAAAAATTATGCTTGAATTGTAAGAATATGAAGACAAAATTATAAAATAATTATAAAAAATGGAAATCATGTGCATGAAGGAATAATGAAAATACGTCGTGAAAAGATAAGGAAGTGACATAATTAGAAGGCTGCCTTCGACCGAAAAGAGAGACTAAGCCTGACGTCGCGTATGCAAATGAAAAATTTTCCTTGCGCAAAAATAATATTTCGAGTAAACATAAAAAAATCTTGAACGCATTGTAGGATGCCGTAAAGGAAAAACTAAATTAACAGTGGAAGAAACATACCCCGTATTGGAATCGAACCCGTGTCTCTAGACCGGAGACGAGCACGTCAGCCACCCGTTCAGCTTGTCAGTTATGTGGGTGGTGGGTTTCGTTTAAACTATTGGCTATATAACCCTATATGTGGGGTGATTCATGAACCACATACAGCGGTCTGTGAAACTACTAAGTTTGAATAAAATCTGAGACCCGGCTATCTGACACTCCCCTTGTGAGTTTTACATCGTATCTTTGACATTGCTTCATGTGTCTAGAGAACTCTAATTTGGAGAATAGGTAATCTGCATCTTTAAATAATGTGAATAAATTATTTAAGGATATTGTCATTAGTTAATACGAGGAAAAAAATCGTTATTATTCGCAAAATTACCTGTAAAACTAATGTTTTGGATTGGATTCAAACTCGTAATGAGATTTTATATATCAATTATTGATCTAGTAATTTAGCCATGCTTCGTGCATTTTAATTATCATATAGCATTTTCAATTGTCATTATGAAGAAATAAAGTGGTCATTATTCGCAAAATTAGTTCTAGCAAATTATGAATATATTACAGAGAGCATACAAGTACGTAATGAGACATTCCATGAAACCAATTCAATTGTCTAGTATTCTAGTGGCACTTGCAGAGTGGAATTCCAGAATATAGTATCTCATATTTATGATAGATTCATAAGTATTGTTTCTGCAAGCGATCAATAGAGTGGTAAGATAGAATGGAATGAGAGTGTTAAGCATTAAAACAACATATGGGGCCCTCGCGATGATCATGCAATGCAATGGTTATGCGGCTACCACTAGCCGATTGCTGAGACGTCTGACGGGGTTTTGTGACATTTGCGAGGTATATGTCCTAGTTTCATGACCATCTCACTCTATAGATACCTTCAGGACAAATTTACGTCATTTCATCACGATAACCAGAGTCTACACTTTTTCTAATCAATCTCTCTACGCCCATGCCATTCAGGAAAATTAAATCCGAGACACCCAAAATTTCTAGTTAGGTCACTAACATATTGCTAGATATATTTAGTGGAAGTGCGCCCATTTTAAACGTTCTTTTAATTTTTGTTAAAATATATAATGTCTATAACTTTTTACTAGTAGTACACACAAGATGTGCTAACGAAAAAAAGACCGCAGAAATGGTGAGGTCTCACAGCAGATACTATCATTTCAGTTATTAGGTACTAATTGGAGTATCGAGTGCCGAATCTAAGGTCCAGAAAGATTAATCACAAATCATTGCAGATATATTATTGAGTTACAAATACTGAAAGTAGTACTCAAATTTTGGACTTTTAGAAGTGTGCAAGCTTTTGGACTTTTGGTCTAGGAATGTCTTCTTATAAACATCCACGGCAGTCTTGTGGACGTTATCTGTTCATTTCAATCGCCACGCTACAACCAAACATTCAATTACTGATTCACTTACAACGCAAATAACAAGAATATTGCAAGCGGATTAATGATTGAAGTGTTCCTATGATAGAATTTCTCTAAAGTTATTTTACTCGTATTGTCACTAGTTTTAGCAAAAAAATTCCATCCATCCGATATGAACCGCAACATTCTGCCATTCCGCCCTGTTTTTCTCGCAAATAAAACTGTAAATGAAATGATGAGAATATTAGGAGATCCACAGAGAAAATATTGTTTTTTAAATTTAACATCAATATGATTTTTACGGTAAACGGTTTATAAAGTATATTTCATTAAAACTCATCACCATCGGTCGTTCAATCCTAAGATTACTTGACTGAAGCCCTCCACCCTATCTAATGCTGGTTCCCTTATAAATCCTACACAAATCCGAGTTCAAGAGCATCGCTGTTCACAGTAGCTCCATGGTTGCTGTGATAATTTTAGTTGGAGCTCGAGGTCTGGGGTTAAGGCGTTAATATGATTTCAATTTAAAATTAATCATGATCGGTGATGGAAATTTGGGGATTGTTTTTTACAGATTTATATGGCTCGAGACAAAAAACATGATACCAGAACCAACTGAACCGGTTCAGACGCTTTCCCCATTAGTAGGACATTGGTCTTTTTTAGCGCAGTTGGGAACAATCACTAAAGAGAACTATAAAGAATTCCTACGATGGTTACGGGCTAAGGTCCTTGTGATTACACAGCATTAGAACTCATTCATTGGTCGTTCAATCCTAAGATTGGTTGACTGCAGCCGCCCATTCTACCCTATCTAATGCCAGTTCCCTTTACTCCTAATATATCCTCCTATGTACCAACTTTTCTTTTTATTTGGTCCATGAACTTATTGCAATGAACTCCTGGGTCTTCCTATGGGGACTCTTCCCTCTGTTTTGCCTTCATTTATGTTCTTAACAAATCCATTTTGTCTCACAGTGTGTCCAATCCAATCTTTTGCTCTCTTTTGTATGGCCTTCGACATGGTCCTTCCCTCTTCTACTCTTATGTAAACTTCATTATTTCTTGTTTTTCACTAAAGCTAGTTAAAATAAATTTCAAGCATTTTACTACCTGATTGATTTGATTTCAGAGCCAATTAATACTACAAGCTAACAAGGGGAGTGTCAGATAGCCGAGTCTCAAATTTTATTCAAACTTAGTAGTTGTACAGACCGCTATATGTGGTTCATGAATAACCCCACATATAGGGTTATATATTCCATAGTTTAAACAAAAAAGGCCTTTAAAAATTTCAAAATTCCCTTTAGACGGGCCACCCACATAACTGACAAGCTGGACGGGTGGCTGACGTGCTCGCCTTCGGTCTAGAGACACGGGTTCGTTCCCAATACGGGGTATGTTTCTTCCGCTATTTTTTGAGTTTTTCTTTAACGGCATCCTACAATGCGCTCAATATTTTTTTATTTTTACTCGAAATATTACTTTTACGCGAGGCAAATTTTTCATTTAGATACACGACGTCAGGCTTATTCTCTTTTTTCGGTCGAAGGCTGCCTTCTAATTATGTCACTTCCTTATCATTTCACGACGTATTTTCATTATTCCTTCATGCACATGATTTCCATTTTCTACAATTACTTTATAATATTGTCTTCATATTACAATTCAAGCATAATTCTTAACCCCTGTATTGGGATCGAACCCGAGTCTCTAGACCGGAGACGAGCACGTCAGCCACCCATCCAGCTGGTCAGGTATGTGGATGGCCCGTCTGAAGGGAATTTTGAAATTTTTAAAGGCCTTTTTTGTTTAAACTATTGGTTATATAACCCTATATGTGGATTATTCATGAATCACATACAGCGGTCTGTACAACTACTAAGTTTGAATAAAATCTGAGACCCGGCTATCTGACACTCCCCTTGTAAGTAAAAAAAGCCTATTTCCATACGTATGCTGCAGTCAACTCCTGCGGCTGGTAAAATTCTCTCATTGATGACATATATGTAATCGTGGAGGAACATATTTATTTTATTATTCTATTTTTGTCTCTTTTGGCTAAATCATATCATCAGAGAAAGGATGAGATTTTGATGACATAAGGGAAATATCAAATAACAACACGCTTAGGAAAGAGCGGAGTAAATTCTTTGACAACTTCTGAGCAGTTTCATTGAAACACCGAATTTTTTGAACTTTTGAAGCATTTTTTTATTATTGAAAAAATTAATAATTTTTATCTGCAAAAATAATCTCAGTTTTGACCATCTATTTCAAAACCATTTGAAATTGTATGCATCATGTAACGAGCAAGGGAAAAATGTCAGACCCATGCTTTGAAGGATGAATAAAATTTATACAATTATTTATCTCTTAAGAAGCCAACAAGTGATCCGTTTCGCTCTTTTGTCTTATTATTTCCATCTAGGAATTCAGCGAGATCGTATATGAATTGAGGGCCTTTTATAAAATAGTGGCGAAAAATGATTCCTAAAATAGCGTCAATCATCATTGCCCTTCGGGATAATGAATCGATCATCAAAGAGTCTTTTTATGGTCTAACGAAAGTTGAAAATATATTTTTTACGGAAAGTCATCAGCTTTTACTAAAATTGAAATCGGGGATCATAAAATTCAATTATGTCATCCGTGCTTAATTAACTGCTTTGAAAAAAACAGATGAAAGCCTTTAACATACACAAAGAATTGCCTTCCAAAATATTACTTTCACCAGAGAAAGGCATATAAGGCTGTACAATATTTCCCTGGACAATACGCAATGGGCGGACGGATTTACGTTTGGAAATAGTCATAAAGTATTAATTGTTTTAATGATGTTAATCTGTTTGACAATAATTACGAGAGGGATTACTGAGGACCAATGATGGTAAATAAAGAAATTCAATGCAATGAATGCGTCGATTATAAAAGGGAATATCCTTTGTACGTGTAACTTGATGTTTACCTTTCATTTTTTCCGATTGGCACAGCTGAATGATTCCATTGTTTCTCAATAGGTGTATCTAGAATGGCAGGATTCTCACTTATTACAGTGCGCATTAATGTTGAAATGATTCCCTAATTCTCAAGCTTAGATATATTTTGGTTTCTGTTTAATGTTTATTTTTCACTTTGATCCGATATTTTTCTCATTCTAATTGTAATTGTTATTGTCCTCTCTCACAATTTATTTTTGACGTTTTTTTTCTATTTCATCCAGCCAAACTGGTATTAACAGTGCTATTTTGGTAGATCTTGTTAGTGCATTAAAAAAAAGGTGTTAATTAAAAACTTATTTAAATAGTTTTTCACAATTATTACCTCTTATTGTACTGATGAGAGGTGTAAAATTCGTACAAATTTTATTGTTTAACCCTTTCGCTGCTGTGAACGTAGCAGCTACGTTCACCCGGTTGACTGCTATGAACGTAACTCCTACGTTCCATTGGCAAGTGGCCGTTCTTATCGTTTCTACCCTTGCTTCTGCGAATACCATTTGCCTTGTTTATTGTAATACATTGTACTAATCTCTTTCCAGGAGCTTTAGTGACTACTGACTTGCGAGTGCAATGAGAACATTACTTTCTGTACCGAAGTAAATGACCGTTCACTTTTTCGCCGCACACGGACTGGAGAGTGTCTGTAATTTGACCGCAGTGAAAGGAATAAACCTCTATCTTTTTAAAATCATATAATGCATAATCAATATATACACTACAAGGAGTGGAGCGATTTGGTTAAGTCAAATCAATTAAGTCAGGAGTATTTTTGGAATTTGTGAATTTTAACATAATCTATCCTTTGGAATACTAACTTCGCATTATCGTCCGCGCTCGATACTATACAGCTATGGCGTTTTCAAGTCCTTATGCAACAACCACTTAGCTGTATTGTGCTCATAACTTATTTCTGTGTACATTTATGCATATAAAAATGCTAAATTATTCAAGATAATAATTTAACATAAGAAAAATTTCCCTTAATTGGGCAGCCAAATCCATCCCTTAAAGATTTTGGTTTTCTTCAAATAGGTTATCTTCTTGACTAATTGAATGTTAATTTTTTTTGTCTTTCCAGGTAATCTCACTTCAGGCAGTGGGTAAAATTTGAGTAAAGGGTGAAAATGGAAACAATACTTTTATGCGGTTGGAAATGGAGCGCATCCACTGCGTGCCTTCTCCAACGGAGAGGTAATTTTTATTGTATTTATACACAGCATCATACCAGAGTACAATGAGTATTACTCAATATTTAAAAACCTCATGTATCAGGCATCAATTTGTAAAACAGTTTAACATAAGTATCTATGTTGTAAGAAATATCTTCCTCATTTTCGACAATTATTCTATTAGTGCGATGCGATTTACAGCTTTATTGCATCTTCAGGTACAATTACATGAACAGTTGTGCATGACGATGCAGTAAAGCAGTGAAACGCGTCGTGCTAAATTACATAACTGTCTTAATAATAATACAAAGTGTCATTTACAATAGTGATACTAATTCAATATGTATCTAATTATTAAGAGAAATTAAATATTTAAGTTTTAAATTAAAGCTCTATTTGAATTCATGGATAATAACTCCTAGATTTTCCGTCTTAAGTAGTACAATAATTTTGATGCATGCGCACGGATAGTTGTGTATTTTCCAGCAGGCGTAAAATAATTTATGGTATGATATAAGAACATGGCCTGTATTGTTACCGAAGACTAAAGTATATTCAGAGGAGTATTTTGTTAAATGTAGAGTGAAAATGTGGTCATGTTTGTTTAGTTTGCCTGTCTTTACTGAAAATACCGTTTTAACATCCGAATTTAACTATGACTGAGTTGAATATTTTCCTCCTAGCCTTTAACTTGAAGCTCAGGATCAGTTTCTGTGGAGAGTTACCTCCATCTGCTTCTATCTAGGGCATGCAATGGAGTTGTACTTAACTTCTCCAGGTCGCCTTTCACACTCTCCAAATTTTCTAGGGTATATCTAAGCATCTGTTGTGATTCTCCCAGGTGTGACCTCGAATCCGCTAGATACTATAGTCATCTCCTGTTTAAGACATACTATCAGTGTTCTTTCTCATGGCTTCAAGATTTTTATACTTCGCTGATGTAACCTAACTGGAAGATACCTCCTACTACTTCTCCCAGGCTCCCTTTCGCTCGTTATTTTGTAGACATGGTTACCAGAGGGGGTAAGTTACCAAACTGCTATCAGATTACTCAGCTCACAAGGCCCCTCGTTGCGTGAAAATGAACGTCGGAGTTGGACTGGAGAAGCTAGAGGCTTCACACTTGATTTCGAACCGTATTTTGCGTGTCACTCTTACTTCACGTGATACATGTATTGCCAAAAGATATATCCGAATCCGCAGAATTATGTCATGCATACTTATCAAATGTAATCTTGGAATGCAGGCGCGTAGTCAGACTTTGATTTCAGGGTGGGGGAATGGGTTTCCGAAGAGTAAAGATATTGATGGTTGCCTACCGAGCAGGGGAAAGTTGATATGGCCTTATTACATTGAGAAGAGAATGGTAAGAACTTCCCAACGAATAGAAACAAGATAGAAAAGGCGAATAACGAGATACTAAAAGGTGTGGTTAGTTATAAATGAATGCAAGCTTTTTACTGCATTCTGTTTCAATGCATTACTTTCTAATATAAGAGAAACTGCGATATATGAAAAACATGACGAAAACATCGAGGATTATGTCAGGTGTACAGGGATTGTGCAAGTAAATTTACTGGAGAGTAAGACAATTTGGTCTGTTCTACGCAGATCAAGTTCTTAAATGATTCTTCAAACACCTAAGTATTGAAAAAAATGTTCTGCTGTTGCAGTTGTTGCTGGCAGGAAACAAAAAATCTCCAGCATTTGTTGCTCTGCTTGGAAGATGTCGTTAAGACAAAACCTACAGAACCAAAAGGCCGAGAGCCAGAAAGAACACAAATTTTACACACAGCCGGCCAACGAAGGGTTATTAAATAACAATGACAAAGCCAATGAACGAAAACTTCGACGAAATCGCTATTACTTGTCCACAACCGCCTCAACTCAATAGTTCTTGCAACTTCGGGACCTACATATGAGTCGAGACCTGAATTTATTGTAATGGAAATAACAGGGGTTCATCTTTCAAAACTCTTATTGTTAGTTGTATATCGACCTCCAAAGGTCGGTCATATCTCAGATATTGAATGTATTTATTAAATTTAGTCCAACCTTTAATAACATAGTTATTGTCGGAGACTTTAATGCCGACATGTTCCGAGATAACTATTATAGTGCATTTCTACATGACTTTATAGACTCAAACGATCTCTATTTGCTTCCCTTGGATGCCACTCATCATACTGAAAACAGCCACATGCTTCTCGATCTCTGTATCGTTGATTCGCAAGAAAAGATTTCCTCTTTTTGTCAGTCCCCTGTTCCCTTTCTCTCGGCCCACGACAAGATCACCTTAACATACAAATTTACAGCACCTAAAATGATTCCATCCACACTCGTCTTTCGATCAAATAAAAATTTCGATACCGATAGCTTTCAGAGAGAATTGTTTGAAACGGATTGGAAAAAAGTGCTTGAATCCACTAACGTTGATTTAAAAGTGGAACGCTTTAACCTAACATTCTTAACTTGCCTAGATCGTTACGCCCCAAAACGAAAAATCCAGCTTAATAGACCGATAGTTCCGTGGATTACACCTGAGTTAAAGGCACAAATGAAAGAGAGGGATAGACTGAGAATCAACTCTATTAGAACCAAAAATAATGCCATATATCAACTATTCATAAGACAACGCAATCTCGTTAAGCGATTAGTGATCAAGGCAAAACAACAGTATTATACAAATACTCTCTCTAACCTCATGAATTCAAATGACCTTTGGCGTGAGCTAAGAAATCTCGGACTAGTAAAACAGACTAACAAAAGTTCAGTTCTCGGACTATCACTAAATGCCATGAATGAGTACTTTGCATCAATTGGCTCCCCCTTGCCAAATGGTAATGATGTCCTTACCCCTAACATCCAATCCATAGAACCTTTTGTTCCGTTCAATGACTCAAATTTTTACTTTAACCATATAACCCCTGATGTCTTGCAGAATGTCCTACGAAACGCTAAATCAAATTCTGTTGGAATTGATGAAATTTCGGTGAAATACCTGAAAGCCTCATCTGCATCTGTGATTCCAGCTCTACTTGATATTTTCAACTCGTCCCTCATATCTAGCACATTTCCCGAAGCTTGGAAATCATCTTTAATTCAACCGATCAGTAAAGTTAGAACTCCTACTTCTCCAGGAGATTATCGACCTATATCCATCCTCTGCGCCGCCTCAAAATGTCTAGAAAAGGTAGTTTACACACAGGTAATTGATCATCTAACCGCTCATCAGTTATTAGACCCATTTCAGTCGGGTTTTCGTAAGAACTACTCGACACAGACAGCCTTAATTAAAGTCACTGAAGATATTAGGTACGCCATTGATAAAAAGATGGTGACAATATTGGTCCTGTTTGACTTTAGTAAAGCTTTCGATAGTGTAAACCATGCCCTTCTCTTACAACAAATGAGAAATCTCAAATTTTCAAGTTCATCCCTTAACTGGTTCTTTTCCTACCTAAATGGACGTCGTCAATCTGTCAAAGATTCTAAAGGAGACATATCGAACTGGGTAACAACATCTAGTGGTGTACCACAAGGTTCCGTTCTAGGGCCACTTTTGTTCTCGTTGTATATCAGAGACCTTCCAAATTGTATTGCTCACTGTAAATACATGATCTACGCAGATGATTTGCAGATCTATTGCCATTGTCTTCCGAATAAACTCGGTGATACGATCAATAAGGTAAACGAGGACGTATTCGCTATCACATCTTGGGCTAAGCTTAATTTCCTCGTGTTAAACTCCATAAAAACTAAATCCATTATCATTGGTAACAGCAAGATAGTATCAAATATAAATTTCACAGAACTGCCAATGATAATGGTCGAGGAAGAGAGCATACCGTTCAGTAACAGTGTGAAAAATTTGGGATTGACATTAACCATGAATCTTTCCTGGAAAGAACACACTATGAGGGTATCCAACAAAATAAATGCAATTTTACATCAATTTAAAATCCATAGAAATCTACTACCACTTCAGTTAAAAAAGAAACTTGTTACCTCACTCATTCTTTCCCACCTAGACTACTGTAGTCTCGTGTACAATGACTTAACTGAGGAGCTGAATATTAAGCTACAGCGTTTGTTGAACTCCTGTGTGAGATTCATCTTTAATCTACGGCGACATGAACACATAACCCCTTATTTTAAAAGGCTCTCCTGGCTTGATCTTAAATCAAGAAGAAAATATAACATAGCCTGCTTCATGTTCAACCTCCTCAAATATGGGAGCCCTCAGTACATAATGGATCTTTTTCTCCCAAGTAGTAAATACACTAATGTTGTTACTAGACAAGAACCCTGTTTTTTGTACGCCCCCCAGTTCCGGTCAGCGACATTCCAAAAATCCTTTACAGTTGTTGCTTCAAATTTGTGGAATAACCTGCCAAAATATGTAAAAGACAGTGCTACACTCACAATATTTAAGAGAAAACTTATCAAACATTTACTTGTTTGTGATACAGGCACTTAGATCATGTCTTTTTGTTATGGATTTTGTTCATTGCTATGTCTGTGGTAAATTTATGTGTTTGAAGATCTAACTTCTGTTCAAGTTCAAGTGTAAGTTCAAGAGTTCAAGTGTAGTTTTCTTTTTTTACTCTGGTTGTTGTACGGTTCCATTCTTAATTTTTCTATGTACAGATCACTCTTTATTGGGTTCCTCATGGTTTTTTGTTTGATGGCTTTACTAATTTTTATATGAACGAATTATTCTTTTTTTGTTTTCTGATGGAGTATATGATTTATTTTCTTGTTATTTGTCCTTGCACATCACATTATGTACAACCTTGTTCTAAAGGAGTTCACTCCTAGAATAATACAATAAATTTATTATTATTATTACTTAAGAAATATATAATGACATGCTTACAGAAAAAAGAAGATTACCATGAGAGCGTCTAAAGCATTTATTGGTGGGTCTGCAAATTTCGACAAATTCCAATGGTACATTATCGTTTCACCAAGAAACTTGTCTTCTCGACAATCTAGGTAATCTGCATGCTTCGAGGCATCAGAATTAAAGCCCTGGCTGTAGGCCTCTTTTATTTGGTAAAAAACAGCTGAATCACGCAGAAGTCCAAGAAAGGAATGAATACTGCCTGCCTGACGTATACCTCAGGGATTGAGGCAGGGGTATCAACCCTGTATAGCTGACGGGCACATCGGCGAGGTACTTTAATTTCCAGTTCCAGTCCTGTCAAAGCAATGGCTTGGCAATAGACGTCACGTGCTATCAGGGATAAAAGAAACAAATCTGGTGTACCAGATGACAAGTGTTGTCCAGGTTTGCTTCTTTTATCCCTGATATTACAGTAAGGAGGCAACAACAGTGAATACGGACCTTTGGATTTCAAAGATCCGTATTCATTGCGTTGCTGCGTAAAACAAAATATAGAGTAAATATATAGAGTATCTATAAAAGTAAGGAAAAACTAAAGACGAGTAGGTACATGTAGCTTCATGCTGGACTCTGGTGAAAACCTTGAGAAAATGCTCAGTAGAATCGTCTCGCATTTTCTGCAAAGCACCTTGGGCAGTGTTAGAAATATTGACTGAGCAAGATCCATAAGTTTGGTCTGAAGTTTGTGACTAAAAGGGAGACAAAAACTTTGGCAGAAACATGCACAGATGCACAACACAGCACAGCTTTCGTCTCGAATGGACCTTTGCAACGTACTTGCAGTCGAGATGGAATCCTTGTCAGTTCAGTTTGATATGACCTGATCCAGAGCTTGTAGAACATAGCTGAGAAGTTAAATGAAGGAGAGCAAAGAATTGTGTCTCTCAACCCAACGAGTGGCGCAAAATTTCTTCAAGCGAGGGACTTTAGTTTGAGACTTAAAAACTTTCATTACCTTCTGCAACTCATTGTTTCTCTTACGTAGAGAAGTCGTACGCAGACGCCACAATAGCCATGCAATTCGTAATGACTGGAAAACTATATGCATCAGAAACTGCAAGATTGTAGCTGTGAGAATTGCAGTGTACATAAATGGCAAGAGAGTTATTATCTCTGATGTAAGCTTGTACACCCTGAAAGCGAAAACTCATTCAACTAGCACCGTCGTAGCTCTGCCCAAATACGTATTCTATGTCTGTGCCCATGCTGATTAGATTATTGATAATGGTATCAGCTAATGCTATCAAGATATGCATATCACAATCCTCTATTACGGATTTGACTGTTCTTTTATTCTCTTCCACCTGAAATGAGAAACACCGCGGTAATGTATTTCTTAGCCATTTTAAGACATATACAATTCATATCAGTTCAGAGCAAGTATAACCTTCACATTATCTCTCGCTTGAGGGCGGAATCGACTACGGCAGAGATTGAATCTTGTTGCAACAGTCTTGAAATGAGCCGCAGATATCCTTGCGCCATTGTGGAGTTGAGACTCTGGTGATGAATAAACATTTCCTTAGCATCTTTCCTCTCGCAGAATTTTGAATGGACAAGTTGGCTACCTCGTTCATGACTTCCCTTCCCACACCCAGTGTTGGCCGAAAATACGGAGCACCAGAGAGCATCGCCACAGCACAACAGTGAATCGTTCATTCGTGGATTTGTGACCTGGATCATGAGTTTCTCGCACAAATGCATGGCTTCTTGACGGCAAACATTTCCAATACAAATCATCTCGTTGTCCTTGTAGATCTGATGGGATTCACAATGCTCCTCTTTCATAAATTATTGAAATTCCTCCCGAAATGTATTAACAGCGGCAGTGTTGGCACTAAGTCATTCTCCTTGAATACTAAATTCACGAATGAATCTTGCATCTCTTTGATTCTGGTGAGCCACCCTGGTGAAGCATTAAGCTCACCTTCCTATCCCAATTCCTTTAGAAAAAATTTGCTGTCTCTATTGCATCAGCCCCAAAAAGACCCTTCAGCTCGTCTTTAGGTAAAAAAATGAAGAGTAGTGAGGTCTACCTCTTCGTATTAAGGTTTATTGATTGATTTGTGCTTTGAAAGTCCTGCAGCATGGTCATATTTCCTAGCATGCTCCATGAATTTGGTTTTACATTTTTTAATGACGCGCACCGTTTAAATTTTAATGCCATTATCTCTAAATAGTTTTATCCCCGGTTCTCATTTCTCGAGTCTGTCAATTCGTTTAAGTTTCTGTTTCACTGTCAGCAAAATTTTCATGCGTTTATCAGCTATGATATTCAGCTACGGGTTGGTGACTTATTCACTGGCCGAATAAAATAACAATAGTACATGGATGAGGACACCTCTATAGATACGATGTAATCAGGAAAGAGAATTCTCTTCCCTGATGTGACTGAGTGAAGTTGGGTTCACAGGACGGAAAACGTTGCGGAAGAGTAAAAGTCAATCACAGACCGGCAGAGAGGATCCGAGGAATTTTTCTTTTTGAGAGCGAAATAAATGAAAAGAGGAATAAAAAAAACGAGAAAAAATTCCATTTCGTATTTGGAAGACGTTAACTCCGACATCAAGAAAGCTCCTTTGACGTTACTTTACTGATTTTAACTTCGCTTTCTTGAAATCACTCTCCAAGCCCTTAAATATGATCAGTTTCCTGCGGTGTGTATATTTGACCCTGATCTTCATTTTATATTATAATCATCCGGAGTTTATTTTTGTACCCTTGTCCTTTCATCAAGACCAAGTCTCCTTTTTATCAGACAGAAGGAGGGCTGCAGTTGAAGCTTTTCCCACATAGCAGGTCCACCCCTTAACCGGCCAATCGACTTGTGACCGGCTGGATGCCTTTCCGTTTTCCTCGCCCTTTTTCCGTCAATTTTAGAAGCCTACATCGGAACATTGTCACCTACGTCTGCTCAATTATGTCGAAAAAAGTAACCACCAAAAAGTAATTAAGTTCCTAAGGTTGCAGTTGAAGACGAAACCTCTCATGTTTGATTGTGGGTGAAGAAAATCCCAGTTTTCCTAGTCCACCGCAAGAAGCCACCACCAAACCACGATACGCGACACGCGGAGGCGTCGCAACGCTTGGACGTACGACAGGGCTAAAAACTAACAGACTCGCTATATAGTGAAGAATATTTTACAATTTCACACTCTTGCAGTCTACGGTCTCGGTTATAGTTATATCTTGAGTGAACTTTGAAGCAAAAGATGAAATTATTACGGTGAAAAGAAAGAAAGTATTTAATGTTTGTGCTATAACATATTCTCTCTTTTTCTGTCTCTCCCCCTTCTTTTCTTTTCCATTCGACTATTTTTCTCCTTTTCCCTTCCTCATTTGTTTTCTCTTTTTCCTCACCGTCGAAAAATGTCGTGGGGATTTTACTCCAGCCCCCCCTGGCTACGCGCCAGTTGGAATGCATGGAAAATAAGTACTTAGAAGAATTTATTTCTGAGCGTTGAACAGCACCTCTTTAGCAACATATCCCTCCTTCATTTGATCAGTGCGATCAATGCGGATATCACAGGCGCAAGGGTTACATTCTCCTTAGTTTGTATGAGTGTATACGTATGCTGATGAGCATGATACAACTGGACAGCCAGAACGTGTTGGTGATTTTCTGAGGTACCGAAGATTTCTTTTCTATTGAACTTGGAGTAAGGTTGGCAGTAAATATCTTTTGTGCTCAATTCCGCGTATTTCAACTATCGTAGTCAACAGTTTTGATAGCACTGTAGCTATCTTTTTTGTATCAGAAGTAATAGATTAATTCTCACCTGAATAAAATTACTGGAGATGCTATCAAGACTGTCGTCTACGACAACGAAAATACACAGTAGAGAGCCCAAAAAGTCTTCACTGTCATCTCAACGACTTCGTGTAAGCCTTCGAGTTGAAGCTACTTGTTATGATCATTTGAAATAAAAATAAGCAATAGACGTGTTTCTTTTTCTTTCGCGGAAAAAAGTAACTACCTACCCTTAGTTGATGAGAATTTGGAAGCGACGATTAATCTTGCTGATGTCTTATTCGTTCTTGATTTCATTTCACAGCCTCTTCTTATTCATCAAATACTGTAAAGTAAATGCAGAGAGCTACCTTTTTTTATTCAAGCATACAAATTGAGATCAATGGTAAACTGTACTAATGAATTAGACATGTATATTGTGTATAGCCAACTAAATATCTAAATAAAAATGTTAAAAATAAGCATTCTCAAGTAATGGCGTATCCTATGAATAGTTTTCTTTCACTAAAATAATATCACATTTTCTCCAGCGCTTATTTTTAATAATAAATTGCTCTTTTTATGGTACAGATTGGTCTTAGTTTAGACATAATATGCTATTATTTCGAGCGTAAGTCATATTTCCAAAGTGAGTGTGAAAATAAACATAATTTTTATATCTTGGTGTACTTTCAGTAATCGCAAAACGTTGTAATAATCATAATTAACTACGATCAGTTCTTCGAAATTTTACAAACGTTCTTTTTACTGGTCAATAATTCAAGACGTATTTATGTAACTACTGAAAAACATTAATAATTGATAAATGCAGTTGCAACCAAGTAGAAACCAACATTAATGATACAAGTCATGGAAGAGAATACTAGAGACGACATTGCATGTTCAGGATCCTAAATCCTCAGAGATAAATGATTTATTCTTGTTGGTTGATGGAACCTAATATCATATGTGAATAATTAACTAATGGCAATAATATGAAATCAGTATAGCAGTGATGATGTACGAATATATTCGTGACACCTTGGCAATAATGTGATTGAATCTAGGTACTTTTTCTTATCCAAGTCCTTATCTCCCAAAAAAATTGATTCATAAAAATATACTTTTGAGTGAGCTAATAAATCCTCTTTGTTTTCACCTCTCGTGTAGTTAAAAGATATGATGTATACACGTGAATCTTTGATCATGTTTCAATTTCATGCTGGCATTTAAAATTACTGCCACTATTGTGGTCAATGATTTTAAAATCTGTCCTCAAGGATTTCATTTTTTTCCCGCTAAAACTCATTGAGAGAAAGGCTTGTTACGGCCTTTGTCGCTGATGTGCTGGAAAGGAAAACGGGATGAAAAAACAATCTAGAATTACTCATTTACTTCTTGTTTGGTTTCGTACCTTTAGTTTCACGGGGAAAGGTGAAAGGTGCCCCAGCGTGTTTACATTAAGTCGTGGATTTCCATATTTTTCTCTTCGTCTCCCTATCCCCACGTTAAGTGTACCCACGCATGATATTCTCCGTGCTGTGTTTGCATACCAGCTTTCTCTGATTCCATCCAAAAAATATATGTTACCGTATAGTGTATCCCACCATATGCCTTGCCCCCGACATCCAATGGTCTAATAAAGTAAACAACGCGGAAAATTTATCAGATGAGGGTCTATACAGGGGACCAGAATGTGGAAAATGAGTTGTCATACGCGGGAGTAAACTCGCCGACAAAGCAGGCACGTAAGCACAATATTTCCATTATAGTTTAAGCAACTTTTTTGCTATGGGAACTCTACATTCTAAAAGGAATCGTATCTCAATTTCCCATACGCTTTTAGTTTCGGTTTATTTTTCCAAATTTAATTTTTGATAGATAGACTTTTAGTAATAATAAAACTCTTTTTAGTAATATATTAACGAAGGAGTGGTACTGGAGTTAATTACTGCGAAAAATTGTTGTTCTTTTCGTTTACCTACACGTTGCATTATACACCTCGTGGACATGACATACTTTCTGAATCAGTAGAATGCTCTAGGTACTCTCATCATTACTAGGTGCTCTCATCATTGATTTCAAATCAGAATGAGAAAATAAGTTAAACCTTTCCTGAATAGCAGTCAATGCAATTCTACAAAATGTAATGACCCGTCAAAAAGTTTAGATTTGACTGTGCACGAAAGTTCTAATCCTTGCATTTCACCTGCATAGCGCCAATTATTCACTAGATGGACGTGTACCCAGTTTCGGCATCATAAATAGCAGGAGTTTTCTTTTAACTAGACATTACTGTAACATTCCGAGCTCTAATAGAACTATATTTATTCCTAACAGCTAAATAAAGTTTTTGCTTAGCCTCCCTAGCCAACCGCTTCGACACCTTGGAATACTTATCGTCCTGTGAAGCGTAAGGAATTGGATTTGCAGGTAATGAGTCGGACGAGGTCATTCACCCCCGTATATTCAATTCACAACATCAATATCTGCTTAGAAATTTTCTAGCTGTATTATCAAGCTTTTAACAAAAGACTGTTGGCTCATCAAGGGACTAGATTATTTTCACGGCTTCGTGTGCTGGAGAACGCGAATTTGATATATCCCTGGGGAATAAAGAAATATAGTCTTCCAGAACTTCAGGATAAGAAAATTATGGTCATCTAGCAGCTTACCTATTCTTTTTGACACGCAGAAATATTTTCTACCAAAGAGAGATTCAATGTTTTTGTACAAGGAAACCGTTGTATCACCCTAGAAATGCTCTGAAATTACATGCTTACCTTTGAAATGGTAATTTGTGCATTAATCCCATCGTAGCATTCATAAATATTACGGATGTCTTTCAAACTAAGGTTTTCATCGCTACCCTAAATATTTGAAGGGGTATATTGGGTTTGTTTTTACCAATGGTGTAAAGAATATAGCATTCTTCTGTTCTCTTTATCGGATGAGTTGATTCAAATGATGCATGTGAAGTACAAAAACTATATACTCTTGTTTAAAATTGACAGTCGAAGTAGATGTATGAACTCGGTCAATTTACAATTCAAAATCGCTCATTAGGATGTGGTCTTAATTGTGTTTTGTTTATATTTTTTCCCTTTATGGCCGTCCGGTGGATAAGATAATTGTAAGAAGAGACTGTTGCAACTAGCGATATAGCAACACGCATTATGTGGAGCTCTGAGAAAGTTACTTGTATTGCGTTCAAGATTTGGCTCAAGGCACTTGAACTTAACCGATTGATTCTTAGAAATTGCCATGAAAAAACAATGGCCTGGACCGGTACTCAAATCAAGGACCTTTGGATTTCCGGACATTAAAAGTCCAAGGTCCGTGGTTCGATTTCCGGCTCGGGTTAATTTTCTCTCATGGCAATTTCTAAGTAACTCACCACCGTATATGCTGCAGGCATGCGTATTTTATATTCACCGACGTGTTATTTGTTCAGCTTGGCAGGTCTATTTCTTTAGTTATAACTCTCGCATAAGTTATTGGCCCTATGCTATGCAATGCAAATTTGCGACATTTGTTGGTAATCGAAATTTTCAAAAACAGCGAAACAAGTGAGGAAAGATGCTTAGTGTGGAGAGTAAGTCTTAGACCCTTTCTCATGGCTGCCAGCACAAGCGCTTTGAGAAGTCGGAGGGTTCACCACTATCTTCAGTCCGTTTTAAAAGTCTCGTTGTGAGACTTTTAGATAGGGTCCCTTCTAAAGTTATTGCGATGGTTTGTTGAAACCACATATGTTATGCTTGTGTGCATCTGGACTTTTTTCGGTGTATTTTGGTTCCCCTGATTCGATATCTCTCTCTTTTTTCAACATTCTCCAACCCCCATGGTCCTTTTGCTTGATTCCCTCGATTAATACCAACCCCCTCTCCGCAAATCTCTGTGCCAGAAACTTTTTCAAGAGACTTTGCTTACACTCCGTGAGCGTTCTCCTATTTTATTCTTGCCATTCTCCTATTTTTCCTGGATTTATGTTGGTTATGGTAAATTTTAGAAATGGTAACCTGTTTCTACAACCTAAGAGTTAAAACAAAACAATGAAAATTTAATTCATATGTATTTCCCTCTCCCTTACCCTGGTGAGATATCATCGCAGCTGTGAATATCAGGATCAACGCAAAATTGCGTAACTTTATTTTTGGTGAATTTAAACAACAAGTGTCTCTCTTATTTTACAAATTTACGTTTAGTGTAAGCTTTTTTCCAGACAAAAGTGGCATTGAAACGCCTTTTCTATCAGTTAACCTCGTAGTAACTAACATTATTCCAGTAATTAGATCTACATTTAAGTAACTAATAGAGGAACTTAGGGCTTTATGGAATACCGTTTATTTTTGTAGTTGTATATCCAAATTTAACTCATTATTAGCTCTCTTTTACGTTTTATCATAAGCTTCAACTACTTAGTATTAAGTATTTGTGCTTATCTCAGTAAAATTTAAAACATTTGGCACAGTTAAGTTGGACCCACATTTTACAAACAACGCATCTAACCCAAACTTCTCCTCTTCTATCGTCTGAAAACTTTCCTTCACAGAACAAACAGTCTGCATCATCATCTGTTGGCACAGAAGATGGTTGTACATAGTCCAATTGTGACGAAACCTCTGAGTGGAAAGGTTCGTCACTGCCACTGGAACCGTCCTTATAAACAAACTCTAATTTCTGGCAAAGTTTTTTTTCCGTGGCTTGAAGCTCTTGTTTTTGCCTTTTATCTGAAATACCAGGACCACTCATGTTGCTTTTCTTCTTTCCTTTTTTATTAATGTGCTGTTGCCTACCGTTTTTGTGTCGGGCAATATGAAATACCTAGTATTCCAAAATGCCCGACACACCATCTTGGAATTCAAAACATCACAACACAACCAATTGTAGCCATAGCCAAAAACCGAGCAATATATAAAAATCTACAACTCTTTAACTTAATAAACCGCTTAGTTTTAATCACTAGTGTACATTTTCAATAATTATTACATATTTTTGAAAACATACAAGCAAAAATGTTGTGAAACTACGAAAACAATTTTTCTGCGCCGTAACTCACACGGTGTCTCGAGACGAACTGGACTCGCTACAGAGCATTATGGGAACATGTTGAAGTAGTTCATGCGTCTCCCGTTTGTTTGCGCCAATTGACGAATGAGAAATCACGGTGTTCCATATTGCCCGACCATTCCATTATAGCAGAAGTTCCACCAATTATATTGTATTTTAAGTCAAATATATTTTCCCATGTTGATTAGGAAAATTAATTTTTAAATGGAACTCGGCAAAGTTGAACCGAGTTTTGTTTCCATTTTATCCCGTTCCATTTTTTTCTCAAAAATGGCGTTTATTGCATATAAAATAATAATACATATTTCATCCTTATTTCACCCTTGCTTATATCTAATTATTTATTATTTCTAATGTTTCTAATTTATAAATATAATAATTATTTCTAATGTTTGTAGGAATAAAGTCACGTTGATAGGTTTGAGTTCACAGTCCATATGAAAGACCGAGATTTTAATCTCAAAGTAGCCGGAACATGAATGAAATTAAATTTAAGCCTTTCACTGATAGAAGCAGTTTATCACTTCTTTTCCCTTATTCGACTCTGATGATTCCACCTCTTTCTTCACGTTCTTCCGTTCCATGGTTGTAAATTACTTGGACCACAGTGCTCCATCTGGCCAATTCCTACTTTTCTTTTCGCCCTAATCCATACTTGTAAGGCCTCTCTGTCTCACTACTCTAACTTCCTGAGTAGCCGGCTCCTTAAAATGATTTCTCCAAGGCGATGGTCGGGCGAGGGACTCTGTCGTTCTACTGACTGTTGAGTGGCACCGGCATTATTAATCTTGATTAGAAATCGCAATCTTGGTTATAAGCTGGAGGTTCATAATTGCAAACCTTACTCACAGATAATAACAGTATGCTCATCGTCATTATCCTCGCCCAAGAGGAATAAATCAAAATTTCCCTTTGAAATCCATATATTTTCTGCTCCACCAAAATCTAAAGCACAATATGCCAAATACAATTAACTGAAGGGTAGATTATATTTTACATATCATTTTTGTGGGGGCTTTACTATGAACTGCCATATATGTTTACGAATTTGAAATGCGTAACTATTATATACTGTATCAGTGATCGCTGTAGGGCTTTGTTAGTGGATGTTAGTATATCTCATTGCGCTACAGTTATTGCCTAGTCTTTACTGCCATTTAAGAGAGGCCTCAAAAATATGGTTAAATAAAATGCTTCCTTTATCAAGTGCTTTTTCTGGCAGTCGCGACACTCTTCTTGTGGTTAAATTTTATCTTTATTAATGATCTACTGGTCTGCAAATGTTTCTTTCTCAATCCATTAATGGTGTCCTCACTTCTATGATGAAAGAAATTATACACTCTGCTGGTTCTCCTTTGCAAGACTTAATCGAGATAACTTGTGTATTTTTTCAGTGGCGATCTCTTAGGTTTTCATATTTACTTAATGCAGGGAATATGAAAAATGAGAAATTGCTTATGAAAAACGATATTGTGGATCTGCATGTGGTGTATTTTCCACGTTTGTTATTAAATAACTTCAGTTATGTCTGCAATTGTTTTCTTTCACATTCATGGAAAACATTAAGTTATCCCTGAAGTCGTCGGTCAAAGCATTACTACTCGCGAAAACTTTCCGTATTTATATTTCTGAATTAACTAATGGGAACCTCCGTTAAATTTGTACCCAAGTTTTTGCAGACCTCCATTTGCTATGTTCCTTGCGTAAATTTTAACGAATTGACTAAACTGAAATAATGATCATTAGGTTACATTATGCGCTAAGATTCAGATCTGGCAAGTTTTGATGACTATCAATGTAATTGATAAATCTGAGCGTAAAACAAGACCGTTTAAAACATAATTTCAAAGCCTATCTAATATCATGAATTTTTGTTTACCCAGTACAATGAACGTAAAAGACTGATTAAGACTAGTCGGATATGATACCAAATTCTTTTATGGATAATTATAGCAATATAGGCGTTCATTTTCTCGTTATCTTCGATTTTTTGTTAAGTTGTAATGGCTTTGGAATTACTCTTTCAATTTTTCTAAGCTTAAGCTCCTGGACTGGCACTTGATGTTTTGTTCATCTTTGAAGGGAATATTCATTGAAACTAGGTCACCACACTCTTCAGTCCCATTAAGGGAGCTGTATCCAGACATGTCAGCCCACACTCCCCCATGTCTTCTCTTCGCTTGGCGCAGTGTAAATGACGCCATGGGTTGTTTATTCAGGACTAAAATCAGGAGACAGAAGGACTGGACACCTTGAGCATCCCCTCGTCTCGCTTAAAGAGACGAACATGGGGAGGACAAATAGTGTGTGTACCGCGAGGTGAAGGACAAAACGTACCGAGATACTAAGTTTCCACCAGTTTTGTGCGGAAAACTTTCGGAGGGACAAAATTGTGCACGATATAGTGGTGCGGGCAAGGAGTATATCCTTGCATGCCTCGCACGATGCGACGAGTTGGAGTCATGAAAAGTAGCTCATATGCAGATTCATTAAGTCTATTATCGTTAAAACACCAATGAATATATGATATTGTCGGGCTAAACGATGTGGAAATCTGTCACATGATGAATGAAAGTTCAAAGAGTTACTCTGCAATTTTCTCGCTATATTTTATTGTCCACGATCAAGGTTTTATTGCATCAAACCAAGCTTGTGTATAATGCAATGTAGAAACTTCATTGTTTCCATTGCACTTCTGATTCCTGTCATCTTTAGGGTAAATCTTAGGGTTAATTGGCGTAACTGCCGAGCTAGATGGCTACTGAGCATGTCATCGGCATCTATCTACTGTTGCCATCCCGTTGTTTTTTAGGTTATTTCTGATAGAAAATGCAAATTAGGGCATTAAACGTATATATCATGTCATAATCCTTCAATTGTAGTACAGTTTACATGCCGCACAAATTTTTGTCCGCATTGTACATCGTTTTTGAATAATTCGTTGGCTTTCTTAGGTGTTATCAGTTTTTTAAATAGAAAATATCTATACACTGCGTACTCCATCCATATTTTTACGTTTATCGATCTGCCATAGTCTATTTTCATATAAGAAACTTTTTATTTACGGTTTTCATCTATGCGTTAAATAAATTCCCTCGCTCAGGATCGGTCATTGTTATAGACCATTGATCAATTTGCAAACTCATGCAGAAATATCTATTTGAAGTCTAGTAATTAGGCCATTAAGTTTTTTATCCAAAAGAATTAGCAGTTGAAATAAAGATGGAATACTTATACCGATTGAGGTAGATGGTGAGGGTATAATGTCATAAAAATGGCCTGACAACCGAGGTAACAACCATATTATCCGTCCGTGCTCTTTCCGTTTACAATTAATTGAATATCACGACGAAATGAACAAATATGTGCATGTAAAGCAAGGATATCCACCTTCTGTTCGAAATTTACGGCAACTAACTCGTGAACAAATATAAGTTACTTAGTGCTATGAATTTTCCTCTGTTTTACCATAAGTATCGCGTGGTATGCAAATTATTATAACTTTAAGGTAGTTTGAGCGAAATATCATTTTACATATAAATAAATGAATTTAGTCTCATTTTAAAGAACAATATATCACCCTTCTATTGACACCAAAAATTTAACTCCTTACTACAATACTTTCCGAGATATTTGCTAGATAATACCGGCCCTTTTATGTGGGAAATGGTACGTATATGCACTCCAGAGAGACCATATATAAAAAATGAGATATTTCCTACACTTAGATCTCGTCAAAAATTGAATCGAGTAGTTTGTGTGTTTTTTTTTCAACTATTTTTGAAAATAAATCATATTGTAACCGCAGTAAATTCTTCAGGATCACAATAAACCCTCCGTTTTTATGGAGTTTCAAACGTACGGCGTGAAAAAAATGAGGCAAGTTAATGACTTATTTAGATATTTTTATTTGATTACTTACAATTTCTGTCATGTAAAACTATGTTATTGCACCATTAATAATGCAATATTTAATTCATTTATCTCACGACTAGTGAAATTAAAACGTTTATATCGAATATGGTCTCTATAATTATTAGGGAACTATCTCGCTTACACTTCCTTAAATAGATAAATATGTACATAAGGAGAGGACTTAGCAAATAGTGTTTTGAATGCTGATTTTTTGGTAAGCTATTTATAGAAAATATCGCTTAAATTGCAAGATCAGCTCATCAGCCTGTAGGCGCTAAGGGAAAATAAGGCCTAACAAATATGACACACAGGCCACGCCCATGAAACTGAGTTTAGCATTGGCCACCTTAGCAAACACTCCAACTACCTCAATAGTTATACTTTTCTTTTCCCAAACTTTTGGATTAAATATAGATGCAGGCATGTAAGGTGTATCCCTACTTCATATACCTTTTCTTCCGCAGTAATTAGCACTCCAGTAGTTGACCTTAATGAATTTTCTTTTCAAGAAAATATCGAGCAATGGATGTTGGCAGGCAAAATTTACTCTTGATTGAAAATTTTTATATTGAATTCTGTGTTGATAGCTTAATTTCAGTCTAATTATGTTTACTTTTGCGCGGAATTCCATCATAAAATTATATTTATTTTCGTCAAGGGGGCCATAATTTAGCGTTCACCCATCGGAGCCATAAAATAAATTTGTTCTTTGTCTTCTGCTGAATTAATTATGTAGAAAACGGTCCTCTAATTGGATATTTTTAATCTCATTAACTTTTTTGTCGTTTTCAAATATCGCACATAGGAGGCCCGAAAGCGGATGACCAAATCACGATCGGTATATGCATTCGGGTCAATTGTTTTTCGCTTTCGATTTGAATCTGGAATTATTTGGAGAATTTTGAATACAAGTGGGAAAAGTATGGAGAGAATGCGATTGAGTCGGCAGCGTAAATATCAGGGGCTCAATGACCCGTTGAATTTGTGCGGTATTTGGCCAAATGCCAGATAAATTAGGTTCGCAACGAAATGCTCGATATGAGATGGAGGAGTAGTAAAGTCATGGCATTTCCTGATCCAGATTCCATAAAATTAATTGCATCGGAATTGTTGCTAATTTGTGGATATTTTTTCAAGATTCAATGTTTATAGGATACTTACGCAATGACTCGACTTGTGTAACTCCTGGAGTATGTACAACTAATTATGTAGCAAATTTATATGGTACGTGAGTGATATCTTTGTGAGTAATTGTCGCTTTGATGTATTAATTTGTGGATATTGATTATTTTTAAAGGCCATATACTTCACTATAATCAATTTCCACTCGTGTTAATTTTTTCATAGCAGTTGATAGAATACAATATTACATTTTTTGTTTTAAATAATTCGCAATTGCTTATTCATTGCGAGTCTTAACTTCTAATGTATTTTTCAGAGGTAGTGTAACCCCTAATTCGTCATACTTAATAATTTGTGAATTTTTTTCAATAAATAAAACCTTGTGTATCGAAAATCCAATATTTGTGGAAAAGGGATAATTATCTCACTTCTTTTATAACTATGAGGGCTAACACGTTCTTTGTAATGCTTGTGCAGAGTACTTTCTTGCTCATGTATTGAGAAATTCACCATAAATACAGCCGATTGTGTCTACTGGATTTTTGCAGCATCTTAATGACATTCTATATACCTTTATTCTATCAACCGTTCATTCACTCAGACCGCTCAGCGGCAAATACATAGAAATAAATATTCAAATAGAAAGGTAGAAAGAAAGTGGATAGGAACACATAAAATTGACAAACACAATGGTGGTGCGAACATGTAATGATGGTCGATTCCAAGCGGAAAATATTCAACTGGACCGGGAACCGATCCACGGACTTTCGGATTTCGCGTCCACTGTTCTGAACACTGAGTTATTCAGTCTCCTAGGAAACCACTGGAAACGGCGGGGGGTTTAAGTAGCAAGAATTAGGAGTTATATAACGTAAGAGGAAGTAAAATGAGAAAGTGTTATGAAGGAATATTTCCTAACGGGCCTCAATGAATATATTTTATAAATTATCTGGAAGAATAAATTCATGTCTCAAATAGTTTCTCAAGCTTGCTGACATAAATCTCTATCAATTCAAAACAAATGATATTTGAAAAACTAGGCATGAAATTTAAAGGTATTTAGGTATGGACAAATTTAGTATTTTTTTAGTTGTTACCTAATAAACCTTGACGGAGAATACCAAGGAATGCATATTTCAATGAAAATTTCATTTGATTTGACCAGAATTAGAAGCCAGATCTTTCGATTGCCGGTCAGGTATGATAGCCAGTAACTGCATCAAGCCTACTTCTTTTAAGGTAAATATCGTTTGGGTTTGAGCGAATGAGATGTTCGCATCTCAAGTCCACATTGTGACACAGGAGACGATGGTCGTTCTTACTAAGCCACTTCCGTGGTGGATAAAACCAGCATTGTTGTTTTTATAACCTTTGGCGTAAAAATGTTTGAATCATATACGTACAATTGATATGGAACAAATCCACTCGCTTCGGTACATATTTATCAAAGAATGCTTTCCTTGTAAGTCGTAAAATTGACGGAGAACTTTTGTTAATACTCTGGGACTATCATCAGTGAGGAAATAGGAAATTTGTGAGTAATGAAATATTCGGAGTAAGCTTGGACCCTGGCCTCTATGAATATAATTCTATGCAACGTGAATGCTATACCTATGATTTGTTATCTCATGTATTTACCCGTAGGTCTCTAAATGATCCTGTTCAATTATAGGAGAGTTTATTAGTTTTTTATTTCGTACATACTTATTTATTTAATTGGGCGTTTCATTCTACCCTTGATTCAAGCCCATCGTGTTCAATTTTTAGCTGCATTATGATCTGCAATGCTGCCTTTTCCCCAAATGAAAATTGAAGTGTTCGTGATGAGACTATATAATTCCAAAGAAATTGTATACTCTATCATACTAATTCTTTCTGGACTCATCTAACTTGTAATAATGTGTCCGTCCACTTCATTATCTCTTCGCCCTAAACGGGCAAAAATCACCTCGTATAACCACAGCAATGTTTTTACCCGGTTATGTAGCAGATATACCATTTTTTTACCAGAAAACATTCAAAGCGATATCAGATTAAATGACGGAATTAAATGTATGATGTTGTAAAACCATACATAATTGTTATTGAATGTGATATTTCCATGTTATAGGACCTGAGCCGTCTTACTTTCATTCAATTATTAAGTTCTAATAGTACTCATTCTCCTATGGTGATATCAAGTGAATCTTATGCTGTGCTTTTCCGTATGATTACTGTTTCCTTTCCTGAGGTACTGGGATTAACCTTTTCATTTTTTAGTGCAGCTTTACATTTCCTTTATTTTCGCTGACTATTATCCCAACCAGCTCTTCTTCTTACTTTTGGTCATATTTGTAGCTTAAGAACACAAAAACGGCTTCATCCGCGTATTCGAAAACCGCCCTATATATCGTTTCTTTATCCCCTTTATTACCTTCGCTACGTAATAAGTAAAGATCAAGAGCAAGAACAGCTGCCCTGATCCTTTTATAATGTTGATGATATTCCCCTTACTTTCACCATAATTTATCTGTTCTGCTCACCACTTCTTTTGATACATAAGTTTATCAGCCTCGCATTTCTTCAAAATGAGCTGAATTTGCAAATGTATGCATCTAGTTAATGGAGAGTAATCTTATTTATATCTCTTTTTTTCGATTATTTAAGAAATGAATTTTATTTTCCGGTTCTTGTGTCCACTTCAATACTACATTCTTTCCGTTCTTTCTATTTAGATGTCTCATTGCGCTGTTCCTTCTAAAATAATACTTAACTTAAATGGCGGAGTTCTCTGCTTTTATTATTTCATGCCCTGGTCTCAATAGTAATTCTCTTTGCATTGATTGATCGGTTTAACTCCTTTAGAGACTAAGGTAACACTTTTGCTTTCTCAGTACCTTATGTTAACACCATTCCTGTGGATCAGCTCGGAGAGTGCATTTAATGGAACGTGTAACAACTTCCCCTTCTTGAAACATTAGAATGTCTTATTTTACAAGAATATCCCGGCAAGCTTGTGCTGCTTCCTAGTGCAATATTTCTCTAGTTATAACTATTTTATCGGGTCAGGATAAATACATGTATGGATGAATAATTTACGGAACGGCGTTTCGAGAATTGATTTATCAGCTAAGAGGTAGTTAAAGAGCCCGTCAACTTCATTTCCCTTAAATGCAAACATAGCGCTCATTATTATTCTGTGAATTCATTGATACTTTATAAACAAAAATGAAATATCTAGGGTGTCAACACAAGATGCTTCAGCCCTCACATTATTTTCGTCATTCAGTTAGCCGCTAATATCGCCTCATATGGTCAACACTGCCACTAGGAGGATGAATGAATTCAAATCCGTTTTAGAGAAATAATGATATTTTACAAAGATATACTATATATTTATTAAGAAGGCTCTACATATTTAAAAACATATATCTTCTCTTAACAGCATGTTGCATGATGAATTTATTTATGAAAAGT
This sequence comes from Ceriagrion tenellum, assembly GCA_963169105.1. Classification (NCBI taxonomy): domain Eukaryota; kingdom Metazoa; phylum Arthropoda; class Insecta; order Odonata; family Coenagrionidae; genus Ceriagrion; species Ceriagrion tenellum. The sequence goes on from OY720641.1 coordinate 61,745,224, forward strand.
ACTTTTGGGATTTTCCGTTGGCTTATTTCCAATAGTACAAAAAGGTTAGACGCTTAAGCGTCATCTTCAAAAGGATGAAACTTGAGCGTCTAAACTACTGGTTCAATTTAAATTAAACCTGAGGAAAAATATCTAGAGGATTTATTCATGCTTAACCAAGGATTTCTCAGCACTTGTCTCCTGAAAATTCACGCCTAAATTCACCGAATCTGGATGTTACATTTCTCTTTCTTATCATTCGGTGATGTAAGTGGTGCCACAGGGTCATTGGTGATATTTGACACTTCTAAGAATATTTACATTTTTTATCTAATTTTGTACTTCCTGCATCCAATTACATATATAATACTTGATCGGATATTTTTTTTAGAGAAACTTTGTTTTCTTTCTCTCCTCGAATTACTACTGCCTTTTCCAGCTCTTTGTATCGTGGCCATTCACCTAAGATTGGGCGGCAGAAAAACACAGGGTTTCCATCCACGTTCTTGCGCATTATCGCGTAAGTAAAGTTTTTTATAGCATTATTGTTTACTTTTGGTTGTAAAAGATTCTAAAATGTAAACGAGTGAAAGGAACTAAAATAGGAGTGTGAACTGAACGAGTGAAAATACCTTAATCGAATACTCTACTGGTGCTTTCTGCTTCTGCGATTACGGAATTTGAGCTTATATGCCTACTACTGCATTATTAAAGGAAGGTTTATTGGTCCGGCGTCGCCCTAGATGCGTTTGCCCCAATCGCTTTCTTCTCCATTTTATTTGTTCAGCATATTGCTACTCGAATCTGAAATTGGTTTCACGTCGAACGATCAAACAGAGACATCAAAATCAAGGTTATCAAACGCTCAACGAGTCCAAGCGTTCGGAAGCAGCTCTCAGAATGAGGCAATAAAAATGTACTTCCCCCTTTCGCAATAAGTCCGTACCGCATCACTCCCTCGATTCAAAATCCACTTGGAGGTCGAGGATAATGTCTGAATGATTGAAACTTGGGAAAACCAGAAGCGTGGTTTTAATTCTATGAAGAAATGGATGAAGAGGCATTCATTTGACGATTCGATCAGATCATGCTAGTGTTAGAGTAACCCCGAATATATTATTTTGACACTACGTTGTTTATCTTGAACTGATAGAAAAGAAAAATAGGAAGATGTATACAACCTAATTGATTGGAAAATAATCAACCTTTCCACGGGCTATTAGTAATTATATATTAAACTGAGCGAACTCTATTACTAAACACATACTTTCTCATACACTTCACATTTATCCTTTGTCTCTCTGGACCCTTGTTTCTTTTTGCCTCTTTTTGATGGCTGGTGCATTAAACTTTCCTCCCTTGCTTGTAAAGTAATGAGGTAGTGAATACACGTGGTGTTTAAATAGTTACATACTTCTCTTCTTCACATTGCCTTCTTCCTTTTACTGAGCATTTTGTTGTCTGCATTAGCTTTCCCTAGTTTTCTACGTTTATGTTGGTGAGAGCAGAAGATATGATGAAATCATTCGTTTTTCGTTCCATAAAAGAAGGATAGCGTGAATATGAATAGTCGGGGAGAGATTTGTGTGGTAGGTTAGTTTTATTTTGCTAGCATTTGGTGTTAAATCCTAATTTTTAATTAATTGAAACGCTCCGTCATCTTAATATTCTGAGTTTTGTCCTTAACTTCCCTGCTTTTATATGTTTCCATTACACGCTGCCTCAAAGGGCCTCTAGGTAATATTTACATCTTTCACATCACTCTCACCAATTTTAATTCCATTCAAGGGGGCATGGCATTTAATTTAATGACAGCATACAAATGAATGGCCTTATTTCATGTACTTTAGTCATAGTATTTTGTAGGTTTTTCATCTTAGTCAATTTACCCTGTATAAAAACTACTTTTTATTTTTTACTTTATTACGCCTGTTGCTGATTATAATATCGAGCGAGATTTATCAAGTTAGACCTCTTTAAATACTAAGTATGTTCGGCAAATCTTGAAGAAAAATGTTTAGCTTAATGGTAATATATGATTCTCTTTGTAAGAGTAATTTCGTTGAATTGATTAACCTCGGTTTCAGGACTGTGTGCAATTTTACAGGACATACACATAGTTGGAGTGCAATATATTTTAGGAATTTTGCAGTAAATTGCTCATACTTGCTAAAGCTCTTACAATAATACGTGCAGGATCCAGCTCGTCGGAGGATAATTCGTGATGAAGATAATGCTTTTGTTTATCGGCTGGGTTCCACTATTGCAGTGGCAGAGGAAAATTAATTTATAAAACTACTCAGCGTAATTGTTCATTTTCTACACACATGTTCCAGCACGTGCGAGAAGAATAGATGAGAAAGATTGTGGTTTTTTACCTCACTTAAGGAAAAGGAAGAAAGGATGTCGGGAAACACGGTGGGTCGTGCGAGAGCTTTATTTGATTCACACGCGGTAACATCTTGCGCGAGTCGAAACCGTACCGGAGGAAAGCAATCTCCCGCAGTTCCACTGGAGGCAGGAGGAGGAGTAGGCAAGAATGAGGAGAAAGCTTTGCGACTGGGGAAGGAAAAATAAAGCCACGAAGCTTTCTGAGGGATGGTTGGACGGAAGGAGGACTGGGAAGGGTAGCTTCGTTCAAGGATGGCGGGGTATGGGAAGGTTTTTTTTTCCTCAAGGATGCGGTGGAAGTAAGGCTTGAGGGTTTCAGGGGAAAGCTTTTATTGCCTGCTGAGGTTTGAAAGATATGGAATCGGTTGAGTGGAGTGTTGGAGGAGGTAAAGGAACTCGCGGAGGCGGGAAAAGGAAAGGAGCGGCGGAATGCCATCCCGACGCACGAGCAAGTCTTCAGTCTTTCTTAATGACTCTTCGTCGCACCTGCTCTTCTCTTGGTCGCCATGAAACCGCAAAAGAACAATGCAATCTTTTTATTATAATCCCAACCCTTTCCTGTTTCCTCCTCCTGCCTTGCAGTTTCCCGCAAATTTCTTCTCCTTCTCTCTCGCTTCCCACGCCTAAAATGTGCGGCTTAGACCAGGGTAAGGTTATTAGGTTAGACCTCTTATATACTGCGCCGTCACCTGAGGCTACAACATGCCCTTCATCATCATAATCATTATAGATCGTGCAAGTCTAAGATTGGTTGACTGCTGCCCTTCATCCTTCCCTACCTAATTCTGGGTCTCTTACTTCCTGATAGCTCTTCCTATGTTCTTACCTCTTAATTTGGTCTATTTACTTATTTCTGGGCCTTACTCTGGGGAATTTTCCTGCAGTTTGGCCTTCATTTATGCTCTTCGAAGCCCATTATGCCTCAGAGTGTGTTCAATCAATCTTGTTTATCTATATTAATGAAGTATAAACTTATTTTTTCTTCCACTGACTTATTTTCAGAGTAATTCACTTTTCCACACAACGGTGTCTTCACCTAATACCGTTGTGTCGAAACATGTTGCACCAAGAAAATAAACCGGTGGAAGAAAAGTTTATTTTTCATTAGTGAAGATCAGCTTCCACATAGTTGACCTAAACCATGTTGAGCATAGTAAAACCATGGAACCTGATTCTTCTTTTCTGTATGGCGTTCCACATGATCCTTTCCCACTTATAGACTTGACTTTTCCCTCTATTTTACCTTCAATTATGTTCTTTCCAAATCCATTGCATCCCACGGTGTGTCTAATCCAACTAGTTTTTCTTTTATGTATGGTGTTCTATATGATTTTTCCCTCTTCTTATCTTCTGTAAAACTCATCATTTCTCATTTTTTCTGTCCATTAACTCCTCAGTAACTTTATTCAGCACCATGTTTCGAAGACTTCTAGTCCATTATGGTCACCATTTCCTATGGTCCACGTTTTAGTGTCGCGCTCCGCCAGAATGTTTTTACATATTGTTTCCTAGTTTTTAGCCCTATCTTATTAAGCCCTATCCTATCTATCAAAGCAATTATTTTCTTGACCACAAACGCCTTCTTAGCTTGAGATAATCATCATATGATATGCGATGTACCTATTCCGTCCCACGTGATGGTTTCTCCGAGATAGGTGAATGATTTATTTGCTCTAATATCTCTCGTCTCAGCGTGAATTATGCTTCCAGATTTTTTTTCACACTTAGGTTTTAGGCTACATATTAATTATTTTCATGTTGTGTTCTTAGAGAACTTGGTTCACAACATTTAAAGACCTTAAGTATCATCTTGAATTCCAGCTATGACTGCGGTATCATTTGCGAAACGGAGTATATTTATTCATTCTCCGGTTTTCTTTACTCCGTCTAATCTTACACATTCACCGTCGTAAAATGAATTGTTTAAAATGGTATAATTGATAAAGTAGAATATCACTGGTGGGAAAAATTTTTTTTACACAATTTGCAAAAGAACAGGAAATAGGAAAATTTCAAATATGGATCCATTGTAAAATTTGTAGTGTACGACTTACTTGGTTTTTATGTTAACAGTAATATGTAAGAATCAAATCATTCCATGCGCCTAAAATCAAGCATTTGTAGACCTCTTCCTCTTATCGGGTATCTTACGCGCAGTGTGATTAATGAAAAATGTATAGGTACATACATACATACCCATCACGCCGTTCTCTTTCGGGTTAGGCACAGTCAAAATGTTTTACTCATTAATACATAATTATACACCTAACTCTGCTTCAATAATTTCCTCCATACTGACCTATTCTTGCATATCTCTTTTGCCTCATTTACCAACATACACTGCTTCATACACGCCCTCCTGTTTTTAAGTCTCCTACTATTCCTCCTCCTAAGAATTTCAACCACATTCAACCACAACTTTCTCGGCCTACCTCTACCTCTCACACCATTCATTCTATTCTCATATATCTGTTTCGTTATTCAAATCTTATCCATTCTCTCAACACGGCCAAACCAACGAAGCACATTCCTCTCATACACGTCTATTACTGGAGCATTTATCCCACATTTATTCATGACCCACTCATTCCTGACCCTATCCATCCTACTCTTGCCGCAAATACTCCTCAGATAACTCATACCCACGGTGTTTAGTCTACTCTTATGACTCTTGACATACCCATGTTTCATTACCATATAACAAAGTGGGGAGAAGTACACTTTTGTACGTGGAAATTTTCGCTTCCTTAGACAAGCAGTCATTCCTTGATATGCTCCACATGCTACCTACCACTTTCCTTCCAGAATTCGCACGTCTCTTTATCTCCTTATCCATTCTTCCATCTTTTGCATACATCTTACCTAAGTACACAAAATCATCCACCAGTTCAATTACTTCACTATTCGCCCTCTCCATACAGTTATTCTCCCCATTCTCCTTATCAAAAACTACTATTTTTGTCTTGCACGCATTTACCTTCAATTCTATTCGCTCCGTTGATTCACAAAACTTATCTAGGAGTCCTTTAATCCCTGTTGACTGTCTGAAATCAAAACAGCATCATCCTTATATAGAATAACTCGAAAGTTTACGTATTTATTTATTTATTTATTTTCACTGCCCCGAATACAGCACATTAGGCCATTTTACGTCGGGTGAACAACAGTAACAACGGACGAGACACAGACACCTATGTCCTGGGCAGAAAATATTCTACCCAGGCGGGACTCGAACCCGCGACCCTCGGGTTAGCAGGCGAGGACTTTACCCCGCCGCCACCGGGGCCGACAATATCCAATCAAAACACTGTCTTCGTTTCACTACATACGTCTCTAACACATTTATCCTTAAATACATTAAACAGCCATGGAGACATTACGCATCCTTGCTTTACACCCCGATTAATTACAAACCAATCACTCAGAACCCCGTTAACTCTTACACTTGCCTTACTATTGTCATATATCGCCATCATAACATTCAATAACTGCCCATTCACTCCATAGTCTCTCAAAACCTTCCATAACTTCTTTCTATTTAGTCTGTCATATGCCTTCTCTAAATCGACAAACGCACAGTACACTTTCTTTCGGACACTCATACATTTTTTATCACTTGCTGAAGTGCAAAAAGCTGGTCACTACATCCTCTCCCAGGCATAAACCCACACTGCACACCCCATATTCTGTCGAAAGTAATATTCCTCACTCTTTCGATTAATATTTTACTGAACACTTTTCCCGGGATACTCAATAAACTAATGGCCCGATAATTATTACATTCGGTCTTTCCTCCCTTCCATTTGTACAACGGAACGATAATAGTATTCTTCCAATCCGCTGGAACTACAGAAACCTGTAAGCATAAATTATATATTTCACGCAGCCTACAAATTAGTAATTTACACCCACACTTCAACATTTCACTGGATATCCCATCTATGCCTTCAGCCTTCCCATTTTTCAATATTCTCACAGCCGTTATGACCTCCTTCTCACTGATATCCTTTTCCATCCTCACAATCTCACATACCACTTCACAAGGCTCATCCTCAACGCCTGCAATATTATTGTACAATTCTACAAAATACTCCCTTCAGCAGTCTCTGATATTGCTCTCGGCCCACATGATCTCTCCACTTTTGTTCTTTACTTCATTCATTCCCCTACCTTCACCAATCATAGCCCTTTTTACCCACTTCCAAAAGAGCTTTCTATTACCTTCAAAATAACTCTGCATTTTGTTAGCTTCATCCTCACGCATTCTTTCTTTGCTCTCTTTCACAGCAATTTTGCATTCATTCTTTTTATTTCTGTAAATCTCACATGCCTTAGTACGCTCTTCCACAGATTTGGCAGCATTCATATTCTTGTACGCCTCTTTCTTTTCTCTGACTGCAATTTTCACTTCTTCATTCCACGAAGGCCTTCGTTCACCTATTTTCTTTCCATCACCATCACCTTTCGTTCTTCCAAACACTATTTTTCCACATACACTATCAGCATATTCCACAGTCACTCCTTTTAAACACTCTCATGCATCATTTACGTTCTCGTTTCTGATATGCGCGTCCTATTCTCTTTGCTTCAACGATAGAGCATCCTAAAGCATGCAACCATACCACATTCTTACCTTGCTGTCTAGCAACCTTTCCACTTTTACTCTCAACTGCTTAAGCGCAACATTCTTCCTTGGTTCCCACTTTCTGCCCATATTCACTTTGGAGAGTACCAAATAGTGGTCTGTTCCACAATCAGAACCCCTCATCACTCGCGTGTCCCACACTAACTCTCCCAATCTCTCATCATACACAATAAAATCAATCATGCTTTTACAATCACCCCTTTGCCAAGTATACATATGTATTCTTTTATGTTTAAACCATGCATTCGACACAAACAATCCTTTTTCCAAGCACATACTCACCAAGTTTTCACCATTATCATTCACTCGGGGGTCACCAAAAGCCGAACCACTCCCTCAGATGCATCCCGCCTCACACCAACCCACCCATTCATGTCACCTATCAAATTTATTCTCTCACCAGGATCACATTCATTCAAAACCTCTCTCCGTTTTTCCCAAAACTCATCTTTCACACTGTCACTCTCTCCATCCACTGGTGCAGAGCACGCCACGATCACAACTCTCCTAATACCTACTTTCATGCGAACCCAGAGCAATCTAGGGGATACTAACTCGTACTTCCTTACTAGCAACTTAGCTCTCTCATTAAGAATAGTCCTACACCTTGACTGCCGTCTACATTATCTTCAACTCCTGACCACAATGCCAGATTACCGCCATCTAATGTAACAGCATCCCGCCCCTTACGCCTAGTTTTAAATACACACAAAACATCCATTCATCTCACTTTCATTTCATTCAGCAACTGATACTCCTTTCCAAACACTTCTCTCACATTCCAAGTACCGACAGTCCAGTTTGTTTCCAGTCCGTATCTTGATGGGCTAACCTTATTCAGCTTCCGCCGCCCATCGTGGCTTCGGCTGTCCGAGGCAACATTTTGACGTATAGCAGTAAGTTGTAATAGAGTATGTAAGGTTACCAGCCTTTGCAGTCCCCGCACCACGTGCAGCTTTCCCTGCTATCGGTTACGGCGCTCTACCGGTCAGCTTTGGCACATTTTTGCTAGTATGCCACAAGAGAAACCAAATCTTAGTAATACCCTAGGCCCGCTTTCCCTATTCTGCTCAAGCTAGGATCCCTTCTGAAAGGACTACCTTGAGAGCCAGCATACTGTTTCCCGCGACCCACCACTAGGAGGTATATGCGGTGTACTGACACACCGGGTCACAAAAAAATGTATAAATCATTAAAAAACGGTATCAAGATAATTTTAAAGGAGTGTATCTATTTAGTAAAATTTCAAAGTGTTGACACTTGTCTCGAACTTAATGTAAGTACAACACATTTTTGAAGCCCTTAGAATTATATTGTGATATTCCCGCATGTATAAGAGTATTTTGGTATTAGCTTGATTAAGTAAAATAATTCATTGGCAATGTGATTTATTTCTTCTTAATAAAGATAAAAAATGTACTCAAATGAATCTTTTTGCGATTCCAATTTTATTTTATTATTAATTTATCTGTAATTAAAAGCATGTTTGTTCATAATAGCACATAAATACAAAAATATATTATTAATTATGCTGTTTCTCTAATTATGGTACAAATATGAGTAATTTGGCACAAAGCAACGCAGAAGGTCATAAAAAAGAAAACTTTGAGCTCATATTCACGCCGATAAATTCATTTTCTTGGGAAATTGAACCAGTCATGAGTTCAGATATTTTCACGTTGGTAGAGAGTTGGTTTCGGATTGGTGAGAGTGTGTACCCATACCTGGTATGAAAATTTTAATACTGTTAACATCTCAAAAAGAAACTTAGTTAATTGAATTAGACAGAGTTGATTATAAAGATAAGTGCAATATTGTGTTATTGGTTTCCCTATCTATGCTAACATTCATTTCCACTCGAAACCTTGGCGTTTGCTGTAGCCTAATGGAATCATTTTGAATGAATAACTTAGCCTTAATGACAGATAAATGAATTGTTATATTTACCAATAACGATTTTAATGCACAGACCAATCTTGACTTTCGGTATAAGGCCATAATACGCGGAGATAGGAAATAGGAGTTTGAATACACTCTAACCACTGAAACTTATGGGACATAATTTGTAGCCCGACATTCATAAACGGAATTTTCCGACCAGGAGAATGCTCTATCAACACCACTTGGGCATCGAAGATGAATACCCTGGGGTGGAAGCGTCAGCTGGTTTCAATTGTTATACCTTTGCCGAACGAGCGCTCAATTCCACGCACAGTAGATCGGAGCCTCCATTGTCATGGTGAATCATTCCTTAATCGTTCGATTTAGTACAGTTTTAATTAGCATGAGTAAATGGATCAAGATAAACCAGAATATTTGCGAGTGAGTGAACTTTCGACTACGCCAGATGAACACGTGCGGATAATAAAATCGTCATGTTAAGACAAAAAAGCCATTTTCCACTGAAAAGAGTCACTGGGACGGACATTTATGAAGCGCATGAAATTTTCCATGCCGAAAGTCAACAGATGCTGTGAGAGATTAAAAACAATAATACTAGAAATCCTGGTACCTCGTGGAAATAAATTAGTTTTAACCCATGCCTCAATTAACGTTTAACAAAGCCCAGTAGAATTAATTCAAATTATATATGAGGAAACTGCAAGAAAAAAGGACATGGGTGCATAAATAATGTACTTGGGCTAAACTATGGATTAATTGTACTTGAAAACAATTCTGGGAGAATTAAGTCGACTGCGCTATTACGAATGAAAAATGTATATTTTTTATTATTTGAGTATTTAATAGCTGACAAATAATTGATAGGAACTTAGCAAGTGCTACGGATCTGGTTTGTAAGGTAGCTATACGAATTATGCTTCACGAGGCCCTGCGTTCGAATGTCTAACTTAAGTACCAGGAATTGGGTCACCGAATTACGCTTTTCCATGCAAATAATACTCTTAGAGTTCTAAGCATTAATGAAATATTTGTCAATATGCAGTACTGTTGACCTATTTCATTGCTTAGTGAATAAAACTAAACCAATTGATTATAATTATATATCTGCTTCGTTAGAATTCGGAAGTGTTTGGTAGATAACTTTATTGAAGTGTTATTCAATACTTCGCTTTTAATGCCAATTTCATTTTGTACATTTATTTAAACTTGGTAATTTATTATTGATTAAGTCACTATTACATAACTTTGAGTGTATTTGTGTTAACTTCAATGAATTATACATCAGTGCATGGCTTTGATCACTAATTTTATTTCAGATTTATGGAAAAACCAGGCAATTTTTAAGTACTGTTATGGCTACACAAACTTTTATGGAAGGTCTCTCATCACCCATTATTATATTAGTTTACCTATAGGTCCTTAATTAACTGATTTCATGAGAGAAAACCACACGATTTACTCAATTCTAATTAATTCTGCACTCAAATCAGAGAAAACTGTACGAGCATATGATTACAATTCGGTTGTGTAGAAACGTGTACATTTGAATATCATGATAAAAACCGTCACTCATATGATACTTCTAACACAGAACTAGCCTTCAGTTCTTAAAAAAAGTTTTCCCTCTATCAGTTTCATGCTAAGTGTTTTTCCATCAATCGTTTTGTTTAGATCTCTCAACACTCATTATTATCAGTACACCTATAGGTGGTTATTTTACTGATTTCATGAGGGTACATCACGTGGTTTCCTTTATTTTAATCAATTCTGTATTAAAATCAGAGCATATTGGTTGAATATTTTATTACAACTAGGTTGCGTACAAACATATTCATGTGAGTGCCACGAGGAAAAGCGTCACCTCTCGTCACAGAGCCAAACTTCAGTTCTTAAAAGAGATGTTTCTTCTATTGGTTTCATGCTAAATGCTTCCCAATCAGTCGTTTTGCTACACGTCCCACATTTTTTTATAAATATCTTAAATCATCTCAGTTGCCATACGTGCCCCGATGGTCCACGAATGTCTCTTGAAAAATCGTCATTCCATTGGTGACACACAGTAAAAAGCGAGGGCATTAGTGTAAAAGGAAAGCCATCGTTTCAATCGATCGAGTATTGGAAAAGTGCCTCCTTTAAGCGTTGGGATCAGGTGGCGACCTTCCACTTTCACCTCGACACGACTCCAGCGCCACCATGGCCGAGAGGTTGCTCTATGAGTGCCTAGGTTCCAAAAATATTAGATCGCTTCAATTGAACCGTTGGAAGCTCTGAACATCGTTCCCTCCCAAAGCGATTTGGAACTTGAGAGGCACGTTACAGTAATTGGCACGATTTAAGATGTGATTCGGATGTTTTGGGAGGTTACTGACTGCTGATGGATTATTGGGCACGGAGAAAATGTGTGTGCAACACTTCTAAGCGCATGATTTTCAACTTTTCCAGCAAAAAAATCATTTCCCCCTTCCTTCTCTTGCTCACTCCCTCCAATTTGACCTTATCTTAAACTACCAATTTCCCTTTCAAGATGCAGATATATACAGGTACATTATTGTTGCTCGATGACTGACAAATGAGGGTGAAGTCTTGAAATTCGTTGAAATCTTTATCGACTGAAATAAATTGCTGTGGAATGATATACTTTCATTTTTTGGTATTGTAAACATGAAAATTTCCTCTGGGTTAAACCTGAAACCATTTGTAAAAAATTATATTATTCATTATTCAATTTAATTATTCATTAATATTTTTTGACGCAAAATATTGGAGTCTCTATTATTAGATAATTATTAAGCTATGCTTGTAAAATTATGACCAAAATCTCTGGTAGTAAGATGATATTCCGTCAAAAATATAAAAAAATTCTTTTTATTGTTGATAGACTAACATATAGATGCTATTTGTAATGATAGCAAAATTTTAACATATCTGGTGAAGTACAATGATGTTAGCTATGAGGTTGCCGTGGAAATTTTGCATGGGCCATGATTTTGTGTATAAACGATATCATAAACACAATTGATCTGAGTCTAAAATAGAGATTTGGGTATATTTTCTAATAAATTTCATACAGCAAGAAATATTGACACCATAATTGACAAAATTGGTTCAGCTTTGTACTTTGTTTTCCTAATACATACTGCTTTATTAAAATATATTTTGATCGAATTAGATGACCCTACTCAAACGCCTCAGTATTGTCTACTGCCGACCTTTATCATACTTCTTACCGGCCACTTAATGGACTTTTTGACTGTTAAAATCGTTCTACTTATCTTCCTTCACAGTGGAGTGAACTGCATCGATGTGATTTGATCTTCACCATCTTCAACACATCAATTGAAAAGCTTTCATCACCAGTGTGCTCTTGTGTGTAGGTTCAGCTACACCACATGCAATATGCCTGACTTTTTGACTAATCTATCGGTAGAATAATAGAAAAAAAGTGGGTTTCTCATGTAAAATAAGGAACAAAATAAGAAAAAAAGACTCTCGGGGTTCTATGGTAATTTACATTCAATGATTTTTTTCTTTCAAACTCACAAAAACTCACGTTCTCCGTCTGATAATGCCCAAAAATCATTAGCTTCCCAAAATCCATTTACTACATCGTCTTAAAGGAAATTGTGCTTAAATATGAGAAAAATCTCTCATTTTGGGATACGTTAATGATAACCTCTCATATCATAAGGCACAAAATTTCTTCAAACTTTTTCTGAAAATGTTTTCTTTTCATTTATATTCCACGACGAACAAATGCCTGTCCTCTTTTCTAGTTTGATTCTCAACAACTGACTTTTTTTTCTTTCCATTAATTATTCCTCTATGAATTTTCTCATCGCATTTCATTTTATTCCAGCGATACTTTATCATAATTCATCCTTTTTCTTCTCTTTTCTTTTGATGTCACCTTTTCATCTCCAAGATATTGTGCCCAAAGTCTGTATACCGTTTTACTCCTACTGCTGAACAGTGTCACACAGATTTTTCAGTACCTTTTGGGACATCCATAACTTTTGTTTACGCTTCAACTACCTCAAAAAGTACTTCATTGGTAAATTTATATTTACTGTATTGTCGTTAAATAATGATTCTTGAATTTAGAGTAAGAATATTGGCAACCATTTGCTACAACTCTTTACAAATATTAAAATAATTAATCTATAGTGAAAATGGAGTTAAGCAAGAATTCTTATGTACATAATTAATTTCTTTAACGTTCAAAATTGTTTGAATTTCTTTATTTTGAGGCCTGAAACGCAGAAAAAGCGTTTTGTATTCACCCTGCTAAAAATTCTGTATAGTTTTGTTAGATATACTTTTACAGACTTTCTTAAAAGTTCTGTAGAAATTTCTTAAACTATTTAAATGCCATTTTACGGAATTCCCTACGACACTCTGCAGAATACCTTAGGATATTCTGCAGAATATCTTAGGACGTACTGTTGAATTCCTTAGGACGTTTTACAGAAGCCCTTTGGCGCTCTATTGAACTCCTTGCAAGCTCAAGGAAACCTCACATATTTCCGTAGATTTGCTGAAGTTCTACAGAACAGCTTGTAGAACTTCTGTAGAGTTATTTTGCCCTACAGAAAATAACTCTACAGAACATATGTTCGAGTTAGGCTCTCATGTTCCGCGCAGATCCTTAGAAAAGGAACTAGTTCTGAAGAAAGAGAGTCGATTTCTGTAGAGTGCCTTACGCTCTGCAGAACAGCTTCTAAGGAAATTTTGAGCAGGGCAGAATCTTTTTATTAAAAGATCATAAAATGAAGCATGGACAGCCTATCACAGAAAGACAGAAGCATGGCTAGGATTTTTAACTTTGAAATTACTTTCGCCAATCTTCATCTTCCTAAGCTACTGTTTTATTATGCTCCAATCACATGGGGAAAATCATTCATTGCTGTTTTGAGTTGCTACCCATTACTGTTCGGAATACATTTCTATATTTTCTCAGTTATCATGTCACTAATGCACTTTAATCACAAGGTTTTTGATTAACGTTTTGTAAAATCTTGTTTTGATCATATAAGTCATTGATGGCTTTTTTCCAGCTTCGTTATCCTATTTTATTGCTGCAATGATCCAGTTGAAATTCAAAAAGTAATTCACGCATGGTGGCATCATGTAAAATAATAGTAGCTAGGCCTGCAATACTCGAAATAATTAAGATTTTCTGTCAGATTTTTTCCGTTCCCCTCCATGGGTATACAGAACTTGAGCCTAATCACGTCACCACTAAGATACATAGAAACTAAAGTCACAAAGTGTGTGCGCTGAATTTTTTTTGTTAAAAAAGAACAATATAATAGCCTCATACGACTTATGGTTTGGAATAAACGATAGTATTTACCCACAAATAATGTGATCCATGAGCATGGGCTTCCATGGATATGAACTTAGACAATTGATTCAATTAATGGGAAAAAGATAAATTTTTTGGTCCATTTTTTCAAAAGTGATTAAAAATCAAGAGTATTAAAAACAGACATTAATAAACACATAAATGTGGGTGTGTTTTTGGTCAAACTTAATTGAAACATAAACACACTGCATGAAAGTACGATAATAGGTTGGCACTAAAAATAATAATAAAGGCCCAACTCTTGGTGGTTGACGATTTGCTTATCCTGGTGATAACAATTTAATATAATTTTCCGAGCTCATTTGAAATTCAAAAGTATCGCGTTTATTTAACATTCACCCGAACTCAAGATCATTAAATATGACTTTTATTTATTTTTTGTCTCTGCGACTTCTGTTTTGTCGTTCATTAAAATCATGCCGTCGTACGCCCATACCATTATATATTTATTGATTTAATACACTCATAGAAATGTCATCCAGGAAAATTGACTATTTTAGTCGTAGTGCCACGCGTTAAAAGAATTTATGGATCAACTTTTCATTAAAGTCCTTTACATTTGCAGTACGTAGTAAGATATAGGATTTCGGCAAACGTCCAATGCTAACCAGTTCACCAATTTTATCATTTTATTCTTTTTCCCCTTTTGCTTAGGTTTGTACTGGAATGAAGTCATCTACGTTAACCGGGATGGACCGGGTACAGTTTTTGAGGTTTTTTAGATTTTGTGTACTCGTCTTTCTTTTTTGCAGTGGGACTTTTGCTGAAGAAATTTTATGTACGAACATTTCGTTTTATATTTGATTAATTGGCTATTCAACCGCAATAAGTTCAGTAACTCAAAGGGTTAACTTTGTTCTACCTTCACTCCACGAATTGGAGTGAAGTTAGCTTCACTTGAGCTTCACCCGATTCGTTTAATGCTCGGGAACTTCATATAAAATATATGCTCTTGGGAAACGCCGCTCAATCCTGTGTGCTTATTAGATATTTCATAGCATATAATTGAGTAAATCTCAAAGCTAATGCAACATTCATAGCATATTTTGTTGGCAGTTGCTTTTCTTGATTCCTTATGGTTATATGGAAGATGGTATTTCATCCTCCGGCCATGGGCGTGATTTTGGTTCTTAGACTGTCATGGGCAGAGATTGCCGTCGGAGTCCTGGTTGATAGGTAGATTATAAACCCTTAGCAAGCACTTTGCGTCAGCAGATATATATACTGCTAGTATTGTCTGTGTTTTTGTCATGTTATCACTTTATTTTAATAGCTTCATCAAGTTAAATTATGCTAAGAAACCATAAACCTCCCCTTTTAACTTTGAACAAGTATTTCTTCATTAGCAACATTTTCACTTTCAAAATATTTTGCTCACTGCAACCTCTTGCCCCACCCGAATGACATTTTCCGTTAGCTCAACCTCCAGGTGACATCCAAAAAAATGGAAAAAAAGGAATCCAGAAAAATAGTAACCAGAACAAAGGTAACATATAAAATATTTTTCGATGTTTTATATTCACCCCTAAAACTTCATATTTTAGACCTAACAGAGAATAAAAATTGTTTAATATTTATTTAGTATTCTCGACGGATATTCAAAAATAATTAAATAGCAATTTCATTAACCACAACAGCAAAAAAGTTGCAATCTTGTAGTGATAACGTTATCACGCTAAAGACAAACCTTGTGTAACCAAATGGAGGTGAAAATCGTAATGGTTTGAGCAGATTTAGGTTTTACCAACGGTTGTCCAGTACATAATCCAACGTTCGTCGTCTACTAGTATCTTCCGTCAGTCAACCATCGCTTTACAGATTCCAAATATTCGTGTTTGTACCACATTCATCCACTTGCGGCAGTATTTTTTTCTTGCCAAAGCAAATTTCACAGATCTCCAAGGTAATTTAAAACATTAAATTACATCACATTACGCGACAGAAACTCCGTGGCTCCCTTTATGGAATTTGTAGCAGAAAAATTTGATCCAAGAATAAAATAAGTATTCTGTTATAAAATTGAGCGTTGTAGAATGCATAGAAAAGTAGAAGTAGGTGAAGATCAGTGAATGTTTTTACCGGTTGTCTTAATACAGTGAAAAATCTAGCCTTTTAATTTTTGGGAAGATCTTTTCTTTTTAAAATTTTCTCCGTCGGCTGCTTGCTGATACGCCAGAACTTTCTGCTTTACAAAGAAAAGCGTACATAAATGGCCATCGGAATCCGTTTTTTTTGAGTCCTCATTCACGAAAAGTTGCTATCAGTCCTCCTTCAAAAAAAATAATGAGCTGACCGTACAGTAAAGAAGTCGCTTACCGCATGAAAGAGGGTTACTTTTTTGCTTTCTTTCCATGCACAACGGTGCTTATCCTTATAAAATTCCCGATATCGGACTCATGTAAGACCATCATTTTCCTTAACCCGCTTTGAGACCTGCGATATTTGGGTGTAATCAACATGTCATATCTCTTCTTAGAGAATGTAAAAAAGGTGGATTTACTGTTCCAAGAAAAGTAAATCACCGTTCAGACAGCCTACTTCTCACTATAGGCCTCTCCTTTTTCAATACCTTATTCAAAACCTCTTTCTTGTCCTTTGAGTTCCCCCCTTTTCTCCTTTCTTTCTCATTTCCTTCGTCACATTATTTAGCTCTGTTTGCCATCCCAGTGTGTCAGTCAACGTTGTCGCTCTTTCCTTTATTCAGAGGCTGGCATGCTTGGCAAGCGACAGTTACCACGCGATCGCACACAAATCACTCGTCAGTTTCATTTTTTTATCCATTCATCTTATATTTTTTTCTCAAAACATGTCCATTAAGCAAACCGGCAAGCGGTACGTTGTGTGAGACATTACCGTTGGCGGGGAACTACTAGAGGCGAGGAGTTTGACGGAAAAGTAAAACTACAGGTACACATACTATTTCAGTAGCAGTAATATTTTGAAAATTAATAACTTGTTTGAAAACATATTACATTAAAATTTTTTCAATGCAATAAATGTATGCATTCTCATGAAAGTAGGTTTTTATAATCCCACAATTCTCAAATCTTACCTTAAATCCGAACCGTGTCCTAATATCCCAATCCTATCATTAAGTCATAACCATAAATCGTACAAAAATGTATGCATGCCCATAAAAAGCGTCAATAATGAAGCCACGCCATGGCTTGTTGCATTTTTTTGCTTCAGTGAAGAAATTTTATTGAAGGCTGTAGTGGGATCTGTTAAAGTATTGTCCACCTTCCCGCGAGTATTGATGCTAAATTTGTTAGCCGGGATCCCTAGGCGGAAATCTTTCTCTAGTGAATGTATTTGGGTGCCAAATTTTCTAATAAGAAAATCGAAGGCAGCCTTAAATGATGGCTTCACACTATTTCAAAAGAGAAATAAAAATCATGTTCAATTCTTACCAGCATTGAAAATGACAACTGTCAAAGAAGTTGAGAACACTGTCAAGTGACCAAATGTAGTATGTAGTCGCAGACCAATTTAGTGCGATCACTAGTTGCGATGCAGCTTATCACATATTGCTTACACACCTAAACTTCCGAGTTTTAAAGACCGAGTACAAGTAATGATTTGAATATCTAGAACTATATCACGCATGTAGTGCACGATTAAGAAAATTAATTTACTCTCACAATTTGCTAATAAATATGTTTATTATAATAAAAACCATCATAATTTTCCTGTTTGCGTCAGGCAAAGACTATGATGTTCAATTCAACGGGATGGAATACAAAACTGTCTCTGCTGTTAAGATTTCCACCAATTAGCCCAATTCCTTGGTTGACTCAGTCATATTCGTAGGTTTCTTCTTAAAAGCCCCTTTTTCACTACAATTATTATACCTTTTCTTTATAGAGTATTTTCCAACACATTAACTCAACAATATTTTGGTCCATGCTTTAAACTCGCAGCATTCACTCATCTGTCATCTACTCATTCTGCTCACCTGACTCGTACTCATTCTCTCAACATGACCAAAGAGTCAAAGAACCCTTATTTTACTCATGTTTATCACCATTCTTTTATTACTTGCTCATTTTAAGCCTCAATCCTTCTTTTTACAAAAAACTCAGATATCCCTAACCCATTTCAATTACTTTTTTTTTACAAATTACTGCTACTCTTTCAAGCCTGAAAATGAAACGCCATAAGATTTTATGAAACACGCTGTAATTCCGTCACTTAATTTGATAGTTAATTAGTCCAATAGTGCGTTATTTTTTACTCTATCGTCATTTTTAAGCTTTATCAAAAGTGAACCCACACTCTCTATTCTCTTTTCACTCAGAACTGTTATTTTTGATACAGCAAAAGTTTGTACGAAGTTTCCGCCATTTTCTCTTTAACATCCCAAAATTTCAACTTACAATCATGATAAAATATGGTGAATTGCGTGGGATACTTTTCATGTAATCATTAAATTAACTATCAGTCACTTTTATGGCACAAATTTTGACTCATTCACTTTACCTACTCCCTATTCCCCACGTTATCTTTTCAGGCTGCTTTCTCTCATCATTCCTTCGTTTTCTCCACCATTCTTTACTCGAGCAATTTTTTTACTCTAGCCTCTTTATCATTCAGCTTAAGGTCCGCCGCCACCACTTTTTAGTATTAGCGTGGGCTCACTAAAACTTAGTGGCAAATGACTGTGGAAAAATCTAAGCAAAAATTGATAGGCTTGATTGATTTATTCCTTAGAGACCGTAACAATTTTCTTTCAGAATTGTTTGGCAATTTAAAGTAAAAATCTTCTAAAAATATTTTCAAATAATATTCTCTTTTGTTTTATTGTTATTGAAATAAATTCAGCGCTTTTTTATAATTATGCTTGATTAAAAAACAAGTGATAGTCTAGATGGTCCTTTCAGAATTTTCTCGTTGATGATCATGGCACAATTTATCTGTATCTCTGATTATATATATCTTACTCATACGGATTTCTTTTGCTGGAAAAGATGCAGGATTTCTGTCGTGCCCTAAATAATATATCAGATATCTATGGAAAAAAATAGTTCTGCCATTATGATTCCATACTGACGAGCTTCCATCCGTCGGCCAAAATCTTAATGGAATGATTCCTATTCCAAGTAAAATACGTTAAGTGAAACATATTTCACTGATTTATAATGCTATTGTAGCGTTAGATGCCAAAAGCTTCGATTAATAGTAGACATGCCCTAATAGTTTCGTAAAATGTGACGGCTGACTTTAACACTAAAAGGACGGCAGGGGTCATTTGACCCATTTTCACAATTCAAGTTAATTTTTCTCTATACAAAATATTTTCAAATTTTTTGAAACTTCTTCACTTTCTCCATTTCTACCTGAAATTATATAAACTGGCAAAAATTTTCACTCTTATCCTTTTTGCTTATATTTTGCAAGAGGTTATACATAGAAGGACGGCTGGGGGTCATTTGACCCACAACTTGTTTTAGCGCTGCATCTCCGTATTCCTCTTACCCTTAAGCTCTTCATACATTATGAAGATCATTATATTCTGTGGCGTTGTAGTGCCGTAGGTATAGTGCTTGGTTGTGAACCAGAGGGTATCAGGTATGATGCCGGGTGATGCCTCTAGATACCCATATCAGAAGAGTAACTTCAGTGACCACGAAATATTCTACATTTAGTGCCGGGTCCTACACCATATGCCAAGAGGAATATACAAGAGGCGTCAATGTTGAGCGCATTCCGCTTGTTGGTGAGTGACACCTTGTTAGACAACATTGTCAAATGTACTGTGGAGCATGGCAAGTTTCAAAACCCTGATTGATGCTTGTCGAGAGAGGAACTTGTTATATTGATCGCGTTGATACACGCAAGAGGCATCTTGTGACAGCGGCATATGTCTATAAAAAGCTGCCCGGATAAAACCTGGGGCTCAAAAATATTCTCGAGTGCAATGCCAAGGAATCGATTCTTGAATATAATTTTACATATCCGCTTCGATTCAAGGGCGACTCGTAGTCACACACTAAGGGCAGATAAATGTAGTTTGGCTTCTGAACCTTGGAACAATTTTGTCACCAATTCCCGAGCCTGTTACAATCCAAGTGAAAGCGTAACGGCCGATGAACAGCTCTATCCAATCAAATGCCGGTGTCCTTTCATACAGTAATTGACGAATAAAACGAACAAATTCGGAATCAAGTACTGGATTTTGATTGACGTGAAATCTAAATACTGTCTGAATGCATTTCCGTATTGTGGGAAAGATGAAGAGAGGCCATCAGATCAAGCATTGGGTGAATATGTTGCAATGAGATTGACTGAGCCTTATTCAGGCATAAATACAGTCATACTTGTAACAATTATTTTTCATCAATTCAACTGGCAGAAAACTTGAAAAAAAAGGAAAATTTCTCTTGCCGGAACCATAAGAAATAATAGGCGAGACTTGCCTCCAAATGAAATTGAATGAAATTGAAAAATGCACGAATAATGAAATTTACACAACTAGAGTATACAAAAACACTCAGGGTCATACTGTCACAAATTACCAAGCAAAAAAGAAGAAGAATGAACTTTTACTAAGTACCACTCACTCAGATGTGACGATTTCCGACACTAATAAAATAAAGCCAGACACCAGCCTCTTTTACAATAAAAACAATCTGGGAGTAGATGTTATGGACAGTGTGTGCCGGAAATATTCAACCCGATCAGCTACAAAGAGGTGGCATGTTCATGTATTTTTCAATATACTTGATCTGGCCTCGATAAATAGCTGGGTTCTCTATGGGAAAACTGCAAATAGTAAACTGAGTCGCAAGAAATTTATTCAAAAATGAGTCAAAGAAGTGTTGGGAAACTCATTTCCGACGTAACCCTCACCTTCATGCTCGATTCAAATAAACAAAAGTTCATCAAATACCATAGTCACATCCCTAAGAGCACAAAAGGGGAAAGGTGCCAAATATCTTCAAATTGTCAAAACAAATCATCAAGTTAATGTTTTCAGTGCAAAAATATTTTGTAGAAAGTGCGCCGAAAAAATAACCATGTGTCTGAAATGTTCGACAAAGTAATATTTTTTATTTTTTTATTGCAATGTATGAAAAAACCATTATATCTACCCACTGTAAAATTTGGAAGTATATCTTTTGTATCAAGTAATAATAATGCAATTTCGTGATTAGAGTGACTATAAATTTGAATCTTGCCCATTGAATGCAAATTGAATGTTTTTAGTATTGATAGATATGTATTGGAATACCATAATAATGCTTATTTGATTCGTTAAAGAATGCATATGAATAATACTGCAATAAAACAGACTGTGGGAAGATGAAACGGCTTTTAAATGATAAAACGAAGTTGGGGTCAAATGACCCCTTGCCGTCCTTCTAGGTAGAGCGAAACTCCCGTCCTCCTAGGCCCCCTTTGGAAATAATGCCAGCTATAATGACAGGTAAACATTTATAATAATACCGTGCAGTAAACATCATGCATATGAAAGGGGTATCTAGATATATTACGGAATATTTTTCTCATCTTCTCAACATATTCGGAGCCCACGTTGACGGGATTCAAAGAAATCCGATGTTTTATTTGGTCTCGTACTTCAGTTTATAATACTCATAGGCTAAAGCTTGAAATATCATCTTTTTCTGTAGCTCTGCAAATGTCTTTCTTTTCCCATCAATGTTTTCAATCGGTTATATCAATGCTGAACGCATCATAGATTCGTTTTCTTTTCTTCTTAGAGTTTTTGTCATTCAACATTTCTCTTTACCTCCATCTTCGTTATATGTAGATTACAAATTAATTCATAGCTATTTTAAACCTTTCGGCATGCATTACAACGCGCGTTACACCTAAAGCGATGATTATTGATGTATTTTCTTTAATGACTTTTTTTTGGCGTTATAAGTGTTAATTAAGAGTTTTTCTCGTGATTCTTTCATTTCCCGTGTTCATTACACCAACCAACTTTCCTTCGCTGTTTTTTCTCATCGTCTTTCTGCCTGGAATTTTCCCGGGCGACACTTGGGTCTTTATGGAGCCATGTTCTTCTTGAAAACCATTGTCAAATCCCCCTTTACATTCCATTCTGTCCTTGTTCTTACTCCTCTGCCTTGAAGCCTCTCCATTTCACTCGCCTCACTGTTGCTTGGCTGGGGGTAAGGAAGTGTAACAAAGAAAACTCCTATCCCTCTCTCTACTTGATGCATTAAAATTAAGTCTGATTCGTGTCCTGTCCTACTCTCCATTTTCCTATCCAATTTCCACCTTCTCGCCCCTCGACTTTCCTGTTCCATCTTTCCTTCAAAAACTTAGTCCCTTTCCCCGCGAGCAAAATTCCGGTTTAATCATCCGGTTGGATGCCAAACAATGACTCACGGGAGTGGAAATAAAAACTCTCTTTCCCCTAAATGTGAGAAATAAAGACAATGAGCTCTTTTTTATGGGCTCTGAAGAAAGTACGGTAAAAATGAAAGGGTGGGCAATAAATTCTTTCTCCTTGTTGACGGAATAATTAAATCTTGCGTCGCCATTTTCTCTTATTTTTTGTTACCTTACTCATTAGTTGATTGACGGCGTTAGGCTACACTTTTCATTTGGAATAAATGTTTCACTTCCTGTGGGCCTATCCACTCCTTATAATTTCCTCTCTTCTCCATGATATCCTAGTTAAAAGACCTTTATTTTTTTCTTGTACTTTGTATTAATATATGGTGGAAAAGTTTATCAGCATATTTAATTACAATAATTAATTTATTTTAAACATATTTATCATCCATAATATATAGAGCTGCAGTGCTGAAATTTTAGAGGTTTTATCACTGAAAGTGATTAGTTTGTGACGACCTAAGTTATATCATATTCTTATCTTAAATTTAGGACCCAGTTTAAAGTAGTGTATTTTAGAATTGATTTTTGCTTGGAGCAATGGATACCCTTATGTTGTTCATAATGTTAGCAATAAACGTTATAAGCTTATGAGTCAGGATGTTTTACTGTAATAATTGGTATTCAGACACTTAGTGTACCATATTTTAGAATTGGATGCGCTAAAAAGTAGCTGCAACATAAAATATTATTATTTATAATGATACCTGTGTATTTTCTACGTCCATTTCTTGAAATAATTTTATTCAACTGTTATGAAACTTTGCTAAAAATGATTTATTTAAATGGATATTCCAATATTGCGTCCATTTTACGGTGATTTTTTATATCTAATGCATCCAAATTTGGACTTTTATCCTTTCGATGATATATTTCAATCAATATTCAGTTTTTATCAGAAACCTCCATGAATACAGTGAAAATAGAGAAATGATGGATATATCATTCATGTAGTTCTTTTCATTTCTCATAAATTGCTGCTGAAAAGAATAAGAAGAGAGACTTTATCTAAGTGACAACTCCATTGGTGTTTATTGGTGGCTGAAAAAAAAGGTTTATTTGAAAAGATAAATTTATTTCATAAAGCATTTTTTTCACACTTATTACGTTTTCCGTTATGACTGATGGAAAAATTGAACAGTGTTTTACTTAATAATGCGTATAATACTACCATGAGCTCATATAATTAGTGATTTTTAATTTTGATTTGATTGATAGTTCCTTACTCCAAGGTTCATTTTTTTTCCAAGGACTATTACAATTAATTTTTACCAAGCCATATTTCCGTTATTTGTTTACAAAATAATTTTCACCCTGTGCTGAAAAAACTGTGGTCATTTGTAATATTTACAGGCATGCAATTAATACGGAAAGGAATAAGTCACCGATTTTATATAAAGGATTTTACCACCTTGCTTTCAATAGAAATATTTTTGCTAAACCTTTAAGTAGGGACTAGAAATAGCATAACGGACGAGTATCGAAGCCAAAGTAAATAAAAGGTAAAGTTATGGTTAGCCGAATAGATAAAAAATTTTATGCCCAAGGGATATTGCATAGAAAGACAGGTGTGAGTCAAGTCGTTCAAAAGAAGCTGGCTTTAGAATATGGAATTTCGGTGGTCTCTGTTATAATTTCGTCGGGGAATATCGACTCTATCCTCGGGACCGAATGTTGTCTTAGAGCGTAAAGAGTAAAAGAGCGGGAGGAGTATTATTTGAGCCGAGTGACACAATGGGCAGCCGCCAAAAGCGCTTCGTACAGGGACTCGGGGACAAAAGACGGTCGTTAAAACAGACGAAAGATAAATGCCACTCTTGTGGGACGGCGAGGGTTTGTCATTTCTCCCTCCGTGCGAATTCATTTAATTTGAATCTCCGGCCGCATCGATCGAATCTTTCATTTTCCGTCCTCCAGATGGCAGGACGGAGCCACCGGTGGAAAGATATTGCCGTGATTAGGATGAATGCCCGCACCGGCAGTGCATAAAAGTTTCACTGACGCCTCAGATACGTCGGCTTTCCCCTCAGTCGTGGTTGGAACAGATTAGTCTGTTCCCTACGTGCGCTTCATCGGCAATCATAGTGTCGATGGAGGACGTTTATTTGCTTGCAATCTCGTTTTGTTTAAACTTTTCCCGTTAAATAAAAATAATAATGTATTATTACTCCGAAAGGGAATGCTTACTACATAAAATCTTTGGTTAAATCGGGGAGTAACTTTAGGTAGTTATGAAGGTTAACCTGGATACTGGCTATTATCGTTTACAGAATGAGTTATGCTCACAGGGAAATACAGCATTTTGAATATAACAATAATATTACCGCTATAAGAAAACATCCTCTGGACTTTCTTCAGTAAACAACCAAGATTGTATATTTTTCACAGTTGTGTATAGGATGTTTTAATAAAAACATGAAGCATGTAAAAAAATTATACACATCAGGTCCTATGTGCAAGAAACATCGTTTGATTAGCACCAGCTTAGGCTTAGATAAGGAAATACGTGCTTTACATAGGGTGTAGGGAGAAAGATTGTACAATAATAACCTAGTATTACCTTTTCTTATGTAAAAATAATGTAAAACGTTATCAATTAATAGAGTCTTAAGGGCAGAGCGTAGTAAAATAGCGTTCCATAGTCTACGGTAAGAAATCTTTTTTTCTGGATTTATACTATGAGATGGTATATAATTTTTTTGGATTCTCTATACCTTAGTAATTTACCTGTCTGCTTTTTAATCTTATATGTTGTCCATTTTAGATTTTGTAGGGAGAGATTTGTGCTGAAGGAAATAAAAATTATCCTTGAGATGAGAAACTGAATATTTGCCTTTCTTCGAGGACGTTTTTTTTATGTTTATGGATATTATGCATATTGCTTTGGATACTTACAAATTATCTCTGTTCAAATAGTTATCTTTCCTATTAAATTAATTTCAGACCTCCATTTTAACCTACAGTGCTAGTATCTAATCAATTCCCTATAAAATTGCTCTCACTTGTGAATGATGGTAACTACAAAATTACTCTAATCGCCAACGTAAATCACAGTCTAATTCTTTCCTTGTCACATCTATTTTGATCCTTCCTTACTATTCAGAGTTTGCGAGACTCAAAACATCTACCGTGGACACATTGTCGGTATCTCATTTTGTTATCCAGAAAAAAAATTTTAAAAATTTCTTATCACTGCACAGTTTAACCAATTTTTATCATTGCTCCTTACAAATAGTGACGATTTTCCTGTATAAAGAGCCTTCACGGTAAAGTAGGAAGAAAAAAATGAAAATCCATAGGACTCAACTGACTATGAAAGAGTAATCAAACTTAGTATTAAACTATTTACCATAAATACGGTTTGAAAGGTTGAAATTGGTAGGAACTCAGAAGTTGACATGTGAATAGGTTCATGTTTTAACGGCCATAAATTCCTGTCTCTAGACAGGCACCGTCATACACAATGAGAACTGCTCTAAAGTTGCATTGCACATGTTGAAGAAAGATCCTCAAAGAATGGAGTTCATCTACTAACTCTATTTTTCCACATTATCTTCCTTAAGTCGTATTGCCCCACTCCAGCGATTTACTTGGGCGCGTACGCCCAGTCGGTACCATTCCTCGCTCTGGATATGGAGCCAGGTTTTTACTGTTCTAATCACCTCTTTGTCGTTAAAAGCAGTAGCGTGGAAAAGTAATATGCGTAATTATTCGAAATTATTTATAAAAAAAGAGAAATTACAAAGAAATTGACATTTTTTCACGTCTTTAGTTTTTACCAGACCTGTTTTTGCGAGCGTAGTCTTGCAGTCTGTCCCAAAATTGGTGAGAGCATTTGAATGTTTGATACTTTAGGGCCGTAAAAACGTGATAAGGCTTTCCAACCAATGGGAATGCGTCTCTCTATGGCCATTTTTACGCAATCCTTTCATTATTCTGAGATTTAAAAAACAATATGGGGCATTACTTTTAGGGGAAAATCTCGTAATTTTAGTCTAATAAATTTATAAAGCTAGAATCTCTTACTCAATAGATTAAAATATTCTTGCCTAGGAAAATAAAGTAGGAGCATACGTAAGGGATTTACTTAGATGAATGTGTTCCACTCCAGTCCATATATCACAATTTGGCTTGTGTCCCAGTATGCAAAATTTAGGCAATGTTTTGCAGCTCAGTTCAGCCGACTCTGTGAATAAATATTGAGCATGGTCTTGGTCGATTGTTTCAATTCATTTAATGTTTTCTGAGGAGTGTTCTTAAAGTTGCCCCAGTTGGAGCTAAGAGTTATTATTTTTTCAAGAAACCCTGTTGCAGCCGTAACCATTGAAAATAATTCCCCCCGAAGCTCTCCAAATGGATGGACCTCATCCTGGCTCCCTTTCGGTTGGGTTAGTGGGCCAAGGACCTCAGACTTCCGTCCGCGGCATCCGCCCCTTGGGGTCGCAGACTTGTGGAACAGCGAGAAGAAACTTTTTTTATTATTCCGCAGCATATTTTCAGCTTCCTTCCGCAGATCTATTCTTGTTCTTTCTCTCCTTATACGTTCTTCTGCCTGGAAAGACGCTCTCTTGTCTATTTGTAAGTGCAGAAAGTGTATTGGTAATATCTATTTAAAGAGAATCATTTTTAGGTTCGTTTTAAGCAGTTTTAACGATCCGTTATCACCAGTAAGCGTTTAACTCTTAAACATGGTGAGTGTATGTGTAAATTTGCACAAACTTGTGAAACCTTTTGAAAATACCAGCATCGTCTGCAGTTAATAATTCTGTGATTGCTCTTTTGCAACCCCTCTACTCTTTCTTCTAGTTTCTTTTGTCCTTTTCTACAATACATTTTATTAATTATATCATGTATATAACCTGATGCCGTTTTCATGAATATTGTTCCACGACTGAATGTTGTACATTCCCTGTCGAAATTTGATTATTTACTAACTCTAAGAAGATCTAATTCAATCGTTGATTACAGTGATATCCTAGAGAGTATGCCTAAAGAAAATCAATCAAATACACAAATATTTATTGTATACATGCTGTAATCATAAAAATCATATCAGAAGCATAAAAGAATATCATATTAGTATGGATAACGCTTATGATTGACAATACGGATATTTATATATACTAGTAGTGCGCTTTACTCTCCATTAACCGCAACTACCCCCACCTATGAACAATAAGCTGCAGCGCTACACCACTCTCGTTTTACTTTAACCGTTGAATCCTTCGTTTTCCTCGAAAATTCTCCTCATTTAGTTTCCCTTCCAATTTATGCTAATTCATCTATGAGATCTTTCTTCATCTTCAATTTATGCTAATCTATCTATGAGAATTCATCTGTAGCAATCATCATCGATTTTATCAGCGTCATTTCCTTTCCATATTTACTAAAATTTATACTCTCAACTACATGCGTAATCTAAATAATAACAGGGTGTTGAGCAATAACTTTTGTCTGGTGTACTGAAACATTTCATATTGCTTCGAAATATAAAAATTACGTACAAATAATTGCAATGGGTGTCATTTTTTTATCTGTTTATCATTTCATCGCATTCGTGGGGAATTTGATTCTCTCACAGTCGCGTCATGGATTTAAAAAGTTTATTTCCAAATTCAGAAATTTCAGGAAAAAGGTTATATTATTAATAATATAAGTATTGTGTTCGGTATACGGTAAATATAATTAGGGGAAAGGACTTTATTAGGAGAAACTCTTCCATATTTAATTTTTAGCGGGGTGAATTACATACTGCAGAATAAAATACTAAATCAATAAGCACGTTTTCTAGAAGCCGGATTTAAAAATACTGAAGCTACATAATTTGTCATCATTTTGTATAAGTATCATGTCTACAAATAATTAGATATATTTTCCAATATTTATTATAGCAAAAAACATTACCTACGTACCCGTTCAAATCAGATAGTATTCACGATTAAATTCTGCCTCCTTTGGAGGATTGAATGGGTTTTCAACACAGCTGCAAGTGATGTAATCTGTATACATAGATAATCTACCAGAAAGCCAAATTGCCATCAATCATATGTGACTATTCTGCCCACATTATCTTCAGAAAAGTGCCTGGCCGCCGTTTAATTAGCGCATCTTTTCTATAGCCCATCAGAATTCTCATCTCATGATTTTATCACCTCTCATCCATTAACGGCACAAGCTGTAATGGGTCATGAAATCCCAATCAGCCGGTGAAATGTTAATTTCGATAAGCTTCTCGCGGTGACCTTCAATCATTTTGCTATGTAGATACAATCGATTGCTTATCGCTTAAAATTATTCGTAAACTGATTGCTTTTATTGATAGCCGTGAGCATAACAGGGGTGTAAGCCAAAAATTAACATGGGGAAACACTGGATTTTTATGGACGATATAGAGTATCTTTCCTCGAAGCGATCCAGGAAATTCTTGGTACAAATAATGACTGGTATCTATACATAGCTGGGGTAACTAATTTAGATAAATTTTGTTTTATGCATTTATTAATTCCGGAAATTGAATGATGTTATTTTTATACTTACGTTCGACAATCTCACATAATAACTGTTACAATAGAGACATTCAAATGCAGTCATTTGAAGAGAGTGTAAATCATCACGAGCACTGCTGCAGGTACCATTAGTAACAACAAAAGTTGACGTTTAAGTTACTCTCAGGATGAAAGAGCTTTTTGAAGTGGATTAAATCATTGAATGTACCAATATTTCTCCATTTCACTCCATTCATGATCTTGTAAGCGCAGATTTTACGTACTTTGAACCATATAACATGAAAAATGATACCAAATAAGAATGTTAATGAGCGTTCATTTCTAAAAAATATCTATCTATTACTCTCCTAAAAATTTTATTCTTCAATTAAATAAATAATTATCTAAAATTTTTCGGAATTCAAATGCGTGAATATTTAACTGATGGTGAACAAAATGTGACCCTCGACGACATTTGTCCCCATTGTATTAGGGTGACGCTCGGAGTACCAGGGGATAAGTTTTTGGCCCCCTGTTCATTCTTGTTAATATCAGCTCCATAACTCTTAGATACTCTGAAGATTTAGCAGCAAAACATTAGTTTGCTGACGATGCTGCCATTCGAAACTCGGCAGGGGTAAATGAAAGGGACTGCTGAGATAAGCTTGGTATTTACTATTTGGGATGGTGGAGGCTCATGGTTCTCCTATAATAATGTAGAAAAGTGAGTATGATGGGAGATGTAAGGTAAAGAAATAGGGATTGAAGATGGATCGGTTGTCACTTTGGACGTGAGAGTTTTGTCACCCGGCCATGGAGCTGTGTCGGATGAGGATTTGAGGCGTAGGCTTGCCCGTTTGCACACCCAAGCGATGAAAAACGTGGCAGATGACCGGAGATGAGGGGTAAGGAATATGCTGAGTTGGCGGATAAATGGAAGGGCCATTTTTAAGATCTTGAGGGAAATGAATGGACCGCGGAAGGAAGGCCAGGAAGTGCGGTATGAAGAAAGGGTCGGAAAAGGGAAGATCAGGGCCCTGCTGCTCCGTATGGTGATTCTATGGACCGGTATAATAGTGGCGGTAAATTATTTTTTTAAACACATCCGTATGTAAATAGAGGAGTTATTGTGTTTAACAGGTACTTAACCATACAGTTCCATACATAAAACATATGCGGATTATACTTAACGAAACGAATATATACGATACTAGGATTTATCAAGTGCACACTGGTCCTCGACTGAAAAAAGTAAAATAGAGGTGCTATTCTGCTCTGCTTAGGCACACCTCGAATACACTGCGAGCATTTGGGTCACGGGATAGAAGGATTTTATCAAAAAAGTAAGTAAAATACAAAATAAAGCAGCGCGATTTGTTAATACTTGCTATGAGGAAATATATACTGTTTCTAAGCTTCAATAGGAATTGGGTTGAAGGCTTCAAAAAGACGAGGTTTAGTTTTCCTGAGGAATTTAAAACAGATGATTTTCAGATAGGGACAGCGAATATCATTCTGATGGCTAACTACATTTCAAGGTCCAAAATTTGCGATTATATAAGAAAGAGGCATTTTCGAACACGGGGTACGAAAATTTGCTCTTTAGTTGCACAATATATAACCATAATTATTATTATCCTAAACTCCAGTAATATGCCCCCTTACTTTTCTTGTGAATTTTTATCAGTTTTATCTGACCCATTTTATTTCTATATTTACTAAAATTTATATTCTCAACTACATGCGTAATCCTAACAACAACAGGATTTTGAACGATGAGGATTTTGTCTGGTGTACTTAAATAAAAATAAAAATCCCGTACATATACCGTTTCACCTTCCAAATGCGTTACATCTCAATACAGCTGGTCTAACATCCTCGACCACTTGCCGATACGGCGGATCGTAGGATATGCAGATGTAGATGTTGAGTGACGCATTTCTTACCGTTCACTTGCCAGTAAGCAATTAGAGACGTGATCTGCTTATAGGTTGTGTTAGGTGAACGCTGCTCCCCAACAAAAACAACACAATTACTTACTGGAAAAAGGCACAGATATGTATAATTATACCTCATTTGTTTCCATTTATTTGTTTTGGAAAAAAAACAGAAATTATTTGTAAGCAGAAAAATGCTCTGCAAAAATCAATTTACATCGGTATATAGCTAACCTCACTCACAAGTTAACATACATTTACACATCTCTTGTATGGGACCCACACAAGGACGAAGAGGTGTTGAACTTGAGATGGTGCAAAGAAAAGCATCTAAGTATGTGCTAGGGAAACACAATAAAACAGAGAGCGTAACAGGAATGCTTCAAGTACTGGGATGAGAGAGTTTCCAGGTGAGGAAGAAAAGGAGCAGGCTATGTGGGATGTACAAAATAGTGAGTGAGGAAAAAGTATGGGATGAATTTGGGAGGGACATAAGAAAGCCAAACTTTGTGGGGTAAAATGATCACCAGTTCAAGATAAAGTGCCAATCACAAAGGAAAAATGTAAACAGTTCTCCTTCTTGGACCAGGATTGCAGACCAGTCCACCACCACCAACACAGACCAGAACTGACAGTCCAGATACAGGACTAAAACGACCTACCTGCAAAAATATTTGAGCCCTTCCCAAAAAAAATAAGTATTTTTAAAAATAGGTTAAAGTAGAGAGTTTCAAGGTTTATTCTTTTACTCGACTGTTTTTATTGTTATTACCAGGCCAATGGCCTACTTGTACCTGTTTAATTGTAATAAGAATATACGTGCTACAAAGTAGACTTGTTGTTCTTGAATCTGTAAACAAAAAGTGTATCAATTAAGTGACAAACTGTGCCAATCTGAGCGAAAGGGGAGGGGTAACGCACAATGTACCGGTACATGGAGGGGAACAAGGGTGGGGTCCTATAGGGGAAGGGAATGGTGCTGTTTATTCGGCAGTCTTGCAGTGGTCCTGGGTGGCACCCTTTGGGGGTGGCTCGAATTAAACAAGATAGTATTGTATAACTGCAGAAATATACGTAAAAACCGACTAAACATTGGTCCTCATGGGCTTTAGTATTGCATTTTACACGGTAAGGGAGCTATTTCCCGCATATTTAGTTTCAAAATATTTTTTCGAAGTACTAATGATACACAGAACGTTTTCCACATAACTAAAGGTGTCAATACTTTTATAAACATTCCACAACGATCTTTTTTTAATGGTGTAAAGCATTGCTTTATTCAGTTCTGAAAAATAAGTTCCATCCTACTGACAGTTATGTGTCTGAATAGGTTTTTACGTGGGAGTGAATGGTTTATCAACTGGCATTGGCTTATTTTGTCTCAGGTGACAATGGATTAGTTTACAATTTGATTCGGTTCCAGTTCCAATTTGACGGTTCCAGTAATTTACTTCTTTATGATACTGTATATTCTCAATGTATGACTACCTTACCTAGGACACTCTTTCCGTTTTTTGTGATACAAAATTATTATGTGGAATACCAAGATTGAGAGAGAATATTGACTTCTTATTTGGGGCGTATAAACTAAATTTACATTCCCTTTTTCCAAGAAATCAGATAAAAGCATACATACTCTTTCTCATTCATTTTATTGCAATTTACCGTTCAATTCTAGTCCTAATGAGAAAGTGCATGCTTTTTCAAGATAACGGTAGTGTAATAGAGTAAACGATTAGATGATAACGAAAGCATTTCCAGGTTTGATGGGTCACACAGTGTATATCATCAACTTTTATGGACATCATTTTAATTTGCTATAGTATATAGACATCTTATATGCTCCCAAAGTTTTCACAGTAATTATCTGGCAATGACTACCTATATTTAGGTTAATCTCAAGAAGGAAAAAGTTTCGGTTCACTGGAAACCCATTGCTGTAAGTGAGCTGAGTATATTAATCATTTACAAAGCATACAGCGCACTTAACAACCAAAATTCCATTTGATGACCGAAAATTATATGTCTTTGCTCTTTGAGTTGCCTCTTCAGTCATTATTTTCACTTTCAATTACCAAGTGTAAAATAACCCCCAGACTCAAGTCATAAACTTAATGGCTTTGCTTTCTGAAAGTTTGGTGCAAGTTTAGAAATATTCAAACAGTACGATACTTAAGCAGGCAAGGAATACGCATTTTAATAGAAACATTGTGTGGAAGTCATATCACACCGAGAAAGTAAGCATGTTTCTTACTTGCTCAAGCCCATTCTTTCCAATTGGATTGCTTGAGAGATAAACGGTACTTACTTGATTTCTGCCCGTAGTTTATGGCTGGAAATTAAAGCCCATAGAACTTAAGTAACTCTTTAAATGTATATCAATATTAATTCCCGAGCCAGTAAGGGTGTAGCTTTGTAATTATTAATGTTTGAAGCGAGGACAGTGTGAAAAACTATCTAATATATACATAAAAACTTGAACAGTAATGGGATGAAAATAATTTCCTCTCGCTAATTGACATCTCTGATTCACAAGAGGAATATATGCCCTTATTCAAATCCATCTGAAGGAGATTAGCTCTTTTCTGTTGCCTCGTAGTGTATTTTTGCTCATTAAAGCCTTTCTCAGAATCGGGCCGAATAACGAGGGGTGGAAATGCTACGGGGAAGACTTAAGCGCGCCATATATCCTCGTCAAATGAGGAAAATGGGACCTCATTGCCTGAGCTGCCAGCATATCTACGGCTCCTAAAAAAATAGCAGGAACTCTGAGCATGGAAAGTCCGCATTAGAAGTCGAGCTGAAATGTTTCCGTATTTGAGATTCATAAGAGATCCTTGATGTATAAAGACCATAGTTTGGAAAAAAGGGGCATGTGATTCCACACAAATGTATATAAACACACCGTTAATCGAATTTTAGAAAATTAATGAAAGGAAAATAGTTTGGGAAATTATGGCATCTACGAGGCCTAATCCTGTTTTGGGGTTGCCATAATTTTAATTTCTCAAATTACAAGCTGATGTCGCCAAACAGAACAAAATTATACAATAAATAATGCAGGAGAGTAACATACTAGATCTACATGCCACCCTGCTAGCTGCTGCATGTCGTATAAAGATGTATTCCGTATAAAAATGTAAGCCGTGTAAAGATGTAAGGAATAAGGTTTTGGGAGGTAAAATAGTGATGTGTATTAAGGGAGTGTATTTACTTGAGCTCAGATTTTATTGTCGTCACATATTGTGCCCAGAAAGAAAGAGTTTTTGTACTTCTCTTTTCGGCAATGTATCTCTCTTATTTAATCGCTTCTGCCAAACCTAGAGGCGTCATGATAATATTATGTGTATCGCTCTGAAATACAACAATTCGGAATTTTTCAAGCAAACTAAGCCTACTGAACTATCAGTATTTCTATCTACAGTATTTATAACATCACTACTATCAATACTTAACCAAATTATATGCGTATAATTTTCAATCCTTCCCTTTTTGCCGTTGGGGTACGGAACCATGTTATTACATACAAAAATACACACTAGGAATTTATAACTCTCTGATTTAAAAATTTAGACAGTAAAAAATCTACAATTTTACTTTTACTGGAAATATATTGATTGACTTTGAAATGGTGATGCTTGATGACAGAAGGGTATATATTATAGTGAAAAATAGTTAAATAATCTCCAAATAGCAGTAACAATTCAGTAAAACATTAATTTAAAAGTTATAGCGCCATTTTTACAATATTCTTTTCTTGACTGGTTGAAAAAATTGGCAAAAAGGCAAATATTCAGTTAAAACATAGCTACACGTGATTTTTTTAAAGGATGATCCTGTCCAATATAATAATCCAAAGCATAGGGATAGCAAACACCTATACACACTGACCAACCAACCGAACAAAATCTTAAAATAAAATATTATAAATGCTTAGGCTATTTACCCTTTTAATTTTCTTGGAAACCACAGAACAGGCTTTGAATGTTTACTTATGCTTGAGGCCCAGTCGGCTTTAATTGAATAATCAATAAAACAGAATTACAGATTAGTATGGCTTATTTCGACTCTATGGCTCTTTGAATTAAGCCTGTCTTTTTAAGAGAAAACAAAATAAAACATGATTTTATTTTCAATGTGGAAATTCAACGGCCGTCATCTTCTTGTCACCAAGAAAACTTCAAGGATATAAACTGAATTATGGATTACAGTTTTGGGAAGGCGCATAAAACAATAGATTAAAGCCCACTTTGATCCTTCATGAAAGGACCATTAGAAGTATGGCACTGCAAAATAGAAAAAAAAACACTCATACCCTCAATTTGTATAGTTGAGATTGCTCCTTAACAGCGCTTATATTTGCTCATGGTAATGAAATTATTTGATAATATGAGTGTTTATATGCTAACTGTATATGGCAACACACTTAAGTTTAATTTGATAAGGGGAAGTGTTCAATTAATCAGGCAAAACTTAACCGTTTTCAAGCTATCCTTTGCTTATATGAGTCCAAATTTTATAATATGTTACCTAATACTATAAAAAATATGAAAAGTTGTGAAGTGTTTCAACAGGTTTGGGCAACTTTTAGTATGATAAAGACATTGTTATATTTTTCTAAATGCCATAAGTTAATCTTTTCTCAAATTTACTGCTAACTTGAAAAGTTAATGGCACAATCATTATTCTGTTATTAATACAATGAATCTTTAATGATGTATTAAATGATTATGTAAAATCTTATGTACCTTACCATGTTTTATGTTGGCAATGTATATGTTTTTTATGATGGTTGTCTCAGCACAGGTATTCCTTAGAGGCAACCAAGCTTTCATGTGAACGAAATGTAAATTCAAAGTTTCAATTAGTTGTTGTTGAAAGCCTTTAATTTAATATATGTAGGAAATTAGACATATAACCTCAAATATAGCCATTTTAATCAGGTTTACTGGTGACATTGTCGAATGGATAAAAGGTCTCCCCCTCTCTTTTCCGCCTCTCGCCTTTGAATTAATAACCCCGTAGGAGGTGGAGCTGGGACAAGAATTTGGCGGAACAGGCGCGAGCGACACGCGCCAGGCCGAGAGACAAAGCAGCGGAACACAGTTATGATTCATTGAGAGCCAACTTTTCAAAAGAGACGCGTAAAACGCAATCCATGAAAAGCTCCCTCTCGCTTTAAAGGGCGTTGCTACTCCCGCCATAGTTCCGGCTGGAGTTCACACATTAAGGAGTGATTTGTTGATTTTTTTAAATTTGGGTATTATGCTGAGACATGAGGTTAGGATGGAATGGTTTTGGAGACAGACGCCGGCGTTAGTGTCAATGATTTACAAATTCTAACTACATTGTATTTCATACATATTGTTGGATTGCTATTTTAAGAGTATTCAAGTTAAATGTGGGCTAACAAAGTATTTTACGAGGAGGTAATAAGAATGTATTCTCTGTATGATTACTCATCATAACCCGCTCATGCATACCAATTTTTTAAAAAAATATACTTCTCATATTTGCATTAACTCTTAAAATGCAATTGAAACATGCGTAGAACGCAGATAACTTGTCTTATGTTAATGAGGAGAATATATATGCATCACATAATATGCTGACGGGCCGTAAATAATCAAATATTGACATGAAGCTCACCTTGGGCATAATTTTAAGGGCAATAGCAGTAATTTTTTGCAGTAAACGATACGATACGATTTTTGTGAAATACACAGGAAAAATCATCTCATCTTTTGATTTCGTGATAAATCACGATAGTTAAATAGAAAAACTGCATTATAATAGTAGGAGCGTCTGAAGAAATTACAACTTGGCTCTTTCCATATGAGGTTTTATTGTTACCGACCGTGGTTTCGTTACAGAGTAACATTATCAATGGATAAAGGTTTCTCGGGTTTTCCTCTATCATCAGGGGGGTAGCAGCTTCCGAAGCTGATACCCCCCGAAGGACAAGTCGTTCTCCGAAACGTTGAGCCCCATGGTCCTGCTCACCCGGTGGAAAACGCGAGAAACCTTTATCCATCAGATACGCCGGGAAAACCTGAGATCCTTCATAACATTATCAAGGTAAAACATTTTTTAAAAAGCCGTATATATAGGAAAGTCAAGTGGTGAGGGAGGTGGTGGGAGGGTGTTGAGGACTGGGAGAGTTCAGGTGCTGAGGGGGGGGGGGTAGGTTAAGGGGAGGTAAGGGTTAGGTGGCGGTTGGGCTCGGCGCTCGGGTATGCGTCACTCCGGGCGGGGAGGGGGTAGGGTTGGATGAGCAAGAAGGAAATTGGAGGAGGGGGGAGCGAGAGGGATAGAGATGGTCATTGACGAGGTGTGAATCAGCGTGGCTTCATCTACATCTACATCTATGTCATACCCTGCAAGCCACCCAAAGGGTGTGTGGCAGGGGGTGCTTTCGCACCAGGCATGCATGAATGATATGGTAGAACACCGACATTACATTAAAACCCGCGTACCACACATGCAAAGCGCCAATTACAAATCTAATACCCAAGAAACATTCTATCTCCAATCGTTCTAACATGCAAGGGATGCAAAGACTACTACTAAAGATTCAAAATATCATGCATAAATAAGAACATCATTATTTACATCATGCATAAATAAGAAAGAGGAGAATATAATGAGAAAGATTAACTGCCTGCCTATTGTCAATACTCGAACTATTCATGACGACGATCACAGCTGTTATGGTCCCGAATGGTACGCGGAAAAAATGACATTTTATACCTATCGGTTCTACAATCTAGCTCTCTAATTTTATTGGCGCGATCTAATCTGCCGTAGTACGAAGGGGTTAATAGTATGTTTTTTACGTCGTCAGTAAAATGATTTTCCTGAAATTTATTTAGGAGGTTAAGCCTATAACTTAATCTACGCTGTGATAGCGATTCCCATCCTAATTCTACTAACAGGCCAGACACACTAGCCAACTTATCGTAGCATCGTTTCACAAACCTAGCTCCTCTTCGCTGTACGCGATCTAACTCTGATATCAACCCCGTTTCGTATGGATCCCATACACTAACTGCATATTCCAGATGAGGCCTAACGATTGAAAAATAACAACGTTCTTTCACTTTCTCATCACATTTTCCGAGTACTCTCTTGATAAAGCCAAGCTTCCTATATGCTTGACCGCATATTTCCCTAATATGTTTTCCCCAAGATAGGTCGTGAATAATTGTGACTCCTAAGTACTTAACAGACTCGGCGTGAATAATTTCTGTATTTTTAATTCTGTAAGCCCTAACTGGCCAATTTTTCTTTTTCCAAAAGCTGACTGCTACGCACTTTTTTATGTTTAGTTCCATCTGCCACTTTTCGCACCAAGCATGAATAGCAAGTAGGTCGATTGTTAACGAGTCGCTATCTTC
Source organism: Ceriagrion tenellum (assembly GCA_963169105.1). NCBI lineage: Eukaryota > Metazoa > Arthropoda > Insecta > Odonata > Coenagrionidae > Ceriagrion > Ceriagrion tenellum. Next base: position 61,783,692 of record OY720641.1, read on the forward strand.
GGAATTGTTAATATCCCTATACACAACCGCGTCGTCTGCGAAGAGTCTAAGCTTACTTTTAACGACGTTACTAATATCATTAATGTACAAGAGAAATATAAGTGGACCAATTACACTTCCCTGAGGAACACCCGATGTAACGCTAACTGTGTTTGACATGATACCGTCTATGACAACCCTTTGTTCCCGCCCATGTAAGAATTGATTAATCCAACTAATAATGTTTTTATCTATTCCATATGCTTCTAGTTTTGAGAGCAACTTAACGTGATGTACCTTATCAAAAGCTTTCCTAAAATCGAGGAATATCGCGTCAACTTGGACATTATTTTCACCCGAGAGCAAGATTTCATGAACGAAGAGGGCCAATTGGGTTTCGCAAGATCTACACTTTCGAAATCCGTGTTGGTTATTTATTAACAATTCCTCCCTATCTAAATGACTCATAATGGAGCTTACGATTATGTGTTCAAATACCTTACAGGAAATGGATGTGAGAGAAATAGGCCTATAGTTACTAGGGTCTTCCCTGTCGCCGCTTTTGAATATAGGTGTGACATTTACTACTCTCCAGTCCTTAGGCACTACGTGATCTACTAAAGATTTGGTAAATATTAATTCTAAGTAAGGCGCTATGTCTGATGCCAATGTTTTATATACGCGAGCAGGTATTTGATCTGGACCGGGGGATTTGTTGGGGTTAATATTTTTTAGCTGCTGTTCTATGCCGCGACAATTTATAATAATTTCAGGCATACCTACATGTTTGGGAACGAACAGGCTGAGGATCGAAAAGATGTGGTGTATAAGTACTGAAAATGCTTTTGAAGAATGAGTTTAACGAATTGGCTTTTTGTAGACTGTTGGTTATCTTTTCCCCTTTGATATTCTTAAGCGTGTGTACTGTTGATTTATTTCCTTGAGTGTCCCTAACATACGACCAAAATGCCTTGGGATTATCGTTCAATTGTTCTCCCAGTAATTTACTTTTGAAATCAGCCAACGCCCTTCGGCACGCTTTTTTTGCTAAGAGTTTAGATATTTTGTAATTTTCGGTGACTGTGTATAGTTCTTCGGAGGATTTGTTAATTTTTGCCCTTTTTAACCTAGCATGACATGTTCTTTGGTGCTTTAATGTTTTTCTAACCTCCGCGTTATACCACCTAGGCTCTGCATTGGCTCTTTTCCATTTACTTGGTATGTATTTGCTAACTACTGATCGTGTAACGTTGAGGAAAGTATTCCACAAAACCTCAGTATTACTATTGATACTTATTTTTTTTAAATTAGTAAATGACTTTTGCAACTCTCGTTTCATACCTTCGTAGTCAGCCTTATTATATAAGTAGATTTTTCTTTGTTGATTATGTTTCTTGATCATGCTCACGGAAAAATTAGCTTTATCTTGTGGTCGCTTATTCCCTTATCCGTACCTATGTTTACAACCATGTGTGGAATATTTGTCGCTAAAAGATCAAGTGTATTTTTCCCTCTAGTTGGAGCAGTGACTAATTGATGTAGTGAGTGAGATGTGAATGTATACAGGAGTGACTCACAAAGGTCTTTGTCTTTCCCCCCAGTGATAAAACTGTACGTGTCCCAGTCTATGGACGGAAGATTGAAATCCCCACCGATTATAATATGACAGTCGTTTTTTTGAGTGGTTAATTTACTGAGTTGACTTTCTAGTCCTAATATTGAGGTTATATGGGTATCTGGTGGTCTGTAATATGCGCACACATAGATTGTTTTTGCTTTAGGATTTTGAATGGAGCACCATACGCTTTCTACCTGGTCGTCGGAAAATGACTCCCTCCTACTAATATAGCAATCCTTCACTGCAATAAAAACTCCTCCCCCGGTCCTTTCCACTCTATCTTTTCTATAAACTGTGAAAGTTTTCGGGAATACTTCATTATCTGCGATTTCGTTACACAACCAACTTTCCGTCCCTATAATTAAGTCTGCGTCAGAAGTTTCAATTAGATGGTAGAAGTCAGCTACTTTATTCCTTAAGCTACGGCAATTTACTACCACGACAGAAAAGGATTTATCAGTGAGCGTATTCCCGGAATGTGTATTCTCATTACAACTCGCTTTCTTAGGTATATTCAAAGTTACATTACTGCTATTTTTTGAAACTGGCCTCTTACTGTTCTCTTTAGACTTAACACTTTCTTGGATATTTTTTCTATTAAATATTGTTCGCGATGGTACCTGATTCGACCCATTAGCTGACCTACTCTCTACCCTACCCTCTACCCTAAAAAAGGTCTACAGTGATCGAGTATGCTACTCGCTACACAGCTAGCTGCCTCGGCCGTGTAATGGACACCAGAACGGTTCAGAGGGGTCCGACACGATCGGATTGCCGGCCGAAGGTCGACGAAGGAGGCTCCAATGTCCGTGCAGAAGCGTCGCAACCTCTGGTTTATGCCCTCCACTCGGCTCCAAACCAGGGGTCCACGATCGATCCTCGGGACAAGAGTACAAATTGCAAGCGTCATGTCAACCCCTTCGTCGCGACTTACCCGCTTCACTTCGGAGTCCAGTTCCCTGAAGGAACGCAGGATCTCCTCGGATCCACGGTCCATGGCGTCGTTAACGCCGACATGGGCCACAATCTGCAGACTTGAGCACTTCGTGCCCCGGACCGCCGCACCAACCGCCTGCGTCACCTGCGGAACACCGCCACTTGGAATGCACCATGACGTTACACGTGGCTTATACCCTCATGGCCTGCCCTTTCCCGCAAAGGGACCATAACACGGCGGACGTTACTACTACCTATCACTTCAATCCCCCCCTTCCCACTCTGACGACTCTTCCTAGGTGCCGGTCTCGGAGTAGGAGTAGGCACGTCAGGCACCTCGGAATTTCCATCCGAAAGCAACTGGTACCTGTTCGAAACGGGAATGGGAGGTGCCAAAGCATCTCCTGAACCACGCTTCAGAGTGACCTTACCTCCACTCCTCCGAGACACGACCCTCCAGACCTCCTGTTTACGGAGTTGTACTGCCCCTTCATCGGAAGACGGACCTTCAGGCAAACTCTCGATCGTCCAGCCACTGTTAGCAATCGAGCGAACTCGTGCAGCCCGTAGGGCGCGGCGAACTTTCGAAGAGAGACCCAAATTTCCATCCACCTTCGGGACGCATACCACTCTTTTAACCTTGGACTGGAGTTCCCGCAGGATTCTCTCCAACTCGGCAATGCGGGCTCGGAGAGCCGCACACTCGCCGGCGTTTTTGATCATCCCAACAGGTGACCTATTCGAAGACATCCTAGCACTACTCGCAATGAACTCCCAAGGAAAAAAGCTTAACTACAAAAAGATGGCTATACTCAAAAGAACTGGCGATCCTACGCTCGGTCACAATGGACAAAGTAACAACAATACTTCTACGAAATAACTTTAACACAGACCTCACACCTGGCAAAGAGCTAACTAAAATACGAGATAAATAAGAACACAAACTCTCTAGCACAAAAGGTAACTGACTTTCACTTTTAGGACGCTAAAGATAGGGGAGGAAGGACAGGTGATGTAACGCAAGTGAGCTATGAGGGGTTGAAGCACTGACGAAGCACGCGAGAAAGATCTATGTTTTTGGATTCAACCGAACTAAATGATATTATATTAAATAAGTGCAAAAGTAGTAATTAAAGAGGCTTTAACTGGCTATATGTATAAATTAGAACATCAGTCGATGGTTTTACAAACGGTCTTAGGTAAAGGTTTTTTAATAACGTTATATATACTATATAAAAAAGGGAGATGGAGAGTAAACTATTTAACGACTAGAAAAAAAAACTATCAATCAACAAGAAAAGAAATGTAGTTAACTATTCAGTATCAGTAGACTAGACGTAAAACTAAAAGTTCAAAACAAAAGTTCTAAACTACTAAAGTTAAAACAACTTCACAACTAAAATAAACAAAGAGTTTTCAATAACGATGATAAAAAGAATATTATAGACTCAGTAATAAAATATATGTACTTCAGTAAGAGTTGGGTTATAATAAGTTCTATTCTAATGAGATTCTTTTACTACCCGAACACCAGAATCATAAACTAACGATATGCAATAACAATTTACGTACAATAGTATGAAAATATACTTGAGGATAAACAACAGAGATAACAAACTACAAAATGAAGATTAAATAATAACTTGGCTTCTACTTATCACTACCAGCAAGCACTCTCGACAGACACACTCGGCGCACGAACCGGGATATCACGGCTGTGAAGAGATTCACTCACACACACAACTCACTCTTAACTAACACTAACAGAAGATCTACTATATAACACCGAATAAGTGAATAACGATACGATACGTGAATAACTTGGAATATATAACTAGGAGAAATAGAATTCACTACGGCTAATATATATATCACTACACTAAGGTTGCAGCTTCAAAGCACTGAGCAGCAGGTGCACAGCGAGCAGGTAGGCAGCCGGGAACCGGATTAGGGAGCGCTCCGAGAACACGTCCGTACCCTTCAAGAGCAGGCGAGTGAATTTTGGCTTAAGATTTCCAACTCCTCCAGGGCATCTAATCTGCGTCCTTTCTTCTCCACATGTGATATCGTACGAATGAAGTCACTGTTGTGTCCCATATTGAGTAGATGCTTGGCGAATTGGGAATTTTCCTTTCCGTGGAGATGACACATCCGGTGCTCCGCTACACTGGCGGAAAAGCTCCTCCCTGTTTGCCCAATGTAAATAGCGTCACATTCAGAACACTTCAAAAGGTATACTCCGCTCTGCTGTTCAGTACTACTACTCAAAATGGGACACAACAGTGACTTCATTCCTACGATATTACATGTAGAGAAGAAAGGATGCAGATTAGACGCCCTGGAGGAGTTGGAAATCTTAAGCCACGCTGATTCAAACCTCGTCAATGACCACATCTATCCCTCTCGCTCCCCCTCCTCCACTTTCCTTCTTGCTCATCCAACCCTTCCCCCTCCCCGCCCGGAGTGACGCATACCCGAGCACCGAGACCAACCGCCACCTAACCCTTACTTCCCCTTAACCTACCCCCACCCCCCCTCAGCACCTAAACTCTCCCAGTCCTTAACACCCTTCCACCACCACCCCCACCACATGATTTTCCTATATATACGGCTCATTTTTTGAAAATGTTTTACGTCTACGTCTACGTAATACCCTGCGAGCCACCATGAGGGTGTGTGGCAGGGGGTGAAGATCACCAAACATGCACTATTGCCATGCAAGTAGGATATATAAGGTAGACATGCTAGAAAATAGGGTCACAGTTTATTAGTTACTACAGTAGATTATTAGTTATTACAAGTAATTCATCTACATCTACATCTATGTCATACCCTGCAAGCCACCCAAAGGGTGTGTGGCGGGGGGTGCTTTCGCACCAGGCATGCATGAATGATATGGTAGAACACCGACATTACATTAAAACCCGCGTACCACACATGCAAAGCGCCAATTACAAATCTAATACCCAAGAAACATTCTATCTCCAATCGTTCTAACATGCAAGGGATACAAAGACTACTACTACAGATTCAAAATATCATACATAAATAAGAACATCATTATTTACATCATGCATAAATAAGGAAGAGGAGAATATAATGAGAAAGATTAACTGCCTGCCTATTGTCAATACTCGAACTATTCATGACGACGATCACAGCTGTTATGGTCCCGAATGGTACGCGGAAAAAACGACATTTTATACCTATCGGTTCTACAATCTAGCTCTCTAATTTTATTGGCGCGATCTAATCTGCCGTAGTACGAAGGGGTTAATAGTATGTTTTTACGTCGTCAGTAATATGATTTTCCTGAAATTTAGTGAGTAGGTTAAGCCTATAATTTAATCTACGCTGTGATAGCGATTCCCATCCTAATTCTTCTAGCAGGCCAGACACACTAGCCAACTTATCGTAGCATCGTTTCACAAACCTAGCTCCTCTTCGCTGTACGCGATCTAACTCTGATATCAACCCCGTTTCGTATGGATCCCATACACTAACTGCATATTCCAGATGAGGCCTAACGATTGAAAAATAACAACGTTCTTTCACTTTCTCATCACATTTTCCGAGTACTCTCTTGATAAAGCCAAGCTTCCTATATGCTTGACCGCATATTTCCCTAATATGTTTTCCCCAAGATAGGTCGTGAGTAATTGTGACCCCTAAGTACTTAACAGACTCGGCGTGAATAATTTCCGTATTTTTAATTCTGTAAGCCCTACCTGGCCAATTTTTCTCTTTCCAAAAGCTGACTGCTATGCACTTTTTTATGTTTAGTTCCATCTGCCACTTTTCGCACCAAGCATGAATAGCAAGTAGGTCGATTGTTAACGAGTCGCTATCTTCGGACTTGTTAATATCCCTATACACAACCGCGTCGTCTGCGAACAGTCTAAGCTTACTTTTAACGACGTTGCTAATATAATTTATGTACAAGAGAAATAAAAGTGGACCAATTACACTTCCCTGAGGAACACCCGATGTAACGCTAACTGTGTTTGACATGATACCGTCTATGACAACCCTTTGTTCCCGCCCATGTAAGAATTGATTAATCCAACTAATAATGTTTTTATCTATTCCATATGCTTCTAGTTTTGAGAGCAACTTAACGTGAGGTACCTTATCAAAAGCTTTCCTAAAATCGAGGAATATCGCGTCAACTTGGACATTATTTTCACCCGAGAGCAAGATTTCATGAACGAAGAGGGCCAATTGGGTTTCGCAAGATCTACACTTTCGAAATCCGTGTTGGTTAATTATTAATAATTCCTCCCTATCTAAATGACTCAATATGGAGCTTACGTTTATGTGTTCAAATATCTTACAGAAAATGGATGTGAGAGAAATAGGCCTATAGTTACTAGGGTCTTCCCTGTCGCCGCTTTTGAATATAGGTGTGACATTTGCTACTCTCCAGTCCTTAGGCACTACGTGATCTACTAAAGATTTGGTAAATATTAATTCTAAGTAAGGCGCTATGTCTGATGCCAATGTTTTATATACGCGAGCAGGTATTTGATCTGGACCGGGGGATTTGTTGGGGTTAATATTTTTTAGCTGCTGTTCTATGCCGCGACAATTTATAATAATTTCAGGCATACCTACATGTTTGGGAACGAACAGGCTGAGGATCGAAAAGATGTGGTGTATAAGTACTGAAAATGCTTTTGAAGAATGAGTTTAACGAATTGGCTTTTTGTAGACTGTTGGTTAGCTTTTCCCCATTGATATTCTTAAGCGTGTGTACTGTTGATTTATTTCCTTGAGTGTCCCTAACATACGACCAAAATGCCTTGGGATTATCGTTCAATTGTTCTCCCAGTAATTTACTTTTGAAATCAGCCAACGCCCTTCGGCACGCTTTTTTTGCTAAGAGTTTAGATATTTTGTAATTTTCGGTGACTGTGTATAGTTCTTCGGAGGATTTGTTAATTTTTGCCCTTTTTAACCTAGCATGACATGTTCTTTGGTGCTTTAATGTTTTTCTAACCTCCGCGTTATACCACCTAGGCTCTGCATTGGCTCTTTTCCATTTACTTGGTATGTATTTGCTAACTACTGATCGTGTAACGTTGAGGAAAGTATTCCACAAAACCTCAGTATTACTATTGATACTTATTTTTTTTAAATTAGTAAATGACTTTTGCAACTCTCGTTTCATACCTTCGTAGTCAGCCTTATTATATAAGTAGATTTTTCTTTGTTGATTATGTTTCTTGATCATGCTCACGGAAAAATTAGCTTTATCTTGTGGTCGCTTATTCCCTTATCCGTACCTATGTTTACAACCATGTGTGGAATATTTGTCGCTAAAAGATCAAGTGTATTTTTCCCTCTAGTTGGAGCAGTGACTAATTGATGTAGTGAGTGAGATGTGAATGTATACAGGAGTGACTCACAAAGGTCTTTGTCTTTCCCCCCAGTGATAAAACTGTACGTGTCCCAGTCTATGGACGGAAGATTGAAATCCCCACCGATTATAATATGACAGTCGTTTTTTTGAGTGGTTAATTTACTGAGTTGACTTTCTAGTCCTAATATTGAGGTTATATGGGTATCTGGTGGTCTGTAATATGCGCACACATAGATTGTTTTTGCTTTAGGATTTTGAATGGAGCACCATACGCTTTCTACCTGGTCGTCGGAAAATGACTCCCTCCTACTAATATAGCAATCCTTCACTGCAATAAAAACTCCTCCCCCGGTCCTTTCCACTCTATCTTTTCTATAAACTGTGAAAGTTTTCGGGAATACTTCATTATCTGCGATTTCGTTACACAACCAACTTTCCGTCCCTATAATTAAGTCTGCGTCAGAAGTTTCAATTAGATGGTAGAAGTCAGCTACTTTATTCCTTAAGCTACGGCAATTTACTACCACGACAGAAAAGGATTTATCAGTGAGCGTATTCCCGGAATGTGTATTCTCATTACAACTCGCTTTCTTAGGTATATTCAAAGTTACATTACTGCTATTTTTTGAAACTGGCCTCTTACTGTTCTCGTTAGACTTTACATTTTCTTGGATATTTTTTCTATTAAACATTGTTCGCGATGGTACCTGATTCAACCCACTACCTGACCTATTCTCTGACCTACCCTCTATCCTAAAAAAGGTCTACAGTGATCGAGTATGCTACTCGCTACACAGCTAGCTGCCTCGGCCGTGTAATGGACACCAGAACGGTTCAGAGGGGTCCGACACGATCGGATTGCCGGCCGTTATCAATAAATCCTGGCTGTCGAGGTGTCCCATTATTGATGTAACTATTATATGCTCTATAATTTTACATAATAGTGACGTTAATGATATTGGTCTATAATTACATGGCTGTTCCCTATCTCCGCTTTTATAAATTGGGGTCACGTTTGCTATCTTCCAGTCTTTGGGAACTGCGTGTTCTTCGAGGGATTTGTTAAATATTACTTCAAGATACGGAGTCATTTCGAGAGCTAATTCTTTATAAACACGAGCTGGAATTTTATCAGGACCTGAGGACTTGTTTGGGCTAATGTTACTTAGTAAGGTACGATTCCGCTACAAGATATATCGATCGGGGGAATTGGTTGTTAAAATCGGTCTGGTATGGTTTCGCGGAAACTATGCATAGATTGATTGAAAACACTTGATAATGTTACTCTGTAACGAAACCATGGTTGGTAACAATAAAACCTCTTGTGGAAACAGCCAAGTTGTAATTTCTTCAAACGCTCCTACTATGAAGGATTTCCACGAAGTCACGCCCTCTACCATTACTTGCATTATAATAGTTTAAACAGCGCTCAACCAGGCTCCTCCACCTAGAAACAGTTATCTCAATGAAATATATTCTATGGATAATTTTTGATTTTAAGTGAAATTTAATTTTCATTTGGATTGAAGTATTACTATTGAAAAAAGGATACTTTATAGCAATAATGGTATTCCTCTGTTTTTACGCGAGGATACCTCAGTATATTTTCTCATTTTGAGGTGCGTTGATTTATTTAATTCCTAGTAGTTTCATATACTCATCGTAGGTTACCATTTTTAGAACAAGCCTCCTAAGAGCGGAAAGAATTTAACGAATGTATGAATAACAAGCATGAACCAATATGGATTCAATGAACATGTTAGCAATGGGTTCTATAAACATGCTAAAATTGACATAAAGCTTACGTTAGGCATAATTTCTGAGTAATATTTTCTCTTTTACTGTTCATTTTTCCCTCACTGTTTAGCCTTAATTCAATAGCACTTTCCCGAGCTGGAAGTTAAAGTAAAAATATGATGGGAAAAAAATAAAACAATAGCATTTTACAGTCATCGTCGCGTTTGGCCTCGTCTATGTGAATCACACTGCAGAAATATCTGACAGTTGATGATAATTTGAGTATTTTCATGAACAAATATTTATTTTTACTGGAATAGACTACTCTGAATTTAGACCATTGCTGGACACAGCGAATCAAGGCAATTTTATCCGAATTGTAATTTCAGTAATTGGCTACAAAGAAAATAAATCTAATTTTGAACCGATGCTTAACTCAATGACTCGCAGCCTATATTTGTATTATTTTGATTTTAGTAAGCAATGATGCTTTTTTGTGGAATATGCTGAACTTCTAAATCTGAATGTATCAGTTCTGCATATCTAAATAGGAGTTGATCTCGTTTCTGCAAGATCTCACAAATCCACCAAAAATTATAATTTTGGATTATAACAACACAACCAGTGTGACGGTATCCCGTTGACTCACTGGACTCCTGGCTTTTGACTGATTCATGGGAATAATGAAATAAGTATCATTTTTTTGCATTAAAAAGTGACAGTCAAATACAATTCTTCGATGGGGTGCGACTAAAACCTTTCAACGACATTATTGTAATCACACTAAATAACGTTCGTTATTCAGGGCTGATTAAACACATTTTCCCTGATTCGTGCATTTATATTCTCTCCTAACAAACGATGCAGGTGCAATTTATTTTTAAAACAAATGCAACATTGCTACCGATCCCAGGACTCTCTTTCCTCTATTAATGAAAAATAAGGTCATTTGCTGGTGGGAATATAAAATGTTCCGATTTAAGACAATATTGAAAGGAGGTTTGGGCGAATGGTTTTCGGAGAAAAGGCTAGAGTATGCGAAGAATGCAGCATGGGAACTCTCCTAGAAAAATATTGGTGACAGAGGAAACAATGCCATCAAACGAACTCGTTCTCCTCCCACGCTCCATAAGTACAACTATCTACTCAAAATCACTTCCAAATTAAAATTGGAGTTTCGGTTTAGTGTTTTTAGGTGGTTTTTACTCTATGGATCGAAGGCATGGACATTAAAAACTAACCATTTCATACTAGAAGCCTTAAAAACCTGGTGCTGGAGGAGGATGCTGAAGATGAAATGGACAGATAAAATAACAAATCTACATCTACGTCATAACCTGCAAGCCACCCAAAGGGTGTGTGGCAGGGGAGGCAAAAGATGAAGTCCACACAAGAGTAGAAAAGGAAAAGACCATATGGAACTCCAAACAGAAAATAAAAATCAGATGGATTGGACATACCCTGAGTCACAATGGGTTTATGAATAACGTAATTGAAGGAAAAATAGAGGGATTAGACCCCAGAGGAAGGTGCATGAATAAGTTTATGGACCAAATAAATAGGAATCTATCAAATTGAGATACCAGGAGGTAAGAGAAATAGTGAATTCCTTTTCCTCGGGCGTGATGTTGTAGAACAGCATTTTAATGAAAAACAAAGGATATCGTCCTCTCTAATTTATTTATAAACTCATATTACACGTATTTCGACTGAATATCAGTCATTTTCAGGTACGATCGAGGACCTGTGATACATGAATATTGCAACACAGCAAGTCGTACCCGAAGATGACTGATATTCAGTCAATACACGTGTACTACGCGTTTGTAAACAAAGTAGACAGTACGATATCCTTTGTGTATCATTAAGGGAACTAGCATTAGATAGTGAAGAGAGGAGGGCTGCTCCCAATCTTAGGATTGAACGAACAATGAATGGTTTTTAGGCGTCATTCGGTGGACTCTTTCGTAAATTATAATAATTATCTACCTCAAATACCCTGTGGGCTTGGAGGCAGGCCAAAAATCTGTAGGATCCGGAAACTGCCACCGGTAGAGGGGGTTTCAGCTCGCTGTTGCTGAGATCGTTGTCTCTCAGCCGAGAAACCCGTGTGGCCCACTTTAGCGGGGGGGGGGGGGCTGTGATGATGAGGTTTGGCAACACAGCGAGCAGAATTCGTAGAGAAAAGAAGAAACGAAATTCTCAAAACGGAAGTCTCAGAGTGAATGCGTTTTTGAGGCTCTAAGTAACACCTCCTGCTCCATGATTGTGTTTCAGAGCGACACAGAGAATATTATCATGACTCCTCACTACATCTCTAGGTCTGACAGAAATAATAAAATAAGAGAGATTCATTGCCAAACAGATAAGTTCAGGCTCGTTCTTTCCGTGCAGAATAAGCGACCACAGTGAAAACCGAGCTCCACTAAATACACTAAATAAATAAAAATAAAAAATTAAAAATAAATAAATAAAACACACTCCCATAATACACGTCACCATTTCACCTCCCAAAAACGTATCTCTTACATCTTTAAACGGCTGGTGTACTAATACCCCCTTCCACACGCTCATGTGGCTGCTCGAATGGTGGTATGTAGATGTAGATATGTTCCTCTCTGCATCATTTACCGTTTAATTTTGTTCTCTTTGGAGACACCAGTCAGTTCATTGTGAAATTTAAATTATTGAAATCCCAAAACAGGTTTTTGCTTCAGAGGTGCCTTAAGTTCCAAAACTATTTTTCTTTAATTAATTGGTTATAAGTCGTTTAACTGTAGTTTGTGTACATTTGAGTGGAATAAATGCCATTATTATTTTTATTAAATGCCTAAGAGTGGCTTCGGTTGGAGGCCCTTAGAGACTCGGAAGCTACACGCTAGGCTTAATTTGCTTGAGAAACAGAACTGGTGCGTTTCAGAGCTACACTGAGAATTTTATAATGACGCCTCACTATATCTCTAGGTTTGACAGAAGTAATTAAAAAATAGAGATACACTGCTGACCAGATAGGTGCCAAAACATGTTCTTTCTGCGCACAATAAGCGACCACAATGAAAACTAAGCTCCACTAAATACACTTCCATAATACTCGTCACTATTTCCCCTCCCAAAACCTTATCCCTTACGTCTTCTCACGGCTGGTGTCCTACTACCCCTTGCCACACGATCATGTGGCAGTTCGCATGGTGGCATGTAGATGAAGATTTATAATGACTCTTGGTCACGTGACGAACAACTTTCTCTTATCTCCTCTCCACATATTTTTTAAACATTTTATTAAAAAAAAGAAGAAAATTTGTTGAAATAAATTTTAAATAATATCCCTATTTTCACAATAATAAGCTTTAAAATGAAGTATATATTGTTGCTCTACAATGAATAGAAGCTAAGGTATATTTTTTTTTAAATTTTAAAAAATTAAGTACTCATGAATCACGCGTAACTTCATTTCCCAAAACGGTTTCAGATTACTTGGTTAAGGTCATATACCACACGTTCTTCATGTTTGAGCAAAATCTGAGACCCAAAGTGACAATCGGTAGATTAGGATTCGTAAAAAGGGATCTAGGCAAATGCGATGAGAGAGTACGATAAAGAAGCTATTTTACACTTGTCAGGCCTCATTTAGAATATGCCGCTAGTATATGGGATCCGTACGAGGAAGGTATGATAAAAGAATTAGAGCGCGTGCAGAGGAGATCCGCTAGGTTTGTTAAAGGCCGTTATGATAATTGTATAAGTGTTACGAGTTTAATGGAAGGAATAGGATGGGAATTGCTATCAGAACGCAGGTTAAAATTTAGGTTAAACCGTTTTAGTAAATTCGAAACCGATTTGTTTACAGATGACGTAAGATATATATTGAGAACCTCTGCGTATTATGCTAGGTTTGATCAGATTAACAAGATTAGAGAGACAGATTGTCGTAGCGATAGATTTAAAATGTCATTTTTCCCGCGTACTTTAAGAGAGAACAATAGGCAGCGTAGCAAAGGGATAGGTAGGTGAAATATAGTTAGAGAAGTCTGTAGTGCATGATGCATGTAATAACAACAAATAATCCCTTTCTTATTATGTAGATACTAACCATCAAGCTGCATGTGACCCTATTCTCTAGCATGTCCCCCGTAAATATCCGACTTGCATCGCAATAGTGCATGTTTGGTGATCTTCACCCCCTGCCACATACCCTAGTGGTGGCTCGCAGGATATTACGTAGATGTAGACTCATTTGTTGAATTGAGGTGAATAACCCACATCAAGTTTATAAGACGGATAATATTTTTCAATTTTCTTCTTCTTCCTAGGATCGTAGTCTTAGGTTAAACTATTAAATTTTAGGCAACAATCTTCTCTATTTTCAAACACTTTAAATTCGTTATAATGTTACGTATTATATATATGTATCTATACGTAAAGTTATAGAATAGTTATTTATGGTAGTACATCAGATGTTAAATTATTAAAAAGTATATACAGAGGAAAATAATTACATGTTTTCACATGCATTAATCTTGCTCATTCCTAACATAATCCTTCCTATCTTACCCGTAAGCACTTCTGAGACATCTCATACAAGCTCCATTAAGCTTACACTTTAGTTAATTCGCTCATGCAAAAGAATTGCTATCATAATTTAAGGGGAAATTAACTATTGTACACCAAATTCTAAAGTTACATAAGAACTTATAGAAGCAAATTATGGGAATTGATGGCACAATTATTGCGTTTTATCCTTGATAAAAAACGCTCTTTGAAATGAAAGATTGATAGAGATGTCTTAAATTCAAACAATTTCAGTAGAACATAAAAAGTAAAACCTTAGACCAAAAGATTTATAATTATATAGAGGCTTGAAAAACATAGTATAAAGTTGAGGAAATGTCTTTACGATTACACTTAGAGTAGGAGTGATTCAAATACCAAACATCATCACCACATGCATACTGTATAATGAATAGCCAGAGACCTTTTCTGTCACGTTCGCTGGTAACAGTAATTCCCGCCGTATATTTCACAACGATACCTTCCCGGGCACGAAAGTTCCAAACAAAAAAATGCATATTCTATTCCTATTGCTCTTATTGCTTTCACTTCATTTAATTCCTTATGACATCCAATACTTGACCCCATAAAAGGTTTTCGGGCACGTAAATGGATAACTGCGGGCCTCGCTGCTCACTTTAATGGATCGCGATTGAAAAGTTCCAGAGAGTAAAAAATGGATAGAAAGGCTAATTTTTTCATAGCTTGAATTTCTGGCGTCTCAATTCATGCCAAAGCGCCCTGTTGGAAAGACTATTGCGTAAATTATCCAGTACTCGGCTGTCAAAACCAACAATTGATGACCATGCCGCGACCGACATTTAAGGGCAAAATAAATCTTAATTTTGGCAGCGCAATACCGATCATTACCCTGCCAATTTTCCTCCTTATTCTTCCCTTTAAGCTCGTTACAAACGAATGATAGCTAATAGAAAACATGTAAGAAGAGGAATAGAATTGTATCATACATTTTTATCGGTATTTTAAGACAAATATGAGATAGTACGCAAGACAGAAAGTCATTTGCTATGCGAAAATATGATATAAAAATAGACATTTCTCTACGCGACACAGTAAAACATGATACTTAGAAATGAAAACAATTCATGTCATTCACAAAGATAGAACATAAAAATAGCATGTTATAACACCAGCACCCGCGAGATCTTGTTGCATCAAGCAGGAGGTGGTGTTGTTTATATGCTGAATACGGAAGGCATTTGATGGATAATCCCTGTCTTTAAAGTTTTTTTGCTAACTCACGATGGCAACCTTCTAGATAAATATTTATTTAGCATCTTATAGTCTCACACTCCCTGTGGAAATAGATGGTCTTATTGATAATTTATTTGTCCTCTTCATAAGTGATATCGCATCCCAAATATAAAACGTGTGATACAAATTCTAAGATGTTATTTACTATTATAGTGTTGGTTCAGACTGGTTACTTCTCCAGAAATACCATTGACTTGGATTTATGCAAGATACTTCCAAGGTATATCCTCTAAATATAATATACAATTGGATGGACATACGTTACTTATAAGATAGACAGCCAACTGTCATCATTTTCCTAAATTATGATTCGGTCAGCGGCAAATGGCATGGACCTTAAAAATTCGTTTTCTCCTATTTGTATTTCTAGACATGTAACTTTCTCCCATTCTCGTAGACAGGTATTTCACATATCTACGGCATGTAATTTAGGATAAACTCTCAAAATAGTTACTCTGGGGTCCCTATGATAACCTGTTTACGTTGAAAGTAACCAAAACACTGAATTTTCTCACTTAAGGGAACTTACTTAAAATCTCCAGCCAAATCTCACATCTTGAGAGCATTTTTAGCCTCCCTAAACTCAGCTACGAACCATTTTCCATGGTCCTTCCCCTGAAGAGTGAAAGCGAGCTGGTAGAATTGAAATAAAAAGCATTTTTGGAACGCAATTACACGGAGTTAATCTCCCTCTGTCCGGACGTACACACATACACACCATTGACCAAAGAACTATCCACATCTCTTACCTCTTTCCTGCCATTATATTTTTTTCTCTCTCCTTCTAACATTCCTGCATTTCGTCGCAATCCCTGTCTTAAAGAGAATCTTAATTCGCAGCCTTGAAGGAGTGGGATTGATTTTTTACGTCTCAAAGATAACCAAGAACACCTCGGCATGCAACACCAATTCCTATCCCGGGGGACCTGGTTCGAAATAAATGGAGATTTTTTGGTGAACTCTACTATCCACTGGAGATCTGGTGGGAGAATAAGGTGTTTGGAGAACGTCTTTCATCTGTACATCTGTCTGTTTGAACTCTTTCTGGACAAGAATTTCCTTACGGAAAAGTGTAGTCTACCAAGTTATAAACGCATCCTTCATCAATACTGAATGATCTTTTTCTTAGCCCTTGAAGTATTCTCTTAGCCCTTGATTTATATAATTGATAATAAATAGATTGAAAACTTTTTTCAAATGAAGTGCATTGCAACTTTAGTATTTGATCTGAATGACTAAGTTTCAACAGCTGTCATGCGTATTCAAACATCATGATTGGATAAATTTTTACTAATCTCTCACTATGATCAACTGTGACTAAGTGATGACGGTTGTACATCAATTGAAACAATTTCATAAACGTGATTCAATGTTTTTTTTTACTATTCATAACAACATTTCAAACAAATACTTGATGAATTGATAATAAATCAATAAAATTTATTGCATACAATAGATTTTTAAATTTATTTTCCTGGAGCACTTATATAGAATATAGGAAAATACGTTCATATCCGGTATCACCAAACAGTTGCAACTATATTGAAAACTACATGAAAAATGTGTGTACATAAAAAACGCAAAAATGGAAGTAAAAAATAATAGTGATGCCGAAATGATTTCGTGAACCCCATGCGTGAATGATAAAAAGAAAATGTCTACAGAATATATTTAGACTTATCTTCACTTAAACTTCAATGCATTCTTGTTTCATTTTTCACAAAAAAATTTTATTACTTCCCCACTGTGTCAACTCAGTCCTTATTTGGCGTAATAATGCAAAACAATGGAAAAAAATTGGAAATAAACAATGCTTGAAAAGTGAGCGAACGGTAAAACATTTGGACAATGAAGCTCGCATGGCCTCATTGTGAGGCGTTGTAATTAAATCTGCTGATTCATGCCTGAAATGTATTATTTTCTGAAGACCAGGGAAACGAAGCTTAGCAATGCGACATAATTCTCCTTTGTCAACTGTGCTCATCCAGATTAAATCTGGCTGTAATGCGCTTACAAATGCTTCCATTAACATGATGCATTAACACTCACATGCTTCTCGTACAGAATTTAGAATTTCCCAACTCAAAGGCAGTAATCATATAATAAACAGATGGCTAATGAGCTTGTTTTTGAAAAACATTTTGTATTAATGTGGAAATCAATTATTCTCCTTTTGTAGTGCCAGAAATAAGGTCTTTTAGTATAAAATTTGGATAAACCCAAAGAAATTATTTCATGCGTAAATGATTCCGAATTTTTGTGAAAATCAACGCGTCACAAATATACCACCAGTCTATGATGGAATTTGGACGCTCAGAGTATTTATTTTTTGATGATTGTTAATTACTGTTGCTCATGCGTACGAATGTTATTTTATATGCAGCTACAGATTACTCCTTTCTCGTGATAATTTATAGTTAACATGTACTTATGAAAAAATGTCAAGGTAAAAATTTAAAAAAATATTGTTAGAAGAGTGAAAATGATGGATAAAAGGAGCCGTCTTGTATTGTATTATTTACCATAAATTTAACAAATTTGCTGGATATATATATATATATATATATATATATATATATATACGTATACTTATGTGTTTCCGTATGCATGTGTATGTGTGTATAGATACATGAATATCAGTATGAATGTGTATATATCCAAATAGGGTATGTAATATTGGTTAGAAATGTAGTTTCCACACTCTTTTGCTGTTGTCGAACCCACTAAGAAGTCCGTGGGACTTAGTGGCGTTGAAATAGATATGTAGTTTGAATTATTATGTATATTGTAAATAAATAAATCACTAAATGATTTCTCATATATATATAATAGATGTTCAATATTTATTTACTTATTATAATTTTAAGCTCTGACTCATGGAAGGGAAGAAATATTTGAAATAGAATATTGCAGCAGGACAGTCATGAATCGCCCATTATAGGCAGCTTATGTTATCGCACTGATAGGTAACTTAAACAAACCCAACAAATGAATTGAAAAATAGTGTAAACGAAGTAATACAAATGAAACTAATACACTTAAAGCACTTCGAAATGAACTTAGATAACGAGAGTTTCATGGTGGATCCCTTGATTAGTCCCTAGAGTTGGATCTGCCTCATTTAATTTCACTTAAAAAGATGATACTATAAAAAGATAATCATTGAAACTGGGAGGCAACATGCATCCCGTTCATATTACAATATTCATGTTTATATGTTTATAGCATCCCTCTTCCGCCGACTAAGACGACTCGCTCGTCGAAATGTCGTTTTTTTGGAAGTGTCCTTCTTTACGTGTCTCTTTTTATTTTAAGTGTCTTACAATAAGCTGTCTTTATAATATCTAAACCTTTAACTTTGTCTTCATTCATTTATTTATTAGTTGTTCAATCCTAAGAATGGTTGACAGCAGCCCTCTATTCTTCCCTAGGTAGTCCTTGATCCATTATCTCCTGGTATCCCTTTATATGTACTTTCCTATTTATTTAGTCCATGAACTTATTTCTGGGTCTTCCTCTCGGGACTTTTCCTTCTATTGTGCCTTTAATTGTGTTCTTAACAAACCCATTGTATCTCAGAGAGTCCCCAATCCATCCTGTTCTTCTTTTCTCTGTGGTGTTCTATATGGTCCTTTCCTCTTCTACTTTTATGTACACTTCATCATTTCTTATTTTTTTCGTCCAATGTATCTTTAGCATCCTCCTCCAGCACCAGATTTCAAAGGTTTTTGGTCTTTTCTGTTCGGCTTTTCCAATGGTCCATTCTTCCGATCCATAGAGTGCCACGATCCACACAAATGTTTTAACACCCTGATTCCTTATTTGTAGTCCTATCTTCTTTGAGCACAGCAGTTTTCTTTTTCCAATGAACGTCTTCTAAGCTCTGGATAACTGTTTATTTATCCTTATTATTTTTCCTGGCTTCTTGAATTGATAGCTATTTCTACTGCATTTCTTATGGAAAAAAATTGTCCTCTTCATTCATACTGTTTTAAAAACTTTCGTCATTTCTTAGTTAATTTTATTGCATCAATATATTTCATTTTTTCTTGATACTGAGATTCAGTTTTGATTTTTAATCAAAATTTCATCCAATTATCTTCATTTTCACTTTATGGTGAGCAAGATAGCAGGATGACCAAATATATGACTTTTTCTAGGGGAACCTTCATACTCTTCCCCTATTGAAGAACGAAAACCTTTTTTTCGCCATATTCTCTATCCTTTCATTATCTATCCGATTTGTGAGATGCGATGCTCTTAGGTTATACTTTTATTGATGGAGGAATACGGTTTCTCTCACAATACACCGCTATTTATGTTGAAATCATGAACTTCCGGAAGGCCGTAATATTTCAAAACTTCCCCGTCGAACTTTATTGCTTCACTGTGCCGTGCTTTCCCCTCAGCCGGGAATCCACAGTGAACGGGGCGGAGGTGGGCGGGGCACTTTGGTGCACCAAGTTGTCCCCCTTTTGTGTTCGGGAGACTCCTCATCTTCAAGAATCTTCCCTTTTTCACGTCTCCGGATTGAGCAGCGGGCAAGGTGAATGGCTTCGGAGGAAAGTGAGGAGGGTTAGAAACGAAGTATGAAAAGGAACGTAATCCTCCTCCCCGCCAACGTTACTCATCTCCTTTCGGAGCGGAGGGCGAAATACGGCTCTGGAGTCGCCCACATCTCGTTCCACCGAGAAGTCTCCCCTCCCCCAATCTTTGAATCACGAGAGCGATCCGTCCCGTCGGGGCCAGTGGGCCGGATATGAGCGGGGCGGTAAAAGGCACATTTCAGCAATCCGTGCAGCCGGTTTCATAGGGCAAGTCGATGAATGAGTGAAAGTATATCTGCATAGATAATCCCTCCAATGAGCAAACGCACCTTCCATTGCCATAAACGGTGGCCAACATTTTTAATTTCATTTAATTCACTCAAAAATCGGGACCCATGCTTTGTGTGAGGTGGCTTAGATGGAAGATCATGTCAAAATTTCAACGTTATCTTTCAATATAGTCAATTCAACTCATCAACTGTAATTATTGTGTAAACGTCAGACATTAAGGAGGATCCTGTATTTCATACATTTCCAACAACCTGCCGTGTAATAACATATATTGTTAGATAAAAATTTTACAATCGAATGATGCAAACATAGAGAAAGGTCATTGGTCATTTGACGAAAAAGTAATGGTTAAAAATTTATGAATTTTTGCACTGAAATGCACTACCTTAGAGGAAGTACGATTGCATTTATTCACATAGATTCTGGTAATCTCAAGTTTTACCCGAATTATAGTTCAAACACTTTTTACACACGATGTATTCAGGAAATTAATATATTTTTCACCTTAGGTCAGCGATAATATAGAAAGAGTGCTTATATTTGAATAATAGACTTTGTTTTTCTTTCGAGCGCATAACCGATGAAATGTGATCAAAGCTGCTACGTTATCTTGGAAATCTTTATCTATCTACCCCGTTTACAATATTTCTTTTTAAACTAATGACCAAGTAGGCATGTATATCCATTATTATATGTTTAAGACGGAAGATAAATATATCCTCAGTTCGATATAAAATCATAATTTCAAAGTCTGCCGAAATGAAATGAAGTCTGGAGTAAGTTTTAGTACTGGTTTGCATTACGAGAAAAAGCCTTCGGTTTTACCCCTTGTAAATAGGATTTTACTCAAAGGAGCATGCACATGAAATTTAAAGATATTCAAGGCATCAGTAAAGCTAAATGTACTCGTTAAAGCAAATACTATACATATTAGGACAACAGTACCTAGAAGAACTAGTTCCTGCTTAAAACGAAAGCTTAAACCTTAGGAACACTATGCAGAAGAGATGAACATGATGGATTGTACCTAAGGCAAAATGGATTTGTACAGAATGTACTTTAAGGAGAAATTGATGAAGGGTACTATGAAGAAGACCCAGGAATAATTTTATGTCCCATAAAAAGAGAAAAGTGCATAGGAAAAGTTACTAGAAAATCAGGAAACTGCCATTAGATAAGGAAGGGTAAAGGGCTGCGGTCAACCAGTCTTAGGATGGAACAACCGGTGATGTTGAACCGAAGGGAAAGATTGGTTACTGATTACCCATTTCGGGTATGCTCAAAGGAAGTGGAGAAGGTAAAATGAAAAATAAATCAAAATTAAAGAAAATATGCGCCAAACGAAATAAAATAGAGAGATATTGTTGAAATTTCCTGAGGTAAAACGGCTAGCAATGACGTTGGACTTTCCGAAGGGAACGCTGCAGCGGCTACAGCGTGCTGTAGCCATTGGGAAGCGCATTGCTGCCGCGTTCGGAAGATTTAGCATCCTGCTCCCGTGGCGCGCAGCAGGACCCTGCCATATGATCGAAAGCCAAACTTTAATTTGCCTTCCTAAACATTAATCAAAGGTTTTTGCATTATAGACTTAAAATCATTTCATTTAACACTAGAACGCCGGTGCGGTCATTTTGACCGTAGTGGTAATTTCATTTTCATGTCACACGTTTAATTTTTGTCGTGTAAGCATTTCCTTTCGTGACTTTACCTAACTTTATAATGGCATTATGTTGGGGAAAAACTTTTTTGATAGGTCTTTTAGTTATTTTTTTATTACTACTTTTACCTAGAACGCCTGAGTGATCAATTTGACCGCATATGAAACGCGTGAAAATAGTATAGATTTTTCTTCTCTTATTTGTTTTATAATGAATGTACATGTTCTTTTGTAGTAGCAGGTACATCATTTTATATGTTTCATAAATTTTAACAATATTACCCTCTGGGTTGATGGATGGCGGGGGTTGTGGGGTGGCAGATACGCAAAGTCTTGCATCAGATATAGTACCGCTTGCTCTAATAAATTAAATTGTTGTGAATTTTTTCTAGAATGAACGCAACCTTACACTGGTCCAAATATGAAACAGTGCCCTCTCTGTAGCTATGAAGACTTTCTAAATCTATTATTTCGGCAATGTACTTGAAATAGAATCTAAATAAAGACATTTTCTTATGATATATCAATCTGCGGTCAAAATGACCGCTTAGGCGTTCTAGGTAGGAAAGTAAGTTCAGGCGTTCTAGTCTTAAAACTCAGATGAAATATCTCGATTCTTATCATTTATAAACCAATTATAATGACTACTTAATTAAAACTTTCCTGAATAAAGCGTCCAATATTTTGGGCCGTAATAGCAAATAAATATATATAAGACTAAAATGGATGAAAAATACAAGAAAATTAATGGTTTAACAGAAATTTATGTTCTTTAAGTTCATTAAAATGCTTTTACTACCCAACTATTTGTTGAAATTTCAAGATTTTTCAATAAAAAGTAAGATGAACGTTATTTTAGAAATCTAGTAATGTTTGAGCCTCCGTGTGTAGTTAACGGCTGATGTCTATGGTAAATGACTTACCATTTCGCTTATAGCAGAGTATATGTGCTATGTTTTGCACTCTCTATCTGAAAAATGACAATTTTGGACTCTTCTCCGGCTTTTTTTTTATTTTTTGACCACTCTACGCTGACTCCACTTTCTCAGGCGAGATATTGTAGAACAGCATAATGAGTTTTGCAACGCGGGCGATTGCATGGTGTCGGAGGGGATTTAGTGGGGATAATTGATTTGGAAAGGGGTTTGACGATTTTCAAGAGAGTGAAAATGGTTGCGGTAATAGCCAGGGGCGGTACGGCCAGGGCGGGAAGGCAAGGATTCCCGCCCGGGCCCCGGGGCCCAAGTTGTGGCACAGGCTCCGGGCTCCAGCTCCTGGGTCACGCACTAGGTTTCGGGCTCGGGTCCGAAGGGCCCGGCGGGCCGGACCCCGAACTTTGAACAGCCAGCAGACCAAACATCTCTGAGTGAAAGTACAATTTTGTCATACAGTACATAAAGGGGGGGTCACAAAAACCGGGCCCCTCTGGACGTGCAACCCGGGCCCCTGAGCACCCACGCCGCCCCTGGGGATAGCGTCTAAAGGCGAGAGAGGGACGACGGAAAATGTTGGAAGTGGTGAGGTTGTCGGAGAAGATCGGGTAGAGGTTTTTGAATATGCGTTGGAGAGAGTGAACTCTTGGAAAATAGGTGGTACTGTGGGAGATTTGGTCACGAGAACATTCATTAGGAGGGAGCGGTTTGGAAGAAGAGGGTTGTTTTAGGATTATTCTCTGAAGAAGGCGTTCAGGATAGCCTCTGCGAAGGAGAAATTAATGATGATTCGAAAGGGAATGGTCAAGGGAGTCAGGATTGTTACATATGCGATGGCCACGGATGGAGAGAGAGTAATGGATGGAGCTTTTTATGTTGGAGCGATGGTAGCTGTTGAAATGAAGATATTGCTGCTGGTTGGTGGGCATGAGATGGACGGAAGGTTGGATTTCAAAGTTATGTAGAACTAATGGAGCCGGTATTCAAGACCAAGTAGGTACTTAAAATTAAATTTGTAAGATGTATATTCTTGTGCCAATAAATGCGTGAGCAAATTTACCTCCAGAATTACATAACATAATCTAGTAAATTTTATCTTATGCGCATTGTACGTTCCGAAAATGTACCTGTTTTTCATTATTTTGTGAAATTATTCTCACAAAGTTCACAAGCATGAGTCTGAGTTGAGTTTGAGCATGAGAGTTTATATATCATCTAAACAGACCTAAAAAGAATATAAGTGTAGAGGTGAAATTTAAGATATCATTTTTTCTTATTTATAAGCTTCAAAGAATGCTGTAAAACCTTTTGTCGATTCAATCTCTACACCATTGCAATTTCGTTTTAATTTTACCCTTTTTTTAGTTATTATCAAATTGCCAACGTACTCATATTCTTAAGCTAAGCTACCATTCTTCTATAACACCATTGTTCTTGCCCCGCAAATATTTAACGACGCCGATTTTCATAATAAGTTGTGAAACCCGAAGATATTTTATTATTATTTAAGGACATAGCACACCCTTCTTTCGTCAAAAATCAGTAGCTGACTTCTTTATATTACACTTAATTTTTATAAATGAAACATTCAAAAAGGAAATACAAGAAAATGTATTGCCTAACACCTTTTGCGTGGCTTATTTTCTTCCAAAGTGAAAATTAATTTGTTTTCTTGAAATTCGTGGTAGTAATTACGGGGTATGGAAATATAAGATAAGCTTGAATGTTGACATAATGCTTCTCACGCCAGGAACTAAAGGTTTCTATCGCTGAATAATATATTTTGAAAATTTATTTCTTTCGGGAGATGTTTTTCTTACTATTAATCAAACTAGATAAAAATAAAGTAGCGTGACATAGCCTTGAATCGGTCGATTTCTGACCCTTTCACTACTTTCCTAGGCAGCCAATCCTTACGGAAGGCCGCAACTGTTCATTTTCCTCCTATTTCTCTTTCGTCTCCAATCCCAGGGTATGCGTGGGTATATATGGAGAGACCACCACTCTCTTAGAGGAACCCAAAAAAAACTGGAGGACGAAGTGGTGGGACGGGTCTTTGCAGTTTCAATTTCGCCCAGAAATGAAGCCTATTGTCTCCACCTCTCCCCGTTTACCCAAATCGTCCCTTCTTTTCCTCTTCCTCTTTATCGTCTCCTCCTTTCACCTTCTCCTTCCTTCAGATCCGCAAGACTTCAACTTTCTCTTCTGAGTCCTCAGACCTACAGCTTGCTCTGCCTCACTCACCTCGCGCCGTAATTCTGACCCCATCCCTTCGTTCACTTAGCCTTATCTCGAACCTGCATCTCATTTGGATTCCTATTTTTTTCCCAACGTTTCCATTTTTTTAAAGGGGGCGTGAGCAATTCTGCGGGTCTTGCCATCAATTACGTCCTGTCTTTGTCCTACCTCGGGCTTCCCACTCGTGCTCTGCAATTCCGCGGTCTTTGCCGATGGAGTTCCCCGCTCGAAGTCAAGCAGGCGAACTAGCAGGAGGAAGAGGAGAAGGCCATGAAATATATTTACTTGCGTATATAATTTTTTTGCCTTCTCACGGATAAAACGAAGCACGCAGGAGAACATTGCGGGTACCTACCGGTAGATGACCCACCCTCCTCGTCTGCTTCATCCTCTCTTTTACCGCACCCAAATGAAATTACGTGCTGGTTAATTTACGGTTGCCATATGATTAGCATTCCCGTTCGTTCGAACGGGGCGTTAAATCTCTGATATTTAGAAATTGGAACTCTTCCACCGCAGAGAGGTCTTTCATTTTTTTTAATTTGGACTTAAAAATCCGCTCTTTCGCTTAATGTTGCAGTTCTAGATGTCCCGTCTTTCTTCTACTAAAACTGACTTGGGTATTTTAATTAATTGCTAAGCGTGGTAAAATTTAATTACGGTGACTCCGGGAGTTTCTTTGTAAATTTCATTTGTGGAACTGAGAACCGTGAGACCTTGGAATTGTTTAATTAACTCGTTCTCTTATCTAAATCTTAGATTACAGAAATGATGAAAACGCTTTTTATCATTTGTTAATGCTCTCTTAATCACTCCAAGAGAGAGAATCTGTGTCCGTTTTTTATGATACCAAGTATCCGCATAAAAATTCTTGAATACCTACGCGAGGAACCTATTTTACGCTCAGCACGATTTTTCTCTAACTGAAAAATATATGCCAATTGTGGTAATGCTGTGTCATTTCCACATTAAATTGCTATGAAGTTTATTGTTTGTCGACCGACCCAAGTTAATTACGATAAAGAAATGTTTTCCCTCTAATGCAACTAACCTCAAGTCCCTACCCTCTCAAACAATTATATGTCTCATGCCCAAATACGCCCTAATTCCATATATACATTATTTTTTCAGGGATTTCAGCCCTTTCTACCAAATAGATCACTTATTGTTATCACGGGTTTCACCCCGGGAATAGCTATCATAAGTCAAAAGTTCTACAATAATCTTGGCCATCGCAATCTGAGTTATGGAGATATTTATGCCTACAGAAAATACGTCCTTGGCATCTGAAAAACTTGCCGCAAGAGAAAAATTGGCCTGCTCTGGGTATCAAACCACGGACTTTTTCGTTGAGTAGCCAATCAATCGCATATATTTCCCTCGTATTCTCCAAAAAATAAAGGATGGTTGACAGGAACGTTAGTGATTGGAAAACCAAAAGTCTATTCCACGACTAGGCATTTTTTCTCGTGGAAGTTTCTACTTCATCAGAGCTGACTCAACCATCAGAATATTGACTGAATTTCTTGCAGAACCTTGAAATAATATTCTTAGTGCAAAGCTCGTAATTCTATTATGTTATCTCGTTTTTTCATTCCCAAAAATATCTACTGGGAATTCATTTTATAGTATTTCACGGGAATTTATCCTTAACATTTCACTTTAATTAATTTTTATTTTGAGCCTGACCAAAATATGTCCAAAAAGTTCATGGACTCTGACCCGCATCTTTCCTCCTTCGGTCTCCTCTTGTGTCTTCATCAGTGTTTCACTGGTTTGATTTAATCTTCAAAATTTTACCCTAGTTTTCATTAAAATTAAAACTGTTGCAACGTAGATTTATCCACGCGCGTGTTAAGCAAAGGGGGGAGGTAGGCGAGGAAAATTGTAGTTTTATCCTGACAGATCAACTCATTTTATGCACGGTAGTGTGTTCCTTGTATTTACTTGAATGTTTGAGAGAAAAAAAAATCTGTTACTAAGAATTTCTTACGCATTGAAAAATCATTAGTGGAGTTGAGTTATGATGTTTGAACGTATTACCAATGCTGGTTATGACTCGAAATTAATTCCGAACATCGTCCGTAAAGGTGGATCTCGTTTATTCTTTAAGAGACGTATCTTTTGAACAGTATGAAAAATCAATGACAAGCAAGAAATGCTCCGGCGAACAGACAGGGTACATATGTAACTCTCTTCAAACCAGAGATACGTCTCTACAGAGGTATACTCTGACCTTTTCCTCTATACTTATTTTTGTTGTAAAATTTAAATTTGTATGACTAAATCAGACAGCACTTGTGTATTCTGCGCCCGTTATTGACATTCGCCGTAGGAAAGACAGTTCTTGCATTTGTACTGCTCTTTTGTGTGAATGTAAAATATACTAAGTAGCCTAAACATGAATCATTCCTTTCATGGAATTTTATGCTTTATAATCAGTCTTTATTCTTTATTTTTATCATGGGTTAAGAGCTAATTTATTATTGAGTTTCATAATATTTATGTGTGTAACGCATGTTTAATATTATTAAAAGATATTCATTTAAAGTACTAAGAGGAGTTAAAAACCAAAGTCTGTATATCCTGTCACGTAAACCCTTCCATTTTTAAGGCGAAAACAATTTTGAATACTTTTAAATCATACCCAGGAATAAATTGCCTGAGTATTTTGGCTCATCTTTCTTGTATGGATTCCTCCCTGCGTCTCGCCTACTCTGCTTTTCTTCCAAGAACTGGTTATATTTCTTTATTATAGCTTGCTCGACTCTCTGAGATGATTTAATCTGTTCATTTCTTGCTTAAAACACTGATTGAGACGACCGATGAAGATAAAGGATCAAAGTTTTTAGGCGTATCCCGTTATTGTTTTCTGCTCTACCCGAAAATATGCACTGTAGTACTCTGCTCTGCTGGGCGGAGCCAGAAGGTATGTTTTGAAACGCAGACTCAATGTTGTGGGAAATACGGCCTTTATTTTCTTCCCCACTTTTTCAAAATGTTTGGTTTGGCATTGCTTCCGCCGGAGGACTCAAATTCATTTTTTTCATTGTTTCCATTTCGCTCGTCCAACTATGTCCCAAAAATAGAACGGCGAGGGACATATCTAAACCCGATGTCCCCTTTTTTCATTCGTCGTTCCTCCCAAGCTTTTCTTTTTCCAACCCATCGCACAGATATGCGACCGCAGAATCATCGCGCAAGTCTCCTCCCTTTACATCTCTCGGTTGGAGGAAAGATACGCGGAGAGACTGGGGAACGTTTCTCGGGAAATCCCTTCCCAATCCCCGAGGCGCACTCGCATAGGCTCTCCCGGTTCCCATTCTTTACCCCTACTCACGCGCCCTCAAGTCTTCTTCGTCCTTTAAGGAGTTTCCACCATGACTGAGTCAAAAAATATACTAAATATCACATTTTTATTTATCAACGCTAAAAAACCCTTATTTCTATGGATACATATTTTACCCAGAGAAATCCGAAATAAGGTAAAAAATAAAGGTTATTCCGTAAAAAATTTTTAACAAGCAGTTTCTACCAGCCATGGGAGCCAATTGCAGCACCAATTCAATTGAATAAAAGAATTGATGGAGCAATTAATGCAGTCGTTGCCTAACTCATCTCATTTGAAGAGTGGAAAGATAACAATATTTGATTTAAATATGGAGAGGTAAAACAATTAAGATCATTTCCAAAAAAAATATTAATAAGCAGTATTTCCCAGCCATGGGAGTCAATTGCAACGCTAATTTAGTGAAATAAATTAGTTTTTCGGTTCAAGTAACGCATTCATAGCCAAATTCTTCTTGATGGAAAGATGCCTATTTTTAATTTAAATTTTATTTGAGATTTGTCTATTTTTTCAACAGTAATCTGAGAAAAAGGAATTCTAATGATAAGAAAAAACACGTGTACAAAATTACACACACAAATATTCACTGACCTAACCTTGAACCCGGATTCCGATCCCGGTACCCGGATCCTTATTAGCCATGAAAACTTAAGAAGCGTCCTCCTATTGTGGTTGGATGTTGTAGGCTTTAAATGTCCGGATTTCCTCAAAATTTCGGAAAATATTTTTCTCTATGTGTTTCCCTCTTTCATTCATTGACTCTTGGTAGTATCATACTCAATCTGAACATAAAACATCGTTGAAAGGAACTTTTTGTTGCTCACATTAGTTTAGGGGCACTTTTTTGCTACTTAACATAATATTAAAGATATAAGGTTTTACGATCAAAAGGAAATAACTTAGAGCAGTTTAACTAACATCTCTACAGAAAGAAATTCTTGAACTCTGCCTCTTTATGAATTATAGATTGCATTTCTCTATTGATATCGAAGTGAACACCTACCATCTACTCGTGCATACTAACCCACGAGCCGCCACAGATGCTTGTGAGAGAGGGTGTTGTGATATTAGCTATGAAATTGGCAGTACTACGGAAAAGGCGTGAGGAGTAAAAAGCTGTGAACTGCTTTTCTGCGATGTATAATATGTAGGTGTCCCGTTTTTTTGTTATAATCACGTATTTTTGTACCCAACAGTTCCAATGTGTATCTCTCTTATTTCGTCACTTCTTTCAGCGATAGAGATACAGCGTGAGTTCAAAGATATCTCCTCCGCGTCACACACAAATACACTGGATCTATTTTATAAGTCATGTAAGCCTTCCGTGCAGCCTCCCAATCCAAAAACGGCTCCTATCATAGTCCGTCCATCAGATGTCTGACGTCTTTTGCTCACCTATTGCTGTATTAAACGAAGCGGGCAGATTTCCTTTGTATTTAATTTCCTAGGAGAATTTGACCTCTCTAAGCGTTGCCTCAAAGGCCTGCGGTGTATTTGAGATATATCCTAATTAGAGCAATCATACTCGCTGCGCGAAACCTACCGAAAAGTTGAAGACTTTTTTCCATTCGGTATGACACGGCCGTGTTTTCTGGAGAGAAATTATTGAAAAAGTTATGAAAGATTTCTTACGCACACAACCCTTCCGTCTCCTGCATAAGTAACCTCTCCTCAGTAGTATGCAATGTCTGTTTTTCCCAGGGAAATTTTTCAATATTCCCTTAACATTTCCAAACGTCATCCAATTTCAATATGCAATAAGTGGTATGGGTGTTTTTCATTTTAGAGACCCTAATGTCTTCGTGGGTTTTCCACCAGGTTAGGTATTTATTAACTGACGCTACACCCGCCATCGTCTTCAGGAAATTTCAGACGGGGCATATCGGCTCTGGTCTGATCAAATCTGATTGGTTAGCGCCAATGTTCTTTCTTTTTGCCTCCAATTTCGCTGTAAGTGCCATTAATGGCTTATAGTCCCTGTAATGTGGATTTGCTACCGATTTATGTAGTTTTTTTGCTAACAATTAAATGGTCTACGTAAAATTTTTCAATATTCGTAGGATCCTTTCGCGTTGAATTGTTCCAATTCATCTCATAAATACACCATCGTTTCATTTTTTCCATTCACTAAGTATTTTCTACAGCTTTTTATTCCTGTACAACCGGATGCATCTATCGTGACCTGTTTCACCTGCTAGCTCTTCCTGATATTATCATCAGTTCTTTCACACTCCATACTAAACACAAATTCTATTGCCTTTCTTTCCGTCGATTGGATTTCGATTTCAGACCACATGACAGCGTATCAGTATGTTCAGGTGAATGCCATACAGAAGAACTACTAGCCATCGCCAATTCTACAAGCGTGCTTGGGGCAAGCATCCTTGATCATGACGTGGTGGTGTTGTAGAAGAAGCATCCAAGCCCACCCAGCAATTCCACTGAGTATTTTGCAATGTACTTTCTCTGAGGTTAGATTGTTTTGGCTACAGGCTTCGATATTCAGACAAGCTTCATCCCTCTTCCGAAAAGAGAAATTTCGCTTGAGGCTAACCGCGCGTTGCTAAAGCATGCTTAGTCTCCACCAAGCACCCATTTTGGCCACGGCTATGGCCTTTGATACTCAATATTTGACACAATATTTATATGACATTATTTCAATATTTGACACAATATTTATATGACATTATTTAAGGTGTTTATAATGGCTATTTAGCAATCTTCCACATATATTTAACTGTTAACGACCATAGTTTTTTTGTGAAGCTCATTGGGTGCGTTATTGGGTAAGTTCTACGGCAAATAAACGCATAAAAAATTCACATTAATTACGTGAACGATCTACCCTACCTCTTAGTTTTGATAAAGATATTAATTTGAAACAAACACGCGTTGTGAAAAAAACTACAGTGGAAAATACAGTGATATAAATTTATCTTTTACTCCTAAGCTGGAACACTTCTGTACATTAGCACCTAAGACTTCTAAATAAGTTATCCCTGTGCTTCAAGAATGATTCCGATTCTAAAACTAAGATTCAATTTTTTCATGTGTGTCCATCGTTTGTAAATCTTTAAGGAGGAAGTGACACCATGTTTATTATGACTAGCAGTTTTTATGTTTTCTATTAACAAACTCGCCTTCTGGGTGATTTGTGGAAGAAGTCACCCTTTTTCATAACCGATGACCTTAAGGAATGGTTGAGCATTGCTGAACAAGACTCACCTGACTAAGGAATGAGTGCCAAATTCTTCGTGATGTTTTCAAGGCTTGATGTGAACCCTTTCTTGACCTACACCGTTAACTACCCCCTGCTATTATCTTAAGTTACGATATTATTCTCAGCTTGAATTTTAATTAAGTTACATCAAGTTTTTACGATAGCTTAACAAATTCTACTCACAAATCTTTTACAATACCAAGTAAATATTTAAAACAGACACCACCCGGGTTTCGAAGAATGATCGTCATCATCAGGTGATACTTTGTAAAAACGTCCCTCTCTATATACACTTTTCACAACTGGTGAGGCAGGGATTGTGGATGGAGTGGGGTTTGAGAAGGTTGGTGATTGGTTGAATGAAGGAAGAGGAGGGTCTCTCGTTCAATGGCCACGGGTTGAGTACGTGGAGGTGAAAGGGAGGGGATTTTATGACTGAGAATGGATTTAAGTGGTATTGTAAAAGTTTTGTGGGAAAAATTTGTTAACCATGTAATGCCACCAGGTGACAAAAGGTTTAATTTATTACGATTTATTTTAGATGAACAATCTTTAACCTGCGTTAAGCTATATTTAATGTGAAAATTCCTCAAGTTACGCTCATCATCTTGATTTCTGGCCATTCAACCCAAAGATTGGTTGACTGCAGCCTGCAAAATTCGTTATCTAATGCTAGTTCCCTTACTTCCTGGTAGCTCTTCCTGTGTACTTTTCTCTTTATTTGGTCCATGAACGTGTTCCTTGTTCTTCCACTGGGGACATTTTCCTCTAGTTCACCTTCAATATGTTTTTCACCAACCCACTGTGCCTGAGGATCCAATTCATCTGGTTCTTCTTTTCTCTATAGTGTTCCATACGATCCTTTCCTCCTCAACTTTTCGGTAAGTTTCGCAATGCTATTAACTTATATCTGAAGTGAAAAAGGCAAGAAAATGTTTATTAGTTTGTTTTTTATGAATTTGCCTTGATTTATGTTGCTTTTTTACAATACGTTTAGTGCTTCCCGGTCTGCGTTACACGTGGTATTTACCGGTCTTACGTGACGTAATGTTTGTAATTTACCGATTGTTTCATTAAAACCGTCCTATTATCCTCCCCGCTTGTACAATTTCATCCTACCATGATCTCCTGAGACTCTCGCTCCTTTTCTTGGCCAACCAACAGCTTTTCTTGTTGTCCACCTCCCATGGGAAGGAAATCTTTTGCGTTTCAGACCAATTTCCATTGCTTTGCCTCCTTTCCCGTAGACGACGAAGAAATTGTCCGCCCGGCTTATTTGCTTTTTCTTCGCGGAAAACCTCCCTGTTGCCCTCCTCTTTTTGACTTAATCCCGCTTCCTACATCTCCCTCTTGTGTCTCTTCCTTCTCCCTCTTCCTACTTGACAAATTACAGCTTCCCCGCATGCTTGCCCTCAGACGCACGACGCAAGAAACGCGAGCACTCACAACAGTAGGCAAGCATATACAAAAGGGAGCGTTTCCGTAGCATCTTACTTTCAGTGGGCATTCTGTGGTCTCAATTTCGGTATCCTCCCGACTCGACCTCAAGAGGATAAATCCGACTTTCTCTCTCCTTTCTGGGGTCTCCACATTCACTTTATGTTGTCATACTCTCCCGCCGTCTCTTTCATTCACTTGCCCTTCTTCTTGGCTCTCTTTAACCTCTTCATCCGGTCGTATTACGTACTGGATGATTCAAGAGGAAGATCGTTTGATATCCAATCGTACTTCTATGGCAAGAGGGCAGTCCGTTGGACTATGCAGTACTGTTTCATGCTCAGAAAATCCTAGAAGGTTTTAATCTTACAAATATATACAAATCTAGTGGTCTGTCAGTCTCTCTGTCTGTTACTCAATCACTCATAAACCACTGAATCGATTGAAACAAAATTTGGCAGGAAGATAGGTACTTGATATATCTAGTTCACGCA
Organism: Ceriagrion tenellum; assembly: GCA_963169105.1. Classification (NCBI taxonomy): domain Eukaryota; kingdom Metazoa; phylum Arthropoda; class Insecta; order Odonata; family Coenagrionidae; genus Ceriagrion; species Ceriagrion tenellum. The sequence continues at coordinate 61,817,312 of OY720641.1, forward strand.
TAGGCTATAGAACAAGGGCCTTGGGGTCCTACATGGCCCTCAAATGGGCCCTTACATCGCCTAAAATTGGCCCTGGAAGTTAATTCTTGTCAGTATTAGAAAGACGCAAAATGTAACTATACTGAATATACAACAATCATGGGGTTGTAAGTCACTCTGTGGCCCCAGAGAGCCTTAGGTTCCGAAAGAATGATTGTTAAAAGCCTCATAAGTATTGAACAAGTGAAACGATTTTAGCGAAATTTTCACACATGGGATCAGTATAGCTTTTTTTAAGGAAATTGGGACACTAAAGAAGACCCCTGGGCCCCAAGGGCAGCCCTCTGGTGTCTTATGTGTTTGAAAAACTCAGGTCTAAACGTTTTTATTCAAGTACAGAGGTTTCTCTTCTCGCCATTAGATGGATAAAAATTGCAGTTTCTTATTTATTTATTCAAGTTTCTCATATGAATAAAATTTCCCAAAGAAAACCCGTTTTTAATGTCAAAATCATGAATTTTACTCATGTAAACAATAGATATTTCCTTGGTAACCGTATGATTAGAATTAGCTTTAGAAGTGAGATGGGACCTTTACAATGGCGGCTGGGTTTTATATCTAGAGATAGGTATTACAGTGAAAATCTAGGCCGTACACTGAAATGTTGCCGATTACGATATTTTCAATGATATTTTTGCCTAAAATTGGCAAAATTCATTTCAAGTGGACTAATTTAAGTTGGACTCATTTAAAACAGGAGAATGCCACGAATTATAAAAATGCGGAAAGCCTCTGGAATGCAAACTGCCTGTAGTTAAATGTCTATATGTTATTGCAAAAGAATGTCGAATCTCGGTAAGCATAATGTAATGCGGTTTTCATCTGCAAAATTAAAAAACAAAACTAAAATTATAGCTAATTTGTCAAGAAAAAAATACACTTCATGAGTGACTAGAACATACGACCTATATGCCCTGTCTTTCTTTCGTCCCCTGTTGAATTTCAACGGGTACCTTTGCTAATAAGTCATACTTTACAATTTCCGCAGGTTTTATTAATAAAATGTACAAAAATTTTCTGCGGTAACGCCATCTTCAGGTATATTGATAATAAAGCCGAAACCAGTGGTACATTCAAGTATAAAATTGTGCAAGGTACCAAGTTACCACAATACTGACCTTCCACCAAGTGAAATATTTAATCTTTGAATCTATCCAAGGTAGTATTTGAGAATTATAACTTATGAACGGCTGTGTGAAAGTCGTAGTTCATTTTCAGTGAACAACATTTGACATCAAGGCCTATCCATGCGCTTTTACCATAATGAAATGATCGTAACTTAATGGATAGGTGGATTAATAGTTAAATGTATTTTACCACAATTTTGACCTTCCACCAAGTGAAATCTTCAATGTTTGAATCTATCCAAGGAGGTATTTGAGAATTCTATCCTTTAAATGGCTGTTTGAGAGTCGTAGTTCATTTTCAGCCAGCAGCATTTGACTACAATGTCTCTCCATACGAGGTATTGATTGTAAAATAATGCAACGACCGTAACTTAATAGATGAGTGGATTGTAACTAGAGTATTATTCAAAATTGCCATTTGTATTTAATAAGATATTGGTTGCAATGTAATTATATTACAACATTTATAGAAAACCGCACGTTTTTATAATTGTAACCTTTGAATATAACCCAGAAGGTATTTGAGAAGTCTAACCAGTTAAAATCTGTTTGAGGGTTTTAGCTCATTTTCAGCCAGCAACATTGGACGTCGATGCCTCTTAATTCGAGGTTTTAACTGTCAAATAATGGAACGATCGTAATTTAATGGGTGAGTGGATTGTAACTTGAGTAGTCTTCGCTAAGTTCTACTAAGCTAACTACTACTTAGCTAAGTACTAATCGACAGTTATATTTAGTAAGAATTTGGTCACAATGTTAACATTGCAAAACTTGATTCAACCCTGGTGTATATGCACCCGTGCGAGTGACTTCGTACCACATCATTTGTTAAATGCAATGTTTGGAAAAATTACATAACTTATAGGAAGTAGCTACTTATCGTCTGATGACCAGAAATTTCTGGATGGACAACCCAGGATATTGTTTCTCTTCGCTTAATTTCTATCATGAACATGCATTTCACGAGTTCATGATTTGCAGTTGGTTCCCTTCATCAAGTTGATTCTACAAAAGTTATATTTTTCGTCCCATGGAACTTATTAATATTTTCTTCCTCATTGCTACGTAGGCCACTGTGATAATATTTACTGTGCAAATTCCACATAAAAGTTATTATCAGGACCGGTTTTATAGTAGGGTTAAATCTTCAGGTGAAAAACAGAAACTTAAAGCCTGAAGATGTAAATCTGTATCAAAACCGGTCGTGAGAATGAATTTGGAGTTGAAAATGCGAATTATATCTTTTCTTTGAGTTGCAATGGAAAAAAATTAACAATCCGAGCCAGAGACGACGTCTCATTAACTTGGCCATGATAATATCTCTCCTTTAATGCAATGCACTTTACTCACTTGGCCATGTGGTATTCCATTACTAGGTCATCATTAGTATTCCATTAGTCACCATTTGGTATTCAATCCAAGACTCAGTTGGTTTTTTCTTATTCTCGTGCACATCACACTTTCATTATTCTGACTACTATTGTTTCCATTTCTAAACAGTGAACCTCTCCGCTATACTTATGCTAAATTTGAGAAAATCCAAGGAATATTCACAATTTTTGGACTATTCCCAGTCCTATCGTTGATGATAAAATGCTTCTAATCATTGATGGAACAAAACGGTTTGTAACCTCATAAAAGTTTATAACATCGACGGAATAACAGCCTGCTAAATTAGAAATATTTACGAGGCATTCAAAATTCTGCAGTTCCCGTCATCTGTCTATTTATCTATGCGACTTCAATGTATTTCATCGCTAGTCCTTGTATTTTCTAACGACGGTTAAAAAGCATTCTTCCAATCATTTTGAAATTAATGCATCAATATCAATTTTAAAAACGAATAAATTCGTGCAGTCTTCTGTACTGTTACTATTTACTTCATGTTATTTAATTTTCTCATTTTCTATTTGTTTCAGGTAAAAAATATTGCCCTGTGGAGATATCGCTCTTGCTGATAGGGCTGATACGTTCTATGTTCCTCCAGTTAAAGGTAGGCATCATTGAACTTTAAATGAATTCCTCCTGTGCATTTCTCATGCAGGGCCATGTCTACTAATTAATAGCCAAGAATTACATAGTTATTGATTTTGTGCTTCGAAAAAGAAAAGATATAGATAGTACTCATTTCATTTCCTATCATTTATGGGAAGAGGTTTTGATTAGCTACCATGAGAACTTCCATTTGTTCAAATATTTTTTAAGTTCTGGTGATCAAATAAAACGTCAAGTGAAAGTTTATGGGTAGGTACTAACAGGGGAAAATCTACCTTAAAATATACTTAATATAAAAGCGCAATTATATGTACAGGAACTCAGGATCTAAAATTTCTGGAGTTCTAAGTACGTCTAACTGAAAATATATTTTCTGCAACATAACATTCAATTCTCCATTAGCCACTCCTTTAATTTCATCATAATTATTCATTTTAACGTCCCTAACTAAAGGCCTTGAGTGTTCCGTGCAAAGCCTTTGTATCAAATTCTTTCCATTCAATAGTGCTTCAGCGTTTGCTTTTACGAAGCTGATGTTTCCCGGAGTGAGCGAAAACATTTACTTAGCATCATTTTATAGTAAACTGTGGCTTAACTATTTATTTTACATTGCTCAATGAAGACATTTCTTGATTATTTTAACCATTACTGCAAGAGTGGAAATTCCTGCTCAACAGGCACAACAGATCGGATTTTTTCTGGGCATTCAGATGAAATTGAGGGGGCTTAACGCAATATACGCGAGACAATCGAATCTTTCATTCAAGTTTTCATTAAAATGTATTCAGGTCCTATAAAATATAATATAAATTGATGCTATCTCCAATTAGGTACATTAATCAGAATATAATTTTACTGATAGACCGCAAGAATTATAAGCTTGGAAAATGATCCTCTTGAGAGCCAACCGTTGTAGCTTACTGGAATGGGTATTTATTTGTCTCAGGCAATATATGAACTTGAAATTATGAGTGCTTGGGCTTTAAAAGGATTTGATGGGATGTAGGATCCTAAGGAAATGAAAATTTTAAGCACCATAAATCTTATCTCTTATGGCATTTTGTGGCAAAATATAATGCCTATGAAAATATATATGTCGTATTTAACTCGATCATCTTGTTCGCTTGAAGAATTATGAGCAACATTTTACTCTGTCTGATAAAATAAATGCAATTATTGTAAGAAATTATCATGTCTAAAACCTGGTGCTAGGAAATGGTACCTGACACTGATGAGATATTACTAATTTCGCGGAGTGTAGCTTTCGCAAGAGATTGACGGAGACAATAATAGCCATTGATACTGTAATCACTTTTTGCCACTCCTGAAAAATTTTCTGAGGTCTGTTTCACAACTTAATTAGCCTGATCGCCTGAACCTGAAAACATGGCCAAGTATAGCCCATCATCAGCATTTGAGTCTCATATTGATGCTATGAGTTAGAATGGTCTGTGACGCATATGTAAGTCTTTATGTGACCAAGGAATTGAGCCTGGAAATGATACATTTCATTGTCGAAGTAGGAAGAAAGAAAAGCATGGGGAATTGATTTTTATTCAATTAGCTTAATTTTTACTTATTTTTATAATATTTTAGTCTTATTTTTGTTTACAAAAATTGCATTTTTTGGCCCGGAAATTTCCTGGGTTAACAACATAAGTTCATTAGTTGAAGTTTAATAGGGTACAAACATTATCAATTCACAAAAAATATTAAAGGCTTATTTAATTAAACTTTTGCCAGTTTAACCCAGGAGTTGTGATTTTAATGTGTCTACTGACCACTACATGCCAACTTCACCTTATAATGACCATTTTTGTCCACGTTTAGTCGAAATTAAAGTCTGAAGTTAAAGAAAAATCTATTTTATCTTAAATCTTGAGATTTCTTAAAATTGATTCTGAGTCTATCGAATTTATTTATCGAATTATTGGTATGGTTCATCAAGGCTGAGGGAATATAGGTTTCTGGCAGTGTCGAGATATCAAACGAAGAACTCGTGTTATAGAGGCAAGGGGGTGGCTAAAGAAGTTTCCCGAATGATGATTGGGTAGGGGGCGCGGGGATCGCGCGGGTTTACGCGCAGGGAGGAGGGGCAGAGGAAAAAGGGTGAGCGTTGTGCGTTCCGGGGGCAATTCTCATGCATGAGTAATTCGGAGAGTGGGGGGGTAGGGCGGGGGGGGGGGAGGGCGGCGTTTATGGGTCCCTCTGCCGCGAAAGTGCGGAAGCGGAAAGCGAGCTCGGCGCGGCAGAGGCCGGAGGAGCCGAATTGCAGATTGGGGTCGCGTCTGGGCTACACTATTGCGCCCCACACCCCACTTTGGGTGCGGCGGCTGCTTTTGTGTATGTAGGATGCGCGGGAGCGGACGGGGGAGTGAGGAGTGTTGCTGGCGGTGCGGAAGTGGAGGCACCACGAGGTAAGATTGGGAACTATTCAAATGAGAATGGGAAATTCTCGTGATGGTGAGGGAGGAAGTGAATGTAGAGGAAGGACAAAGTGGAAAATTTTATCACTCTGCGTAAGAAGCCAAGTGTGTGTGTTAAGGCCCACTGCTAACTACGCGTTTCGCATGCTTTCTGCATAACTCTTCCGGCTCGATGAAATCATGTACTTGCAAAATACATTTACGGTCATATTTTTTTAGAGCAATCCACAAACATAATTATTTTTTGGCGTTGGATGTGCGCAGACTTGAGATGTAGCGAATGAGTCAATGCTTATAGTGATTGTTTAAAGGCGTGTTTGTTTTGAGCTGTAAGGTGGACGAATTTTGTAATTTCCCATACAAAGTTGCAGGTGACCGAGATCTAGCAACACCTGATTTATGCATAGAGAATTAAAAGTCGAGCAAGAGTGAGATGGCCAGAGAGTGGGTGGCGGAGTGGTTAGTGTGATTGCGCTGGAGTATGTGCATCAAGGGTTCGATCCCCGCCCGATTGCTTATGTACGCTCGAGGTTTAGGATATGGGTTAAGCCTGTTTTTTAATATGTCAAATCTAAAGATTATGCATTATGGATAGAATTTGAAGTCTTAATGTGTTCGAATTAAAGACGCTAAAAAGAGGAAATTCAACTTTTTACAAACTATTAATTTAATGAAAGGCAATTCGCGGTTTTAATACTTTGTTTGAACTTTCATTTAGGATACAATGAAACTTAAACTGCCACCAAATTAGGCAGCTTAAGATAGCTATAGCATATTGTGCTGTGCGTGCCGGTAAAATTCCACACACTGTTAGGTAGATTCCACTTTCTTCGGCGAGATATTGTAGAACAGCATATTTAACAATGATACTCGAACGATATCGTACTGTCTACTGTAATATCTCAGTGAGTATCACTGTTATGTAGGTTTTGCTGGTGGTAGTATCCTTAGATTTCTAGAATATGCTGTAGTGTACATTTCTCAAAATTCACCGCTTGTCACATAGCCGTGCAGTGGTTGGGAGTGCATTATAACGATTTATTTATTATATTTCAACCCATTTTTCGAAGTTTCCATAAAATTAACTATTATAAGTTAAGATTGCAGATGATGGTTCGTTGAGAGGTTAACAGGGAACTAATAAGTCGCCATAGTCAGATTTTTCACTCTTTATTACGTCTGCATCGTACAAATGTCCGAATAACTCTCCCCGAGACACCAACGCCTCGGAGTTCTCTCACTTCGCCTTCGTGTCACCGCGTGACCGTGACACCAAACATCTCCTTAAAAGGCGCTTCTAGAAGGGTCTATGAAGTGCTGACATGTTGTAGTTAGCGCTTTGAGTTGGAGGCGGCCGGATGTGTGTGGAAAGGGGAAGGGGAAGGAAAGTGCAACTTAGGAATTAAGCATGGTGCGCGGGTGGAGGGGAAAGGAATGCAAGGGGAGGTGGGACGTACGTGGCCGCCTCTTACACTATTTATAATGGGTAATATATTGCCGATCATCTCGATCCCTGCCAGTAACAATCTCTTTTAGCGAGTTTTAAAAGTAAATTTAATTGAGGAACAAGCGAATGACGTTTATTCCCGTTTACTTTATTGAATTTATTTCAGTATGTATAGGTTAAGGAATCAAAAGAGAGCTAGTAAACCTTGTACTAAAACTCTCATTAGAGATGGCATACCTCTCCTCACGACCTAGAGCTGAAAAATATGCAGAGTACTTCACTCTCGTAATGAAGCCGAATGTGTGTGAAAGTTGGGACAATTTATGATGACAAAAGTCCCGCAAAATATTAAAGAAAGGTTGTAGTTGTTATTTGAGCAATATAAAGATAATTTTACTACGACAGCCACATTTAAATTTTACAAAACTTCTCTTCACTCTATGGATTATCATCATCATTCGCCGTTCAGTCCTAAGATTGGTTAATTCACCCTTAACATTATAATGCTAGTTCCCTTACCTCCTAGAATTTCTTCCTATGTACTTCCTTCTTTATTTGGTCCATGAACGTATTCCTGGATCTTCCTCTGGGGACTAATCCCTCTATTTTATCTTCAACGATGCTCTTCATAAACCAGTTATGCCTCAGAGGGTCCAGCCCATCTGGTTCTTCTCTTCTGTCGAGTTTTCCATATGGTCTTTTCCTTTTCTACACATATGGAAACTTCATCATTTCTAAATATGTCCGTCCATTATATCTTCAGCTTCCTTCTCTAACACTAGATTTCAAAAGCCTTGAGTGTGTTCTGGGCTGCTTTTCCAATGGTAAATGATTCCAGTCCATAGATTTCCGAGACTGGTTGTACATTCATTAAAAGCGGAAGTTAAAAAGTTAGTATTTTTACAATGGGGTCATTCCACCACAATTCGACCAGAAAATTGGCAAAATTGACCCTTGAGGTAACCGATTTCGACCAAATTTGGCAAATCGCCTTCGTTTGATTACAAAATGAAAACCCTAAAGCCATTTTGTAATCCATGCAACGGTTTACGAGATATTGCAATGTTGTAAAACAAGAATTTTACAAAAGCGTCGTCGCATTTGACGGCATATCTCCGGAAACAAGGAAGATAAAAATGCATGCAATGACTTATTTTAAAGGTATAAAATTGAGAAAGATAATTAATGGATTATTACATAAAATTTAAACAATTAAATAAAGTTTATAACAAATTCAAATGTTCAAATCGATTTTTGACGATGTAGCTATGCCTTCGATTTTCCTCATTTTTTTATATGTTGTAGATACAACCCTCCTCTACAAGTTAAAAAAAATTGGTAGGGGTAATATTTCATTTAAGAAAGAAAACATTTTTTTAGTGAAGGCGTAACGCCGGTCTCCCGCCGCGGCGGCGTCCGGCTCTCGCGCCGAACGTTCAGTAGTCGGTTTTCCAGATCTCATCAGCGCGCTTCCTTTTCCATCTTCTTTTCACCAATTTTAACTGTATACCGACCCTTTGATTCCTTTTACCCATGTCATTCGCTATTTGCTTCCCACTGAAGTGACCGTCGCTTTAGAATCTAGGATTAGCGACAACATGCTTAACAGCGGGGACGACCATGGGCCCACCAGCGTCCGTGCTCGGAGAACAATAGACAAACCTCGCCCCGTCTTAGACCTCCAATGCTACTTTCCTCTCTTCCCCTATCTCATTCTCCTCACATACCCTTTATTTTGTTCTGAGAAACATCTTTACAACCATTGCGCTCAGTAGCCGTCGCCCACCCTCACCCATTCGAATATTAACCCCTGATAAAAAAAACAACGGTAAATGCGAAGAGACCATGACTTTTTTTTCCCTCACTAACTATCGCATTTGTAGCAATTCGTCAGTTGCCGTCCATCCTCCGAGAGTGACGTTTCAAAACTCTCCTTGGTCTCATTTTTTGAGAGCGCGTGTTTCAGTGCGAGTAAACATTTCTTGGTCTGCAGTGGTTGATTAAGATATGTTCAGTTGGTGATGCTTTAAACCAGAAATGTTCGAGTGTAACAGTATTGAGAAGTCTCCGCAGCTATTCTACTCGTGAAATTGAGTTGATCGAATTGAGAAGTGGTGTGGATGCTGTACTCAGTGTGTGCAACCGTCATTGTAAGGATTATTTACTCTTCTAGGAGGTTTGTCAAGAGCGGTGCTGCAATCCCTTGAATTTGCATAGAAACATTCGCTCGATTAATTTATGGACAATAACAAGCGAGTTCCATAATTTCTACCATGACACAGTGCCAGTTGTAATAGAGGGTAGAAGCTCTGTGTTAAATGTAAAGTGGGTGTGAAAAAACTCAACAAGCCAGAAAATGTTGCCGAAAAGAACAATCCAGGTTGCTCTCAACATGAGCCAGAAAGTCAGTCAGAGGTCACCACAAATGACGATTACCAGAGTAGGGTTTAGGGTGCAGAAGGACCTTCAACCAGTGCTACATTCGCTATTAAATCTCAAAGTTCTTAGTCAGAGTCATCAGTTAGTTCTATGAAAGATAGCGGGACTGATGAAACCAATGGATGTCAGTACATTCCAGGAAAAGAAATTCGCTTGGGAAAACTGAACAAGACGTTAAAATCCCTGGATCAAACACCTGTAACAACAAAAAGAAATTGCAGAGGACAAGCAAATATCTGGCGAAGAAATTAAAAGTGGCAACCGCTGCTTTGAGATTGTCTCTTCAAAAGGTTACTGGTGGGGAGATGAATATTCAAAAAGATATTCCTGAACAAGAAGATCACTTCCACCAAGATGGCAAGGAAATGATTATGAAGCTGAAGGATAAGTTCCTAAACGCTACGAAAATTAGTGAAAATTTTTTAATCCTATCTGTCCTATCTAAATCTTGGAGTGTTTCAAAGATAAAGCAGGAGTTGTAAATATCGACGTATTTGGTCAAAAAGATGAAAAAATACGTATCTGAGTAAGGAATTCTGTGCTCTTCGAACGCGCGACGAAACAAATACCTCTCAAGTGACACTAAACTGAAACTGATTGAGTTCTGCCGTGAACCAGATATTAGTAGAGAAATGGCGGGCAAAAAGAGTGTAAAGGAGGGAAATGTGCGTGTAGTAAAGCAGAAAAGGTTAATTCTTTGCAATTTGAGGGAAGCCTATGAAGCTTTTTAAGAGAGAAATCCTAATTTAAAGATTGGTTTCTCCAAATTTGCAGATTTGAAGTCTCCTGAGTGCGTGTTGGCTGGTGAATCTGGCACTCACACCATATGTGTCTGCATGATCCACCAGAATTACAAGTTACAATACCTCGGGGCTGGATTAGGGCAAATAAATTCGGATAACGGAGAAAAAATTTTCTAAACTTATCGGGATTGCCTGGAATTCTCACTCTGTCGCCCTCCGTTAGAAATGTGCATCATGAGTGAGTACCCAGAAACACTGCCACGAGAAGAGGGCAAGAACGGTGATGATGTCGTCAGAAAATGTGGGAGTAGAGACTGAATGACAGAAATTATTTCAGAGTACATCAGGGAAAAAAATTACGGATGAGGTTCGTTTCAAGCAATGGACTCAGGAAAATCATTTTGCGTTAACCACACGGGTCAAGGACGTAAATATTATTTGTGAGGCTTTCGCTGAGAATACCACCAAAGTAAATAGGCATGACTACATCGCTTGCATGCAAACTATATTTTATTTAAAATGTCAGTGACAATCTGAAATTACGTAAAGTTGTCGTTGTGGCCAATTTGTCTGAGAATTATTCTTTTCTTCACCAAGATGCTGTACAAGGGGCCCATTGGTGTAACGATCAGACTACAGGACATCCATTTGCGTGTTACAGCAGAAATACCTGCGATAAAGTCGCACCTTTCAATTTGGTTATTATTTCAGACTGTATGGAACATAACGTGAGTGCATTCTATACCTTTCAAGTGAAACTGATAAATTTTCTACGAAGAAGAGTACATTATTTAAGTAGAATAATTTACTATTCCGACGGTGCTGTGGCTCAATATAAGAACCGCTAAAGCATGATGAAGCAGTTGCATCACTAAGAAGATATCGACGGTGATGCTGAATGGCATTTCTATGCAGCATTTCAAAGAAAGTGCCCAAGTGACGGACTATGAGGAACAAAATAAAGGGTATGTGAAGAGAATGAGATAGGGGAAGAGAGGAAAGTAGCATTGGAGGTCTAAGACGGGGCGAGGTTTGTCTATTGTTCTCCGAGCACGGACGCTGGTGGGCCCATGGTCGTCCCCGCTGTTAAGCATGTTGTCGCTAATCCTAGATTCTAAAGCGACGGTCACTTCAGTGGGAAGCAAATAGCGAATGACATGGGTAAAGGGAATCAAAGGGTCGGTATACAGTTAAAATTGGTGAAAAGAAGATGGAAAAGGAAGCGCGCTGATGAGATCTGGAGAACCGACTACTGAACGTTCGGCGCGAGAACCGGACGCCGCCGCGGCGGGAGACCGGCGTTACGCCTTCACTAAAAAAATGTTTTCTTTCTTAAATGAAATATTACCCCTACCAATTTTTTTTAACTTGTAGAGGAGGGTTGTATCTACAACATATAAAAAAATGAGGAAAATCGAAGACATAGCTACATCGTCAAAAATCGATTTGAACATTTGAATTTGTTATAAACTTTATTTAATTGTTTAAATTTTATGTAATAATCCATTAATTATCTTTCTCAATTTTATACCTTTAAAATAAGTCATTGCATGCATTTTTATCTTCCTTGTTTCCGGAGATATGCCGTCAAATGCGACGACGCTTTTGTAAAATTCTTGTTTTACAACATTGCAATATCTCGTAAACCGTTGCATGGATTACAAAATGGCTTTAGGGTTTTCATTTTGTAATCAAACGAAGGCGATTTGCCAAATTTGGTCTAAATCGGTTACCCAAAGGGCAATCACCTGGTCGAATTGTGGTGGAATGACCCAATGACATTTTTGATCTTCATCATCCTCCTCCAGTACAGGCGTTGAAGGCTTCTAGTCCGTTCTGGTCAGCTTTTCCAATCGTTCATTCTCAATTTATGGAGTGCCACGCTCTTCAGGAAGGCTTTCACACATTCTATGGAATTATATTTTAAATATGTAATATCAGAATAAGCACAGGGGGTATGCGATACAGGAGAATTTTTTATGAAGAGATGACATTGCAATGCTAAAAAGACAACATATTTTATTGATTATTATCATATTTTATTTTATTAATCATATATTATATGATTCATTATTCTTTAAACCAATATATCTTTGTTAAATGAGCAATAATTCAGTAATATCTTTACACCATTTGACAATAGAAGATCTACTTTATAATATATTTTGAAATAAATGAAGTTTATCGAGGATGACTAAAACAATGGTTCCTCTCTAAGTGGTTAGCATTTTCACCTGTCGGTTAGTGCGTACATTGTTGACCAATTGGCATCCTTCATCAATAGAAGTCTAGCGCTAACAATGAGTGTTATCCATTCCTCAAATACTCCTTCCATCCTATGTTACTCAACTGAATCCAATAAAGCAATACTGACAAAGTTTGAAGCCGCCTCATCTTGTAATTAACTTGACTACTCACTTTTTGACCCCCACGTCCGATATCGGCCGGTCTTTTACGATTAATCTGTTATTTTATTGAATGAAACACCTTGTATCATTGATGGTTGTCAAATCACCAGGTTTTAATTTAGAATTGAATTAAGGTATTAAGTCTTGAACTTGTATAAAATTCACTATTCCGGCACCTAATGAAACCTTATGCTTGCCTTGATCACGTTAAAAGAACACATGAGTATCAGATGGTCCTGAGGTTAAATAATTAAAAATTAAGATTTATGATACAGTCTCCGTCATTTTTGCTATTTTTTAGATTCAATATGGCCTATGATAACCTGTTTTGGAATTGATGCCAACACTCACGTAAAGTATTGGTATTTTTACGCGTTGCATGCATTTCTGGGGATTTTTGGTAGTGGAAAGAGAGTCCAATGAGGGCACTGGTGGATTCTTACAGTGGCCACAAAACGGACGAGGAACTTAGGTCCCAAGTCAACCAAATTGTAGGTCGTTATGTATTTAAGCGTGAGGAACACATTCCTTTGGAACATCAGCATCTTCGGCTTCATCCAAGGTAAAACAGTTATAGAACGACACTCATTTGGAAAGATGTCCTGGCACCATAATCATACCGTGAATAAATTATAATTTTACACCCTTATCTTCAAATTTATTTAAAGCCAAGTATTTTCTTTTTAATTTTAAGCTTCTCGAGAAATTGATCATTGACAGCTAATTGATATTAAGGCATCGGCTTTTTCTCTACCTCACTTTACTTTCTATTACTAGACAAAACGTTAAATAAAGTACTGTATAAATAGTGTATCTAAGATAAGAAAAAGGAGCAAATAGGGCCATTAAACGATAATAGGACACATCTATCTATAAAACGATGTTAGGGTAGCTTCATATTGACACTCTCATAAATTGCTCATGAGAATATTCTATGTTTTGACTCTAACAAGACGTCATCTGAAAGATTAGTTTTCCTAGCGAATACAACTTAGTATACAGAAAGCAGACTGCAATAAAAAATTTCCTTTTCACGAAGATGAGAGTCATTGAACAAAATAATAAATATGAAATTTCTTATGGGTTAGAAAGGGTTAAAAAAAAGTTGCTTGTGGGATATAATGGGTTAGTTGCAGGAGGTAAATGATTACAAATGTTTAAATAGAAAATAGAATGGGATTCAGGGGATGATAAGGTAACGTATATACAACTATGGTTTCAGGTGTTTTAAGTTATTTAGGGTAGAGTAATTTATCGCATTCACTTCTTCAAAAAGGGTTTACGTTTTTTTCTCCTAGTGAAACACATTTGATTCTTTTAAGTGGTATATTGTAGTATTTTTTCATAGCTAGGACTTCCATCTAGATCCTCATATTATCCGATAAACCTAGTGTGAGTGGCAGGGGGCAAGTTATTAACTACATTTACTAAAATGTACCATAATTAAGTCAACGAGACTACTATTTTTGATCCAATGAAAGAAACCAATAAATCCTAGAAATAAAGTGGAATTTCAAGAACATGCCCTACGGTACTGTTGCTATTGCTACAAATCCTGCAGAAATTATTTTTAAGATTGTCTTTCTCAACTAAAACTAGTTAGAGAGACGCTATGGCCAAGCAGGACGCTTGTGAAAGGTAATGATATTTCTATGACTTGAATAAAGAAACTCTCATTTTAGAGCAATTAAACCTTTTAGGTACACTACCTATTGATCAGCCTACTTTAAACTGTCATTTTCAGCCTTAGTGTAGGGAGTTATTAAGGTTTAAGTAAATTTTTCGCAATCTATATCTGTATTAATTTAAGGGATATTTAAGAAAAAACTTCATTTACAATTTGAAAATTTTGTCAATTAAAAAAAGCACACAATTGTTATAATCAAAATATATAAAGATTGCGTGATTTGTAGTAACAATAAACGTACCGACTCTGGAAAGCTTCAAACCTATATTTTAATCAATCTTTATTGAATGGTAACTCTGTTTGCGCAGATTCTTGCAACGATAATGAGCGAACCTTAAAATCAATTCATATTATAAATAGCGGGAAAAATGACAGCTAAATCATTGTGATATGTAGTGTTTTACTCAGCCACGGGAAGAAAGAGGAGTATAGAGTTGTGGATTTTAGATCCACACTTGTTGAAGAAAGATAATAAAATCCTGGTAGAGTGGAAGGTATAATGAAGAAGAGGTGTTTAAAAAAGATGCGTAGGTAGGGTTGACGGGAAATAACATAGTTGGCTGAAAAAATGCAATGAATGAATGTTTCCCTTGGGTTTAATTGGTTGTTATATTTTCTGGTTGCTGGGTGTTCCGCAATGATGTTACTTACTGTCCGCAAGAACGAAATGATGCGGCAGAACCCGGAAGCTCAAGCCACAGACTAAAGAAGTTCTACATGGAGTAGTGAGTGGTAAAGGGCTGTTCGAGATAGTGATTGAGAATAGAATGTTCTTCGATAAAAGACATTAAGTGAATGAATAGAAGAGTTTCCGGACGCGCTTACTGAGAACCAATTTATCCATTAGTAACGGTTGAAATAATGTATAACAATTGTAGTGATTCTTGATTTTGATTGGCATTTTTGATTGTTGCATATGGTAGGTAACTTGGTGGGAACTGCCCTCAAATCTAGCGGCAATAATTGACTAACACTATGAATTACTTACTATATTTTTAATGAATTAGTTCTTGGTGTACATTTATTTAAATAACGAATCAGTAGTCACAACGTTTCTACATAGGAAAGCGTAAAATCTACATATTTATCCATCTTGATTCAACCAACTTTTTCATGAATGCAATTTAGTTTCCTATGCGTGTGGAGTCTTTATAAAAATATATTACGACTCTAACCGTGTGACGACCAATTTGTCTTTCTTATAACCATATCTTCAGTTTCATTTTATTGGCGTAGAATTACAAATTGCCTAATTGTCTAAGAGTTAAAGTTGGAATAGTGTATAAAAATTGCAGTGCTTCTTGAATTTGATCGGCATTATTGATCATTGCTCACAGTTAGTAACTTGGTGAGAACTACCCTCAAATCAAGTAGCAATTACTGACAAACACTCTGGATGTATTACATTACTCTACTGCCCCAATTACCAGTCCCAGTTTTCATAAATTACTCACAGTAATGTATTTGTATAAGTTATGAATCATTGTTCGCAATAAACCCATTGTTCACAATAAAACCCCTTCATAAATCAATCTTGATCCATTCAAGTTTTTTGCTAAAGACACTTAGATTCCACAAATTTTAAGCTATCCGGGACTAGCCACGGAGTTTCACTTTTACGGAGTCGCCCGCAATGCACAAATGTGCGAATTTCCACAGAGAAAAAATCATCCGCCTTGATCTTGGTCAAGGCGGATGATTTTTTTTTCTCTGTGGAAATTCGCACACTTAGATTCATTAGTTTGAGGTGTTTGGGTCAAAACAGATTATTAACTCTCATCATGTTATCATCGGTTTTCATTTTTTAAATTTGTATCTGCAATTTCATTATTTTGTGCAGTATTACGAATGATATTTCTTTTTACAGAGGATAAGATATACATTATTGGTACCCTAATTCATCGATGATTTTTATACAATTCAGGACTCATGTTCTTTAATCTTTGTATTCTTTATTGTGTGCCTCTAGATAAGCCTCTTTCACGCAGAATTTATGCGGAAAAATGGACGGTTTGAGACATAGGCGCACGGCCATATAGTAGACTCATTACCAAAGATTTACTTCCTTAATTACCCTTATGCTTTCCGAGGATTATTCGTTATTTCCTGGAGTTTTTGGGATGAACAGGCGATCATTAATCAGGCTTATTCTACTTTTTGCAGCCTGTTGAAGCAAAGTAAAAGGATAATCAGCGTCACGCAGGCTAGTAAGATGTGGTGAAGAAACCATTAATTTTAATGCAAAGATTTTTGCAGAGTTCAAATGTAAAACCCTTCGTAATATTTGGTCGTGATTTTTTTCTTACAGGCCAAATAATTAGGGAGTGATTTTCCATCAAAGATATTTATCACCAATCAGGTTTTGTTTATTTTACACAAAGAAAGAAACAAGAAGTATCAATTTTACCCTTGAGTTCAAATAAGAAAAATATGGGTGAATTGATCGATAGGTCCGAAGTTACCCTATTTTTTGTGTTATCTCCCTGTTTTCACAACAACTTTGAATAAAATTCACGTAAATGGATATTTATTTTCCACGTGTCGAGGGGTTGGAAATAAGTGCAATGGAAAGCGGTATTGAAAGTTTATAGAGGATTATAAAAATACAATTATTAACATTAATTTATAATTACGGTGTCATGATTTTTTTCCTGCTGACATTGAAAGAAGTTTTCCTTTAAGTTTGTATGTATTCGGTGGAATTGCGTTAGCCTGACATTTATTTATTTAAAGTAAATTTTAAGTGAATACCAGATATATTGATGGACACCGTTGTGATTAACTGAATGTACATCTACATCTACAGACTACCCTTCGAGCCGCTACATGGCCGTGTGACAGGGGGTGTTAGGACACGTGAAAAGTGCAAGGGATAAGGTTTTGGGAGGTACAATGGTGATGTGTATTATGGGAGTGTGTTTAGTGGAGCTAATTTATTATTGTGGTCACTCATAGTACGCGGGAAGAACAATTTTTTGTATCAGTTCTGTTGGGCAATGTATCTCTCTTATTTTATCGCTTCTGTCAGACCTAGTGATGTAGTGAGGTGTCATGATCATTTTTTCTATGTCCCTGTAAAACACACCAATTATGAATTATGTTATTTATACACAGATTATATCCGTCCCTGTAGGTTTGAGTTTTTTATGTTTTGATTTTATTTAAGCGTTTGTGCCTTAAAACTTCCGTATTTTGCAGAAAAAAACTCGATTTAAATATCAGGCTGGTTTAAGACAAAATAGGTTATTGTGGCTCTTTTATGAATAAATTATGTTTTGTTATCATTCACTTGAAATTATTGTGTGTGGTGGTACATTTATATCAACCGTTTGAAAACCAAGATCACCTATTTTAACGACATGTGTGTTAATTTTGGAGTATGACAAATTATTTGGATTCGTACGTTAAGGTAGTGAGAGCGAGATGGTTTCCTAGTCATAATGGATTGCAAATTCGAGTTTAACGTCCTAATTTCAGCAGCTCTAGGAGTATAAATTAAATACTGCATTATTTATGGTGCAATAATATTCATCCCAAACACTAAAATTCTTAGTAATTTAATAAAAATATCTACATTAGTCTTGAATTTGACTCATTTTTTCTTGCAGCTCGTAAACATTTTCTTCACAACAGAAGATTTATTGCAAAAAATTACTCCAGAGACTATATGATTTATTTTTTAAAATTGTTGCAAAAGCATATAAACTACACGCTGCAAATTGGTTGACGAGATCTAGGGACTAGAAATTCCTTATTTTTTAAATGATGTCCCTATGGAGAGCCTAAACGTATTAATTCCCATGAACAGGGGCTCGTATTGTTTGACAAATATCTAAAAAAGTACTTCGGTAAGGGACTAATATTTTGGTACCCTTAATAGGGTGAAACATTTTTCCTTGAAATGACGTCAAGTGCATTGATCTCTGGGTGAAATGGTATTTCGCTCAAACTACTCAAAGAGCTGCTCCTTACAGCCTTCCTGTTTAGATCAATTCTCCCTCATTTCTCTTTGTACCGATGATTGAGGTAAATGGACAGTGAATTACGTCCCCAAACTTCATCCTGACAACCAAAATTACAACAACGCTTATACCTGATCCATCCTTACTTTCCCGGGGATCGGGTTGGAGTGGTGGCTAGAGTACTGTCCTTTCGGGCTAACTGGCTAACCTTACGGGCGGCCAGGGTTCAAACTCCTGGAGAGGATGATGTTTTTCAGAGGCCACCAGATCCGTACTTGAGTGTCTTGTTGAGGGCACTTCAAGTACAGTACTTCATCTGTCGGATGAGACATTAAACCGTTGCCCCTTGACTCCTTTCGTTAAGAACAGGCTAATGCCGACGCCGGGTTTCTATCCAACCTTCCTCTCATACCTATCACCTATGGCGCCAATGACCTTAGATGTCGATCGCCTCTCCAAAATCCAAATCCAATCCTTACTTTCCCAAGTAAAGCAGAAATATCGGCCATCCAATCAAAATTTACGGTTAGTGGTTCTTGAAATAAACCTATGTTATATTTAGAAATAAATAAATTTAGAAATATAAGCTAGCAACAAGGCGTTGAGGTTGGGGATGGATAGATAGGTATATCAGTGGACACTCACAGAAAGGCGATCCATGGCGACGCCGGTGTCCACTGCTCTCGGAAGCTTTCGGGTGAGAACCCTTCCTCAGCGGGAGAAAATCACAACTCAACGCTGAGGCTTCAGCATAACCTTCTCGTGACTCTTAGCCTCGAAGTTACTCATTATCGATAAGTCACGAACTGCTGTTAAGTCAAAAACTACCGAGATCTGACTCCCTCATCGCTTGGCTCTCAAATTGCTTGGCCACGGTTGTACCAGTGGATCATTTTTATACCCTGAATGCTGTAAGGCTCCCTATAACTTCGCTGTGAATCGTGAACTAGTAATACTGGGATACCTTAACCAATCGCCTCGGGCAACAGTACTTCCCCTCTCTTCCCCATCCTTCTCTCTCCGAGACTTCCCAAGCTTTTCGTGTTCAGACATGCATGGCGAGAAAAGGGGCCTCTCTCTCTCGCTCCATGACCGGCACTATAAGGCTTCCTGCACTTCCCTGGCCACTACACTGCTGCTCTCATAAAATGGACTTTGTTCTAGAACTCTCCACAGTTGCATCATGGTATTTTGCTCAAGGGAATGTTGTAGTTTCTTATTTGATGGAATATACTGTAACACGTACAGCTAAAGATTCATGGGTTGGTAACAGGAGACCTAAATTGGTCGAGTGGAATCCCTGCAGGCCGGCCGTGAGGCCGGTAAATATTGTTTGGTCGACGGTATAAAGTATGAGAGGGGAGGTAATGATGAGGAGAGGTATATGCAAGGGATTCGGAGGTTAATAACAATACCGCAAGGGACGCGACGGGGGCCCGTGTAAGGGGAAATATAATGGATGTCGAGGCGTGGGGAAGAAGTGAAAAACTCGCCAATTGAAAGGTGCAGACGTGTAGAACTTGCTGTCCAGGGGTGTAAGGAGACATTTGAGAACTCGCTGCTATGGAAGCAGTCCCGCGCAGAGCAATAAGACGCCATAAGGAATAGACGGGAGATTGGCGAGAGAAAGGGAATCTCTATGCAGACCGCCAAACAGGCTGGATGATTGCTAAAGGCGTCCGCAGGCAGAGGACACAAGGGCAGCCATATTACAGTGGACCAAAGCATCAATTCCGTTTACGTGAGTCAAACATTTTTATAATGTATGTTGCGACGAGAGATTGAGTATTAGTTAGACTTAGTAACTAATTAGCTATAGCGTGCACGCAGCTAGGAGAAATCCAAAGGATGAAGTATGAATAATTTTGCGTAATTATACATATATATTTTTATCGACATTGAATTGCATGTCTCCTTTTGTGTCAAAATCGTTATACCTTGTCGTTACGGAGCAGCTGTGGAGGAGAAAATTTTTATAAGATTAGCTCCCAGGAGGATAAATCAACACGAGGTAAGGGTAGACGAAAAAGGAAAAGAGGATTTCACAGTATTTATAACACCCAACGCGATAGCCGTCGTTAGAGATCTTTAAAAGGAAAATAATAAAGTAATGTTACAACATGCTCCATTTTTAGAGAAGTTATCCATTTCAATGGTTGGGTTTGATTTTATGTAACTTTTGTCAACCCTGTCTCGCCTCAGTCTTGTCAGTTTAATTCGTTGACAACGATTTCAGTTTTGTGTGTTTCAACGGTAATGAGGATTATTATTATTTGAAAAAGAGATAATGTATGTAAGAATAATCCTTGTTAAAGTAGTAAATGTAGGCATACTTCTATTCATCGATGAAGAACATCTGGAAATTATTAAGTCAGCCCTGAAAGTAAGCGCTGAAGGAAAATCGGGGTTAACAAAGATGGCGGACAGGTCACACCCACTTACAGCTTCTAGCATTGACCAACATAGCAAGCGCCCTCTCAATCTACCATAATGATATCAATACACGTAAAACAGTGCTTTATTACCGTGATTATTGCTCATTTTCCCAACTAATGGCCAGTTGCAGGAACGGCACACACACACACACACACACATGTATATATATATATATATATATATATATATATATATATATATATATATATATATATATATATATATATATATATATATATTCTATAAAGTTATGGGACCCGTAATCTATGGCAACCATTCAATAAGTGTAGCAGAAACATTCAGTAAATTTATTGGTCTCATAGCTTATGATATGGGATTTTGAGTTCCATAAGAAGCCAAGATGGCGGATGCGCAATGAATCCCTTTAAGACTTAATACTTGATAAAATAGTTGTTTTAAGACAAATGACCAGTTTCATTAATCTTACGAACTAATAATTATATGCATTAGTGATTATTCATCGGCTATTATCCTGTGGAAGAAGATTAGGCCAAATATTTGAAGCTATAAAATATTGTTACATAAGTTATGTAATTATTAGATGTGTCCCTGCAACACGAATATTTTTATTAGGTCCATAACTTTGTGGATATCAAAACTATTGATTCCATAACTTAATATTCTTGCAACCAGCCCAAGTACAATGCAATCAAGTACATGATTTTTAATTAAGTTTTATTTATGATTTAATTATATACCTATCGGTTTAGTTAATTCAAATGAGAGTGAGTGTAGCCTAATTTCTATATTCGCTGTACTTTGAACCTTTCACCCCTTGTAGGGAAATATTATAGACTTGGTCGGTTATTTCAGGCGGTGACAGTCCACTGGGGCAATTGAATATTAGCTGAAGTTGGTTGGGAAGTGGAAGGATTATTTGAGGAAAGATACAAGACTGGAGAGAAACTCAGCGCAGGCGAAAGTGAACTCCAAACGTCAGGTGTGAAGGCGGTCCAAAGTGTAACACCCCATCCGGCAGACTAAGTGATACTCCCCAAACTTAAGTCTTTGCACATTGTTTTCTGATATTCGGTTCCAATCTATGGAATACTTTACCACATCATCTAAAAATACCAAATGTTTATTATTTTTTAAATATAAATACTGGAATCACCTGATAAATGTTCAAATGGAGTAATATTTCAGATCATAGTTAGTCAGTAGTTTTAACAGTTTTTGGTGATACTTCATTGTTGATTGTTCGCCTATGGTATATTCCTGTTTGAAAAATAGTTTTTAATGCAATTTAGTTTTTGCTGTTGTATGTTTATATCACGTATTGTATTTTTCATTCCTATCCTATACCTATTATGTAAATTAGGTACGTCTTTTAATCTTTGTTTTTTTTTGTTGTACCTTTCTTTCATGCTCCCAAGGCAGTCCCCAGAGAGGATTAATCTTCTCTTATACTTGATTGGTTTTAATGAATAATTTTCCACTCGTATGTAAACTAACTATACTTAAAAACTCCTGCCACACACCCTCAGAGTGGTACGCGTGGTTCCACTTAAATGAGGATGATCCGCTCTGGGTTATGTTTTAACCTCTTACACGATTCCCACGCGAGACTAGCGAGTCGGGAGGAGGCGAACGGTGAAAGGACAGCGTGTGTAGGATAGGGAAGGGGGCCGGAAAGCCCCTTCAGGATAGCGTACCGGATTGGAACGCCTCCGGATTCAAACTGATAGCAAAAACAAGGGCGCGACGCCCGTGGAATGGAGTGGAAGTAAGCGAAGGCGGATTGCAGACAACAGCTGAGTCGGGTGAAAAAAATACTTGAACCCGGGCCGAGAAGGAAAGTGGGGATATGTGAGCTTGGAGTGAAGCAAACGGAGGGGAGAGTGCTTTTGGGTAAAGACGAAGGCTGGAGTGGAGCAAGCTATCTTCGCGGAAAAGGCCTGGTATAAAGGGAGTGAAAGAGGGGGTTCTCTTTTTTTGTCACTGATTTATGGCCCCTGTGCTCAAATGACTTCCACTGCCTCTCCATTTATCCATATCCTCGGGTCTTTTCGATGGAGGCGGTGTGGGAGGCCAGCTATTTTCAAACGAGGCTAAATGGCATTGATTCAATTTCACGAAAACGGATTTTTTTTCGACTTTACAATTGGAGAACTTTGATTTCACTTCATTTCTGAAGTAAATTGGTGGGCATGTCAGCAAATTATCCGGCGGTATATAATTCTGTAGATCCCTTTTCGTACGATGTATTTGAGATCGAGAATTGAAAGAAATCCATAGGATATATCTGAGGATGGAGTGTACCACCAAGGTCTTACCTACTTTATATATAGGACCCAACTCGGGGAATAAATGTTGAAAGAGTTAGTTATTTCCAGTCTTCACCTCTTGGATGCTATGTTGCTGTAAATTGCTGCACAATGTGGGAAGCCAGTGATTTTAAAATGAAGCTAAATGGTATTAATTTAATTTCTCGAAAACGGATTTTTTTCGAGTTTATAATTGGAAAAATTTGATTTTACTTCATTTCTCAAATCGGTTGGCGTATACACCGGAAAATTATCTCGCGTTATCAAATTCTGTAGATTCATTTTCATTCTGTGTAATTGAGATCGAGAATTGTAAGAAGTTTATATGATACATCTGAGGCAGGAGTGTACCTTCATGGTCTTTACTGCTTCAAATATACAGATACCCAAATTTGGGGATAATCGTTGAAAGAGTTATTTATTTCCAGTCTTCACCTCTTAGATGCTATGTCGCTGTACATTGAAACGCTAAGTGGGAGACCCGCAATTTTAAACTAGACATAATGGCATCAATTTAATTTCACAAAAAGTTTGTTTTTTAGTTCACAATTGGAAAACTTTGATTTTTACTTCATATCTCTTTGTGGTTGATGTGCACGTCAGCAAATTATCTCGTGGTATCAAATTCAGTAGATTCCTTTTCATGTGAAGTAATTGTGAGGTAGGAGGGTATCTCCAAGGTCTTTACCCCTTTATAAAAAGAGAGATAACCCTACTAAGGGTTAAATGTTAAAAAAGTGAGTTTTTTCCGGTTTGCACCTCTAAGATACAAAGGTCGCGGCACATGTAAAATCATTACAGCAGAGAATTAAGCACAAAAATGTTGTATTGAAGCAAGAATATCAATAAAACACACAGCAAACGTTTTTCTTCCCCATAACCAATGGCACTCCACATTACCGCAAGGGGGTGATAAGATAGCTAGAGTACTATGTATCATCTTTATCAAACATGTGGCGCGCTCGTTCATAGCCTCACCCTCTCTTCCAACACTAATAAAAAGATTTCAAATTCATGTACCCATTATCAATTAATATATATTGAGATAATGATTTAAATACAAAATATGCCGTTAACAAAGAATTTTCTCGTGGCAATCGAACGTAGTGCCATTACATATACTCTGTAAGAATGCATATCGATAATGTTAAGAACTAAAATTAATTCCACATCTATCTTTATTTCGGATTAATCAACGACGGTATCAAGCTGGTTTTTAAACTTCTGTGCTATAACGATTGACAATAGAGGCGGAAAACTATCGATAGTTGCTGCCATCGATAGTTTGATAACATGACGTCCGATTGTTTAAAAACAAACATTTAAAAATCGTTTACCCCTGAAGCCATCTCTTCAGTTTCAGTTATAGGTATTTCACTTTCTAATGACATAACATGGTTGGATAATTCACTTTGAAAAATAGATACAGCCGCTTTACAATTTTCTGGGCTACGGAAAGCTTCTTTCTAAGTCAAGAAGAGTTACCAGTCTACAAACTGTCCTCTCTTCATAGGGAAACAGTCGAGTTATAATGCCATTAATTAAAGATTTTAATACATTTTTACCAATATCTGTCTTCATAAGAGCTTCATTTAGCTTGGTGAACAAATCAAAAGTCATTGGAATGATTAAAGACACTGATATAAAAATCCCCTGATAATGTTTTTGTAGCGCTATCAAAAGGTTAAAGGACATTAATAACATCTTCCAGGACTGAAATATCATCAGTTGTCAGTGCTTGAGGAGACTTTGCCGTCTTAGATAAAGCTACTGTAAGAGGTCCATGGACAGCAATTAATCGATCTATCATTGAAAATGAACTATTCCACCAAGTAGGCACTTCCTGAATTAATTTTAACTCGGGTTTATTAATATCCCGCTGTTCCTTTTTAAGATTTTTGGATGTGGCATTACTATGTTTTACAAAGGATACTATTTCCTTGTATTTTTTCAAAATACTTGTAATATCTTTATCTTTTAGTGCATCCTGGACTACCAAGTGTAAAGTGTGTGAACAGCACGGCTTACTCCTAATCATTAAAACATCACACGCTTTAACAATGCTTGGTGCACTGTCACTATTCGCACAACTTGGCATGGATATCTCAGTAAATTAATACATCTTTCAAAACTAATGCCAAGTTGCCAGCCGTATGGCTTATATCTAAGCTGTTTGCTGTCGAAACAGTCCTCTTGTATTCAAAAAAATTATCAAAAAAATGACATGTAACTGTCATGTAGCTCTCATTAACCCTTGATCACCATAGATCGCAAGTTATACTTACAAAATCGGTTTCCTGCAGCTTGTTTTTTAATGAATCTTTTACTACTTAATAACGATTGACAAGATAGTTGATTCTTAAAGTCCCTATACTTGGAAGATCTTGCCTGGGATTTTATAAATTTACAAATCTTCTGAAACCTGTGTCATGCACTATTTCAAAAGGTTTAAAATCTGCAGCAATCATATATACTAGTGCTTTATCCAACCCTTTTTTCCGTGAACTATTACTTTCTTATCTGTTTTGGTGGCAAAACTAATTGGAAATAGATTTAGATGACGAGCTGAGCAGACTTCTAGAATCACTCACGTCCTCTGAAGAGTTTTTTCTTAGTAGTTCATTGTGGCTTCGTTTTATGTGATCCAAAAGGTTACTCGTGTTTCCACTTGCCTTGTATTTTTTACCACGTGGTACACTTTGCAAGTTTTTTGTCACCACTTTTATTAAACCTCATCCCCACATGTAAAATGTTTCGTTTTGGCATTAAAAAAATAATTCACAACACTTAAAAATGTAAAAGAGAATAACAGCAAATGCACTACGTAAACGTCTAGATTCTACTATGAATGTATGGATGGATGGATTTTCAGGGGTTTCCAGCGTTTTCGCTGCTGCAGCCTGGGTTGTGTTTTCAATGACGACACGGACGAAGGGAAGGTTTTGCTCACGGGCTAAGGCTTCCGGCGCATAGTTCGCATCTAAAGCCCGTTCATGTCCGTCAGGCCTTCCTGGTATGAAGACAATAACTCACACTCATAACTTGATATAAGTAACCTCTAACCTCCACTCTCGGATACCATCGATGTTAAATAGTCAACTATCGATATCTTACGATAGTTGAGACTATCGATAGTTATCGATAGTGCCATCGATAGTGTCATCGATAGTTTTCCGCCTCTAATTGACAATATCTCGGTGGCCTTGATCATGGTGAACTACATCTTCATATCACCCCGCATGCTACCCCAGGGGTGTTTGGCAAGGAGTGATTCATCACAATCATGTACTATTACGTAAAAGTTAACTTAACCGACATGCATTATACAAGAGCTATGATACAGAAACTGAAAATAGAAAATGGAATTAATCTATAATTCATCTATGAATCACGAAATATAATAATCATGCAGGATTCATGGAAAAATTATGTTAGCACCAACTTTCAGAGTTATGCATATGCATTTGGGGTAACATCAGTTAATCAGCCACACGATATGATAAAAAAATTCTAAGTCTTAATGTAGCCATTAATGTCTCATTGATCGCGGGAAAAATGACGTTTTCACCCTGACTGTACTGCAGTCTATTTTCATATTTTTCCTTATGATCTTATGTGATACGAGCAAACAAAGTGTCTCACAACTTTGAAAGGGATTAAAGTGGGAGCCCCTAGAGACTTGGAGGCTACACACTTGGCTTAGCTTGCTTGAAACATTCAGAACTGGTATGTTTTAGAGCGACACAGAGAATATTATCATGACACCTCACTACATATTTAGGTCTGACAGAAGCGATAAAATAAGAGAAATACATTGCCTAATAGATAGGTAAAAAATCGTTTTTTTTTCGCGCACAATGAGCAACCACAGTAAAAACTGAGCTCCACTAAATACACTCCTATAATGCATGTCACCATTTCATCTTCCAAAGACTTACATCAATACACGGCTGGTGACCTAACACCCCTTGTCACACGCCCATGTGGCGGCTGGCAGGGTATTATGTACATATAGATTATATGTTCGGCTAACAAGAGAAATTAAGCCATGATAAAAGTCCGATTTTGCGTCAAATACTTTCGCCGGGTCAGCTTCTGAGGCATCTCCTCCCCTGTGGTTTCTTGTGGTCTTTAAAAGAATAAGGTATCCAAGACTTTCGGATGCACTATGTATATAACTGTCCAGGTTGTGCGCCAGGCGTCACAGTCCGCGATGTTTAAGCCAAACTTCGATCTCAAGAGAAGTTCATTTCAACAAATTTTATCGATATCAAGACTAGCCTTTGTATTACCATTGCGAATTTACCCACCTTTTTTATTTACCACAGTTTTTGGCTCGAAAGAGCGTGGTATTTGAGTCATTCAATTGACAAGCTGTACAAGAACGCGCGACATGACATTTAATCTGTCGAGATTTTAATGGGGCCAAAAGAGCCGAAAAACTTTCGGGTCAAATAGGAACGAGAAATGAGGAGGAGATGAATGTGGCCAAAGTAAAGGAGGTGAGGGTTTCGCGGTCGTAAATAATCGAAAGGTGGAAATGGAGGGTGGGGCAACATTTCGGGTGAGAAGCAGAAGATGCCGGGATTTTTAGCCTTTTGAAGAGACTTTGGGATGAGCTTGTAAGTGGTGCGGAAAACGGGTTCATGTTTGGGCACAATGCGGGGATAAATTAGGAAGAAGGTGAAAAGGCAAAGTGGGGACCAACGAGGGAATGCTGGACCACGCTTACAAACTGCTTTGAGGTGGAAGGAATCAGCGGAAAACCTGATGGTTTTTCAGAAAATAAAGGGTAATATGACGTTTTCACGACCTTTGTCACTTTCTTAAAAACTTTCTTGTCTCAGCATCACTAAGTATATTCTGTTGAGTAACTGGTGAGACAATAATGAGCTGGCTTGGTTTTGTAAAGAACTGGATGCAGTAACACACATAAAATTCGGCGTATTGGTTTGTTTTAGGCTTGCTATTGGATGATACTTGCATCCTCGGAATATAAGGAACATTAAAAGGGAAAACTTTTCAGAACGATCATGATCAACCTCATTATCATCATTGATCGTTCAATTCTAAAGTTGCTTGACATTAGCCCTCCATTATTTCCTATCTAATGCTAAGTCCATTACTTCCTGGTAGCGCATCCGATGCACTATTCCCTTTATTTGATCAATAAGCTTAGTCCAGGGTGTTCTTCTAGGGAATTTTTCCTCTATCTTAACCTGCATTATGCTTTTCAGAAATAAGTTGAGCCCAGTGGTGCGTCCATTCCTTCTAGTTCTTCTTTTTTGTATGGTGTTTTATATGGTCATTTCCTCTTCTAATTGTATATTTGGTACAATATTCATCTATCGCTGTAATCCATTCCGAGTTTTTCTGGTATTCTGAATATCCTGTTTCACTTAACAATGGCGGGGACTTTCTCCAGATCCACGAATGTAATACAAAATGGCTTGTTATCATGAGTTGTTTTCTCTAACATTGCTCGTAATCGTAATGGCCTTTCTCCTACCTCTTTTCTTCTTAAATCCATATTGGTTTTTCCAGGAGCCTACTTCAATTTTGTTTTCCATTCTTCGGCTTGTTATTCGTGAGGATATTTTTAATTCATGTGGCACTAAACTCAAGATTTTGTGTTCCTCACATCTCGCAGTTCGGGTCTTCTTCGTTATCGCAATCAATACACTCAATACAGTCCTCTGGTAGTCATCCGCTTTGGTAGCTGTGTTTAATAATTCCGCAAGGGTTGTCCTTGGCTCTAATTCCAAGATCTTTGATGATTTCTACGTTGATATTGTCTGCTCCAGGTGCTCCTTTTTTCTACTAGTTTTCTGCTGCTCTGTCAAATTCGCATCTCAGAATAAGCGAGACACAGTTCTCCTCGTCAACCTCGCTCACATATTTCTATCCATCTGTTCCCAACGT
Source organism: Ceriagrion tenellum (assembly GCA_963169105.1). Classification (NCBI taxonomy): domain Eukaryota; kingdom Metazoa; phylum Arthropoda; class Insecta; order Odonata; family Coenagrionidae; genus Ceriagrion; species Ceriagrion tenellum. The sequence goes on from OY720641.1 coordinate 61,846,231, forward strand.
CTTCATCTTCCTTTTATCATCTATTTTAACCAATATATTCCCATTCGCATCTCTGACCTTGTTGCATCTCGTTTTTCTCTCCCCAAAGTATATCTTAACTAGCCTGTATGCTGTTCCGGTATTTCCCTTCTTCATGTTTTCGTTGACTCCCTTGCAGCGGCTTTCGATCCAACCCTCCCTAGCCTTCCTTGCATCCTTGATTGATTTGGATCCTTAGCTTCTTGTAGAGGGTGCTTGGCCTTGGTTCCTCGGGTTTTTGTGTGTTTTTCTCTCTTCTGTTAGTTTTATAATCTCCGTCGGTGTCCACTCCTTCTCGTGTTGGCCCTCTTTCTCGCCAGTAGCTCTTCTGATACTGTGATTGTCCTCTTCAGGGCATACCATTTTTTTCGATGCCCATTTTATCCTCATTTTTTAGTTCCCTGTCGACGACTGTGGCAAATCTCTCTCCGTTTCTTTCTTCAGTCTGTATTTTCATGTCCCATCTTGGTCCGCGTTATATCTTCTTGATTTTTTGTACCGAAAGCGGCTCTCAATAACTAATAGGTTGTGGTCACATACACACGTGAATAGCTATTTGACATGGCACTAGTATCTGACTGTGACAAGTATGTAAGCAATTTGGAATCTGGCAATATATACCGGCATCTTCCATGTGTACCTCCCAAGCCGATGAGAGCTGCACACTTCACACGAGGAAAATAACGACCGTAAGGTCACTCATTTTTCTTTGTACATGCTCCTCTCCCATGAAAAAACGGGGGAATGGGAATCACATCTTTTTGAAAAGACAAAATACCTTAAGAAGAGGCCACATACCGATTTTGAACGTAATAAGATCACTGTAACTCATAAAGAGGAAATTCAGAAAAACTGTGAGAAATGTTTTTTACCATTTTTCGATAATTTGAACGCGATGAGCGACTTTCCCTCCCCTAAAAGAAGGGTAAAGGGGAATTATATATATTTTTTAAGACAAAGGTTCTTTAGAAGAGGCCACATACCGATTTTGAATACAACCCAATCACTGTTACTCATTTTAAAAAATCTCGAAAAAAGTCATATTTGTTACGATTTTTCGAAACTTCGAACGAGATATGCAACCGGAAGATATGGTCCGATTTCAAAAATGTTTTTTCTTTGTAATCAAGGTGACGAGTAGCAACTTTTCTGCGCTATTACGATTCGATTATGACACTTTCATGTTTTTTGTCCCACCCTAATGTTGTACTTGTCCACTTACTGACTGGTACAGTTAAAACGATAAAGAACTGCCGGAGCGGAAACTGAAGAATGTATTTTGTTTTTGCGCCTTTCTAGCAGTCGTAGTATACTACGATTCTAGGCTCAACCAACGTTCGAAGAGCTGACTTAAAACACTTTCTCCTTCTCTCTCATCGGCCCCTTACAAAAGGAATCCGAAAACCAGCCTGCACCCCATCCCCTGTTCATAAAATCCTTTCGCAAGTCAAATCATTCTTCAATGGGTCCTTCCCCTCACCAGTGGCGGGTTGAAATGGTTCTCGTTCCGGTCCTTGCGTTTATTTCTCGCGCGGGGGCGCGGTTGTCAAATCGGCGTGAACTCGGTACTTAGAAAATTTTTCGCTCCGCGGTGGTAAGAATTTTTTTGTTCAGGACTGTACAAGGTGCAGTAATGTACCTTAAATGACTGGAATTCTAATTTTTTAAGAAAAAATGTCTGTATATGTCTTTGACTTGACTCATTATTTTTGAGTGATACGTTTAAATTAATTATTAATGATCCTGAAATAATGACAGCGGTGATTGTGCAATTTTTTTCAATATTTGCGTAAAAATGCATACTACTTAATGTTTATTTTATGACGATGTAATCTGGATCTTAGAGATTACTCATTATTTTAAATAATATCTCTATGAAGGGTATACACTTACCATATATAAGGTCAAGTATATTTTAGCAAATATCTTGGCAAGTAGTTTGGCAAGTGGCTTAAATGTAATTTAATAAAAAAACGAGTTTTTTACCTGTCTGTTGGGCAATGTATCTCTTATTTTTTCGCTTCTGTCATACCTAGAGATGTAGTGAGGAGTCCAGATAATATTCTCTGTGTCGTTCTGAAACACATCAGTTCTAAATTTCTCAAACAACCTAAGCCTAGCGTGTATCCTCCGAGTCTCTAGGGGCTCCCACCTTAATCCCTCTAAATGTGAGACACAATATGTTTGCTAGTAACAGTTTTTAATGAAGCGTCCTGATTTTTTTTGTATTTCATTAAGTTTTTTTATTAAATCTTTTTAAACAGGGTCCCAAATGCTCACAGCCTATTTGAGGTGTGACCTAACCAGTTCGAAGTAGCATTTCTCTTTTACGTTTTAATCGAGAACCTTCCTATTTTACATTTAACAAAACCTAGTTTTTTTTAATGTCGTGCCGCATAATACGTTTTGTATGTGTACTTCCCATGATATATCAGATGTAACGGCAACTTCAAGGTATTTAACTGTATCTGAAGGTGTTATGTTTTCTCCAACCACAGTGTAGGCATGGCATTTAAGTAATTACTTTTGCAAAAATTGTACTGTTGTGCATTTGCTGATATTTAATTCTAACCACCAGTCCTGGAACCACGAATAACCGTTGTTTTGGTCCGTTTACTAAACTTTTTTGTCCGCGTCTTTGCTTATTTCATGGTAGATATCTGTATTGTATGCAAATTATCTTAATTTACTGTAAACTCGAGAAATTAATTAATTAATATGAATTATGATTAAATAGGACCTATCACACTTCAATGAGGAGTACCGGATTTGACGTCGACCATATCAGGGCTAAAACCATCAAAAACTACTTTTAATTTTCGATTACTGAGAAAATAGACTATCCACATCACTACTTTTTATTAACTCCTCATGATTGCAATTTGTTTGAGTTTTTTGAGCGGAGTCTTATATCAAATGTCTTCTTAAAATCACGGAATATCGCGTCCACTTCCTTTTTCGACTCATTTTATTTTTGGACATTGTAGGAAGAGCGCAAGCTGTATTTTGCAGGACCTGCTCTTGCGGAAGCGATACTGAATTCAACGTAAGAAGTTAAAATTATCCAGGAATACCGTAATATTGCTAACGACAATGTGTTCCATGATCTTGTAATTGGGCCGGTACATTTTGACAAATGCCTCAGAAAGTATTTCGGTATGGGGCTGGTATTTTGGTATCTTGGGAAGGGCGAAATATTTTCCTGTAATATAAGACCAGATCACATTCACTCATTTCTTGGTGCAATAATATTTTGCTCAAGCTACCTTCAGAAATCGAGCTGACGACAAAAAGCTTATTTACTTTGAACATTGATAATTTTTTTAGAAATAGCCATTTCCGGTCTCCCAGATTCACAGTGTGGGCTTCACGTCGGTTGGCTTGCTTTGGTTTTTGCGGGAGTGGGCCGAGAATTTATGGTCAGGAGATGGGAGATGGTGGACGGGTAAAGTGAAGTCGGCGCTGCGGGAAAGAAGGGACGGGCATGTTGCTTTGTTTGTGTGCGCGCTGCTATACGTGGGGTATCGAGGAGAGGGGAGGGTTGGATATAATGGAATGGCGAGACATAAAAATTGGGCATCGGCCGTTTCAACGAGCAACAGGCGCGGAGAAATGAGGACAAAGACTCCTACCCCAAAAGGGAAAAATGCGAAGTTGAAGAGGAGATATAAGCGGAATGAATTAGGAAACAAAAAGGCTGGATAAGTGGTTTTTGGTAAGGAACTGGAATATATGAGGACCCCAGAAGTCAAGGGGTCTAAGTAAAAAAACCATTGTTTAGAGAAAACTTAAGTCAAAGTTGAACATTTTTGGTACAACCCACTAAGTAGTTAAGAGGCATTACCCTAGATAGCAGCACCTGTCAAGCAAATCACTTGGAGCCCTTTACCACCTAAAAGATTAATATTTTCACATCCCATCCCTGTACCTAACTTATTTTTTTCAAAAATGTCACTTAGACCCCTTGACTTCTGGGGTCCACATATGTATTCCGTGTCTTCCATTCAGTTTAGTAAGGTTTTTTTTAAAATGTTTGTATTTAAATAAATTATGTAATAAAAAAGAGATGATCCTCTCTTGCCTATGCGAATGTACTCGTTATCTCCTCACTCTGATATCCCAGATCGCTCATGGTATCGATTAAGTAAGTCAATTTCCAATCAAATATAACACTTAGATCCTTCGTTTGGCAGGAAATAGTAGTGAATACATGAGTGCCTCAGTCAGGAATGACTTATTTTGCTTTGCAATTTTCTTCCTTATGTTCTTCGACAATTGTTGTTGATTGAAGCGGCGAATTTCGTTTGAAATTGAAAATATCAATTTCAAACACGATATGTTGCGTAAATTTGTTTAATGTATTCTACTAATTTAGGTAGGTTTAATGGAATGTCAGAGAATCTCCTCCCGGTTTTACACACTTTCAGGGGCCTATCTCCCTCTAGTATACCATTCTTCTCCTCAGCATTCGATCTACCCTTCATCCTGCCCATGAAACTTATTCTCTTTCTTCCTTTTCCCCGCTATCCGCATTGTCTTCCCTCTATCACATTCTTGAGTAACCCATCACCCGTTATTACATCCTCCTGATACCTACTCTGCCGATGTCGAAATTCATCAAGAAGCTTCATTTCCTCGCCCACCATCTCAAGCACTTCCTTGTTAGTCTCCATATCCATCCACCTCACCTTCTTTATCCTACTCCACAACCACATCTCAAATTCCCGCAGCTTATTCTCGCCCTCCTTTCTGAGAGTCCACATTTCTACCCCATACAACGCTACGCTCCATATCAAGCTCTTTACCAGCCTCCTTTTCATATCTTTACCCAATGTTCCCGTCACCAGCTCCCATCTATTATTAAACGCCTTCTTAACTAGTGCTCTTCTCTTCCATTTGTCTTTTCTACTAATTCCGTTTTCTTCTAGCGTACTACCTAAGTAATAAAACCATCTTATTTTGTCCCACGCATAAATGTATTGAACATCGACACATAAGTTAAAGAAAATACTCCTCAGTAATAATTACTTTCACCTAGCTAAATGTTTTCATTTATACTTCCTTTTTGTGGCTGTGGTCATTCCAAGGATCAAACGAAGAAGAGGTTATGATGAATAATCGTTATTTGCTGTGCTATCTCATAGGTACATTTACTATGTAAATTATTATATATTAAACAAATAACTAGGTTTACTAGACATAATTCTACCATGGAACTGGGAAGATGGTATGACTCATTGAACAACAGCATTTTCCTTAAGTATGAAAATGACGCCTCCCTTTGACTGCGAAGTAGATACTTTCAAAAATTTATTTGCCGTAGTTTAATGTACTTCATAATGTTCTTCGTCAAATGCGTGTCATGAAAAGTGGCCTACGAATTATTCGAAAAATCTAATTTTGTCCTGTCAGAATAGGTTTCTTCACCACTCTGGCGGCGATTCACGCTGAAGTATCTTGTGGCAGTACCTTTTTCTAGAGCGTACCGTAGCGACAGAAAACGCTCACGCAACCCGTAAAATGTACTTGCGTATGGGGCGAGTGCACATAATTTCTGTCACGTCATTTCAAGTTATGTTTCGTGGCTTTTGTATTGTGGGGTCACCAAACTGTATGATTATCCCATAAAAATTATTCTCTCAGTTTAGGAATCGTTGTTTTGCGGCTATTTCAAAACAGCATTTGACGGTGAAGTATTAAAACAATGTAGCAAGGAATACTAAACTTCTCTGGCACAAATTAGTTAGGTTTTCATGGAAGTTAGCATTATTTCTAATGACAATTCTTTCGGTCTCAGTAGCGGAAACAAATATGGAGAGCCAATCCCTTTTGCCAGAAAGGTGACGAGACTTAAACGAAGGAAATTAAGTTATATTAGCTTTAATTCAATTTTATTGTATTTAAGGTTACATTTAATTAAAAAATTATTACCCACCAAATTGAGAAAACATTCTATTCTAAATTTTGCATTTATAGGTCTCGTGTTTTACAGGCTTTAAACATTTTAAATCACTGACGAAAAGGTTTTTTACAGCTCCTGAAGTCATTGGCTATAGAGATCATACTACGAACGATATGTACTCCTTGTTTTAAGGTTCTGAGTGCTCTTCCCCCTTTGTTCACTGATTCAAATACCTGAATAAGACAGGAGAATTTTTCACTTCTGTGCGCGGGCTTTAAAATCCTTTGAGTTTATTTCATTTCCTAAAAGGCAAAGAAAAATCCCTCTGAAAACTTCTTAGGAGAAGATCAAATTATTTCTAAATACCAGCTCTTTTGCCTCCGCTTTAGAAAATTCGCATGGATCCTATGGCATAGGTAGACATACTGATCTCCCGACAGGAGATTCTCCCGCGTCTTAAATATATCATCTTATCTTCATCTAAGCCTTGTTCTACATTTAGTTACATTTACTTAGTTCTACCTGGTGTCAGCTCAGGCTAGGTAAAACTTAAATCGGGTGTTCCCCAGGGAAGCGTGATAGGCCCAATTTTATTTCTTCTCTACATAATGATTTGAATACAGTAGTAAAACATAGCAAGCTCCGTCTTTTTGCCGATGCTGTAGTAGTGTATAAGGAAATTAGAAATGAAGAGAACATCCAGTCTTTAGCTAAGGGTTTAGATGCGATTGATGATTGGTGTGATAGTTGGCAGCTAGAATTAAATTTGAAGAAATGCGCGATAATGAACTTTTGGAAAAAAAATGGCTTTCCCCGGAATAATGATTGCATCAATAAAATAAAATATCTAACGTAGAATCTATTAAGTACTCAGGCGTCACCATCACTGAAGACATGTCATGGAGGAAACACATCAGGGAAATAACTAGTGTAGCAAACCTTAGATTAGGATTCGTAAAAAGGGTTCTAGGCAAATGCGATGAGAGAGTACGATAAAGAAGCTATTTTACACTTGTCAGCCCTCATTTAGAATATGCCGCCCTTATATGGGATCCGTACGAGGAAGGTTTGATAAAAGAATTAGAGCGCGTGCAAAGGAGATCCGCTAGGTTTGTTAAAGGCTGTTATGATAACTGTATAAGTGTTACGAGTTTAATAGAAGAACTAGGATGGGAATTACTATCAGAAGGCAGGTTAAAATTTAGGTTAATCCTTTTAAGTAAATTCGAAACCGATTTGTTCACAGATGACGTTAGATATGGGTCATTCCACCACAATTCGACCAGAAAATTGGCAAAATTGACCCTTGTGGTAACCGATTTCGACCAAATTTGGCAAATCGTCTTCATTTGATTACAAAATGAAAACTCCAAAGCCATTTTGTAATCCATGCAACGGTTTACGAGATATTGCAATGTTGTAAAACAAGAATTTTACAAAAGCGTCGTTGCATTTGACGGCATATCTCCGGAAACAAGGAAGATAAAAATGCATGCAATGACTTATTTTAAAGGTATGAAATTGATAAAGATAATTAATGGATTATTACATAAAATTTAAACAATCAAATAAAGTTTATAACAAATTCAAATGTTCAAATCGATTTTTGACGATGTAGCAATGCCTTCGATTTTCCTCATTTTTTTATATGTTGTAGATACAACCCTCCTCTACAAGTGAAAAAAATTTGGTAGGGGTAATATTTCATTTAAGAAAAAAAAAATTTTTTAGTGAAGGCGTAACGCCGGTCTCCCGCCGCGGCGGCGTCCGGCTCTCGCGCCGAACGTTCAGTAGTCGGTTCTCCAGATCTCATCAGCGCGCTTCCTTTTCCATCTTCTTTTCACCAATTTTAACTGTATACCGACCCTTTGATTCCCTTTACCCATGTCATTCGCTATTTGCTTCCCACTGAAGTGACCGTCGCTTTAGAATCTAGGATTAGCTAGCGTCAACATGCTTAACAGCGGGGGCGACCATGGGCCCACCAGCGGCCGTGCTCGGAGAACAATAGACAAACCTCGCCCCGTCTTAGACCTCCAATGCTACTTTCCTCTCTTCCCCTATCTCATTATTCTTACATACCCTTTATTATGTTCCTCCCAGTGCGTCACTCGGGCGCTTTCTTTGAAATGTTGCATAGAAATGCCATTCAGCATTACCGTCGATATCTTCTTAGTGATGCAACTGCTTCATCATGTTGTAGCGGTTCTTATATTGAGCCACAGCACCATCGGAATAGTAAATTATTCTACTTAAATAATCTCTTCTTCGAAGAAAAGTTACATACAGTCTGAAATAATAACCAAATTGAAAGGTGCGACTTTATCGCAGGTATTTTGCTGTAACACGCAAATGGATGTACTGTAGTCTGAGCGTTACACCAATGGGCCCCTTGTACAGCATCTTGGCGAAGAAAAGAATAATTCTCAGACAAATCGGCCACAACGACAACTTTACGAAATTTCAGATTGTCACTGACATGTTAAATAAAATATAGTTTGCATGCAAGCGATGTAGTCATGCCTTCTTACTTTGGTGGTATTCTCAGCGAAAGCCTCACAAATAATATTTACGTCCTTGACCCGTGTGGTTAACGCAAAATGATTTTCCTGAGTCCATTGCTTGAAACGAACCTCATCCGTACTTTTTTCTCTGATGTACTCTGAAATAATTTCTGTCATTCAGTCTCTACTCCCACATTTTCTGACGACATCATCACCGTTTTTGCCCTCTTCTCGTGGCAGTGTTTCTGGGTACTCACTCATCACGCACATTTCTAACGGAGGGCGACAGAGTGAGAATTCCAGGCAATCCCGATAAGTTTAGAAAATTTTTTCTCCGTTATCCGAATTTATTTGCCCTAATCCAGCCCCGAGGTATCGACGGTATGCATCGGCGGTAATGCTGAATCATACATGATTCAGCAGTAATGATGAATACAGCATCGACGGTAATGCTGAATGGCATTTCTATGCAACATTTCAAAGAAAGCGCCCGAGTGACGCACTGGGAGGAACATAATAAAGGGTATGTAAGAATAATGAGATAGGGGAAGAGAGGAAAGTAGCATTGGAGGTCTAAGACGGGGCGAGGTTTGTCTATTGTTCTCCGAGCACGGCCGCTGGTGGGCCCATGGTCGCCCCCGCTGTTAAGCATGTTGACGCTAGCTAATCCTAGATTCTAAAGCGACGGTCACTTCAGTGGGAAGCAAATAGCGAATGACATGGGTAAAGGGAATCAAAGGGTCGGTATACAGTTAAAATTGGTGAAAAGAAGATGGAAAAGGAAGCGCGCTGATGAGATCTGGAGAACCGACTACTGAACGTTCGGCGCGAGAGCCGGACGCCGCCGCGGCGGGAGACCGGCGTTACGCCTTCACTAAAAAATTTTTTTTTTCTTAAATGAAATATTACCCCTACCAAATTTTTTTCACTTGTAGAGGAGGGTTGTATCTACAACATATAAAAAAATGAGGAAAATCGAAGGCATTGCTACATCGTCAAAAATCGATTTGAACATTTGAATTTGTTATAAACTTTATTTGATTGTTTAAATTTTATGTAATAATCCATTAATTATCTTTATCAATTTCATACCTTTAAAATAAGTCATTGCATGCATTTTTATCTTCCTTGTTTCCGGAGATATGCCGTCAAATGCGACGACGCTTTTGTAAAATTCTTGTTTTACAACATTGCAATATCTCGTAAACCGTTGCATGGATTACAAAATGGCTTTGGAGTTTTCATTTTGTAATCAAATGAAGACGATTTGCCAAATTTGGTCGAAATCGGTTACCCCAAGGGCAATCACCTGGTCGAATTGTGGTGGAATGACCCATATATATTGAGATCCCCTGCGTATTATGCTAGGTTTGATCAGATTAACAAGATTGGAGAGATAGATTGTCGTACCGAAAGATTTAAAATGTCATTTTTCCCTCGTACCATAAGAGAGAGCAATAGACAGCGTAGCAAAGGGATAGATAGGTGAAATATAGTTATAGTAGCCTGTAGTGCATGATGCACGTAAAAACAACCAATAATCCCTTTCTTATTATATAGATACTACCCACCTAGCTGCTTGTGATCCTGTTCTCTAGCATGCCTCCCTTAAATATCCTACTTGCATGGCAATAGTGCATTAGGCAGTTTGGTGATCTTCACCCCTTGCCACACACCCTCGTGGTGGCTCGCAGGGTAATACGTAGATGTAGATGTAGTTAGCATCATAAACTCGTCAGAAGATACATTTTCCTTTTTAACCTCCGTAAGACTGCTGGTATGATACTGCCAAAAGAAGAACATTTTTAAAGGTTTATATATACATGTACGTATTACTCTATAAGCCACATAATGGTTGCTTGGCGGGTTAGTAATCACCTTCATGCACTATAATGTACATGTAAATTCACCAACACGTACTGTACTATAGTTATGCTACCAATGCTAAAAAACTATTGAATCAATGTTAAATGCGACATATATGCAGGAATCGTGCTAAACTGGATGTGAAAGATCTCTATTTCAGAATTGAACAAATGATTAACGAACAGCTTCAGACATATTCTTGCTACGATGAGCAAGTATGTTCTTTCGTTTTCAGTTGAGTTGATTTTGAGTTTTATAACAACTTTTACATTTTCAATGAAAACGTCGTTTTCCATCCTACAAATAGTCTTATTCAGTATTATCAAGGTTGTAATTCATCAATCTAATCATGAGAGTCATGATGCAAAGACGCTGTAAATAAAAAATGGAATTTACTGAAAGTAAAGCGACGTGAAGAGCTGAAGTTTGAGCTTATTAGTAGAAAGGTTCTATGGAGTTTCATCTGCTTGTTTTGGCTAAATCTTGTAATTGAAATTCAATCGAATTCCTGATGGCGTAGAGGTCTGAAACTTTGTCCAAATACCCAATTTCGGTGACAGTACAACAATTAATTAGTTATGATGGTAGATAATTAACTATGCGTTCATATTTGAGGGATGACCCAATAGTTAAGGCGTTCCTCTACTCCAAGATGGAGCATTTCGCCTCTGTTTGCTCTCGTTCATGAACTGACCCGATAAAAACGCAATGTTCATAACATCTCGAAAACTAATAAACAATTTACATGCGCTTGAGTTAAATTCATCACACATATCTTAGATGTATTTTATGATATTATAATACCTTTAAATATAATTCAAAATGATAATCATGTGAAAAAATGACATGTAATGGAAAATGAAAATGATATCGCAGTCATGGCTGGAAACCGCGAGGATCTTCAAAGATCACTTTACGTATTTGGTCAAGTTTTCAAGAATACATCATGAAAATATGTAAGACTAAGACCAAAATCCAAGATGTTGCACAGAAAAGCTGAGAGTAGAAGTCATCCTAAGAAGAGACGGAACGACGGGACGGAAGGGACGGAAGAAGTAAAACGGACATCGAGCAGAGAATAGCCCCAGCTAATAAGGCGTCATGGGAAAAATAAAGCTGCTATGTCGAAAGAAGTAAGGACTACAAACCAGCAAACAGCATATGAAAACATTCACGTGTAGCGTAGAATTCTATGGATCGAAAGCCTGGGACATTGCAAAAGCTGACCAGAACAGACTAGTAGCCTTCGACACCTGATGCTGGAGGAGAATGCTAAAGATATAATGGACGGACGAAATCAGAAATATTTAAGTATACTGAGGAGTAGAAGAGGAACGGACCATATGGAAAGTCATACATAAAAGAAGAACCAGATGGACTTGACTCTCTCTGAGACACAATTTATTTGTAAAGAATATAATTGAAGGTAAAATAGAGGGAGCAGTCCCCAGAGGAAGATCCAGGTATAAGTTCAAGGACCAAATGTAGAGGAAAGTACATAGCAAGAGATCCCGGGAGATAAGAGAACTAGCATTTAATAGGGAAGGTTGTAGGGCTGCAGTCAATTTATCTTAGAACTGACCGATCTATGGATGAGTAATTGAAAACTCGAAAGGAGACAAGAATGCATAGTAAAAATAAACATTTTAAGAAAAAATGTTTTTTTTCGACGTCAATGCCAGTTGTTTGATTCAGCTCTCTACTCCTTAATTTTTCGCGACTTTTCATGCTTAAATCTCTACCTATGCTTGGCGTCTAGATGCGGCCCTCTCCCTTCTCCATGTGCTCTGACCACCGTCTCTCAACTTCGCCCTGAGGGCGCTCGGTTGAACAACAATCGGCCGACCGTCTACCCTGCCGTCATCTGCATCCGACACAGATCCACCCATGTCCCCTCTGTCCCCTTCCCGATACCACCAACGCTCCCACTCAACATTTTACCACCACAAGGTGGGGACAGATATAAACACGTACTTGTCTTGGCGGTGTTCCTTCAAAGACGCCATGAGACATCTGTCAGTTTAAATTAAAACTTCTCCCTTAAATATTTTCTGCATACTGAAGTTTATTCCTTAGAAGCATATGGTATGAATTTGCTCTTCTTTGACTTGGTTTCCTCGCGTAAGTAAAATTCTTGGAAATTATTTTTGGAATCCCTTCCGTGGAAGAAAGAAACCTGATTGCTTCCTTTAGATTTTCTGTAGGATATTTTTTCTTTATAGTCGGTCTATTGGCGTTATTGGAGCATTTTGATTGGAAGGCAAAGATTACCGGGGGTCTGATAGGATAGGTATTATTATCCTTTTTGGGCAATTTTCGATCGCATATTTATTGCTGACATTGTCCATTTCCCGTTGTGTTTTCTATTTATCTACAAATATTCAATATTTTTATTGCGATTAACTAAATAGAGCAGCAAAAATGTCGTTGTAAAATTTCAACTCCCAAGTTCGTAATATAAAAATATTTTTGGGGCAACTGTCACCCCTTACCGCCCCTGAATTATTTTGCCTGCGGCCTCGAGATTTTCTTAGTTAGTCCGTGGCATCTAGAAATGCAGTTACTTGCACATGATGATGATGACGAAAACGTAATGTATACATTAAACTTCGAAGTACCTTATTAACCTCCATAACTGAACTCTATAAATCTGTTAGTGAATAAAGTACTGTAGAAAAATTTTGTTCGTTTTTGCTACGAATCATTGCACTCAAATAGCTTGTTGAGTCAAATATTTTTCTATTTAAGTAACTCATAAAAATATTTATTTGGTGGTATTATTAACGAGGACGGTACAACAATTGAGGTTTGGCAATGCTGTAGTAACTACATGATAGCACTGGAGACAAAGATAATGTAACCAACCTTAGGTAAAACTCGGAATCGTCGTTTAACCAATGTCTGGTTTTGTCAGATTATGTCTAGTATATGATCCAATCACAGTCGTTCACCACCCTCTGTCGTAAGATCGCTAATTCCTTCCAGCTTCGCAGTTTTCGTATTTTGAACGTATTTACCTCGCTAACCACCTACAACCCGGTTATTTTTCCATGAAATAACTTTGCTCCCTGCAGGAGTCCATTTTACCATCTCACCACTCATGGCTTTATTCAATTTGATGACGTCATGGGCACCAACCCCTCAGCCCCATCCCATATTGGATCCCCTTCCGCCCCTTTGCCAGCCAGCAAGGGCGCATCGGAACCACGTGACCCATAAATCATAGGGGTCCGATTCCAGTCGCCCGTGCTCACCCCTCCTCCTTCCCCTCCCATCACCCACTCTATCCCCTCCCCTCTCAACTTCCTAACCCGTCCCACTTCCCAGCAAAAACAACCACGCTCATGATTTAGCCTGATGCTCCTCCATTGTCCAAACGTGCTCCCAATTTTCACACATGAGTGCGCCGTAGGAACTCTTGTTCGATGATATGACTGTAAATTAATAAAATGAGAGTCATAGAAAACTTATAAATCCTTATGTGAACTTTTACCACGTTGTTACACATAACAGAAAACAGAACAGAATACAATTTTATTGTCCTGGGACAAAGTCCTTTAGGACATTGAATTAGTTTACACGACTTCATTAGGAGTGGAATACAAAGACAAAATACCAAGTCTTACAAAAAAAGGAAAAAAAAACAAACAACATTCAAGTCAGCAGAGAGATATACAATGAGCGAGGTAAATGAAAATGAAAAAACAGTCTTAATTCAGTAATCGAAATAGTATGTTAAAACAAAAAGATACAATCTGTAATACCTATTAATAAGAAAAAATGAAAAGCAAACAAACGAATATTTTATAAGACAGAAAAATAGCAAATGATTGTAGTGAACAAGTAACATGTAACAATATCATCTCATATCATTTTGGGTACCACATGGGTACCCATGGGTACCATTTTGGGTACCATCACATACAGGGTACCCGGGTGCCCACATCTTGTTTTTCTTCATTTCTGAGTCAGCATATGAACGGAGCAATTTCAAATCAATATGCTTAACTAAATAAGCATCAATAGAAAGTGTGTAAGCACTTTCAAGTCCCAAAGCCTTCTATAGCTTCCATAAGGGAGATAGTTGATAGAAATAAGGCCACGTAAGTCGAAAATGGGGCGTTTTCCATTGGAACATTGTGTGGTACTAACAAATTTGCCTTTAAATGGTTTCAATTATTAATTGAATAAGCCCTGTGATCTCAAGACACATTTGAAGATGCAATTTATCAATTAACCGAGGTAAACTTCATTTTTCAGGCAGTAGGTCCCCGGATTCCCAGGTGTGTTCGCTGAGCACATGTACTTTGACATTTTTCTTACCTATAAAAATGAAAAAAAAAGTCAGTGGTCATTAAGCTTTTAAGTGACTTAAGTAATAGGGATCCTGAGGCTCAGATAAAAATTATAATTATTACTGAAATTAAAAGCAAAAAAAATATGACAGGGTGAGCACCCGGGTGTGCTCATTAGAGCAACGCTAAGTATTTTACCTAATTATGTTTGTAAATTATTTCTATTTATTCCTTGGGGGGACTACATGGGGTTTGGCGATCTCAATGGTAAACGGTCCTGTCCTACTACTCATATTAGCTCCTTCAAGTTGGGTACGAAATATATATATATATATATATATATATATATATATATATATATATATATATATATATATATATATATATATATATATATATATATATATATATATATATATATACACGTCCTTTAACCTCTACAATCTCGTCTTTCATTCTTTTTCTAGGTCTCTTATTGGAGATATTTCTCTAAGGTCTCCATCCATAAACTTCCATTTTAGCGTAACATGCGTGAGAATCGGAACCATCGGATAATTCGAGAATTTGTGAAGCAGACATTTGATTCTTCTTTTAACAGCTCATATGCTTTTGCATTTCTGGAAATTCTTCAATCAAATCCTTACAGCTGTGTCCATCGAAATGTTTTTCTAAGTATTTTCCATTCAAAATTATTGGTCTTGCAAGGTTTCTTTCGTGTTTACGTCCATATCTAGCAATCGTGCGATAAAGCTGGTCTGAGGGCTAGCTTGTAAATTTAAGGTTGGATTCCTGTTCACTAAATTTTGAGCTTAGTAGATTTTTTGTTCAGGATTATAAACATTTAGTACCTGCAGAAGGCATCTGCGCAACAGCACGAGTAATGGCATTTTTCTTAAATTAGCTAATACCCATGATGTTTAAAGGTACTACATTTTTTCAACTCTCTCTTGTATTGTATGAAGCATCCTGATGTTTATGTTATTATCTTACTAAAGCCTGACCTCTTTATAAAGCCTAAAGAGAAAGCTTGACTTGAAGTTATTTAGAACTATTATCTTTTTGCAGGTCACATTTTACAGCGCATTTTATTTCTTTAATTATTGCAACACATTATTATGTATTTTTCAAAATTGAATACATTGTAAATAATGATAATCGGTAAAAATAAAAACAATCTTTATTGTGTTAACTTTTGTTTGGCACTCAAATTACTTCTTGGGACCAGTATTTTTACTTCAAATAAGCGTTAAAAAGAATAATCCCTACAAACATGCGTGACTCATTCCAACAACAATATATATGTTTTTCTTCAGACTCAAGAGTATTTTAGGGTTGTGCAAAAGAAGATTTTACTTAAACCACTATGGACGGAAGTACAAAAAATCAACATGAAATAAATACTGCCACTATATTAGTTTATTAAAAGTGATATTTAAGCATTTTAAAAAAATAACAATTTATTTTATAGTAATATTTATTTTGACATGTGACGCATTTGTATTGTATAGGTATATTTAATTTAAAATAATACAATACATAATTATGTTTACAAACGGTAGGCTTCAACATTGCCTTCATGACGTATCTTTTGTAAACTTTCCCAATCTTATCTTCATATGGTAGCTGAAACTATTTCTTTGAGAGTTTTATCAGGCTAGCCATCGTCAGTGAATAGCGTCGCACATTCATTCATTCAAATTGTTTGACAACGCAGCAACTAAATGGAAAAGCCTCTTAGAAATCAGATATCTCAATGATTTTGAAACTTGCTCGTGCTCGGACTAATAAATAGTTGGAATTTTTTTATATTTCGCAAGGCGGAATGATTTTACCCAGTCCAAACTAGCTTTATCCAAGGCATTTTAGTGGTTTAAATATATACATTCCTGAAATATTCATTTGGTATGCTCGCGGATAAATAAACTACCGTGCGAAATGAAAGTTATCACAATAACCCTATTCATGTGTAATCGTTGGCCATCAGTCTAGCATAATACACATCGGTCCGTTCTTACCCTCACTTAAATATTCTCGATCCTCCTTCGTTCTTCAGACCACAGGGAAAAAGAAATATTTTGTCGTTTTTATTTCGTCCCGAAAGAGCGAATGGAATATCGACTTCAATTTGGAAGGGACCGGGTGTAACCGCCCGCCATGTTTTCAAGTGATTTGACCGTTATTAACGGCTGGAATGACAACGCCTTTCTGCGCTGCCGCAAGGCAGAATTTTGGGTTATTTTTTTTACTTCCTTTTCTTTTACCATTTTAATTTTTCGCTTGGCGAAATGACCACTGTGTTTTTTTTTTGTTTCTTCATTTTTTAAGGGAACGTTTCCATGAAGGGGAATTTTTTGGCGAGGGACACGAAAATTGAGAGAAGGGATAAAAAAGGGTTTCAGATTTTCGAAAGAGCTCAATATTAATGGTCCATTTTCTTCCAATACATTCCCCATCGTTCTTTGTGTGGCGAGAATAATTTAGTGCCAGTTTGAGCTCTGAGTGCTTGAAATATTGATTCAGGTGCAGGAAATATATATTGGATCACTTTGTTTTTCTGAGGAAAATTGTTAATGTAGAATTTTTGCTCATTAGTATCCTTTGATTCAAATAAATGATCAGTTGAATAAATTTTGGCATAATATAAGAAGTTTAGTTTTACATAAATGTATATCCAAAATAATGGCTTGGATTATGTTTTTTTTACATTTGTTTCCATCGGGAACTTTTAAAACGGGCGTGATATTTACTTTTTGCCTGCATGAGAAATACATCCTACAAAAATTCAAGGCGGCATTTTCTACGTTGTGAAGTAGTAGACGAAAGAATGAAATTATGGTACTTTTTCGCATTATCTATAATATAAAGACTATAGGTATTTAGTATTCTATTGACCAAACTGAATTCTTATTGGGTTAATGATTCCCTGCTTTTAATGAGAGTACTCATCTATGACTCGGAAAATTGAGCATTCAAATCATTCCCTTGAATCAGCATTTGTGCAGAGTATGCTGTTGTTTTTTCATAATTTGACATTTAACTTAGTCGTTTATAGTACTTCCCAATGTTTGCTAAAGGTAACTACCTGATTGGTAAATCATTTACCATCCTCCAATATTGTTGACCCCATAGTTTCAATAAGTATATTGCGGTATTACTTTTTACCATAAATTATACTTATGTCGGAGGTATGCAATATCCCTATCGTAAAAAATATACGACTACGTTTAAATAAACTTCCCTACACGTGCTGTCAGAGACAATTTGTGCATCGGCGAGTACGTATGCGGCGAGTACGTGAGCTGTAGATGTTATTCCTCTCTTCTCTGATTTTATTAATTAAGTGGCCCAATAAGAAAAACTACCATATGAGGTAGTTTTTCATCTACTCTGCAAATAATATCAATCGGCGAATATCTATAAAAGTATGAAAATTGACCAAATTTATAAAAAATAATAAATATTTTTATTTTTATAATGCAAAACGTTCTTGAAATTGATGAAATATAACGAAAAATTAGAACTTATGAAAATACTTACAGCTACATGTCAAGTTTGGCTACGTATTTTTATGCCATTTTTATTTATTATTTCATTTTTACTCGTGTAAATAACTATATGGTAAACCGCTGAGGACTTGCGAGGTTATTTTAGACCTATCTCTTTTGATGTAGTTTCTTTTGGAGGAATCATGAACATAACTCTTCAGCTTTAAGAAATTTCGTAATTCCATTTCTGCTAATAATAATTTAACATTTAACGAGTTGTGCTAGTGCTACCTGATTGGTAATTCATGTTACTTCCTCCAATATTGTTGATCCCATTAATCCAAAAAGCTTATTGTACTTTTTTCCATCAATTATACTTAGGTACATTCGCTCCATTCTTGAGTTAAGTAAAGAAAAGACTTACAAGATCCTTTGAAGTCCATCAATTATACATCATCCCTCTCATAATCGTTTTTATTTAGGTAGAGTGGAATTAAACGCAACTCCTTTCACGTTTTGGCAGTGCCAATGCAGACTTTGGTGTGTACATATACGGAACTGTATTCTTCTCTTTTTTTGAGTTAAGAGAGTATGAGCAAAATATTATTTCACCAAGAAATCAAAATATTTGATCTCATTTTAAATAAAAATATCTAATACTAAAATGTCACTCTCTGACCGAAAAATATTTCTTAGGATTTTGATGAAAAATACCAGCCATTTTATATGAGAAATGATACGTATATGCACACCAGGTAGGCCTTATTTCAAAAATATAAGGAATTTTGGGTTATAAAGTATCATCACCATTAGTTGACCAATCCAAGACCGTTCGACTACAGGCCTTCAACCTGCCCTATCTATTGCTAGTTCCGTTACTTCATGGTATCTATCCTATGTAGTTTCATTTTTATTTGGTCCATGAACTTATTCTTGGGTCTTCCTCTGGGGACTTTTCCATCTATTTTTCCTTCTATTATGTTCTTAACATACCCATTGTGTCTCAGAGTGTGTCCAATCCGTTTGATTCTTCTTTTCTGTATGGTTTTCCTTATAGTCCTTTCCTCTTCTGCTCTTACAGTTCATCATTTCTTATTATAAACTCCACTTTCTCCGGCGAGATGTTGTAGAACAGCATATTAAACAATGATACTCAAACGATATCGTACTGTCTACCAAATTTATTTCAAACTCTTACAACACGTTTTTCAACTGTCTAGCAGTCAACATCAGGTAAGTCTTACCTGATGATGACTGCTAGACAGTTGAAACACGTTTTGTAAGAGTTTGAAATAAATTTGGTAGACAGTACGATATCGTTTGAGTATTTCTTATTATGCCCGTCCATTTTATGTTCAGTATCCTCCTCCAGCACATGGTTTCAAAGTCTTCTAGGCTACTCTAGTCAGATTTTTCGATGGTCCATGCTTCCGATCCATGGAGTGCTACGCTCCATACGAAGGTTTTCATATACTGTTTCCTGGTTGATAGTCCTATCTTTTTTAAGCACAGCAGTTGTCTTTTTCCTATGAACTCCTCCTTAGCTTGGGCTATTCTTCGTTTGATGTCCATTGTACTTCTTTCATCCCACGTGATGGTACTTTCGAGATAGGTGAAAGAATCCACTTGCTCTAATTTTACTCTCTCAGGATGACTTCTGCATTCAGCTACTCTCTCCCGCATACTAGGATTGTGGTCTTCGTCTTAATTATTTTCATTTTGTATTCTTGGAGAGCTTGGTCCATGACTTTTAGTAGCCTTTGAAGATCCTTGCGTATTCCAGCTATGATCGGGATATCATCTGCGAAGCAGGGAATGTTTATTTCTTCTCCGTCTATCTTTATTTTGCTCAGTCCAGTCTCTTGCGCTTTTTGGATGGTCTCCTCCAAGTGCATGTTGAAGAGTGCTGGTGAGAGATTGCATCATTGTCTTACTCCTTTGTCAATTTTAGCTTCTATCTAGCTTTCGTCTCTCATGCACATTGTGACGACTTGCTTCCCATAGAGTCGATAGATAATTCTTCTGTCGTTGTAATCCATTCCGAGTTTTTCGAGCAGTCTGAACATCTTGTTCCACTCAACATTGTCGAAGGTTTTCTCCAGGTCCCCGAATGCGACATACAATGGTTTGTTCACATGAATTGTTTTCTCCACGATTACTCTCAGGCAGAGTATGGCCTTCCTGGTATCCGTAGTCTTTCTAATTTGTTGTGTAGTTTGTTTGCTTGCTCAAATATTTTGGTAAATCAATCACATAGTTACCGCAGATATTTTTTCACAATCTCAGAAAACCTTCCGTTGTCAATTATTTATAAATGTTCCGCGTGAAAAATGAGGAAAATTAAAGACTAATGCAGATATGAAGCTGGTGAAATTGAAACGCAAACTTCGAATACGGCCTTCATTTTGACTAGTGAGACTACTCGCTGAAACTACCTGAGCGTCTCTAGAGGCAGTTTTTAGCCTACTCTGCAAATCATATTAAACTGCAGTCTGTGAAAGTATAAAAAATTCAGTCAATACTATGATTTTTTTATTTTAAGAAGTAAAAAACCCTGGAATTAATTATAATATAACGGAATATTATTAGAAATAATAATAAATATACTTCGATTCTTACGGTAGAGCTATGATTTGGCCTTGGCTACGTGTTTTTATGCTAACCTTCAATTTTTGATTTCACTCGTTAAAAATATCTATACAGTAAACCGCTGAGGATTTGCAAGGTTTGCTTGAATTGTGAATTGTTGCAGGCTGCAGGCATAGATGGGATATCCAGTGAAATGTTGAAGTGTGGGAGTAAATTAGTAATTTGTAGGCTGCGTGAACTATACAATTTATTCTTACAGGTTTTTGTTGTTCCAGCGGATTGGAAGAATGCTATCATTGTTCCGTTGTACAAAGGGAAGGTAGGAAAGACCGAATGTAATAATTATCGAGCCGTTAGTTTATTGAGTATCCCGGGATAAGTGTTCAGTAAAATATTAATCGAAAGAGTGAGGAATATTACTTCCGACAAAATATGGGGTTAGCAGTGTGGGTTTATGCCTGAGAGAGGATATTTATGAATTTGAGGCGATAAATTATGCTTGCTGTAATATTCACTCTATTACAGTCTCAAATTTTAGAATTTAAATTTTAGAAAAATGTTGGATAAACCGCATACTCACATCAGAGGTAATGAAAATAACCAACTTTGAAAATGTATAAATAACGAAAAATGTATGAACAAGTCATACGATACACTTTAAAAAATACTCCCATACTTTATTCACATAACAAAAGCTATAAAATTAATCACAGATACGAAATATAATTTTTATGAATTTTTATAAATCTGTTCCCAAATGGGAACATTGGACTGTAAACGGTTAATATTAGTTTAGTACTGATTATGTCACGAATTAATTTTGGTTTTTCCCGACGAAATATATGCAATAAATTAGAGGTTCATATGGTGAGAACCTATACGCATCGATTCAACCGTTGTATAGGCCAGGGGTGCCCAACTTTTCTGTATATAAGATCTACTTTTTATCTTAAAAGTGTGTCGCGATCGACTTATTGTCATAGGCGTAGTCTAAGGGGGAAGAAGGGGTGGCAAATGCATACTATGTTTATACACTGTGTTTCAGCATAAGGTGCATTCCAGCGATGTATGGGTAGATAAGTAAAATATATGTTTAAAACTATTTTTTATTTTTAAATCACTTATTAAGTTTTCGAGATATAGGCTCCTGAAGAAAATAAATTTCCAGACCCAACTTTTGATAGCAGCATTCCGTACATGCGGTACCTAAAAAATTCGATTTTCCGACACTTTTTCGAGATAGATTTTTACTAACATAAAATGCAATTTAATTTTTTTATCAACTGCAATGTATAAGTTGTTGTACTATTTGTTCGTAAATATAAAAAAGTTGTTATAAAAATGCACAGTATGGCTGATAATTTGATTACAATATTTCACTTTCTCGTTTTTTTTTTGGGCCAAGGAAATTTATCATGAGAGAATAATATGACTTACTTTTTGCTAATTTATCAATAGCTCGCTAAGTACACCTCGTACTGAAATATAGATATACGGCTTATCTACCTACGTATAAAAACGTCAACAATAATTATTTAAAGGGCCAAAAAACTCACGTCCAGGGGAATTAAAAGAACATGGATAATTATTAACAATATTTATTAATTCAAAGTAGCCACAGATAAATACAGATTTAGAATTTACTTTGTTCCCTTAACATTAATGGGAAGACTGAGTTTGCATGTCTCTAACCAAGGAATCATAATCAGGTGTATATCCTGACAGAGTTAATAATAATGAGTCTTCTGTATGGGAATCAGTCAGGACAGAACGTTGTTTAGTCTTCGTTAGCTTCAAGTATGAAAATGCCGATTCGCAAAGGTATGTAGATACAAAACAAGAATAGATATATTCGCTACATTTGGTGACACTGGGATTTTTTTCTCGGTTGACATATTTCCATAAATCTTCTTCAGATTTTCTGGCTTGTAGGTTTAAGTCAGTTTGTAAAATTATAATTTCATTTTCTAATGCCTTTTGGTCCATATGAAATATGTCTGAAATTTTTTGGCTAATGCGTTTCACACTTAAATCTTTTTTAAAAGGAAAAGATATAAATTCCACCATTTCTTTAATTTTTTCAAAATCCTGAAATCTTACCTCAAAATCTTCAATTACTTTTTGGATTTCCGCGACGTATTTGTCGATCTTATACTTAATATTTTTATGTTTTTGTAGGTTATCCGCCATATTTGGAAAATGATTCAGATTATTTTGTTGCAGATCTTCTATTAGCAAAATAAATTTTGTTTTATATGTATCTATGCAGCTGATCATATCAATTACTGTTTTATTTTTACCTTGTAATTCTAAATTTAAATGACTTAATATTGAAGTAAAATCGGTAAGAATTGCCAAGTCACTAAGCCAAGTTTCATCATTTAAATTTTCACAGTTTCCATCTTGTTCGTGAAGAAAATCTATAATTTCAGGCAATAAATCACGAAATCGCTGCAGAAATTTACCTCTGCTTAGCCATCTGACATCAGTATGTAGTAATAATTCAGGTTGGCCTTCATCGAGCTGCAGTTGGAAGAGGGAACTTCCTCGAATTGAATTAACAATTATAAATGCTATGTCCATTACCTATTTTGTGTTTAGTCTCTTACTAGCTAACACTTGCTGGTAAATTATGCAGTGATAGCTCAAAAAGGCTGGGAATTCATCTTCAGTTCGACATAGGGCTATAAATCCATTTTTACAACCTATCATTGCAGCTGCGCCATCCGTTGTTATTGAGACTAATTTGAAAAGTGGTACTTTCAAATCATAGAGCAAGTTTTTAAAGGCTTTGACTATGTCGACACCTCTAGTCTTTTCCTTCAAAGAAATCATACCCAACAATTCTTCTTTAGATGTAAAATCCTTAAAAATCATACGAACGAAAACAAGTAATTGTGCTGTATCACTTATATCTGTCGATTCATCTCACTGAATGGAAAAACAAGAACATCTATTAAAATCATTAATTAACTGCTCTTTTACATTCCCACTCATCATTTCAATTCGTCGCACCACTGTGTTTCGAGACAATTGTAGATCTTGAATTGCAGCAACAATTTCACTCTTGTACTTAAAATCGTTAAAAAGTGAATCTGACATTTCCAAAAATATTTCCTTTACAAATTCACCGTCGGAAAATGGCTTGCATTTTTTTGCTAAGAGATAGCTTACTTTGAATGATGCAGTAGTTACTGCTTGTGACTTCAATCTTGGCTTTTTAAAAACGCTTTGTTGATTTGTTAATCGAGTTTTAAGATCCCTAACTTTATGTTTTCTCAGTTCAGAATTTGGTGGATAATCTGTTTGATACTTGTTATGTAAAGCTAAAAAATGTCTCTCCAGATTACCCTTCTTAGCAATGGCTACCGAGGTAAGGCATATTAAACAACAGCATTTATCATTCACCATTGTAAATAAGTAATCGAGCTCCCATTCTTCATTGAAGTGATAAGTTTTAGATTTCTTCAGTTTACTACTCATGTTCATGGGTATACTAGAATTCAAATAAATATGACAATTTAAAGAATAAATATTAAATTAAATATTTTCCTAGAAAATTCAAAAACTCGTGAACTGCGGCAATTATCTCCGTTACATTGAGAGAAATAATAACAATCCTGCATACTACAATCGGGGACAACAATACAAGTATATTAAAATCTAATATAGATATATTCGAATTTACAAGAAGTATGTTAAAGTTACAATATATTTATTACGGTTTACAATACTGACCTCTTACTTTAGATAGAACTACTGTTATTCCTAATATATTTGTAATACTGTCCCTTATTTTTCTCCCCGTGTAATGACCGCAGTTTAGAGATCTGTTGCCGAGAATGCTCACTTATCAAGTAAATAGATAGGTAAGAAAATCAATTTAATTTAAAACAAATAAAATGTACTTACATTTTAAACAGAAGAAAAATTGAAATCCAACGTGGTCACCGAGGATAAATAATATTGCTTAATAATGACACAGTTAATACAAAGGAAAGAAGCTACCGTATGGCACTACCAAATATTCAAGCTGACTGACTGTGTTCCTCGATGAGTCGAGTTGTAACTGTTGCGTTCGCGCGTTGTGTCCGGTGACAATGTAACACATAAGTCAAAATGTATTGTGCTGGGTGAGCGGAGATTACAGTGTCTGGCTGTCAGAATTTTAGGTATTCATGAACTTGGCAAGTTCCCAGAATACATTCAACTACTACTATTAAGTTTTGTCTTCTAAAATCGCTTCAAAGTCACGGGAGTACACGGAATTCTACCCCAGACATTGCGAGAGATCGACGATCAACCAAAATTGGCCTCGCGATCGACCAGTCGATATCGATAGACTTGTTGGCCACCCCTGGTATAGGCAAACAATGGCGAAGAGAAAAGGTGGGACCTCTCTTTATCGAAAGGCATTAGTTTGGCCACAAAAGCAGGGATGCTGCATTTCCGCATTAGCCAGGTGGGAAAATAACAGTATTGTCCCAATCATTGTTTTCGTATTAACCGTAATATGAAAGGAAGAGACTTTAGAGTTTGTTTTCGTACCTATTGTTTAACAAAAAATGAGGTAATTGGGAACTCTTTGCTTCGTAATGTTTTCTCCTCCTGGGGTAAGATGTACAATTACCCTCATTGTTTCCAACAACAATCCCAACATCTAAATTTCCATTTCAATTAGAGAGAAATCCTCTTCTCTTTTCTCCAATATTTCTTTCAAGTCTTAACACTTGAACGCCTGGAGGTGTCATTTCAACTCTACCGCCCGGAAATATAACTGTTGCTTTTCTTTGTATCAATTTTTGAGCCAGTTCCTCTCACAATTTTTCCTGAATTCCGCTATGATAAACTGGGTAAAAAGTTAGGACAACAAGGTTTCCATATGTTTAAATAAATTGTAAATGTTCATATATTGCAGGAGAGGTGTCAAATTAACTCTGTCGTGCGGAAACCTTGTATGAATGCGATTGCTACCCCTTAAGGCGGGTTTACACATGAAAGTTGGCTTCAATAAATGTGGCGAGTGTAGTGATATCTCGAGTCTTATCATCAACTGTAGGGAATCGTTCTGCTTAGGGGCCGTTCACATATTGCATAAGACTTGCATAAGACTTTATGCCATTTTTGACCTCTATGTATGACAATGTAAGATTTTTCCAACTCAGTCTCACGTGAGACGTTAACTATTTGTATCTACTCTTCGTAAAATGCTCGTTTTCTGCTGTTTTATCTTTTCCGTATCATCGTACAGCTTTGAGCACTGGCTATCGTACAATTATGCAGTGCTGAAGTACCACATTCATTACCATCAAGAGCAAAACAGTACCACAGCTGATGAAGTTATGAACAATCATAGGACATTTGGAAACGATTTCAATGTTTCAATAGGAAGAAAAATCTTTCGTTTATTGATTCCAGACCCCCTGCCCTCCTAAATAAGGCAAAGTAAGATGATTCCAACCACCCTACCCCCAAAAACGTTTTACGTAATACTTGAATGGCCCCTTACACATAAATTCCCCCTTTTCCCTAACAAATGGATGAACAAAGTAAAAAATAAATGTAGTACTTACGAAAATCGCCCAAATCTCCAACACAATTATGGCGTTCATATATCGCTGTTCGATTCTCAAAGGTATTCGTACGTCTAATAAATTTGTGTGAATTATAGTAATTATGCATTATTATGTCGATAAAAGTGGGTCATTTTTTGACAAAAATGATTATTATCTAATAATAGTTAAGCCAAGAAGCTTACCTTCATTCTCTCTTTATCGAAAAAACAGAGGAGATAAAGGGTTTTTTTTAGCATTTAAAGTAATTTCAAGCACAACCAGATAATTACATACACAACTATTAGTCGTCCTTCTAAATTTGTCTTTTACGTTTTAAATCTCCGTTTACTGTCATGTGACCAAGATTCCACCGGATGCGATGCGGTTCCATCGCAGGATCGATATACTACTTGCTAGAAAAATAGAAGCTACTTTGTTTTCCTTGCATGCGGCAACCGCGGTCAATTACTACCACTATCAACCTCTATTGACATGAAAGTGCAGGCTTAAACATCGAAGTGTTGCTTGTATGCGACATCCAAGGCTACTGTCATGGAAGTGACTTCCATGTGTAAACCCACTTTTAGTGTAATAAATTGTTACACATATTCTTGAGAAATATTTTCAATATATGCTTATCATTTTGAATTCGTCACAGTCTCAATTCCGTATCCACTTGCTGTCCTGTGTTGAATCAATACAAAAGGGGTAGATAAAGTAGGAAGGGTAGAAAGCGGATTGCTAAGAGGCGAACAGTCAGCCTGTCAAGCACAGACATGTGCCCCTTTTTATCTTCCAGAGTTTAAGCTACTGCTTGTCCACCGTTTGAGTAACTCATGTTTATATTTCGACTATGACTTGAGGAATAAGATTGGAAGTAAAGAAAATAGTCGATGTAGCATTCTCTAGAGATTTAATGTGTGCCGTTCTTTCCTCCGCGAAATTTGTGTTTAATCCATTTATTTATAGTTTACCCAATTAAAAAAATCATCGAAAAATCAGACCAGAAAATATTTGTAGCAATCAAAACCAGGTATTGAGGAGTATGCTGAATATCAATTGGATAGATTTTATAAAAAATTAAGTTTAAAGAAGAAGGAATATATTATAAATACAACTTTTGTAGAAAGCCGTGTCTGACAACCTATGCTAATATCCAGACTGCTATGCTACAATTCCTATGGAGTTTCGACGATATCAATGAAATGGTTATTAACAATTAAAATTAGATGATATTAGTAGTTTTGCCTAGGCTAATTGAATGTTTAGAAATATCTAAGATCAAACACTGAGAATAAAAGGCCACACGTGGCAGCGCAGTAGATTCCTATGGAGACGTATGAGGGCTCGCCAGGAGAGTGGGGTGGCACGCGCTCCGTCTCGGAGTCGTATCTCGAAAAATACTCGGTTTAAATTTAAAACATTTCGGATAAAACATTCCTAGTGTATTATGAGCCGTTTTTAGTCACATAAAAGCATTTTAAATCGCCGACAGTTCCGTAGTCATCAGGAATGGCTGGAAAACTGGAGAACACGGCATTTCAAAATTTGATGTACGGTACAGCACGCCTTTCTTTTCTTCAATATAATATTTTTTTTACATACTTTACTTTCTACATTCTCAATTCATTCTTCAGCATCATACTGGAGGAGGATGCTGAAGTTCAAATGGATGGAACACTATGCAGGAAAGAAGAACCAGATGCATGGAACACACCCTGAGGCACCATTGATTCATAAAGAACATGATTGTAGACAAAATATAGGGAAGGTTATCCAGAGGAAGACCCAGGAATAAGTTGATGGACCAAATAAAGAGGAAAGTTCATGGGAAGAGATACTTGGATGTAAGAGGACTAGTATTTGATAGAGAAAATTGAAGGGCTGCAGTCAATCATTCTTAGGAATGATTGACCCATGGTTATGATACTTTATTACCCGAAGGAACAAATTTGAGGGATTGTCCAAAATGTAATTTATTTCTGAAAATAAGGGCCACCCTCATATTTTCGCACGTAAATCATCATAAGCCTACGTCATAGGCGTAGACCTCTCTTCACGTCCCAATCTATCAGTAAATAGCTGTCATGTGCAAAAGGTTGGATTAATCGCAGAAAATCTTAGAGCTATTTGTGTTTCTTCCGAGCCACAAGCAACAATGCCATCCCGCACAGTTTTCTTCTTCATCTTCCGTCAATTCTCTTGCCATCTACTTGAAAGGAACTCATTCCCCTCGGGGGCGTATGGCTATTTTCATTTCTTCTCCGAAACGCTCAACGGAAACGTGGCTTTGATTAACCGTTCCGTATCACAAAAGCCGTTGGAAATGAGATGTTGACCGATCGCCAAGGGAGCGATTCTTTCTGCCACGCAAGCGCTTTCCTCTCTATCCCTTTCAATTAATATTTTGAAAGGCAGTCTTTCTCTCTTATAAAAATCATAGCCGCTCTCAAATGGAGCCAGCTTTCTCTCTCGCAGTCCGAATGCGTCAGCTTCGTTAGAAGCTGAGCAAATGGCCTCATCCTACCCATGAAACGAAAGAGTTCGTTTTCTTTAATGAACTAAAATTTTCTCCCTGCGGAGTTGAAGAAACTGGGAAAAATGAAATGAATTTATGTGATTGGAGACTTTCCTTTTAATTAATCCTTCAATCGATTGGAGGCTTACTTACATACATATACACCAACCACGCCGTTCCCTTCTGGGGTAGGCATAGTCATGAAATTGATTAAGATTGAACAAGTTATCCTTGGACGATGCGGCTTTGAATCATCGTTTTCAGACTATTTACGATCAGTGAGTTTCTACCATTTATGCGGTAGCTGGAGAGAGCTCTGTGAAATGGAAAATGTTCATCTTTATCTGAAGATGGAAAGGAATCAGAAAGTGATGTGATAGTGGAACAAAGAGCATTTCTGCTCTTTGATTCCGGAGTGGACGTTCAGACCAACTCTCTCTTAGCACAAAGTCACACATCTCATGGTAGTTAGAGCACAGCAGTTTGTAATAGCGCAATCAATTTATCAATACTTTATTAAGCAATTCTAAAAGTAAGGTCAAGGGATAAATACATGGACCAATTAAAGAGGATAGGACACATGAGAAACTATAAAGTATCACACGGGAGGGATAGAGGGGTGTCGTCCATCAGTGTTAGAATTGAACAACTAATGATTTATCAGACCTAATCGCTTAAAGTCCCGGATTGGTTAGCCTCAGCATTACCTCAATCTTTATTACACAGAAGCGTCCTTTAAAATCGTGTTCCCATGACGTTACTTCCTAACCAGGCCTCGAGCAGAGCTGTGTCCCATTGTCGGTTGAGGTTATTGGTATCTCCATTATTTACCATTCATTCTACTCACTATTCAAGTTCAATTATACTAGACTTACACTGTTACAATTATACTAATACAATTATAATAGAGGTCACAGTTCCAGAAAAGAGGAATTTTTTCACCTAGACGCAAATGCTAATTTCATGGCTAAATGGATTTGATGTATGTGCCTCTACTTTAATAAATTATACTATTTCCAAGAACTGAAGAACTTCGTGGTACACATGCACTGCACCCGTGAGAATACCTTGCCCCTTAAAGCCTGAATACAATTCTAGTTGTTAGAATACCCCGAGTTCATAATTATGTAGAGCATTTGGCATAATACGAGGATTTGAGGTTTGAATCCCCATGCAGGCGAGAGATTTCAAACAAACGGTGCTGTATTGAATCGGATACTTCATTTATCAAAAGTAATTCCGTCTCTCATCTCATCTCTTCAGCAATAATATAATTGTTTTCAATTAATGTTAATTGATTTTACATCGGTTTCTGCGGATGAAACGGTTTTTTTCAAACTGTATCCTAAAGTCGTAATACAAAGGGACTGTTAACGTCACTTCTTTTACTGAGAATGGTTTGCAATGCTTTTAAATGAAAGCGTAGTTTTAAACACTTTGTTATCTTTTTTGTATCAATTCATTATAGTAATCTATATTTGATATCTTCTCTATAAAATGTGAGGCAAAAAACCATGACACATTGTATACCAAATTTTAATTTAAGTTTAATTATTGCATTAATCATTATGAGATGCTTATGCTCAGTGCTTTGATTGTGTTTTCTGGTATCGAACGCTAGTTTTGATGTTAGTATTTATTGCCAAATGGTGAAAGGAATCAATCGAGATTCAAGAATCAATTCTAATATCAAATGAATCAACCCTCATTTTTACAATTCAGTTGTCGTCATTGAAAAAAATGGCATATCTTTAAGAAAGGGAAGTAAAATTTTTCTGCTAAGAAATATTGAATGCATGCTTTGAAGGGACCATTTAAGTTTTCATAACCGTTAATTCCTTGAGAAGGATTATTTCTAAAGGAAAATTTTGTCATGTCGGTGTCTTTGGTATCGTCAAAAGATTCGGAAATGTGCTTAATGAATTAATGTTATTAAGAAGAAGTAACATTGACTATAACACTCAAAGAAGTTACTGTTAAAGTTATTTAACCTTAAACTTTATGTATGGAGCCGTTATGGTCTTTAGATTTTATCATTAGAGCTAGCCATTTGCATATCTCTTCCAATAACTCGCCTTGTATTAGTCGGTAATACGATTCTTTTTGTGACAAAACATAGTATTTGGATAGCTTTTTAAATGTGGAAACGTTCGGAGAATAACATTGATTTCTCTTGGGTCAATATCCATGAATTTTATAACTTGTTATTATTAGTGAAGTTGTTATTTGCTTGAAACTAATTCGTGAAATAATGGTTTTACATAAAATGTCGTCTGATCAGTAAAATTCCGCGAAAGATTCATTGCCTTTTCCCAGGTTTAGTTTTAAGACAGTATTTTTAACTTTACAGTCAAAAAGGTGTATGTGTTTATTGTAACATTTACATTCCTAATTCCTCGATACTGCTTCTATTTCAGTCGCTTAATTTTTAATGGGTATCATTTTTTTTACCTAATGTTTATAAAGGAAAACTTTGGTATTGGCAACATATCATAATGGAAGGTTCTAATTCGTATGATCTCGCTTCGGACATTTCTTTTCCGATTCTCAAAGCGTAGTCACATTTAATTGGGCAGCCAAAAAATAAAGAGCAAATTCGTTGTCCAAATACTTGACTCAAAACGGCATTAAAAGGTCCAAAGTCGATACAACCGAACGCCTTCGTGTTTTATTACTTTTGGGATGCCTGATGAATCGTCCACAGGTCACAAGCATCCTAGTTTTATAGTCCCTGTACATTGGCTTTTGGCTTTGATGTGGAAACTCGGGTATCATATTCCGAGTGCTTTAATTTTGATAACATTGTAAGCAAGTAACACATAAGCAAGTGATATGTTACATCATCTTTTTTTCCTTCAGATACGTTAAGGAAAGAATTGATATATATCATCTTTCCCATTTATGTTTATACTTACTCTGGGCCGTTATATTATTAATGAATTCAGTGTAGTTTCTAGAATTTAGTACTGTTTAAATGTAATTCAAATTTACAGTCAATATCTAGAAAAATTAAATGCACTCATATTGATCAACGGCTGGAACCAGTAAAAAATATTTACCACAAGAAAAAACATCCATCAAACAAACTTTCACCGGCAATAATTAATTACGAGCGAAAGTTTTAGTCGGGTAGGTGAAAGTCAGAATTCTGGTCTACTGCTAGCCAACAGGTTATTTCTGATTTAATAAGGGGTAAACTATTAAAAACTTTATTAAGTTTATAATATTTGAAGAAAATATGTCTACAAAAATTTGCAGATGATTGTCGATCCAGTCTAAAGGAATGGTTTGCGAACATGTAAAGCATAATGTTATGTGACGTTAATTCTTTTAGACTTTCCGCGCTGAAGTTGGCATCATTTTAAACCGACTGTAAGTCCTTAGTGAAAATTGAAAATGATGATTCTGCCCGTGGGTAATTTAAATATTAAAGGTATACCAAATCGGTATATCTTGTCATGGTCTAGTATTTATATCACATATTGATTGAATCGGTAAAGTTTTAATATTTTAATTAACCACAAGTGGTGTTTGTTGCTTAGTGACCTCAAATCATTATCGATGTTATGGCCAGCAATTTGAAATTAAGTGACCTTGTTTGCCCTACTAAGGCGTAACTTTATTCACTTGAGCTTCTTTACATTTAAAAATGTATTATGAGAATAAGTCTTTTTCTATGAATCTGCTTCTAAAAATGCTTCTTTTTCTTTTATTATGAGAATAATCTTTTTCTATATTAGAAATGTGCTCACAACGCAATTGTAATTTCGAATTGTATGGAATAATAAAATGAAGGACTACGTCAGTAAAGTTATGGTAGATATTGGTTAAAAGTTTAAAGTATCATTACATTTCCATACATATTGAATAAGAAAAACAATGGTGAGAACCAAGAAATTTACAGTCGCCCTGAATTTACTTATATGGAAAATCATATGCTTGGGCTCCTTCAGTACATTAATTGAATAGTCACTCGTTTTAGTTATGGAGAAACAAACTATGAATCACTTGTAAATAGTACTTCTCCCAAAAATTCTGGTCTACTGCTAGCTAACAGCTAATTCCTGATCTAACAAGGGGTAAACTATTAGAAACTTTATTTATTATGTCATATTTGAAGATATAATGTCTACAAACGGCTCCTCAGGTACCTATTCTTCGTATACATCCCCCACTTTACATCTCATACCTCAATTTTTGTAAATTAAATTCCAGTCTTCAACATTTTAATATTCAGACTGCAAGAGTCATTTTGAAAGGTAATGAATTGCCTCAATGCCATTACCTCTTTTAAATGAGAAGAATTCAATAAAAGCTTAGTCATTAATGAAAACTCAAGAGTTGCATTAAAAATCTAGAAAAATTAAATGCACTCATATTAATCAACGGCTGGAACCAGTGAAAAATATTTACCACGAGAAGAAAATCGTACAAAAAAGACCAAAAATATCCATCGAACAAACTTTCACCGGCAATAATTAATTGCGAGCGAAAGTTTTAGTCGGGTAGGTGAAAGTCAGGCCGCAATAAAAATCAAATAAGTGTGCGGAATGAAAAATGATAAAAGTGTTAGAAAACTCGGTAAACACCGTTTTCCCTTGTCTTTCGGAACACGTGGTGCACCGGCTACAGATTGATGGAGGTATAAGGACGGGGATCTGAAGGACATGTCAGGGTAATGGTCCGAGCTAGCCACCTGCTACTCGGGGGCCGTAAAAGAATAATGAACGACTCTCCAATGCGGCGGCTATGCCCTGCGTTTACCCCCACAAAACATTCTGTTTGCTAGCTCTAGTGGAAATGATCATGATTAGAGCTCTCGCTAAAGTTCCCGGAATTTTGTAGAGGACGTCTTTGGTACCTGGGCTACAGAATTTTCAATAGTATTCAAAAGTGGGGGGGAAGGTTTAGTATGGAGGGTTGGTCATGAGGTCTTTCTAATTTTTACCACCACGAGAGTGTCGGAAAGTGTTACCGCAAACCATCCACCATTACCTGCCGTTCCATTTTTAATCGTATCATAATGAGACCCCGAGATAACTTAAGAAGAGGAGGGGAACATGAGTTTCTATTATGTTATTTATTGCATCTTTGATAGGGAGAT
Source organism: Ceriagrion tenellum (assembly GCA_963169105.1). Lineage (NCBI taxonomy): Eukaryota > Metazoa > Arthropoda > Insecta > Odonata > Coenagrionidae > Ceriagrion > Ceriagrion tenellum. Next base: position 61,880,067 of record OY720641.1, read on the forward strand.
TTAACATCATCCGCAATATTCCGATGAGAAAACCCCGATCGCGAAGGATGACAGGCATTTTTCTTATGATGGATTCAAACTTACCAAAAGCTTGGTCCTTTGTGATTGTACCATGACTGTTACGTAATGATCAAAATCTCTAACGGTTTAAACGCAACTCTCCTCCCTGGTAAAGTCATAGCGATGGGTGATTTTAGCAACTTTTTCTCCCCAAAAATAATTTGTTTGCCAGATTGAGCGGAAAAGATCACGAATAGAGCTCTCGCTTAAGTTCTTAGGGTATTGTAGACTACTCTGGGACATGGGCTACGGATATTTCACAAATATTCGTAAAGTGGGAAAAGGCTGTTTAGTGTAGAGGGTCAGTCATGAAAACTTTATAATTTTTGTCAACTCTAGCGCTTCGGGAAGTTTAATGATTCACCATTACCTGCCGTTCTGTTCCAAATCGGCGGACAATGAGGCCTTGAGACTGCTTAAAAAGTGGAAGGATAACTTAAGCCTTTGCTATGTTATATATTGCGCCTTTGATGTATCCGCATTATCACCATCGCGAAGGATGAGAGGAAGATCGCGAAGTTTTCTTTTGAGAGTCAAAATTTCAGTTTGTCAGTGTTACAACTTTTCAAAATATCTTATCCTTTCTGACTGTGCTACATGAATCCTTAGTAGCGTGATGGGAAACATCTCTAAAGGTTCAATCGCAACCCTTCTCCGTAGTAGCCATGGTGATTGGTAATTTTAGTCACTCACTTTTTGTGTGTAACCCTCGTGTCCTTTTTTTTCCTTGAGGTAGTTTGGTTTGCCTGCTTTGCCCTCAATCGACGCCTCCCACTCTTTCCCTTCGTCCTTCCCCTTAAGCTCTCTATTACTGCCTCCCATCCTTCCCTCACGGCTCTGCAACCAGGAGCCCTTGTGAAGGTTGTAAGTTTCCAATAGAAGAGGGGGAAATTGCCCCGCGTAGGAAGAGATTCCATTTTTAGGGCCAGCAAAAGGTGAGCAAAGTGGATGGAAAAGGTAAATGGGAGCGGGAGGGATAAAGGACTCTTAGTAAAGGACCTTGTGCGCCGTTTGGAAGGGGAATGATCTAGACGCGCTCTAGGTATGGTTGACAGTATAGGAGTGCAAAGAATGCGTAGGCAATGCTGTTATTTTGAAGGTTCTGAGGATTAAATTGAAATTAAGTGTCTATTTTATCAGTAATGGTCACTGAGGGTGAAAAATTGGTTGATAAAAATTAGGGATGGGCAGATCCAGGTTTTTTTCGGACTCAAATCCGGATCCGGATCCTTCATTTCGGATCTCGGATCTCAGTTCTTATTTTCGGATCCTTGGATGTATTCAAGGGTATATACAATTCACAAATTATAGTAGAATTTAAGCCTTGGAGACTTTATTGAAAATAAAAAACATCAAGTAAAAAAATGTTAACCTTTAATATTAAAATAAAGACAATGTCGATACCACAATGATACTAATCCTTGATTGTTGTCACGTTTATGCAATGACTGTTGTCATACCACATCTTGAGATTTGATTCTTGAGAATAATGAGATGGATAATAAAGGGTGAATTTGATTTACATTCAGCAAAAGCCGGTTGTCGAATGAAGTGCATCAACAGCATTCTATTTGTTCGGCAGAAAGCCGCCGATAGCCGACGACAGCCGGCACTTCAATCGCTTAAAACTCTCTGATGCATATCTGATTCACTGTAGTATTTCGATCCGATATCAGGTTCTCATCCCATGTAAATATCTGCAAATCTTTGGATTCACAGATCCGATCCGACCACCCCTAGTAAAAATATTTGAAAACGTTCAGAAAACTCCTTGCTCAAGATAAATGCGTTGTATTGCTTGAATACCTCTCTTTGAATTATCAGTCTGCATGTTTGCTTAAAATATTTAAAAGCGGATCTCTTAGGACAGAAAGAGATGATATAGAATGGGAATGAGAAGGACCATAAGGCAATGACGGTCTGGCCTGATTTGTTTTCTGCATTCTCCAATTTTGTAAAATTGGTTCGGATCTTTGAATAAAGTTTTGTAAAAAAAATGCGCACCAATAAGGAAAGTTTACGTTAATGATTCTAGAGTTGGGTTAAACTTTTTCTATTTACAACACTGAAAAAGGCTGAGTAAGAAATCCATAGAGAATTTCATAAGTCCCCTGCTCAATCCTAGTGGAGGTGATCCTGGACAGACTTGCCGATGTATGATCAGCATGGCTAATCGATATAAAGTCTTTACATATCAAGGCTCTGTCCTTTTTAGGAGACAGAATGATTTCATTGTTTTTTAACATCAATCAGCTGATAACATTATACGTCACAAGTTAATTTATTTATTCCGTCATCACTGTGGCATACTATGAGACCTCCGAGGGAGTATCAATCCAAGCGCCTATTTTTCTCACAAGTCCCTTACTACCGCATCAAATTTTTCTTACTGATTTTCCTTTTTCATTGTCTTCTCTTCTCAGAGTCTTAATTCTCTATTATCTTGATATTCAATCATTTGCTACAGTGAAACGTTTCCTCGGACTGCTTTTATCTCTTTTCTTTTTCTTCAATTTTTAATTTTAATCAATACATTTTTTAATTTTAAACAATACATATTTAATTTTAAGTATAACAAATTTTTCATCCATGCTTATCTGGACTCTCCTACTTTGCAGCTGATTTCGGATTTCTTGTCATTATAAATACGTCTGTGACCGAGTGTTTATCCTCTCATCTTTCATTTACAATGTCCAGCGCCTTCTGTGTAATCCATGGCTTTCGATTTTATCTTTAACCGCCTCTTTTAAATTAGTTAATCATGTCATGATATCTCTCTTTGATTCATCCTAAGTCATATCCATCCTCTTCACGTTCCTGTTGAATTTTATTGGCCAATCTGTGATCTGTTTCTCTATGCCTCTCTCGTATATACGATTCATCCTTCACTTCTTTAGTATTTTAAACTTTAGCTGGCATTTCATCATGGCCAAAGGTTTGTCTCTGTCGATATCCGCAACAATTTAAGTATTGCAATCTATGATTTTATTTTGAAACCGCTGAATCACAAATGCATAATTAAGTTAAATCCTTCTTCTGAAGACTTGCATATTTCATTTGAATTATTTGAAAGTTGCTAAACAATGTGTATGTGACCACATGGCCATTTTGTACGAAGGCCCCTATTAGTCCCTTTCACCTATCGTTTCGTTATGATGTACCATACTTACCAACAGTCTTATCTCCATGCCCTTACAATACGAATACAACCGCATTGCAGTCTCCGAGAGTTTTTAAGCTTTCATCCAATAATACATTTTTTATCATTTATTTTATTCCACCTAATAAATTTTTCTATCCCGTCATTGCTTTAAATTGACGTGAGTATGCATTCCTGATTTACCACTGCGTTCGATCATTCCTTTGTAATATTAGACATGGGTATTGTATCGCAACGGAGGTAAAATTAAAAAGTAGGAATAGTATCCTTTTATGAAAAAATAGCAAACTGCGCATCGCTAACGAAACAGAAATTATTTCAAAGGATTCGGAATACTATCCGAAAATTCTGATCTCTTTTGACTGGTGAAGTTTTTGCTATGAATACCAGTGTATTGTATTTTGCAAGAATGAAAAAACTAATTTTCCATTTAACATCGGAAGTTGTATCTTGTCAATATGGTATAATAATCTTACTCGTATATGAGCATTCCTATCGCTAATGATGAGTGACAGAAAGAAACAAAGGGCATTCATTAAAAAGCATGCTCTTAAATAACAGTAGGCCTAAAAAAATAGCTGCTGGAATGCACTAGATATTGTAAGCCGTAGAAATTAGTCGTAATTAATTAATGATGTTGACTAAAGTAATGGAGCGAATCACCACTCAAAAGTACATAAAAAGAGTCGGAGAAAAAAAATTGTGATGAATGCTTGTTGACAAACTTATTGTACACCTGTCTCCAGAAGAGGCAATTAAATTGGATGTAGAATTGAATTGAAAGAATTTAAGGTGACCCAGTATGGAATACAAAATGGAAATAGAAATTGCATAGAACTTCAACGTGGACATATATCCCGGCTGGTTAATTGAAGTTTTCTGCAGGTTTATTCTTTTTGTAATTCTGCTGGTTATTTATTATGTTAACAAATAGGTTGATTTTGTATACTTAGGTAAGATGTATGCGAAATATGGAAGACACATGAGGAGATAAAGAGACGTTCGATGGCTGGAAGGAAAGTGGTAGGTAGCATGTGGAGCATATCAAGGAATGAGTGCTTGTCTAAGGAAGCGAAAATTGCCGTGAATAAAAGTGTACTTCTTCCCACTTCTCTATACGGTATTGAAACATGGGTATGTTAGGATGGACATAAGAGTAGACTAAACGCCGTGGGTATGAGATATCTGAGGAGTATTTGCGGCAAAAGTAGGATGGATAGGGTCAGGAATGAGTGGGTCATGAATAAATGTGGGTTAAATGCCCCAGTAATGGACGTGTATGAAAGAGGTGTGCTTCGTTGGTTTGGCCATGTTGAGAGAATGGATGAGAGTCGAATAACGAAACAGGTATATGAGAGTAGAATGAATGGTTTGAGAGGTAGAGGGAGGCCGAGAAAGTTGTGGTTGAATGTGGTTGAAATTCTTAGGAGGAGGAATAGTAGGAGACTTAAAAACAGGAGGGCGTGTATGAAGCAGTGTATGGGGGTAGATGAGGCAAAAGAGGTTTGCAATGATAGGTCAGTATTGCGAAAATTATTGAAGCAGAGTTAATTGTACAAATAAGTATTTATGAGTGAGACTTTGTGACTGTGCCAACCCCGGACGGGACGACGTGATTGGACGTATGTAACACTGCTAGTTAATCCTTTAGTTAACCATCCTATTTTAATTCTTCTGCTAACCAGAGGAAGTTGTTGGTAGAGTGGATAGCTAAGTACATAGCTTATTAAAAGGATTTTTAAAATTAACGTTGACGGTATCTTGGGTTGTAAAGTAACATAGGAATTCATAATTTTGTTCTTTGGTTTGTTCTTTTCAGGCATCTCTAAAGAGAGATATGCACCCACATGGCCAGAGATTATTTCTCATTTTTCTGCTTTCTAACGTTTTTTAATCATAATCCATAACCTCCATGATATTTCATCGAATACATAAATTCATTTCCTCAAAACTAGTTCCTCTCTCTGGAGCAACGAATTAATTAATGTTGCAGAATTTTATGTACTTCAAAAATGGTGTAATTATTTGATTACAATTCCCAAGCCTGCTTTCATTCTGTTCTTCTTGTCAAAGTCCACCATCATATTATGGGCTGAGGGACAGATTATCCATTTTTTTTGTTCCGACTCTCTTCTCTTTGTCATTGACGCTCATTTAATAAGCCAACCGATGAAATTATTTCGTACTGAAAAACGGTCGCGAATCATGTGTCCCTTTTTTTCCGTTGCCACGCATTGTAAATAGACTCATATTATTATCGTCTCCTTTAGTTTGGCATCAAAATATGATGTGTAGCATTTTGTATTTTCCCCTGAATGAATGCTAATTTAAACAAAAATATGAGGCGCATTTGTTTTTCCGCTGGAGGAGTACAAGCTGGCTACCATTATTTGTGAGCAGCGAGGCAATAAATGAAGGAAATTGCACCATTGCACCAGAAGGAAGCACCATTTATGGGTATTTTTTAAACTATTTATTCTGCTTTAGGTTGATAGTCAAGTAATATTACGATTCATTTATGAATAATTAAATAGTTATTTTAGCTGATAGATAAGTGGTTACTTTTCGGTAATTACAATGTCATGATGTATCCAAATACGCCACAATAATATCAATTCACCTCAGCACACTCTTAATTGCTCCAAAAAATAAGCGCTTTTTGAAAAAGTTCTATACACATACCGAAAATTAGTAATGCCCTAAATACGGAATCAAACACATGCTAACAAACACTAGTTGCATAGATGCATAAACGAAGTAAGATATTTTTCCAATTTACATTATGGGTAAAAATATCATATATTTAATGAATATTTTAATGAAAAAAAATAATCCAGGTCAGTAACCATATCATTTTTCATTTAAAACTATTTTTTTAGCTTTGGATAGTTACATATTTCCGGTTTTGTATTTCCACCTTGCTTAAGTACCTAAGTACCTTATGCTGGCCACAGACGGAGTGCTTAATATTGATATAGTTGTACTCTCAGCTCTCAGTTGTGCGATAGGCAGTTTTTTTTGTGAGGGTAGAACGTCTTGCGCAAGCAGACATGCAGTCACCTCGAGGAAAGGACAACGCAAGGTGCCGTGTTGCCGACCAACAGAGAATGAAGTCAGCCCTATTTCATCCTTGATGAGTTCAGGCATTGTCTTTGTGGCGTACCTTTCAACATTTTTTCAGTTCTTCCATACAGTCCACTCTTTCGCTCTAATATCTCCGATATCTCCTACTCTGGGCAATTAATGCCATGGAGCGGGACAATCGTGTCATAAAGTTCGGTCTTTCGGGCCGGACTTATTGAGAGTGACTATTCCAGAGCGAATGTCTGTATTATTTAATGCAGGGGTGGTGAAATATTTTTTTCAAACCTTTGGTTAGTTACGTATTGCTGAATGGTTATTTCAGAGCGTACATCTGATCTTTACTATTAAGAGGTAGTGAATAGGCTTCTGACGGAAGTAGTAATTCGTCATGAGGATATGCTATTGTGGCAAGTCTATTTTCTGCATGTCTTAAAATATTTAGGCCAAATGATGCTCCTTCATTTTTAATGCTGACGCCATGTTTTATGATTTAACCGTTCCTTCTTATTCAAAATAAAGGATTTCCCCCACAAATGTGAATATGTTTGCATTAACCTAGTACATAGAGCGGGGTTTTCCGCTAAGTTAATTTTCCGTTAATTTTGATAATTTTTGGCTTTGTGATGAAAATTCACAATTTAAACGAGATATCAAAATATCGCAAATATATCAAGGTCTTGACCTACATCAGTAAATAACAGATGAAATCTTAGAAAAGAAAGTTCAATATCATCTTTGCTTGAGTCGCTTAAAAAATCTACCTGCCTTGATTTGGTTACATGACTCAAACGTGCTTATCCTTCTTATCGATGCAATCCGTATTTTCGTGAACCTTGTGAACGTGACCAAGTTACATGATTTCATGATGTAAAGCACAACAAATTATCGGTATGTCATCAATGAGGTTAAAGAGTTTCGTTCTTAATTATCCAAAAAGAGGAATGTAAACTTATGGAAATCCTTCCGTGGTACGCAAATGATCGCACTTGCTAGAGAAAACAGCACAAATTCACTGCATGCCTATTGGTGGTAACAATTTGAACTTCAGACTTTAGACAGTGACTGCTTAACTTAAAATAATACAAATATTTAATCAAAACCGGTCGATTGGCTGTCTTAAAATAATTGAACCACGAACACGACTCAATATTCAATGACCCAAAACAGCTTTTGAGAAAAATGTAATATTTTTTCTTCGGACATGTTGCATCGCTCCTACGCGGATAGATCTGTGCGTACAAGAGAACATTCTGTTTCTTCAAACCTGTGGAAATGCTTTGAAATTTCTTTGTGAACTAATTCCTTTTTTTAGAGAATGGATAGTGAATTCAATTTTTTATTTGATATAATTTTCGTTTAGTAAGTGAAATGATTAAAAAACATGTCACGGCATCAAAGAGCGGCTAAGGATTTGTGAAAAATAGTTTTTTGTCTAGCCAGATTTGTCAACCTACGCATTGAAGAACACTGCCGTGCCTCTACGTTGTCAATCCCCACCATTTATTTCAATATCATACATCCTATTTAATAAAAATAACTCTGCAACCTTATCTCACTATTTTATTCTCACCCGATTGGTTCCATCGCATTGGCATTAACTTTACTCTTGTCGATATGGTTGAACCGGTTGTGTTTGGTCAATGGAATGAAGTCCGGTGGTCAACGAAATATGGTGAAAAAGTTTTGAGGTGATTTGTTATGATCATAATGGATTTTCCTCAAGTTACACCTATGATATCGAGTTTATGAATATATTATTTTTGGACACGGTCTTTGAGGAGTGATTTAAACTGATACAGCAATGATGACAGGCCATTATATAAATTAGTTGAAATTTCTGTTAATATATGAGAAAACATTAAGTTACTGGCTATCGTAAATGAGACAGCTTGCAAAATTATGACAGCGTAAATTATCCCATGCACAGGCAATTTGCAGGAATGACAGTATTGTCAGAAAAATGTTTTCCTGGTTAAAACGATAAAAAAATTAGTTTCTCTGTTCAAGATCAATTCATTTTTGGTAAAGATAGCGGATTGCCTTAAATATTTATATGGGTAATTTTCATTTTGTGGAGCACTTTTAGACAGCTTGACTGCCCGTAGAGTACCTGGAGTAGTCATCAATTTCTTTTATTCCAACACGTCCCTTTGTATTCACAATTGTTTGTCAAGCTATCCCCTTCAGTGAGCACTATAGAAAGATTCCTTAGTTCTACGGCGATGGGGCCCAGAACAGAGCTATATCTGATGGGTAAAATTTAATTTTTAATATAATTTTCTCTCGCATTTTTCTTCGAAATGATATGAATACAGTGAACGAGACCATGGGAAAATGAAAAATTAAATTCTGAGGCTGTGAACGTGATGAAAATCTTTTGCAAATGATGATACTTGGAAAACATTTGCTATTATCGCTATGGGTCCACGGAGTTCTCTGAGAAGGAAAGTTATTTATTTTGTTGGATGGCGTTTAATAAACAGTTACATGACTTGACTCGCTAACGCAACCCATTACAGCTAATCCCAAGCGATCCCTTTTTGACGTCCAACCTTGTTAAGTGGGACGTAGGCACCTATTTCCAAGATAACTGATGCTAGGCTAGATTAAGGGAAAGGGATATATTTTGGAGTAGTGAGAGTTGATTCGTAACAAGCCGGAAAAGTGGAGCGAGTCCTTTGGGACGGAGAGATTCAGGTACTCCCCCCCATACACCCCTCACGCTGCCTTTAACCCTTCCGTTACCCCACTTCTCCCCGAATACCCTTCCCCCTAGTAAAAGGGGTGGGGCAACTTGACGGGGGGTGAAAATAATAGGGCCTTAAAAAGGGATCGTTAGCTGTATATTACCCCTTTCTCTCAATGCCCTTCCTCCAAGCGTTCCTTCCGGCCCCACAACCCCCACACTCCCCTCTTACCCCCCTGCTACCACCAAAATGTTCCCTTTTCCTCCCCTTTCCCATCCCTCTCTACCCGCCGCCCCTCCTCGCCCCCTCCCCCCTACTCCTCGCTTCAGGACAGCCCCTGTATGATTTGCTGCACCGCGGTACCCCACACTCGGTCGTAACTCTTAGCCACGGGGTCATATTTTACACACTTTCTCCCATGCTTTCTCTCCCACATATCCCCCTCCCGAAAAGTATCTATTTTATTTGCTTTTCTCTTCCTCTACGGCTCTCACTTTCTCTATTTCCGTTCGTATTTTCTATCTTTTCTCCGCAAATTCCGCTTATTCCTATTTTTCTGGTCCCATGTGCTTTAATCCATCTATTTACAATTGATTATCATCTCCGTTTTCAACTCCTACATTATAAATGATCAATCCCTCTCACACAACGTCTATTTTATCCTTTTTTTCGCTTCTGTTTACCTTAACATCTCTCTGTCTTCTATTTGTACCTACATTTCATCCGTCAATTTTCGCAACTCTTTCCTTACCCACCAATTTCTTGCATCTCACAATGACGGTTTTTAATATCCTGCTTGGTTAGAAAAATTCTCGTTTACTTCCCTTTTTCCATGTTAAATCTTGAAAAGATTGGTAAAACTGTCTAACAAAGTCTCACTCTAGGGAAAATAGAAATTAAAGATGGACATAAGCTCAACATCGAGCAAAATTGTTTTCTTTGCGTTATGACACATGTTCGTTTTGTGTTGAACATATGATTTGAATATTTTATTGATTCTTGATCAATATAAAATTTTTCTGGATAGACATTACGGAAATTTTTGTCAATACAAAATTGTAATAACTCCACTGACGCAATGCTTAATTTATTAACTATATTCAGGGATTAAAAATACGGAGCTGATAGAATTTTTAAGTGCAAATGGATTGAATTTGAAATGTGACAGCATATACTATGCTATTTAATGTTTTCCTCTTCTTCTAGCATGCGATGTATGGCTAAGCGGAAAAAGTGCAGTCTTGATGGGCTACAGTTTCAAGTTAGCCTCGCGTTTAAAAAATACAGGTATAATTGTAAGCATTGATTTTTGCTGTACACACACCCCCTTTCTCTTTGACCGGCTGTTACTCATCCACTCTCTACTTCCGCATGCTATCAGCTTTCGCCCTCTCCTCAAAACTATCTACTTCATTTAATTCACTCTTTATTGTTCCTCCTGACTATTTCCTACCACGTTTTATCTTTTGTTTCCCGAATTGTTCTATTTCCTCGCACATTTATTCGACCATTATTCAATAAACCAGACTATCAATTCTTAAATCAATTCACAGCAGCTCTACAATCTTTCTTATACTTAAATATCTATTTTTATTAAACACATGTATCTTATCCATAAACCTCTTTACTTTGTACATGTATACCTTCATTCAAAACCGCCATCTGAGCAAATTTGAAGATTCTTTCAGAGGCTGTACTAAAACATAACTCTATTGAGTCCATTTCTAACTCCTTATGACATTATTACACCTGTATGATACCGTTACCAACTTCTTTTATTGGATGCTTTCCACTTCTACTACCATTTTTTGAGGTAATGTGATTTCAACTTCTGAAGTTCATATTTTCTTTATTTGGACTGATAAATATCTAGTTTTTCCTTCTCTCATTCACTTCAATACTCATGCGTATGTTCCTTCCTCTCTACTCGCGTATGATCTTTTCCAGATTCCTTTTTCAGAAATTCTCCGATTTTCTCTGCCAATTCCGTTCCCTAGCTGATCATCACCGTCAATGTTTCAATTCCCTGAGCTCTTCGGTCTCCAATGTCGAGCTTTGCTTTCTATATTTCCTTCATATATGTTTTCCTGGAGACCATTATTTTTCTGATTGCCGTATCCAGTCACTTTTATTTCTGTGTTGCTTATCTCAGTGGATTGTATTACACATATTGCACATTGAAGTGAGAATGGGATAAATGTCTATATCGATTTTGCTGATTTTGATGTAGTATCTGTTGACGGCAACCTTGGGTAATGATGTGAAGAAGATGCTGGTGAACAGCTTGATATGGAACGTATCGCTACGCGGGGCAGAAATGTGGACCATTAGAAAGTAGGAAATGAATAAGTTGCAGGCGTTTAAGATGTGGCTGTGGAGAAGGAGGAGTATGGCACAGTGAACGGAAAGACTTCGAACGAGAAAGGTCTTAGAATTTTGGCTGAGGAAAGAAAACTTCTGAATGAAATCCGGAATAGACATGATATGTAGCTGCAGGAAATAATTGGAGATGGGGTGCCCAAGATTGTATTAGAAGGAGGGATTTTTGGAAAACGCGGAAGGGGAAGAAGGAGACTAGGTTTTATTGATAGGATGAAAAAGGGTAGATCATATACAGAAGTGCAAAAAGAAACATTGGAAAAACGCCTTTTTTACCGCCACACTGCCATTCATGATCCGCTTGCTCTCCGGACGGTATTTTTTTTCTGTGTCCTTTCCATTTTAGAATACTGTCCCCCAATTTGGTCTACCGCCTGCCCTACAACCTTGAAACAACATAATCGTCCTATTAACTCCTTTCTCGTCATTTTTCCATCATCAAATTCCGTCCTTCAGAAATTGTACCCAAGAATTTATCCTGTCTTCCCTTGGGATCCCCCACCTCTCTCTTCGTCTTATGCTTTCTGACATGAAGTTTCTTCATGGCATCTAAAGGGTCTCTCTCCGCACAAATATCTTTCTACCTCTCTTTCCTCTTCATATTCCTCCCCGTACCATACGCAATAGCTGTCTTATTAACATCCCCAAATTTCGTCTTTCGATATCCAAGCGTTCCCAATTCTACCGCATTTCAACAACTTATAACTCCTTGGCTTCGCATTCACCCTTTTTTGACCTCTTCTCACCACCCTCCGCTTTTAAATTCTTCCTTACAAACCATGTCATAAAATTGTCCCCGTATACCCGGTGAACTTATCGCTCAGTCCCTATCCACGTCCCCATCTTCATCCATCGTATGTATTCCATTTTCTGTTATTATTTCTGTTATTATGTTTATAATTTGCAAATGGTTATAACTCACTTTTTTGTTTGTCATCCAATTTTCAAAACCTTTGTGCCATTTTTGGGAATTTTTCAAATAAATAAATTAGTAGGTTGTACCTCGAAAGTGTAAATAACCGGAGATAACTTTCTCTAACCTTCAGCAAAAATTTTTTTTCTGAAGGAGTAATTAGACTACACTTAGTTAAAGCCGATGTAACGTTTTTAAATACGATGCAACGTTTTTAAAGTTGATGTAATGTGCACTAACTAATGGAATGTATTGAGCACCTGCGTACACGATTTTGTGTTTACCTTATGAAAATATACCCGCAAAAATTTAGGATTCGGTATTCCGTCGTGTTGAGGGTGATTTTGGACTCCACCACCGCTTAGCCACTCGGCTCGGTTGCCAGGGAACTGTGTCTCCGGCGAATTCGAGGGGATAACAAGTCTTGCGTCGTAGGGCAGAGGGGAGTGCCGCGTTCGATGTTCACGCTCGCGCCCGCCCTCCACTCTTTCGCCACATATCAAATTTCGGCCAAACTCTCGGGCGTGGCCCATCCACTTTAGCGCTGCTAAAAACATTGCGAAAAGGACGTAAATCACTTTCGTGGCTCCTGAGGGCGATTTTCACCCCCTGCTAAAGCCTAATATTTGGATGAACTTCAACGATCTTCTGGTCCCCCCCTACTCTTCTTCCTATTTGACCTTTGGCGAAATATTTCATAGCTACAACCCGCGCACTTTCAAGGTGAAAATAAAACGAGCACTGGAAATGATGCCAATTAAAATCAATTTATATAACGTACTATTCAGGTCATCAATTTCAGTAGAGATTCACCAAATAATGTTTATGTTTATTACTCCGATAGAGAATGCGTACAACACAATATATTATGTTTGAGAGAAGAAATATAAACCTAATTGTTTGGATCTTTCGAAAATGTATTTTCACTTCACTAAGTGCGAGTTAAGTAGAGAAAAATAACCATATATACCATAACCATACATTGCGGATCGGGTTGTTGTGGTGGGTAGAGTACTCGCCTACCACACGGTCGGCCAGGGTTCAATTCCCTGCAGAGGCGGTTGTTTTTCAGAGGAACCCGATCCCTACTTGAGTGTCTTGTGGAGGGCACTTCAAGTAGAGTACTCTGTCGGATGAGACATTAAGCCGTGGTCCCCTTGGCGCCTTTCGTTAAGAGCAGGCTAATGCCGACGCCGGGTTTCTATCCACCCTTCCTCCATAACCTATCCCCAATGGCGCAAATGACCTTAGCCGTCGGTCTCCTCCCCAAATATCCAATCCAATCCATATACATAAGTCTTGCGATTTTTCTTCTCTGAGCTGACGATTTGGAATAGAACCAGTTAGATTACATGAGCCAATTACAAAATGTAATAACTGCTTTTACAAAACAAGGAATGGTCCCTTTGGCTTCGCTCACAAATAGAGTAATGAAAGATAATCTAATTAAGAAAAAGAGCATTCGCAAACGTTGACCAACAGAGCACCCTGCACCAACCTATTTTTACAAAACTATTGATTGTATTGCCCGGAAAATGTGTTAAGATGAAACAAATTAGCTTCATCTTGCGTGAAGATGTAGACAACAGCATCTTACCAGCACCGACTAATGATCAACCTTTATGAACGTCTTCAAAGTTCTACTGCTGTGGCAGAAGGAGGAGGAAGCAAATAAGCCATCACCGAGGCCTAAAGAGATTTAAAGGAAAATGGGGAAATCGGTGTGAACTATCAGCCATCGCTGAATTCTCACTTTCATCCCGGTGCGGAAAGTAAATTTTGATCTAAATTTAACATCGAAAATGACCGAGGAATATCACCAGAATTCAATAGGCCTATAAAGATCACAAAAAGCCCAAATTGATGAATCAGGAAGAAAATTGATACATCAGTCATAAATATATTAAACTTATGCAGTCGGAATATTTTAATAAGAACGTTTAATACTTCAACACATTTACTCTTTACAATATTGACTACAAGTTGCGAGTAATATAAGGTAGCTCTGAAGAAGATCCTGTGTTCAATTCTAACACGTATATAAAGCTTATTTAATGAATTTTTACGTACAGCACTAATAACTTTAGTGCGTTAGTAAAGCTACAAACAGCTGTATTGCTGTATTAGGATAGCAATTACGTAAATCAACATTCCGTAGAACCTAAAAAATTTATAAATGCTTCAATGGACGGATTGGAAAAACGAGTGTAAAAAATGCAATTTAATGAGTTATATCAAACAAAGCTGTAATAATATATTATGTACACTATATTTAGTGAGAAGCCACGACTGTATATTTTTTGCGAAAATTTTTAAGGAATTTTTGTAAGCACTACCAAAACTGAAAATTCCATAACTTAGTCTGCTATGAACTGAAAAATTATATTATTGCCTCAAGAAATATTAAGGACATTATTTCCTGATGCAGCAAATATTTGTCAGGGTTCATCCCAGAGTATTTCTTAGCCCATCAATATCTTGTTGCCATATGTATAATTCATCTAGAATAACTCCTAGGTTTTTCAACCTGGATACCCGGACAATAGATAATAAACTATTGCATGGAGTTATCGTACAGTTTTTTATTTTAATTAGAGTCCCAATCAGACTTTTACTTGTTGCAAATGTTATTTAATATTTATTTCCATATTTTTCCAGTTATTTCCAACTTATAGATACATACTACTGTCGCCAGTTCTTCTTCAAATCCATAGTCGAGGAAAGCCTATAGATACCCAATTACCTCTTGACATCAGTCCACACTGAATGCGAGGTCTCACATTTGCTCATTTATAAGTTGACGGACGCTACTGAATTACATTCAGCCGAATACGCTCCAAGTATCGGGAGTTGGCTGTTGAGAAGGATTAGTCAAATGCAGTAATACGCGAAATCTTTGTTTTTTATTGATAAAAATAGCAGCGAAAACTAAAAATCAAGTATTGTTTGGCTTCGGAATAAATTATGTAAGTTTTGCGAAAAAAACTGAGAGTAATCTGAACTAAATCTAATGTTGTGGCTATTTGTGTTTTTTCATAATGTTCCGTTTATTTCTCATTATACTCAAATATCTATCCTTATGACCAGCAACAGTCTTTTTCCCCGTAATGCACATTTTTTGTTATGCAAATGATTACTTATTAATTTTTATGCATGTACTTTTATCCATGAAACAAAAGTTAATCAGTTGAAGGTTCCCTAAGTACAGACTTCCTATTGTACCAAATACCCCAGGTTTTATATAACATTAATTTTTGTGCAAGTAGGAGTAAATTTACTACTATTTGATGAATAAAATTTCCTGAAATACTCTCTTTAAAAATAAATATTAATGAAATTCGTTCATCAATAACATCCTTCCATTCAACGATGAGCATTGAGGCTGTCCAGAAACGGCTTCAAAACCGTGCAGACATCCGAGAAATATATTTATATAGTTTATGCCTGATACGCGGTTAAGTTTTGTTGATGAACAAGAGTTTATCTCCTCGTTCAAAATCTAAATATCATTATAAATACGGTTTCAGTTATACTATGTAGGTAAAATGAAAAACTTTATTAAAATATAAATTATTTGGAGTGCTTCCTTTTTTTGAAAATTTATTATTGCGTTAAATTTCAATTCATTGCATATACAAATTGTACGAAGTCGTTATCTGTCGATAATATACACAAAGGGACGAAATTTTCCGTTAAAAAAATCATTTTACTTGTCCGAGATAAAAACTCGGATCTTTAATTTGCAGTTCAGGTGTGTTAGACAGTTACCCTTTTAAGTCATATTCCTTTGAAGAAATTCTCCTTTGAAATAAAATGGCTTGGTTGATTAACCGGTTAACCTGTAGTCATTTCGAAAGGCTGTTTTCTTCAGGTTTACACAATTTTCTGTAATGAGTTAATTTGGGCTTAGTGCTGCTTTTTACTAAATACTCTAATACGCTACTAAATACCCTACGCTAATACTCCTTTGGAAAAGTCTTTTGGGAAAAATCGTTAAACCGAAGCTTTAACCTCTTAACGAAAACCAGTAATTATACTGACGGCAGCATCCATTTCCATCTCGACAGGATTCGATGTCACGAGTTTTAACGAAGTAAGGGAAGGATATAATTATCTCTTGCCTTAAAACATTTAACAATGTATACTTAATGCCTCTTGTTACTGTTGAATCTTCAAAGGTTACTAAACGTCATTGGCTAAGTTCTCCAAAAATACAACATAAAAATAAGTAAGACGAAGACTAAAATCCTTTCAACCGGAAGAGAGAAGATAATTGTAGAATTCACCCTGAGAGGAGAGAAATTTGAGCAAGTGGATTCCTACATCTATCTCTGAAGTACCATCACGTGGGGTGGAAGAAGCACAACGGACATCAAACGGAGAATAGTGGGGAAAAGACAACTGCTGTGCTAAAAGAAGATAGGACTACAAACCAGGAAACAGTATGTGAAATCCTTTGTGTGGAGAGTAGCACTCAATGGATGGAAATGATGAACCATTGAAAAAGCTGACCAGAACAGACTAAGAGCCTTTGAAACCTTGTGCTGGATGAGGATGCTGAACATTAAATCCGCGGACAAAATAAGAAATTATGAAGTGTAGAGATGAGTAGAAGAGGAAAGGACCATATGAAACACCACACAGAAAAGGACGAGATGGATTGGACACACTATGAGACAAAATGGGTTTGAGAGGAACATAATCGAAGGTAAAATAGAGGGAAAAGTCCCTAGAGGAAGACCCAGGAATAAGTTCATGGACCAAATAAAGAGAAAGTTACATATGAATAGATACCAGAAGATGTGGAACTAGCATTATATAGGGAAGCTGCAGTCAACCAATCTTAGGATTGAATGACCTAATTGAACGATTGATCTAATGCCTAATTCATATATAGATTGAAAACTGGAGCGTAAACAAATAAAACAACGAAAGTCTCACTCGGAAACCGTGCCACGTTCATCACAGAATATCGGCTATGTGCTCCGACGAATACCGGAAATATGTCATTCAAATCAAAATATTCGTGTTATGTTACCGCGGACCTAAGTTAAATAAATATATGGTTGTTCAGTATCTAGTGCCTGTTTATCCACTAAGTGAATTATATAATTCTTGCAGAAAGTGGATTATAAAAAGTTACGTGAAGAGATGCCATCGCATTTCCACAAGGAAAATTATTCCAGCCTAAAAATGCATCATTTTGAAACCAATATATCTTCGTTAAATGACCAATTATTTGGTAATATTTTACACCATTCAATATTAGATATTTTATTTTATAATAAATGTCTAAATCAGGGAAGTTTTTTGGGCATGCGAAAATTTGGAATTTTCCTTAAACCTTTGAGTGCAGCATGACGTGATATGACGTCATTGTTGTTGCTGGTGCTGATGACGTGATACCACGTCATCAGCACCAGCGTAAAGACAACCATGACGTCATATCACGTCATGCCGCACTGAAAGGGGCGGACCGCTAATTGGGAGATATAGATTAAAATTACAAGTCAAATGAATTTTTCGTGGCGAATTCCATCTCTTCGGCGTTTTTAATTGTAAACATGAGAGAGCTGTGTAATAATACTGTGAAATAATTTCTTCTGAGGTTGATTTGAGCCGTTTGGATACCTGAAACAGATACATTTTCAATGTACACGCCTTTCAAGTTTTTCAAAAAAAAGTCTGTTCAGGAGACCTCCAGCTTAGAAAGTGGAAATCATTATCTTTATGTTCCTCGGTGAGATCTCAGTCCGGGCTTTCAAAACCGGCCCACATATTGCGCGGCAGTACAAGATATTTAGTCTCAACTCTTCAAGACTTTTTTCTCCCAGTTCACATCCCCTACGACATTTAGGGAGAAGTATAGATTTAGCAGTATCTCTCCTCTCTGCTACATCCCCATAACACCGCAGGGAGATGGAAAAAAAGCAAATCGGGGAGACTAGAGCCAAAGATCGCGGGTAGGAATTTGAATACGGGCATATCTCCAGGTGGAGCCAGAGGCAAAGGCGGAGAGATAAACGACATGGGCTTGTGAGGACTTCGGAGGGGTTGGGAATGACTGGGGAGCAGAGAAGGATGGAGGGTTCATCGTCATCAATGAAGGTCGTGCGTGGGCGGAATAAATTTTAGTACTTATCCAATAGTCTGATTAACATTCATCTCTCTCAACTGTTAAACTAGTCCTCAAGACTAATCCAAGAAGAGAGCAATGGACTGTATTTTTAAGTATTCTATCGGTTTGGATAGGTTTTGCTGAATATCAGATAATCTCCTCCTAGTTTTATACTCCTTCCGGGGTCTATCTCTAATATATCCTTTCTCGCCTCAGCATGATATCTGCCCTTCTTCATCCCGTCCATTTCTCTTTCTTCCTCTTCTCCGCTTGCCCAATATCCTTTCCTCTATCACATTCTTGAGCTACCCATCGCCCAATATCACATCCTCCAGCCACCTACTCTGCCTATCCCAAATTTCATTCAGAAGTTTCCCTTCCTCGCCCACGATCTCAAGCACTTCCTCGGTAGTCTTTTTCTCTTTCCAAATCACCTTCTGCATCCTTCTCAACGCCCAAATCTCAAATTCCGGCAGCCTATCCTCGTCCTCTTATCTGACGGTCCAAGTTTCTGCAACATACAACTCAGCTCATCACCAGCCTCTTTACAACCTTACCATTGTTCCCGTCAAGAGCTACCTTCAATTAATACTTGCCTCCTTAGCTAGCGCTATGATAAATGATATGTTCCGGATGTCTTTGCTATTTTGTCCGTTTTCTTCTAGCCTTCTGCTTAAGTAATTAAAATGCTATACCTGCTCAAGTTTGAAGTGTAAAAAAATAATTTATCCAAATTGTCATTTATATAGAAGTCATTGTCAACGTGCGTGTTTACGAGATTGTAAAACCCCCTGTCAATAGTCATCTTCATGAGGAAAATGAATGCTTTGCAATCAACTTCCTTCTGTTTTATTAACTGTCGGGGTCAATGAAGTGGATAAACTGGGCGCTAGCCATGATGGCCAATGCTAGAAGCAGTTACATGGGTGTCCTGTCCTCCATATTTGTTAACCCTCATTTTTCTTTAGCACTTACGGGCTGACGCACTAACTTTCTATTTCACGATGTTTCCCATGGTTAACTCAATATAATTCAGCATTCACTTATATCTTCAATATCCATTCTCCTTGTATAAAGTTTTTATTATTTTTGTTTAGTAATATTTGCATTCCGGGTAAAAACTATAGTGAAATCAAGTGGAATGTAAAGCGCTAAGTAACCAATGCTTAATTCTAGAGTTACTTGCCCTAAATTTTTACATCTACATTAACGAAATATCGTGCAAGCCACCACTGGGGTGTGTGGCACGGGGTGATTCCACGCCACGCTTGCATTACTCATCCCAGTTTAAATCAGAACCGCGCACGTTCCCTGGGAATGCCAGGCGCAGGCCAAAAGCAGTCAGGACAACATGTCAAACGCAGTCATGACCGGAAACTCGGAAAGTGATACGTAGAAGAACATGTTACCATGCAGTAAACTTCTCAAAATCAAACAACTGGTTATTATTATTATTGTTACAGATAAATAGCACTAAAATGTACTTAAAAATGCAGGAGGATATAATTTCGGAAATTGTATGCAAGTTTAGTTGCTAATAATAATGTGAAGATATATAGATAGCACTAATGAAAAATCTATTTAACCTAGTCAGTATCAAATTTCAAACAGCTGACAGAGAGTCTTTGCATATACGTCCATTAATTCCATCATTCCGTCTCGTATAATATATCATTTCTGATCTGAAACATTCAACCTACATTTCATCATGAACCAACCCAGGATCTACCCTACTCTTCAAACCATTGCGGCCAACTTATCTTAGGCACCTCAAAATTGCCAGCTAACGAATGAATATGCATATTTTATAATAGCATTTAGGCTCTAGACATTGAGGTAGATATAGAGGTCACAAACTTGTTAAAATCAAAACCGGTAACCTAAATAACGACCGTAATGGTTACCTCTGCTCTTTCCTTAATTTCCTTTGGATAGCATGACGGATTGGATGAGTTAGTGGACGTAAAGCAAGAATATCTAATAAATTGAAAATATTAGTTACTCTTAAATAATGCATTCGCTTCTTAGTGTTATGATTTCCACTTGATTTTACTGTTGTTTCCACCAGTGTGTTATTAACTTAAATAAGTAAAAAACCATCATCGTCATTCATTGGTCACTCAATTCTAAGATTGGTTGACTGCAGCCCTCCACCTTTCCCTATCTTATAGCAGTTTCCTTACCTCCTGTATCTTTTCCTATGTACTTTCCTCTTTATTTGGTCCAAGAACTTATTTCAGGGTCTTCTTTTGGTGACTTTTCCCTCTATTTTGCCTTCAATTATGTTCTCCAGTAACGGATTGTGTCTCAGGGTGTATCCAATTTATCTGGTTCTTCTCTTCTATACGTTGTTCCATATGGTCCTTTCCTCTTCTACTCTTCTGTAAACTTAATCATTTCTCATTAGTCCGTTTTTTTATCTCCAGCATCCTCCTCCAGCACCATGTTTTGAAGGTTTCTTGCCTGTTTTGGGGAGTTTTTCCAATGGTCCATGCATCTGTTCATGTTCGCATACTGTTTCCTGTATGTAGTCGTATTTTCTTTTAGCTTATTCGTTGTCTATTTTCCATTTCCCAACGCCTTCTTAGCTAGGGTTATTCTCCGCTTGATGTCCGCAGTACTCCTTTTATCCCACGTGATGGTACTTCCAACGTAGCAATAGTCAAAATAAGCAAAGAGTATTTGTAAATACGTATATGCATGCTGATTTATTGTAAGTTATCGATGCAAAACAATGAAATTGCAACATTTATGTTTCAGTCTACAAACGCTGGTGATAAATGGGGGTTTACAAATATGGCGGACAGGCCACGTCCAAGTTATAGCTTCGAACATTGGCCACTGAAGCAAGTTCCCTCTCCGTTATCCTCAATGGCTCTTACTCCACTAAAGTTGAATAAATTCGTCGCACGGATTAAGGCGAGGGTAAAGGTAGCATCGAAATGAAAACATGGGAAAGCAAAGATCTGCCTGCCCGCGGGAAGTGTGCTTTTTCCCGGTGAATAGAGGAAAGGGTATGGGGAGACCTCGGATAGATCCAGAGCGGAAGGACAGAAAGCATGTGGCGTTGTGGGAGGGCTTTTGGGTGCATGAAAGAAGGGGATGCCCCAGGAAACTCGAAAGAGTTCCAGATATATATCTTCAAAGCCATAAATTCTCTCGAAGCTACTTCAGTCCGCTTGCGAAACCCCTCTTTTGTGTTTTTCAAACCCATTCCCTGAACTCCATGTATCCGATCCTTATTGAATATCTCTGTTTCTTTTTACTTATCCACAAATCAATAAAATAACTAATTCAATTTCAAGGCGCATATGCCCTCCTCGGGAATTTAAGATAATAATAATTATTATACTAGAACTGTCGGCGGTATACGTATAAAAAGCAAGATTTAATGGTTTTCATCGGTAATTTTGGGGTTTTCCCCGCGTTGTACACTTTTGCTAGCATTTCAGTTGGCTTCATCAAGTCCTAAACCGATGATGAAGCCGACATAAATGATGATGGAATCAGGACCAGATGAAGCCGACGGTAATGCCAGCGAAACGGTCCCCCATAAATATGGTTCAACGCGGGGAGAGGTCGAAAATTAGCGATAAACAATAAATCGAGTAAGCCTTCTTAGCAATATAACATAATGCAAATTTTTTTGGTTTTTATGCATGTAAAATAAATCCCGACTATGGAGTAAAAATAAAAATTATGAGAAAAATTATATCTAATATGAATACCTTATGATAAAATTACAAATTAGATATTTATGCATTTATCACATCATTATGAAATCAAAGGGAGAATTACCCAAACTAAGAAGACGTTCATGGGAATAAGAAAACTGCCGTGCTCAATGAAGACCAAAAAGTACTAAAAACCAGAAAAATGTATCTAAAAACATTCATGTGGAGTGTACCACTCTATAGATCGGAAGCATGGGCCATTGGAATGGATCACCAGAAAAGACTAATAGCTTTCGAAACCTGGTGCTGGAGGAAGATGCTGAAGATTAAATGGATGGAAAAAATAAGAAGTTATAAGGTGTTCATAGAGTATATGAGGAAATGAGGAGATAAAGGAGCAACGTCAAAGAAGAATGAAATGGAATGCACACATCCTGACATAATGGGTTTATGAATAACGTAATTGAAGTTAAAATACAGAGAAAATTCCCCAGAGGAAGACCCAGGAATAAGGTCAAGGACCAAATAAAGAGAAAAGTACATTGATAGAGATACCAGGAGGTAAGGGAACTAGCATTACATAGGGAAGGGTAGAGGGCTGCATTCAGTAAATCTTTGGATGAAACGATCAATGAAGAATATATGCTTTAAATAAAACCTTAATACTGGAACAATTAAGACTTTTGATAGTTAAAAATTATGTCATCGTTACATATAGGCTCATATTTTTCTTTTAAACGGTTTGACGTTTATTAAATGTTAATTTATTTCTGAAAACCGATGTTACTTTATTTTACCATCGGTGACGGGCACTCAAACTTACCGATACAACTAGAAATATTTAATGATGTGGATGTCTTTATACGTCCGTTGAAGATTGAGTCATAGTTAGCCCTAGGGGAGTGTAAGGAGTCGTGAAGGAATTAAAATAAAATATATACGCGGGGTGAAACTCGTAGTGTCAGCGTGGCCCACATCGGCCAGGAAGAGTCGCTGGGAGTAAGTTGTCAATTTACGATTGATGATATGACCCTAAGATCCACTTCATTAAGGAGAAAAACAAGCCGAGTGTGGTGACTGTAACTGCCCTCTCAGCATACGGAGTGTGACAACACTGGTGCGAGCGTAACAGGCTGCAGCTACATATGTTGATACCTGCGTTCTATCCTCGGCGATGACTTAATATCCCTTATTCGTGTTTAAGTATGTTAAAATGATACTTGTCTTTTTAATTATATTTTAACGTATTAAAGATATTCTAGCTTCGGCCTATGGATTCATGTCATTTACTTAGTAAGTAGTTGTTCAAGTAGTACGTAAGGCGATTTATGCCATTTTTGGCCCCACCCCAACCCTCCATGTAAGACAATGTAAGAATCTCCCAAACCCCCCCTCTCCCTCACAGTCTTACGTACGACTTTAGATGTTTGAACATACTCTTTGTTAAATGCTCACTTTGGTTGAGCATGGAGATAATGTAGCTAGCAAGTTAGGTGACAGAATTGGTGCAGTGGTGAGATTGCAGAAAATGCGCTATTAACGAGTGAATGCTCCATGTCACTGATAAATTACATTTGGAAACGATCTCAATGTTTCAAGACGGACAAAATTATTTCGTGCATTTTTTTCAGAGGATTTAATGGTTACATTTACCAAACCACATACTTAAAAACACGCACGACCCGGGTTTCAACGCTTAAGCGTCATCACCTGAAGATGACGCTTAAGCGTTGAAACCCGGGTCGTGTGTGTTTTTAAGTTGTGATTTTGTAAATGTAACCATTAAATCCTCTGAAAAAAATATGGAATACCACAAAGTTAGCAAGGAACTTGTATTATTTATAACGTGCATTGGTTCCAGACCCCCTCTCCCCCATTACATAAGACAATGTTAAACAATCCCAAACCCTTCACCCTAAAAGCGTCTTACGTAATACTTGGATGGCCCCTATCTCATTACACAATTCGTTTCTCTCACGTTTTCCACTAATATGACTTGCAGTGGTTTTTTTACACATGAGAAGTGTTTTTTTATCCAAATCCACTGAGAATAATTTAATAATTTTATTTACCTATTTAGACATACATTTAAGTAGACATAGGCTTTGCTAGACGGAACTTAATGCAGTACATTAAAGTATAAAATTTATTTAGTTTGAAGTATTACGGGAATCAGAATTGTTTTTTTCATGGATGTAAATGCTCTCTTCCGATACCGATTCTTGGCCTACAATCAAAGAATTGAAGAAATGGGTCGACTCATCACTAATATAAATTTTAATATATTAGACATTACCGCTTGGTTCTGTGCCATCCATGGCATAGAGCCGCACGGCTAAATCAACGAACAAAATCAATGCATCTTACCATATTTACAGGATTTGAAATAACAACATTATAAAAAATTAATTAATATGTTTCAATTGTGGATAGTTTCTCTCAATATGCTATTGAGAAATATCGTCAATTTAATTCGACATGATTTTAATATCGATACTTATCCCATGGCAGGCTGGTTGGTTTTTTTCTTTAGGATTCGTTAACGACAGAGTCACAGAGTTTTTCACAAGGTTCATGGTCAGAGATCATCAATTCCATTGAATTGCCAAAAATATATCTATTACGCTTATCGCCTTGTACTATACAATATGAAACAAAATGAAATGAAACTATAAGATGCAGAATCTCGTTTAAACATTATCAGTCACCCCTATATAGTCTTGTCATCGAGCAAACTTTTGAATAATTTACGATTAATGATTCATCAGATTAATGGCATTTCCGATATTATTAATTACTTATATTTCACAAATAGATAAACAGCTGAGCAGCTGAATTCTTTCCTTGGTCAATATTTGCGATTCTTCAACAATTGAGGGAGTCAGCAGAAGACAAAACGCAAATTCTGAGAAAGAGAATAAATGATGGCCTACACACTGAAAAATCTAGAAATTAGCAACTGCATGTCTTCAGTTCAAAAGTCATTCCGCCAATCCGGGACTTAATGGTCTTTCGTCAAAATTGTTACTAGATACTACCGCAGAGTATTGATGTTAGTGAGACATCCATTTATAGGCGTCGATTTCGCAGTAATAATTGATAAACAATTGATAACGGTATCGTATCCGTCAAATCGCAACATCCCTAGACGCGTCTCATAAAGAACAGAAATCGGAAAATAAAACTTGTGTATCTTGAATTGGAGAGAGCATAAATTGATCAGTTATAAATATCATCTGGTAAAATAATAAAACTTTATGGGCATCCAAAGAATATTATGCATCTGGAGTCTAGCTACCGTTTCATAAGAACCTGTGTTGGAATCAATATTCCGTCGTTGGCGATGTGATTAAAGTGGCCCGTGCGCTAACTATTCTTTGAGGATAAAAAATTATATGTTTTGTGCAAATAACAAACTCCATCGATAAAAGAAATAAAATCGTACAAAATTCCAAAAAATCACGTTTTCGCTCTCCAGAGCTCACTTGAAAAATCATGATAAACCGAACGTACACACAATGGAAAACAGAAGCCGCTCCCCTGGTTATTTTTTAGAGATAGCATATTATGTGTTATGCATATGACCCAGTAAACTTTAGTAGTTTTTGTTTGAAATCGTTTGTTGAGAAAATTCAATCCCCTAAAACTGGAGTAATCTTGATGTCTAATAATTTATTCCTTATGTAGCTCCATTCCAACTAATTCTGCGAATTTTCAAGACATAACCTGCGTCTTGCCTTTTAGATTGGGCCACATTTTACACAAATTTGAAAGATCAGATAAACCCTGTCCACTGACGCGGAAGAAGGTATCAAACCATCATCTTTGAATTCAATGAGCAGCATAGATTGAGCGGATATTGGGTAAATCGTTTATATATGACCCCTGGTCAGCCTACAGTTTTCGGCGCCATTTACTTAACGATCCATATCCCGAGAGAGGAGAATATAGGGACGTGTAACCTCGCATGAAGGTATAAATCACCGCGTGTAGAATTTATGCCTTATCGATGTGAATTGAAAAAAAATAATAAAAGGTTGGAATACGAAATTGATGGGGAGAAAAATGGTGCGTCGTTGAGCTCAGGAGATCGCTATATTGAGAGTAAGAAGGCGAGGTATGAGAGGAAGGGTTGAAGAAAGGATACGGGGAAAAAGGAGCGATGGAGGAGTGTGTTAGTCAAGACGGGGAGAGATATATATTGGGTTATCGGAGGGAATTATGGGACTGGGATATAAGGGAGATGTTACAAAGTGATAGTGGGAGTGGCTACCGGGAAAGTAAAAAGGATGGGAAACGGTTCATAAGCAATGAAGTTCCAGGGTAGGCGTTGAAATTTATCAACGGGCTTCGAATAGAAGTGTATGTAGTAGCTGCGATTAAATTTGCCAAATCTCTGGACAAAAATTCATGCTTAGAGTCCTACGATATACTGCTGTTATAAATGTAATTCCTATTTAATTTACCACGACTCTGACTGTTCAAACAGCCTTGCGGTTGTGTAAAGATTGATCAAGTTGATAGTATAAAATATTTGGGAATTTTTATTGATAAATACTTGAAATGGAATGATCACATTACTGGACTTTCCAAGATTCTCCGATACTATACGTCAAAACTATTCTACATTAGAAACAGGTGTCCTGTAAATTTCCTAATAACCTTATATAAAGCCCTAGTAGGGTCTAGATTGGGGTATGGGCTAGTCTGTTGGGGAGCATCTTATAATAACTCCTTGCAGCCAGTTGTATTATTGCAGAAGAAGATAATAAGAATTGTCACCAAAAGTAAAATGTACGAACATACATATCCCATATTTGTACGGTTGCGGATTCTGCCAATTAAATAACTGTATATTTTTAAAGTACTAAAATTATTTTATTTAAAGAGCGGCGATATTCCCGCTAGTACCGGTAGTGATGAATATAAGAAGGAAGCGATGTGAAATTACTCCAAAACCAAACTAAACATTATTTAAGAGGTCCTTTGTTTACTTAGGACCCAAACTATTAAATGATATACCAGAGAATTTAAAAAGTTCAAAAATCAAAAGAAAAAATCTAAAGCTGCTTAAGGAATGGATACTATCCATAAATAAAATCGAAGTTTTGTATTAGATTGGCAATTCGTATTATGGTCCAAATTGTAACTAACCATGTTAAGTGTTCATAAAATATAGCTTGGTGTATTGTAAAAAAGAAGCGTGTACTTTTCTTTGTTAAAAAATTGGCATAAATGATATGGTCCTTATTTGTGCATATGTTCGGAGAAATTTAGTTTTTTTTAAATGTATTACATTAACCAGCAATGGCATGTATTTATTTACGGAGGGCAGCCTCGATACAGGTGCTTGTACCTTTGAGGCTGCCTAAAGCTCCAATTTTTTTTTTACTTAAGAGATTTGTACTTGTATTTCATGAGGAGCAATACATTTATCTTATCTTATCTTATCTTACTACGTGTTTGAGAAGGATTTCGTAATCAAAAGTGATGAATTATATCCAATCATTGTATCTACAAATGATATGCTTCGAAGTCACTTGCAGGGGAGCATATACACTAAGGGTTTAAATTTGCCATGAAAAAATTATTGAACTGGACCGGGACTTGAACTCGTTTTTTTTCATGGCGAATTTAAGCGCTAAAATGATGACGACCGGCTAATATTTATTTATCATAAAATGAAATAAAAGATTATATTTTCATTCGGAGGAACGGGACTCCGCATTCTCCGTCTCATATTTGTTTCATAAATTAGAGTTTACGAGACGTCATAATTTCTCAGAACCTAACCTCGCAATTTTTAAGAATTTGCTGTAAAAGGACGGCAATCAGCAACCTATATCGTATTGCCAGTGGAAACGAGAATAAATAAACTCACTTTTAGCCATGAGCAGCGCTGCACTCAAATGAGAGACATGCACTGTTTGTAATTATTTGAGCCTTATCGATTCTATTTTCGCCTCTGTCTGTACGTTATCATGGTGAGTTATACTCTAAGTTATACATTCAGGAATTTTTATAATAGTACCAAATTACGCCTCTCCTTCAGCATAAATGCCACATATTGGCTAGTTTATAACTCGATCAAACTGTGATACTTAACGCAAAGGAAATGGTTCCAGGCTTGACTTTGTGGAAGTAAGTCATAGTAACTTAACTTCAGCAAAAGATGCTTAGTAGAAACTTAGTCCAACTTTCTTATTACTTTAGATGCCTTTACGGACTATGAGGGTTGAGATTTCTTAAATTGTCCTAAAACGATGCGTAACAGGCTTCAAGACAACCTTGCGTATGATTTAAGCTAATTATACGACCGTATTTTCAAATTATTTTCATTTTTTTCAGCCATAAAATGTTGCATGCTATGCTGTGCAATAGAAAATAGTATGAGCCTTCTCTTGGATCTTTTTGCTAGTATGTATTCACTTGAAAACTCAATTGCTTTGCTAGTCACGGTTATTATGGCTCGCAAAAAATATTACCTATTAATATCCGACGAAAAATTCACGTTTACATGGTTCTCTAAAGGTCATATAATTATGTAAAAAATGGAAATTCGTGATGATTGAGGTGAGTTTTTGTGAAATAGGAAATATTTTCAACCATCTACTTTTCTGTATGCGCATTGCTACAAAATTGTATGATGACTCACGTAAGATAAGGATTAACTGATTGGGTTAATCTTTAGTTTGTAATCGATTAAGCATCACAGGAACCAGCTTCAAGATTAGAATATTTCCCGGAGTGGGTGCCAAAGACATATTTCGACGTTTTTCTGTACGAATGTTTGGTTCATTTAATTGTAATGTCCATTTTGATGGGTTTAAATTTTGAGTTATCCTCATCAATGGTTTTTTCTTGTTTGTAACTAAATTTTTACTTTCTTCAATGTATTATTTGTAGATAAATGCAACTAAATGCATATCTTTATTTATTTACGTCCTCATGAAAAATTAATAAAATACAAAGAAATGCTGTAAGCTTAGTTCAAAAAATACTAAGATCAAACGTAAACGTTTCACAACATTTAGAGGGATTAGCATGAGAGCACCTAGAGCGTCGAAGGCTCAAAGTCAAGGGAAACTCAGAACTGATGTGTTTCAGAGCAAAACAGAGAATATTATCATAAAGCCTCACTAGGATTGACAGAAACGATCAAATAAGAGAGATAAATTGCCGGACAGATGGGTAATAAAAATCGTTCTTTCCGTGCACAATAAGCCATCACAATAAAAACTGATCTTTACTATACCCGCTTCCATAATACACGTCACCAAAAACTTATCGCTATTAACACGACTGGTATCCAAACACTCCCTGAGATTCGGTTTGCAGGGTGGTATGAAGATGTAGATGCAACTACCAGTCACGGCAATTACTACGTGAGTTCAGCAGGATTTTTCGGCGAAGATGTGTGTCATTTGCCTCTCGAGTATGCGTTGGATATTCCTGTCCCAGTAATGGTTATTGCTGAGCCAGGTATTGTGTAACCAAATCTGAATATGTATCGATTCTTGCCTGAGAAAGTTCGTCCATGCATACGTGGGGTTTCGCGAGGAGGGAACGGAAATACCCCGTGAGCATGGAATAGCAAGCAACTGTAAGGGGGGAGTGGAGGGAAACCCTTTCTTTCGCAGCATTTAAAGGAAGAGATTTTTGTTGAGTGATCCTTTTAGCGCGGGGATTTGTGGGAACCAAATCGCGGAGAGAGAAGTCTGGCTCCCTCTCCGACACCACCGCTTAGTCCCGGGGGTGAATCGTGGAATACGTTGGAATAAAAAATGAAAAAAATGGAACTACTCAACGGCTGAAAAAGGGCGAGGATAAGACAGAAAGAGTGAGGAAGATGGGGAAGTACACATTGAGTACGTCACCTGAGGCAATATCGAAAATGGAAAAAATTGCATAAAAGATTTATTTTTAATGACTGCTCATTTTCATTCAAAAGACACACAGTGTGTCTGAAAAAGATGGATTCTTTTCGCAATTGTTATATTGATTAAGCGTGAATATTGCATGCCTTTTAGTTTAAAAAAGACCCCAAAATATTTCAATGCTCTATTAGTTCATCTTGAAATAGTCCTATCGTTCATCGCATTTATTAATTGGATTCCAGTTTTTTTTTACTGCAGCGAAACCTGTATGAAATAACCACCAACGGTTTTGCTGGAAAATAGTTTTTAAGAGAGGTGGTCGCTCGACAGGGATTCAGTTTTTAAAGAGAACATTTTATGCAAATAAACTGGCGGCTAATTTATAAAAATAAAGAAAAACTCTTGAAGAAACAATTTGGTTAAAACTTATACAGATGGCGTTTATTTCCTCGTAACTTAGTTGCGCCTGAGAAATTCCAATTTTTAATTTTATGTGCCCATACAGTTAAACTTGAATTGAGCGAACACCGACACTTCCGCTGAAAAATTGTCATTTTGGGGGGTGGTCACTTGAAAGGAGTGGTCGTTAATAGGTGTTTCACTGTATTATTTTTTTACTACAATAATGATGCTGTTTTGATTTCTCTCTTTCTTTGCTTTGAAAGGGTGAATAATGTAGCTTAGGCAACAGCTTTTCTGTTAATTGTGCCTTTAGGACCTCTTTAGATATCGGTATTTCAATGCCCATACTTCATTTACGATAATTAACATTCCGATGTTTAATACATATCAACCCGCCACAGCATACGCGCAATTACAGCTCTAAATGAGCGGTGAGTGAGTGTATAATCGTTCATGATTTTCACTAATTTAATAAATTCACTAATTTAAATCACTTAAATTCATAAATTTAATTAGTTCACTAATTGAATAAATTAGTATGGAACTAACCATGTTGTATCATTTCATCGTGAATGTCCAAAACTTCCACAAAGTTACACCTGAAACAGTTTCGTTTGTTTAATTGCTTACTGATCTCTAGTTACCCATCGATGGAAAACATCGTAGAATTGCAATACTCACCCGTAAATACTAACGGACAAATCGGGGTTAACAAATATGGCGGACAGGCTACGTAAGTAACAGCTTTCAGCTTTGGCGACCATAGCAAGCGCCCTCTCCATCTATCTCAATAGTTGGTAATAGTTGGCGCTGGTTAACGTCCTCAAAACCTTACACTTATAATATCCGGTAGAAGCGCACCACAAGTGACAACGCAGAGGGTTTTATCAGAGTTTTCACCAGGTTTTTCTCTGGTTCTTAGGGTTTGGACTCCCCAGTAAACTCCAAAAAGTTATAAGGAACTACACAAATATTTATGTAATTTAACAAATATTGCTTTCCTTAATTCATTTTCATAAGCAGCCATACATAAATATATATTAAATATATTTGTAGTTTCCAAGCATATACGTGGGTAATGTATTTTGTTTTTGAAATTTACTCTGCAACACCTGAGGTAATAACGAAATACCTATGGAAATCGTGGTTATTTTCAAAGTTACATCAATTTATAACTAATTAGAGTCTGTAATGGAGAAATATACACGTTAGTATTTGAAGAAAAAAATCACCCGTAAATGCTGAAGACGTATTTCAATACAAAATAAACCTTTAGCATTGACGGGAGATAACGGATTTTAACATTTATAGCAAAATACAAAATAGACATTGTGCCCCATTGACCTAACAAGACGCATTTAGACACCTGCACCCATTTTGTCGAAATGTCTTTAAAATCGGCTGTTAACCTGAGGTTAATATAGCTCCCCGACTTTGCTTCTAATTTATTTTCCTATTGCCTTCTGTTAAAACTTACAACTACCCTCCCCTGCTAATGCTAAACTTGTTCCCTTCCGAAATTTCCAAATCAGGTTTATTATCTCCTTCCATCAGGTCATGAATCAGGTTAAGCATAGCTCATAAACCTACTGTTGCGGCTATGTTGGGAACAAATTAATAATTAGTTGGATGAAATTGGTTAAGATGATGAGGGTATTCGTGGTTAATGCTGATTGCTCCATTCAATATTTGCTCCGAATATCTGTTTTTTACTCTCAGTTCAACGGGTCATCCACCTCTGCCCCATTAATTGGATATTAAACGGCTAGTCATCCTAGTTCAGCAAAATCCGTTCTTTTTGCTTGTTTTTCAATGAGAGACATGCATAAAATCCAAAACAGGGATTGAAAAAGATTTTTTCAGCGGAAGCCAATTTCCCCGTGATGAATGAGGAAATTTCCTCCACTCTATCGAGCACTGTACCTCCACAATATTTTTACGAAAATATACCACTGAAGTTTCGTATTGTGCATGTAGATTTTAAAAACTGAATCAATTCAAAATTGTTTGGGCATCTTCCTGGAAACAGTGTCGCCATAAAAACTTTTTTTTGCAAAAACTGTCGCAGAAGTTGTTTTGCATTGTCAAATGTATGAAAAAAATGTCTATCCGCCCGAAAGAATAATATTTGTAGTTATCGATTGTACCATCAGATCAGAAATCCCAGATACCGTACATAAAATATAAGCTGCTATAAATCATGTAGCAAAAGATCTCTTTCAAGTTCTATAAAATTAAATTAGCCCAATTTTGATACAATGCTGACAAAAGTGCTAACTGATAATGACAAAATTCTAAATGTATCTAGAACAACGAAAAATTTAGGGTGTTAAAAATATTTTTATATTCAACTTGCAATTATTATATTTCATAACATTTCAAATATTTTATTTTCCTTTGTGTTTCCAGTCATGGTCAAATAAATACTCGAAAATTGCATTGCAGGAGCATAAATTGCGCCTACTAGCAATGGCTACGAGCAAACAAACGACTTTTGTGTACTGATCATTCTGTGACTGCTTTCCGGCAAATTCAAAATATCCGTGCCTTTGTGACGGAGGTACATGATTTTGCTTCTGAAAAATCGACATTGTAAGTTCAAAATACAAAAATTAGAGGTGACCTCCGTGCTGAAAAAATAAGATTTGAAGCAATATGATGTTTCATTTCCCACTAGCTTTGACTATCCAGGCTTAAATAGCACCACCTTCATGGAGCAAACATCCCTAGAACTTTGCAAGACTCACTTGGAGAAGATAAAAACTATTAATCAGGTAGAAATTAAAGCCTAAATATCTGGAGGAAGAATAAGGAAAAATTATGGTAGAAATTTAAAGACATTAGCGCATCATGGGAAGTATAAAAGTAAGTTTACGCTTGGGGTGCAGAAGTTGCTACACTGGTGTCAATATGATAAATAATAGATTACCTACGAAATAGTATCAGGTCGAAATGATGCAGCAAATGTAGTATTGATTCAATCTCTCAGGAAGAAGGTCAATGGGATGCTCTTCAGATTGGCCTAACAAAAATTAAGAAATAATTATGATGGAATAGGAGAATAGGCGTTCGGTTAATGAGGATTAATAGAGGTTTGTTATAAATCAGTCTTCCCATTTAACGCTAATTATGGATTAATATTTGGAAACGGTGAATACTAAGTGCTTCACCTGTACAAATTATTTCATTTCATGGAATAAACACCTAATTTTCCCTTGTAACTTAATCACACCTAATCACAAAAATTGGTCTTTTGCTCTGGAATTTACTTTTAAATCTGAATGCTTCTTTCTGATCTGATCATTCAATGCTTCAAAGACGTTCTCTGCAGACATCTGTGGGAAAATATAGTATAAAATATAGTGTGGGAAAATATAGTAAAATAGTAGTAGTAGAAAATATAGTAAGTTGAAAAATACTGATAGCATGATTGAATATCACTAAAAATGAGAACGAGTGATATATATTAGACGTTATCTTTAAGGAATTTATGTATGCGCTCACATTTCTCGAAGAAGGATGATTTTAAAAATACACAGTTCATTAAATCAGGTCGATTGATCTTGAAAATGACTGTGGACAGGTTTATATTGGCCAGTGACGAGCGTCACGTCTTTTACGGCGCTCCTAATTTAAATGCTATGGTTCGGTTCCTGTGGTGATGGGGAAAGTGAATGGATGACAGAGTGGGTGGATTGAGCACTTCATACGAGGCGTTGGAATGTTAAAATGTCGTAAATAAACGGTAGAATGATAGCCAAGCAAAGAAGTGGGAAGAAGATAATGGACGTCTTAGAAAAGACGGTTTGTGAATCGTGTACGCAAGTTCGGGAACTTGGCCTTGGGAGTGTTCTTGGTTTAATACGCCTCTAAACCAGTGAGTGCATACTGTAAGACAAGTCATGACATCTTTAAAGCAATATCACTCATTTTGGCCATCGTGATGGTGAGAGATATGCAGGAGTGTGTTCTATAGTTGTAAGGAAAAAGGGGAAACACTGGGATCGGTGATAACTGCAGTGAATGACACATTAACACCGTTCAATGAAACACTTGCCAATCTCGATCCATAGCTAAATCGTTTACCACTACTATGCCCAGAATTTTCACATACCCGTATACCCATGATAGTCAGTTTGACTGCCCAATTGGTGTATTAGCCGCTGAGAATTAGCCTTTTCTTATTTCATTAGCCATGAATCACAGAAGAAGGAATGCCACCAATCTTCATTTCAAAGTTTAGTGAAATGCAATTTTCTTTCATGTATGTTACTACTTATTATTCCGCTTAAAGATTCTGACACGGCAGTACAAGCATATTTATGTTGCATTTCAAGCGTGTTTGAGGTGAAGAAATTGTCTGTGGTTATGTTACGATCTTTTTGTTAAGGCTTCATTAGTTTCATCATGACATGATCGGAAGATATTTCATTCTCAGAAAGAATACGATCTTGGCCAGTGTAAAAGAAACTATTCAATGGGCTTTTACTCTCTTTCTTACAGTCAGCCAATACTTATATCCAAATATATTGGGTTTATTCACTATAAACTAAGAAAATGGACTTCTGGCTTTCTATGAAACACCTACTAGTCAGCAGTTATGTCAACAGTTGGTCCATGCAGCAAAACTGTTTACAATTTTATTCCAAACTGATTTAAAAAAGCGGATTTGACAGCCCAACAGTGAACCAAAAGATTTTATTCTCTTCAAATTGTAAGTGTCGTAAAATATTGTTGAATTTAGGTCTAGACGTTACTTTGTTACAGAAAGGTACAATCCAGTTTTTATTCCATGAACTATGTAAAGTCTAATTGATCTTGACATCCCTCTGCTGTACAGAAAAATGATGAATGCGCCTAATCTTCCATAGTCAGCACAAATTAATCGTTTCCCTTTTGCCATGAGCAATGGTTAAAGCACACGTCTCATATTTATCATAATACGCTCGTTAGAAAGACACCACGCCAAGGGGCCGCTGAGTCATAGCCCGGCGCCGTCCACCATGGGGCTAAGAACGGAGGGGAAAAGGATTAGCGAGCAAGAAGAGGAACGGGAAGTTATTGGAGAGCATGAATGCGTGGAAAAACACCTAACGCATGATTTCTCGTGTTTTGGTCCATTTTTAAATAATAATTTAAGATATAATTCAGCACTTTAAATTAGGTGCTATACAACAACCAAAGTGAGAATGAAAACAGGGATGAATCGTTTATTGTTTAACAGAAAATTGTAAAAATTTTCGTGATGTGTTTAGCTAAACATTAATACTTAGCAGAGAATTATTTAAAAATAGGCATATGAAGCGAGTCATCCGCATGAGTAGAGGAAGTCAAAATGTCTACCTCGGGAAATTTAATTAAATATCTAAAATCTGAAGGAAAATTTAATTCCAGTAAACAGTGACCACGTTTACTTAAGGTATAAAATAACAAAATTCAAGAAAGATTTCATTGCTGAGTATGAATATTGGAGGAAATCAAAAGTACTCAAACAGACTACATTCGGCATTCTTAGGTTAAAATGTTGATCCTTTCAATGAGTATTCCAACGCGGATTCTTTCTTCGTGGATTCATTCTTCCCACCAGACATGCAGTCGAGATGTGACTTTTCTCGTCCTTAAGTGGTTTAAGAGTAAATGAATAGTTTTTTATGTTAACTATATATAATCTTTATAAATTAATAAATTTCCTCTTCTATCGCCTTTATTCGTTTTCATTTCGATATTCGTTTCCATCCGGAGCACTCGATACTCTCATATTTCTCATAGACTCACAATCAATGAAAACTGCAGATATCCAATGAATTGACATAGTTTGGTAGATTTCATTCTAACTATATTTTTTCCGATAAAAATACTTCAATTAGATGTATCCTACATGAATTTGAACCGCTAAATAGGTACCACCTGGATATTATCTAGCCTTAATAGTGGTGCTAACATATATTTGTAGACCAAAACTGGGATTTTTTAAATCGAAGTTCCATAAAATGTAGGGCTATTTTTTCAATTTCAATGCATATAACAGAACTAAAAAATAAATAACCTACATTCTGCATTAATTTTTGCTCAAATAAGATCTTTTGTTAAAGGTTAAAACGACATATCAATCTCGGGTATCTCGAATTTTTGCTTCAAAGCATCATAATAAAGGCTGTTACATAGAAGGTGGCCTCAAAAAGCAGAGACCGCACCAGTAGTTGAATGAAATTTGCACCAAGTCGTGGTGCATCACAGTTAACGACGCTATAGCCAGTTAATAATCGAAGCATCAACTACATATAATGCTACACGCATGTAAGTATGCTTCAGTTCTCGCTATGCGTACAGTTATTCGGATGTGGGCAAGTAATTGGCGAGAGAGCTCCAATATACGTTCTCCACTAGCGGACTAATGGTGCGGGAGTTTTCATTTAATGAAACAAACGCATCACAACAGAAACTTTCGCGTAAAAGATCCACCTACTTTGCAAAAAAAATATTGTTTACGAAGAAATATTGGTCAAAAAATATCGTCTAGTATTTACCTGAGTAAATATGCAATGTTCAAACTTACGTTTAAAAGTCGTGCATAAATTTAAAATTTATTTTTCACCTAATTCATTTATTTATTTATTTTCAAATTCTCTGAGACTTAGTAAAGAAATGTGACATGTTAGGAAGTATTGTGATGGCGATAAGCAGGTGGGGGTAAATAGGTGGCGGTGAACAATGGCAAAACGGTAATGATCTATAAAAAACCAATATTGAGAAGTAGAAAACTTGATTGAGAGATGGAAAACATCACTGTATTAAATATTTTTTACGCATATGTTTTTGATGTGTATCGTCGATACCGATTGTTCATAGACAACTTATTATGTCTTTAGAGAGCTTTCTTTTTTATATCAACTGGAGTGACTTTCCGTTATTCAGTTTGTCCCTCCACAACGCTCACGTTTGTTTTAATTTACAATCACTCATGACATGCTTAATATAGTAAAATATACTTTTGTTATTGCAAATGAAACTACAAATGTAAATAGGCAGACTCAAAGAGCCACCTAAGGAAGTTTCAATAAAGCTATGAGTTATATCGGTTTTTTATATGGAAAATTTAAATAACACTCCATTCAAACAATAGTCATTTTGTTTATGCCATTAAATTTAGCATTAAATAAGTGAAAATAATAATGTAATTTAATTTTTTTCGTGGAACAATCTTCATTCAGTTCTCCTTAAATATGTGATAAATAACCATAATGTTAGCCAAATACCGCTGTGAAGAGTAATTAACAGTATCAAAATTATAAATTCAAGTTAACTAGAAACACCTGAACCAACTCGATTTTTGAACAACCTTCAGTGGCTAAAGAATTTTATATCAGTGTATGTTTCTACTCAGCATATTTCATTTAACTATCATCCAGTGCTTTCTTGTTTTTAAATTGAAAGCATTATTTATTTCAAAATCGTGCGTCAGTTTTCCGTCGTCATTTTGAACTTACAAAATCTTTCGTTCTGCTTGCGGCAATTGTTAAGTAAGTTTAATCTTTTCTTCTAATATAAATACTGATGGAATGAATGATGATAACTATGCAACGCGGAAGTAAAGAATGGAACTTTCCGAACTAGGAACGCCTGCGTACCGTATGTGACGGAGGAAAAGCACGTGGGGGTGAGACCTTGGTGTGAGAGAGGGGAGGAAACTTTTTGGGTAAGGTAAAGAGAGATATGAGCTCCGGGAAGAATGGGAAAGAGGGCGTAGTATTCGACTCGGGCGGAAGGAGATAAGGAGGAGCATAACTCGATAGATATGTATATGCGTGTATAGGCGGGAAGTGCGTAATGATTGATTGAATGGAGCCGCGCGCGCGGTCGGCCCCTCCGGTTGAATGGGGAATGGGTGAGCGGGATGAAAGAATTCGGGGAAAAGGGTGTCCTGCTAGGGCTGAGAAGAAGGAGGCGGCGGGGGGCGTCGAAGGAAGGCTGGGTGAAAAATGAGACGATCGAGATAAATAGGTGTGGGGCGAAATTGGGGGATGGGATAGGGAGCCAGGGTTTTATGAAGGATCGAGGGAGCCTGAGGGGGTAGAAGGCGGGGGAGAGAGAGAGAGGGAGGGATAGAGAAAGAGGATGAGCAGGAATAATGGGGATTTTTGCCTGGAACCCTCGGATCTTCGGGAGGAGGAGCTCTATAGAGCGATCGCTCTGTCGGGAAAGGCTCAAATTGAATGCTCCATATATTTTTTTTCATTTCCTGACTCCACGGAGAAGATGATGATCAGCGCCGCTTCTTTTCTTTATCATCGTGGGCCGTCTTTTGCATCCGCCCATCGCCCTTGCAAACAGCATTATTACCAGCATCTCTTGAGACATCTCATAAAGAGAGGCTGCCGGGATTGTGTGTAATGAAGATACGAATATGATAATCGTATTAGTTATCACGCAACAGAAGTCCATGCCGATAATCGATTGACTTTAGGAGGCTAAGTGAACTAAGGTTGACCTAATTTTAACATTCCTGATAATATTTACGAGTTAATGAACATTTGCGGTGACTGTACTTATTTAGTTTTGCATTAGTATGTAAACGTAATGATTCTCCGTTTCGGCTTCACAATCATTCTTTCTAATTGTAGTTTTAAATATTCCACCCGCGGTTAACGACTAATGTTTTAATTTTCAATTTAATTCAACAAATAAAATTTGTGAAGGCCTTGGCTGGATTTTATCACTTAAGCAGGAACGGTTGTTGATAAATAAGTGGTTTTGGAGTAATTGTCGTCTTAGTTCTGATGAGACTTATTTTGATTTTAAGAGAATTTCGCCTTAGTTCTGATGAGACTTATTTTGATTTTGAGAGAATTTTGAAGAATTACAAGGTAATTGGGTGATTTTTACGTTGAGTTTGATTGTCTTTTCGTCATCCTTAGTGTCCTGTGGACTTTGGTGGCAATTTTCAAAAATAAACTGGCACCCTGAATAATAACTTGTAAAGAAATTATCTTCGGCCTTTCCAAAGCTTTAATACCCTGTACCACTTACAATTTTATTTTTAAAAGTGTGGGTTTGATCCAAATCAACCCATTTGGGAACATTGGCATTTGTGAATTACTAAAGGCTACTGACTCAAATTTCTCCTCAATATCTCAATATTTATGGCAGTTATCGTGTAAAGAGACGGATAGACAGGCAGACGAACATAGCTAGATGGACTTGTAAATGTGATGCTGATCATTCCTATGTATACTTTACCATACCTGCCACAACTCCTTCTGTGTGTTGCATTTCTGTTGTGACAAAATCAATATACCCTACCCACGTAGTGGTGTAGGGTAGTAAAAAGCCAAATTTTATGTATATGTCTATCCATCTATCAATCAAAGTACATCCAACGTTGCTCTATCAGCGAGGCACTAAGCTGGCTTGGGACATTTTAGGCGTTTGGTGTTATAACGGTCAAACTTAATGTCTAAGGTTTACTAAAATACCTCATTCTGATCTATTATTTTCTACGTGTATCTCTCTAGTAGAGTTTTGCTTGCTTCCTCTTTATTTCCTGATTCTCTTCCCGATTATTCACTCTCTCCTTTAAAATATCAAAATGGCCATTATGTCGACGGATTTCTTTCATACTATCCTTCGTGAATTCGTTAGTATCGTGATATCATTCAATCCTCATCTTTAATTTTTAAATAACAAAGCAAACTTACTTCACTTTTCCATCGTTATCCAATCAATTCAATTCATATGAAATATATATTCACAAACACGTGTGAATCCATTAGTTGTGTACCAATAAAGCTTAAGTGGGCGATGGTTCCATGAAACTTTGATTTTAAAATGAAGCCTCGACACGTATATGGACTGTTTCCACTGGCACAGAAGTCAGTGGGCAACTATTTTTTAATGTGCTTAGATACACGTGCGTATTTAAACTGATTGAGCAGAGTGATATATTCCCACACTAAATAATTATGGCTAATTACAATATTTTGTAAGTAGAGATGAGATTTCGTTTTACTCTACCTCAAATAAATACTATGCAAATATGACCATAAGCTTGCGCCGTGCGGTTGGGGTATTATTGTGCATTAAAACCATTTTTAGGATGAGCGGA
This sequence comes from Ceriagrion tenellum, assembly GCA_963169105.1. Classification (NCBI taxonomy): domain Eukaryota; kingdom Metazoa; phylum Arthropoda; class Insecta; order Odonata; family Coenagrionidae; genus Ceriagrion; species Ceriagrion tenellum. Next base: position 61,920,523 of record OY720641.1, read on the forward strand.
TATTGCTGCGCTGTTTAACTCCAAAGTACATGAGCTCATTCAACCCGGCCAAACGGGAAATATCGTGAATAAAAGTGTCCAGTTACTGAGTCAATACTATTTTTAACATGTATCATTTTATTTGAAAAACCAAGCATTAGCAATGTAACTACAGATTGATTTTAAAAGTAGTGAATAAGCACTGGATACAGTTCATCAGTGTCCTGAAGAAATACTAGAGAACAAATTGCATCTGACAGAGCTATATGTTTGATGTTGATCAGTACCTCAATATTTTTATAGGACCAGTTAATACGGCTTTTTAGTGTCTGGCATTTTTAAGTTGCTCCTACAAATGCAGAAAATTTAACACACGCAGCTCTCAATTGTGTGAAATTTAGTGTGGAAAAACCATTCGCTAGACTGGTAAATCGAACTAAGATCCCTCGATTTCTGGGATCTGGGTTCGATTTCCAATCCTGGCGAATTATTTTTCCGCTGTGAATTTCACACAATTGTATGAGCACTAGCGGGTGACTTCGTTGAAGTACCTGCTTGGCTAGTTCCGTGGTTCTTTGAAAATGTCCAAAGTAAACACCTTTGTGTTTTAGGTTGGGCTTTACCCCGAGGACTGTGACGCTTAGCGCTCGTATACGGGTACCTCTGGCATCACATGCACGGTACCTGTGAGGACAACTTGTCCCTTAAAGCCCGCATAACATTCACCCTGGGAAGCTTAATTGGCCAGAGCACTTGGCGAAAAATCTAGAGATCTGGGTTCGATTCCCAGTCCAGGCGAATGATCTTTTCCACTATGAATTTCACACAATTGTGTGATCATTAGCGGGTGACTCCGTTGAAGGAACTGCACGGCAAGCTACACACAGCTCTGCCAACAAATTAATTATTCTTTAGCATTTTTTTGTTCTCTGTCTTGGTAATAATGGTATATAATGGATGTTTTAGTGGTTTAATTGTGTAGAGAAAAGCGTCTTCCAGAGAATAGTTAGCGAGCAATAGCATTTGGTCTACCTTTTGAAGCGATTACCAAAGCAAAAATAGGCTTTCTTTTCTTTTTTACCGGTATATGTCTCTTTCACATCCGTCCAACATAGTTTCTTCTTCTATAAATTTTACTTCGCTGCTTCCCAAAACTCTTCTGCGGTGCTGATATTCCTTAGCTTTATATGTTTCATCTTTGATCTTTCCCGGCTAATTCTGGCAGCTCTTTCCCTTATCTATTTTTTTCAAAATTCATTTACCGTTTTCAGGATTTATTCATGATTTTAAAGTCCCCATTTAACATTTCCAATTTTATGTGTGTACCTCTGAGTACTGGAATATGCTAAGGAAATGGATGACTACTTTCTCTTTCTCAATTAATATCTTATGCCTTAACCTCCTATGACGAATGCGTCTTTCTGAAGCGTGACTTCTGAGAATCATCGGCTTCATTAATCTTGGTACGCGGAACAAGGAGTTGCTTTTTCTTTGCCATTATCAATAGAAGATAATACATTTTTGCATGACAGCTTAAAGTGGTAATGTGATTTCTTTCTTTCCTCATTTTATCGATTCGTTTAATTTTGCTATGTCCATGTTATACCATAGAAATCTCTTAAACTGCAAAATATTCTGTATCATAGTGTTAGCAAATTAATTCATGTATTGTTTTAACTTTAAATTTTATTTCTAAATTGGAATGATATCTAGGAAAGGTGCATTTTTTCTGAATTTATTAATACCTCATCTTAATATTTTATTCATATATTCAAAAATATACAAAGAGGCTATCATGATATAGCATAATTTAATTAGCACCAAAGTTCTTAATTTTTCTTTAAGAAATTGTTTTGGAGATGTAATACTGTCTGTGCATAACTTACAGGGTTATCCCTGAAACCTTAATTACGGAAACACGATTGCGGGAATGTATATGAAAGACTTTCGCTAAAATACAGTTTTAATATGATTTCCCTCTTTCACAGTATGTTTAAGGTGCTATCATCTACATAATTTGGAAAAATGTCAACTAAAACAACTAAAGTTTACCAGAGTACTTTCAATCGCTTGTTGTGGTTTAAGCGTGTACATATTTCTTCCCTACAATTTTACTTTTTACTGAAATGAATATGATGATACGGCGAGTATGAATGCGTTATTGTAACCTGAGAATCTTTTCACACAAAAAAAACAAATATTTGGTTCCACCAATTTTTGGGGAGTCCCTACAAAATCTCCTCAGCAAGGAAGACATGCTTCCGTCTTGTTTCCGAGAATGGTCTCTGAATCTCTTTCGAAAAATTTTTTAATTGGTTTTCTTATGTTGTATACTCTGAGAACCTTAAGAGGACACAATATGCTCCAATTTTGCAAACTCTTCTGCGTCCAGTTGTTATACAGTCAGTTTGTCCAATTATAAACAGAACTTTTGGTACTAGAAAGAAATGAGTGAAACTAGGGGGCTATTTCTTTGATATTTTCCTATATTCAATGTTTATATGAAGATTATACAACAAATATTGCTTTTTTGCGTGAATTATGACATAACTTTAATACAAGGAACGGTTTTTATGCTTAGATCGCTCCCTGATGTCAACTTTACATAGCTGATATGCCAACTGCTAAAGCAAAATTTTCTGAAATACATGTATAATTTTGGAAAAGCAAAAATGAGTTTTGATCAATTTCAGTACATGTTCCTTCATGCCCTTTGCGGTCCTACATATGGTCCTTACCTCTTCTTTTTTTCCGTAAAGTTCATGATTTATTATTTTATCCGTCCATTGTATCTTCAGCATCCTCCTCCAGCACCAGGTTTCGAAGGCATCTTGTCTTTCCTACCTCGATCCTCTTCATTTCTATCTACACATTCTCTAGCTTCCCGCTGACTCCCAAAGATCTCACGTTCCATGTCCCTACCCAGCACTTGTCCCTTCTGACTGATGTACCCCACTCAGTAGTCCCCTCCCGGAAATCTGATTGGGAAACTGTTTTACATCCGTAATATTTTACTGGGAGGATTGCAATCAGGTCATATATACAGGGTGTCCCATAAATGTCACGCCACAGTGACACTGGAGCTAGGGCAGCCTAAGAGGAACCGAACCAGCCTAATATGACCTCAGTAAAAGTTGCACGGTTTTCGAGATATTGCCAAATTAAAGCTTTTTCAAAAATTTCACTTTTTTTACATTTATATTCCCAGAATTCAATTGAATAGCTCTCAATTTGACTCTCTGATAGGGCTACTGCCACAAATTAACAAACAAAATACTCTATTCATCCCATTTTTTGAAAGCCGATAAAGATAGACAGGTATAGCGGCTTTCGCGTTTCTTTTGTTTGTTCGGACCCCATGACCCCCCTCCCTCTCGGGCCTCTGTTCCAGGTAGCAGTCGGCACATGAGTCACAGTTGGAAGATTAAAAGAGCGGACCTAATGAGAACGTTAAATTATCCGATTGAATTCTAGGACTAGAAATGTGAAAAAAGTGAAATTTTTGAAAAAGCTTTAATTTGGCAATATCTCGAAAACCGTGCAACTTTTTCTGAGGTCATATTAGGCTGGTTCTACATCTACATCTACGTGGTACCCTGCGAGCCACCACGAGGGTGTGTGGCAGGGGGCGAAGATCACCAAACATGCACTATTGACATGCAACTAGGATATTTAATGGAGACATGCTAGATAAGACTAGGTAGATAGATAGACTAGGTTTGGTTCCTCTTAGGCTGCCCTAGCTCCAGTGTCACTGTGGCGTGACGTTTATGGGACACCCTGTAGAATGCAGGGCTGCATCTTCTAGGAAGCCTAATGTGGCGCTTTCCCCGTAGAATTCCATATCGCAGTACCCCGGCTTATTCCGTTGACTTTCACTCTCACCCGAAGCTACCAACAAAGTGGTAAATCGGTAAAATAGCTGGCCGTTGAGGGTCAGCGCCGCAGCTCCATCAGCCGAGTTTGACTCATAGCTCTGGAAACCTGCGGTCATCCCTTTTAACTCCTTTCCCTCACCTCGCCGCCAATTGTCGCCGTCCACCGTCTGTAGTACCGGAGGCACCAGAAGAGAGCGCTGTGAACACGTTGCCCGACTAAGTCCGATTAGAACTGCCTTCGGTTCAAAGCAGTAACGTGAATCCCTCGCGAGGTGTTAGTTGGAGTTAATACCGAGGTTTTGAAACTGCGTGCTCATGCACTCCTGAGGTTCAGGAAACGAAGACAACTTCTGCTAGAGGCACACAAAGTGGCACAAAGCAGCGAGAGCGAGGACGCGGAATCGGAGAACGTCCCGGTAGGAGATGCGAATTTTACCAGACCCATGGGGAATATCTTATTCGGTAAGTAACTATGGAAGTTAGAGCGGATTCAATTGTTCTACTGCTACTTAAACAATTTAATCTTTTGGCTTTCGTACATTGGTTACTGAAGAACCATGCGTCAGCCCAACCGGATTGACGCAATGGATTTATCTCGAGGCTTCCATTAAGATAATGGAAATAACGGAAAATCATTTTAATGAAACAGTTTATTCAAAAAATATATGGGGAAGTAGTTATGAAATTGTCATTTTAATACCAGCTAAGCCTGCTGTCCCTGTCTAGCCCTGCGCGAACCATTATTTGCAAGGGCTTGGCAGTGTTATTATACGTACGGGTTTTCTTATATATGCATGATATTTTGAATCTGTAGCAGTAGTCTTTGTATCCCTTGCATGTTGGAACGATTGACGATAGAATGTTTCTTGGTCATTAGATTTTAAATTGGCGCATTGCATGTGTAGTACGCGGGTTTCAATGTAATTTCTGTGCTCTACCGTATCATTCATGCATCCTGGTGTGTAAGCACCCCCTGCCACACACCCTTTGGGTGGCTTGCAGGGTGTGACGTAGATGTAGATGTAATAATTCTCTAATCGCACATAAGATACAAATGCGTCGTTACTTGGAGAAAATCAGTCATGTTCTAAACATTGTTTAAGGGTACTTCCACACTTTATTGTATCTCTTGCCGAACCTGGGATGCGATTCTGTTTTTTCGTAGCGACATAGCGCTGCTGCCAAACGGTAAAATAGTGAGTAGCTCCTCGATGCAATTTTGATATTTTTTCCGAATCTCGCGCCATTTTAGTGTAAGAAATGCTTACTTATCGTATTGTCGCAATGGTCGTAACGTCAGATGGTAGAGAATTACGCGTGACACTGCGCTACGATTAGAATTACTATCATATTACCGCGTTATGATAGAATATGTAAAAACAGAATAGCCCCCTGGTTTATATTAAGCCATGATTTTTATTGCTGAAATGTATTTAATGGCTCACCTCCCAAGATTTGAATGATAGCTTGAGAATAAGAATGCCATATCTGCAAGACTATCACTGTGTATATGGTATACAAATTCCGACGTAGCCTTGAAAATGGCATAATATGCCGAAATCTTGGTTGGTGCGAGAGAGAATGAAGTGTGGAATCAAACAAGATAACTTTGTTTATTATAATATAAAAACTACCAAAAACGTGGGAATTTCACTTCATTTCCCCTATTTTGACCAGAGTTGCAGAGCATAATTCATTTTTCAACATTGTTACTTTCATTCCTTCATTCATTCAAGCAGCAAGTTTAGCAATCACCTGCTTAACACGACGCAGTTTTCACTGTATATCCATTCATGCATCAGAATGTGCAGCAACGTGCCTCATGGTAACCCTCTACACACCGATTTTTTTCCGTCCACCGTGTGCAGTTATTTCACATGCTACCCTACTCAACTAGGCCAAGTTATCTTTTTCAATGTTAAGAACATTATGGATTTCCACCGGGTAACATCGGATTTGTATTTTATAAGAGATCACACAATTTTAAAATCAGGAACTAAAAGTTAGAAATGAGAGATATAATTTCGTTGCTGAGCTACACAATTGATGTCGGAAAGGCATATAGACGTAAGAAATCTAATCATAGTCAAATTATAAACTCTTCTTTATGTTACCTCCAGGTCAAACAGTGTGATAGTGGGTTAAACGACCCATCAATGCTCATCCTAAATGTGCAGGTAGGATTTCCTCCGCGGGCAAGAGAGAGACAACCACGGGGAGGCAGTGAATAGCGGCCTGGGGAAGGTGGGACATTAATAATCCATGCGTTAAACGGGGGGATGGATGTTGCTGCAAATTTAAAACGGTGGCGTTTAGCGTTCAAAAATGGGGGATGCCGTGAATCACCCGGGAAGTAGACTGCGGCCAATGCATCACGAGACGGTGTGTGTGGGACCAGAAAAAACGCTTCCAAGTCGTCAAATCATGAGATAAGGGACGCGAGCGGCCGGATAAAGCAGCCCCAGTTGCTTTGCCACAAGAAACGCCTTTCTATCTCTCCCTCTCTCTCACTCTCTGTTTCTCTCACTCCCTCATACTCCACCCGTAAACTCATCCCAATTCCAGTAAGGAATTATGGGGCCGTGTCATGGAAAAATACTACGAAAATTTCCATGATTTCCCCCTTGAAAATGACTTGTGAGTGTTTACATTCTGATGCTTTTTCTCTCGCTGCGTATGCTACACCTTTGTTGAGAAAGAAGATCCTTAAGGAGGATCAACGGCAATTACGTGCGTTTAAATTAGCACATTTTAATACACAGAGTGGGCAACTTTAGCACCGTTCCTACTAAGTTCCCAATTTTGACTACTGTCATTCAAATTGTTGGGTAGTGATTCAAAAAATACGGTTGTAAAATGTGTTCAATCTATTTTTAAAACATTGCCTTATTGCCTTATTGCTTTTTTAAACCTTTTGCTTCATGGCGTTTTTTGGGTTCACCCTGCGTTGCGCCATTTTTCTGGTCGACCGTTTCCGGTCATCCAGAAAAATGTTGCAACGCTTGGGAGAACCCGAAAAATACCAATGAACAACAAAATCGTGGAAGCCGTCGCAACAATTCCATTGCTCTTTTGCTTCTCATTTTCAAATGTCAGAATTTTTCATTTCTTTAAACCGTTTCATGGACATTGCATTTAAATTTTATGTAAGAGAGAGTAATGTGAGTAGATTTTTATTAATTTTTATAAATATACACGATTTTTCTTGAGGATAAGTATTGGGATAATGAAATTAAACACCACTTGCCAATGTTTCGCTGATAATTTCTCCATTATTAAGGCTTGAGGTAATTATCGGTATAAAATGATGTTAGGAAATGTCTGAGTATAATGTAAATTAATATAAACAATTTTGTTAACCATTTTAAATTGTTAAGACGTTTGGAAATCTTCATTAAAAGAGAACTCAGGACATAAATTAGGTGAATTAATGTCGATGAGCGAAGGAACCACCTTGAGAGTGCGATACTCTCCTGTCTATCGTCATTAATAGTTGATAAGATGCAAATTGTCTGCTTTAATTCTAATACACAAAAACATTTTTCTGTTTCAAGCATTGCGAAGTTCACGCAATATCTAATGTACTAATATTTATATTAGCATAATGCCTAAGAGAGCAGAGATGAGTAGCTATGAGTACTACGACACCAGCCATGAGAGGTGTGGGATTTTAGCTCCTATCAGTCCGGCAATGCATAGCTCTTACTTTGTCTCCTCTGTCAACGTTAGAGACATTGGGTGAGGGCAACATTGTGTCCACCTCCTTGTACTGAAATTTGCCTCTTCTGATCTTATAGGTATTCCAGCGTGCAGCTTCCACGATGTTCACGGATCTTATTATACAAGTAGTACGTGTAGTACCAAACCAATTTTTACTGACCTCGACCTCAGTTATCACCAAAGGCACATTACGCGGAGCTTGGGAAACGTACCTCCTGTACTCCTCCTCATATAAAACAGTAGATTCCCCTGTCATACACACCTGCCCGATCAAGATTTCCTTAACGCTGAATGCACCGCATTATTTTTTCCTTTGGCTGCTAATTCGTCGAGTATTTTCACTTCTCATGCATTTTACGTGGATATCTTAGGTTCTGATCTGCCATCTGACGTTACTCCATGGACATACTTGGTAGCTGATTGCTTTCCCCGAGCTGAAACAGCATTTTTCGAATCCAATGGGTATCATTTTGCACCACATTATGACAGATATAGGTGACCATTAACGATTCCGTACACTGTTTGTTTTAAATATGACAATGTGTGTCTTTCTGTCATTCTCTTTACTATTCATCGGTACTAGAAGAAACCTCAGTGCGACATACAGAATGATATATAAATAAAGGTATTGCCTCCTTATAATTAAAAAAGTATTTCAAAAAAGTCTTTTTTAATGTATCTAAAGGACGTAGTTGACTTTGGGTTGTTGCAGAGTTGAAACTGCCATAATTAGGAGAGTTAAAAGGTTATTAAAATTTTAATGGGTAATGGGTGTTTATTGAGTATTGGAAATTCTTCTGCCGGTTCATATCATCATTATGAGTATGAATATACCCGTTGCACTATTTTAATGAGGAAATTTGAGCAAAGGTCATATGCTACATTCTCAATTATATGCTTTCTGCGTTGCAGCGATAATCAATGAATCAGGAAGTAGGGTTTCCTCAATTTATACTCGTTTTGTATTGAATTAAATTCATTTTCTAGCCGGAAGTGGTCCCAAATATTTCATCACTTATACCAATGGAAAGGTTAGATACTCATATATATATTTCTTAACTGCTGACGTTTTGTGGGAGCATTTGAACGCGTGCATATTTTAATGTGGTAAACCTGATACAGAAGGTGCTACATTGATGTGTGCATCAAAGCCTTAATTCCAGGTTGTGTGACAGTTTTAGGACGAGTTATGCAGCGTGTTAACACTCAATCTTTGGTCCATTATTTGTTAGTCTAATTCCAACCTCATGCTGTAACTATGTGAGAGGCATAATGGATAATTAAGAATATTTTTGAATTATTTCGGAATAGAATTGACGGGCCACATGATAGAATTTTTGGTTCATTTGATGTTTCAAAATGGAAATATTGTAAACCGATAGTCAAAAAGCCGGCCTCTTTAGAAATTTAAGGTAATTGGAACGCAAAAATAATACCAATAGCATTTTCCTCGTAATAATTCCCCTATATTCCTTGTATTTCATCGTCTTACTCTCAGTGGACGATCTTATCATCATGGGGATCGTGGTATTATTGTTAATAGATGTATGATGTAATCTCAGGTTTTTGCTACTTTGTAACCCTCTCCTCCCTTTCGTTGCCATTTGTGATGGACCGCTTCTGCGTTAAATCTAGTTCTCTTATGTGCAGTGCTATTAGAACCCTATCCACCGTGGTGGTCTGACCATAGGTTCGGCAGCCCAAAGGGCCTGAAATACATTCCTCGTCCAGGCCAATTCTTGCTCACGGCAATTTCAACGTATTTCATTGTCATACTCGTGGCAGATATGAAAATCTTCATTGATGCGATTGGTAAGTAGTATAATCAAGCGGAATCTTTTGTTGCACATGATGGTTAGATTGTCTTATCGATTTTAAGCCCTGTCGCTCAAATCATCACTACTGCGTACAGTGTGCTATTGCATCTCCTGGAGTATCTATTCAAACATCTCTGCCGAGTGCTTCATTATCGGTTTATCAACGACAATATTATCTTGGCTATTTTCTGATTGACCTATCCGTATTCTTTTATAGGAGGTCTTTCCTTCCCCGACAGTTTTTGCTACTTTAATTGGGACATTCTCACATTGATATTATAGATACTTAAGCCTCCGACCTTTTATGACCCTTCTGATACATTTACTGTCACCTAGAAGTCTAGAGCCTGCATATTTTTTAAGTATTTGTTTAAATAATGGGGTCATTTTACTTTTATGATTTTTTTGTTCCTTTATCGGTAAACTATTGTATTTACATAGCTATATTTGCAATGATGTGTAGCCGAGCAACTTGCAAACAAGATTTGCATTTCTAACAGATGATGATGAGGAAATGGTCTATATAAATTGACACGTTGGTTTTTTTCTTCGCCACGGCGATATTACTTTCTCGCCATGCTTTCCAAAAATCATGAGGGGCACTCGATATTTACTTCCTAGAGGGTTTATAGGTGAAATATTACAAACCCACCCCGCCTATGAGCTGCGAGAGGATGCCTAGGACAACTCAAAGTGTTGGCCCGAAGGGAGTTGCTCTCATAAAATCTTCCCGCCACTAGTTCGCATAATATAGTGCGCCCCTGGTTCGAAGGAATAGCTGTGGGGCAGGGAGATGTCAAGGAGGGGAAATTCTGCCTGCGAGGGTTGGGTGTGGAGGAGAGTGTGGGTGGTATCAGGTGGGAGTGGCAATGGGATGGATAGGTCAAGGGGTGGTTTATGAGAAATTGGAAAAATGGAGTAAAGAAGTTGGCCAATTGGAAAGATCTAAGAGGAAGAACGAAAAGCATCAGGAAAAGGCTAAAGGAAAGATAGAGGATAGGGAAAGGGAAGGTAGGTCTTGCAGTTATGCTAGATTTTTTAAAAGTAGTGTGGGACTACCTGTATAGTTGATCATGTAGCTTTTTATTTGTTTTCTGTAAAAATCTCTGAAAGACCGAATAAGCGATCCTGCTAAAAGCAGCGGTCTATTTCACATGATGCTATTCAGTTTTCTTACCGCACACCTATTGTATTAATCTATTCTTTCGCGAATAAACAGTTAAGCGACGATGGATGGATATTCAAAAGCTGTTGTTGGCTTCATGGATATATACTCTAATTTCCAAACATTGCATTTAACAAATGATGTGGTACGAAGTCACTCGCACGGGTGCATATACACCAGGGTTGAAATTCGCTATGAAAAAAACATTTGACTTGACCGGGATTCGAACCCGAATCTCCCAATTGCCGGTCAGGTGTGTTAGACAGTTACACTACCAAGCCATCTTCCTTCAAGGCGAGGTGTAACTGTAACTTCCTTCAAGGCAAGGTGTAACTGGCTAACACACCTGACCGGCAATTGGGAGATCCGGGATCGAATCCCAGTCAAGTCAAATGATTTTTTTCATAGCGAATTTCAACCCTGGGATATACACTCTATTTGTAATTAAAGTTATGCTTGCTGTGATTTCCCAATGCTGCTTCACAATTTTGTAAACATGACCAACCCATGGAGTTGTGCGATTTTGCCGTGTTTTTAGTCGTTTTCAATTAAGAACGGGAAGAATTTAAAAGATATCGATCCAAAATTAATTTTATTTTCAAGGTAACTTAATTTTCCAAGCAAAGATGTATAATATATGCTATTAATCATGCTCAGTGCTCATGTGAAGCACGTTTAAGTCCCGGTTGATAGTATTTTGACGGCGGCAGTTGTAGTCTTCCATTATGTTAACATTATTAGTCAAAGAATTCAGCCCTTAAATTAGGCGTGGTGTTGCAAAATTTCCTCTTCATAACCTAAGGGTGAGCAAACTGAGCGTAAGTTTAACAAAAGCGATAGCCATCAAGCTCGAACAGTCAACTTATTGAGAAATGCACTCTAGTCATAAACCTTCTTTCTAGTTTTACTTCCACTTATAACTCATTTAACATTTCCCTCTATGGGTATGTGGTTGCCTTCCAAGAGTTTTAATCATTGCATCTATCACTTTCTGCATATTTCTTGTTTCCCATACATTCTTTTCTCCGAAATGTGTTCGGTGATACAACAATAAGTATGAGAAATGCAGAACTAAGTTTTGGGCACCTCGGTTCCCACATTACTATCATATTTCTTTTAGTACAAGTGGAGCGTCTATCGGATATCAATCGTTCTATCTCGTGAGCCAACGTTTTGTTTAATATAGCTCCATTTTCCATGCTTGTTACTTCATGATTCGGCGTAGTTTATCAATATTTTTACCCAAATTCTCCATATGTCCCTTGAAAATCAAGTTCTTTCACTAATTGTTGCCTGCGACTAAATCCACGGAGCACTATGTCGCTTCGTATTTGCTTCCTTAAAGAATAAGGAAACATTTTACGACACGACGGTATTGAAAAATAGGCGGAAACACTCTGTCTTTGAATTATTGAGGATTCAAATTTAGTTTTTTTTTATATGCGTGCTCGATGAATTATATTCCCAAAGCCCTCTTTATCAAGTACCCTTCAGTCGAGGTATGCACAATTGCTCATGATTCTGATTGGAGAGTGTAATGCATGGTAAAGATAACTGATGCTTGATACGAGATTATATTACACTTCAAAATTCACCATCTTTTACTAAAGTGCATCAATGGGGAGATTGCGGACTTAATGATGAAAAACGTAAAGGATTGAAATAAATTTTTACTAAGGAGATGTTTCAATTGAATGGGAGTCAGTTGAGTAAGGATGTAGGAGGACTCTACAAGGTTAAAATCAGCATTTTGAGGAATTTTGATGATTAAAGCAGAGTCGAGAAATTTTTGAGTAAGAAAAAAATGTTTTCATTTGATAGCAGGGTTTTGATCAGAATTTTTTTGGTGGAAAGAAAAAAATTGACGAGATACCTATAGTTTATGATTTCTTATCTATTGAATTAGACAAATCTCAGGTTCTCCATCGTCTAGCGTTTTAGCGTAAGGAACTACGTTTCCAAGGCCGTGTCTGCTATCGCTTTCAGGGTTTACCATTCCTATTGAAACCTGTCATCTCTAATTCCGAAGACATGTTTACTTTAATTAACTTCGCAAAATTTTCAGTTTTCTAGACGTTCACCTAATCCTTATGTTTCAATGTTGAGAAAACTTTAACCCTCTAATAAGGCTGCGCACATTAGTACTACATTTGATTTTTATAACTCCTGACAGTCGTTTGAAAAATGTTGTGGGTTTCTCTCTCACTATTCAAAAAGAAATCCCCGATCGATGAGCGGACATAGGTAAGGTCATGGTTACCCATCGGCTTGAGAAGGTTTCTTAAACATACTTCTACTCCACTCCTCCCTGTGAAGAGCAGAGCAAAACGTATGGGACTTCAGTGTGTGGTAAGAGTGGATTGAAAGGGGTCACGGGAGGTAGGAGGGAGGTGGGCGGATGGGTATTGAGGGATAGGAGGTTTTGGAAATGGATTTGCGTCGCCCAGGGTCCTTGGTCAGATATGGGAAGTGGTCGCCGAGGGATATGATGGATTGACGCGCGGGGGCCACTCTCACGCCAAGGGTATCTCTTCTCTCAGCTTGGCAAAGAGATGGCGCTGCAGCTGTTTGACCCCTCTCCTTCCCACCGATGCCTCATCTCCCGCCTTCCCCTTCAAACGCACGTGCATATGAATCCAGGGATGGTCATCGATGTTCAATAGTGTAGAAAGACCGATGCGTGGAGTCCGATGTTTCCACCAGCAATGGTATGCCACCTTTTCCTTCAGTTGCAACCAATGTCATTGTCAGAAGTAATCAGTAAGTTGATGCATGGATATATAAAGATAAAATTACGTCCAGTAATCTTTAATATGCCTCTGGAGGTTTACTGCACTTATGCATACATGGATTCTATACCAAGATTCGGCTATATAATACACTCACCCGTGCAGTGCTGTGAAGTTTGACCAATGACAGCTAAATCTGCGAACAGATTTGAGAGAAATGTTCTTCAGAAAATATGTAAGCCTGTAAACCCAGAAGAAGCATGGATAATCCCTCATAATTACGACATATATCGTGTATATAAAGAAGCCAGCATTTCCACCTACTGCAAACTAATAAGACTCTATTGGGCTGGGCATGTCCTGCTGATGCCGGAGGAGAGGGCAGCTAAGAGAATGTCCCCTGGACAGATGGGAGGGAAGAGAGAGGTAGGAAGATAACGTCAGCAAGGATGCACATGAATTACTTGGGTTAAGGAATTGGAGAAGATTGGCAGAGGAAAGATGGGAATGGAAGAACGGGGAGGTCAAGCCCCGGTTTGAGCTGTAGCGCCATCGAAGAAGATACATACATGGATAGGCACAGGATACAGATCTTGGTGCTATGCATACGAAACTGGATTATTATTCATCCATATCATCCTATACAGGAAGCCGATCCGTTTCATATCTGAGTAGTATTTTGAAGGCGAATGAGTATAGTTGAAGGGACTTCAGATTCATCATTGTCATGGCACAAGAAGCATCTTTAAAGAGGAGAGCATTAATGAGGGGGATTCTAGGTAGAGACCTAAATAAAAGTCGTTGAAGATTGTTCGGGTTTTCCACCGGGTCAGGTTCTCCATTGCTGCCGATGTTTCGATGGACGAGTCGCCCATCATCCTCAGGGCATGTCATGTCGTGTCTGGAATGTGGTTCTCCTTACATAGTGCTTGGCGGGCCGGTCAACCAGGGGAGGTATCACCTGATTGGTCGACCTTTTCCCGCCTTTTTTCCCGGGGTTCTCGGATGCTCCTCAGCAATGGTTTCCACGAGTCACTGAGTGAGTGTCCAGCGTCTCGATTGATGGGCGTCTTCATTTGTATTTCTATGGCCTCCCTCGTCAGCCTTTCCCAAAATTTGTCAATGCGGCAGAGAACCTTCGTCTCCTCCCAGCAGATGACATGGTCGTGGGAGATGCTGTGGTCGGCCACGACGGACTTCTCAGGTTGGCCGAGCCTGAAATGCCGTTTATGTTCTTTGACCCTTGTGGCGATGGGCCTTCCCGTCTCTCCCACATACACCAGGCCTCATGTGCATGGTATCTCGTAGATACCTGGTCTCTGGAGGCCACAGGGGTCCTTGGCCGTGACGAGTTGATTCCTAAGTTAGGAGGGTGGGCGAAAATATGACTCAATATCGTATTTTCGGAGGATCCTAGCAATTTCGTCTCCACGGTCTCAGGCAAAGTTGCTAGGATCCTCCGGAAATACGATATTGAATAAGGGGGCAAGGAAGAGGATAGGAATTCTGGACGAAATCAGAAGAGGGTAATGATGTGATGATTTTTAGAGGTATCTAATCGAAGATCACCTATAGGGAGGAAAATGAAACGAACATAACTACATACCCGAAATTATGACGCTAGAATAAGTACTGTCCAAAAACCTACCAATCCGCTGGTACAATGATGATGAAATGAATGATAACCCAATACTGAGATTCTTCTTCGCTTCAATTACTCTCATAGTTTGCTACTTAATACAACTTGACGTCTTCCTGTTCTAAAAAATACTGATACCCGTCTCCCTTAAGTATTTTATACCACGTTCATTCGTGGCTGTCTACGTTCTTTAACCTCTCGCGCCATTTAATGTACTTCATTGTTCTACCCTCTACGTAGATACTCTTGGCATATCCAACAAAAAGCGCTCCTTTTGCACATATACATTGCCATAACATCCATATCACTTACGACTAAGCCATTTTTAACCTTTTCCTATCTGATATTACCTTACTCACATCTCTAATAAACCGCACATGCTGCATTTAAATATCGATAGGAATAGATCTCTTCCCTAGATATGAATTCTCTTTGGATGATGTGCATCTCTGGAGAGACTTACTATATGAATCGGAAGCCTGAATTGTTGCAAAAGCTGACAAAAATTAATCAGAAGCCTGCAAAACCTGATGTTACAGGAGGATGCTGAAGATAAAATGAACAGAAAAAATAATAAATAATTAAATTTACATATGAGTAGAAGAGGGAGGGACAATATGGAACATCATATAGGAAAGAAGAACCAGATGGATTGGATACACCCTGAGAGAAAATGGGTTTGTGAAGAACATAGTTGAAGGAAAAATAGAGTGAAAAGTCCCCAGAGGAAAATCTAGGAATAAGGTAGTGGACCAAATAAAGAGGAAATTACATAGGAAGAGATGCCTGGGGGTAAGGGAATTAGCATTAGATGGGACAGGGTGGAGGGTTTCAGTCAACCAATCTTAACATTGTACAACCTATGGTGTTGACTGTATTTATCGATCTCTTATGCTTTTCGAAATGAACAATATTTCCCTGCCGCGTATTGTGGTCGGGAAGACGGATATATATTGGAATGAAACACAATTTTGTAAGCTGCTGTATTTTTTTCCATGGAAAAAACTTTTTCTTTTATCGAAATTTTCGTAGAAAATCATCCCAACTTTTAAACGAAACGATAAATCCCGCTGCTTTTATAAATAATACACATTGTCTGGAAGAGGTTTGTTAAACCACCAACGATTCAAACACCTCAGCCGTCGCATTTTACCCAATCTTTCCAGTGTAGTTTCTTACCCTGACCTCGTTTGCGTAACCTCTTCATCCTTTATTCATCCTCAACGTTAATTTTTTCTCTCCTAACCACCAACCGCATGGTAAGCAAGAGTATAAAAGCCTCTGCCAGGAGTTACTTTGTCGTCCTTCAAATTATTGAGTGGATATGTAATCTAATCTAGTTGATGTTTACTTAATGAAAAAACTTCTATGAATAATGGTAACATGAGGGATGGGAAAATAAAATCTGAAGATGAAAATGTCAGTTACAACTTATTCAACCATTTGAAGTATATGTAACTACAAGATTCTTGAATTTTGGTCTCAAACGTAACCCTCTCCTAATCAATGTTTCGCTCGGTTATTTGGCATCATCATGGCTTTGAAATGAGAAAAAGGAGATTTACAGCCAGGTGTTTACAGAGATTTCAGCACATAAGTTGTACCATAAGGAATTAACGTACTCATAAATTTGATGATATTTAAACATCGCCAAAGTAAACGACAACTACAAGTAGATAAATACGTGTATCTTTTCTGTTAGCAAACATTAAGTCAACATAAGTAAACCATTTATAAATTTTGCTAAGATGTATGTAGCAACAAAGTTACATAATAACAGTTTTACTCGTGTAAAATATAAATAAAATCCAAACTAATATTAGCATGGATGATATTTCCTTTCTATTAATACTATAATATTGATAGTCAAAAATCGATATTTGGGAATCGATCTTTGATCGATTCGATTCAATCGATGTCCACTTTCCTTTCGATACAAATCCTTGGTAAAAACCCCTACATCACTTCAGCTCTTCATAAGGTCACAAAACATAATTTTCTCACACACTCGATCTTCATACCCCTGCCACATTTCCCACACACTAAAACAATAAAATATCGATAGTCAAAATTCGATATTTGGGCACTAATTGTCGATCTATTCGATTACCTATCGATGTCCAATTTCCTTTCGTTACAAATCCCTGGTGAGGATCCCTACATCACTCCAGCTCTTCATAAGGTCACAAAATATACTTTTCTCACCCTCTTTCGACCTTCGTACCCCTGCCACGTTTCCCACACCTCTTCCTCTCGTCCCCTCCACGAAATCATTTCCCCTTCCTCTTTTCTCCGGACTACTCCTCCTTGCATTATGGAGCAGGGTTTTCCTCCGTCCGCGCCGGAATGAGCGAACGGTCCGATCCACTCTATCGATCACTTCCCGCCGCCCGAGCTCCATCTGCCCACCTCCTCCTCTCTCCCTCCTCACGTTCCTCTGCTCATCCTCTCCACACCTTCGTCGTTTCGGCGCCCTCATCCTCCTCCACCACAGCTCCCCTTCCTTCCCTCATGATTCTGCTTATTCCTTTAACCGCAACTTCCTTTTTTTGCCATCTCTATGCTTGTTTGGCCTCGCATCTCTCTCCCTCCCTGTAAATACAAAATCACTAAGGCCTACGCTATAGATTTCTTGACTTCTTTTTAAATTCCATAGAGGATAAAAATAAGAATAGTTTATCAATCACAGTTTTAGTACAATGTTGTGAGTAAATATCAATGAGCCAGCAAGGACCTAGGGGTAGTTAATCCGACTGGTGATCTAAATTTATAGATTATAGTTATAGATTCTTGACTACTTTTTTACTCCCCCACCGAATAAGAATGAGAATTATTTATTACTCACATGCTATATACAATAATGAGTGCAAATATCAATGAGCTTTATAAAGCCTCAAAGGTCACAGACCTGTATGGAGACTGTCTTCCATAAATGGAATTTATTGCAGACATTAAACAAAAATTGATATTAGCATATTCATGATACAAAAGAGTACATCGTGATAACTTTATTTCATTGTATTCCAATTTTGAACTAGGGACACGGAGACAATAATAATAATTCAACTTGCAACAGCAAAAAAGCACTAATTACTTCAAGTTACAACACAGGGCACATGTACGTATATTACAGTTCTAGTACAAAACATCTACATTGCTTTGTGACAATATTCATTCCTTTCTTCTTTTATAAATTCCTTTTTTTTTCAAACTTTCAATGCATTCAGGTACGGTGTTAAAAACATTCGATTTAGAAATACACAAATTATCTCTAAACAATGCGAGATTAGGTTTTGGAAGCCGTGTATTCAGGGTCATTCCATATCCCTCGTTCCTTGATTTTGTCAGTGGGGAGCAAGCATTATGTTTTATTATTGGTATGACAAGTGAGTTTTTTAATTATTCAGTGTGTAATCTTTATCGGAAAGAAAATTTTTTATGTGAAAATATTTCTTCGTAAACATTATGCGTACTTGATGGCATGAAAATATTGAAAAAAAACTACTGGGAAATCAAGAGAATTTTTTATTTATATCGTAGGAAATACACTTATAATTTTGAATTTAAAAGTTTCGAAAATTTTTCCTTCGCTACAAAATGTAAGACTTATTTAAGTATTATTTACTTCATGGTCAAAAGCTGCACATAGTCACCGGGAGGCATTGATAGGGCTAGATTCAGAAAGTAAAGATTGCACAGACTCCGCATAAGGCGACGTAATTAATCGACAACCACCAGAATTAATGAGTGAATTGTAAATAAGAAATGGGCGAACTAAAATATCATCTAGCTCAGCCATTATGATAGCCGTAATTCTTAGCAGTGAGCATGTATATTCTGTCTTACATGATTATAGAATAATACCAGTGGGTATCCTCCAGCTGGTGGCGGTTCTTTTCCAATGTTTAATGGGCTTAACTCAATAGGAATCGAGCATTAAATATATTTTTCACACGTAATAAATAGTAATTTGGATAAAGTATTCCCTCCTATTGGGAACCCGTGGGAGACGCCACGGAACGTCATAGTTGCCTTCTGCTGGATAAAGATGTGAAGCTCGTGCTGATTTTCGTATTTAACGAAGTTATCGCTTGAATTCTCTTTGTGAAAGGCAATCAATTCGCTTCTTTTTATCCTTTGAGTTAAAGTATAAGCAAATCAGAGTTTTACTACCGTGTGCTAACCCCCATCTCCCATGATCCCTCTTTCAATCACCAAACTTTCATATTTCCTACACTTTGTGAGGATTCATATTATCACCCTCGTTTGACACGCTTGCGTTATTATAGTTCTGAGTACCTGCGGAAATATCTTGTTCTGTATACATCTTCAAGCATGTGAGATACAAATTTTATGCATTCTCATTGTTTCATAGAGCCGCTTTCACTCGTTTATTGATCCATCACCAGATCAAGGATTCTTACTAGTATTTTTTTCTATCACCAGGTAAAAAGGGGATAGGGTTGGTGTGGCGGCTAGAGTATTTTCCTACCACAAGGGCAGCCAGAGTTCAAATCCCAGCAGAGGATGTTTTTCAGGGGAAACCTGATCCCTACATGAGCGTATTGTGGAGGGTACTTCAAGAACATTACTCCCGTCTATCGAATGAGACGTTAAACCGTGGGCCCCTTGATGCCTTTCGTTAAGAGCAGGCTAATGCCGACGCTGGGATTCTATCCAACCTTCCTTCCTCACATGTCTCCTATGGGGCAAATGGCGTTAGCCGTCGGTCGCCTCTCAAAATATCCAATCCAACTAGATAAAAAAATGAGACATACTTAGCATGCTTGCTAACAAGAATGATCATATTAGTAGTCGTCAACTTCTTTATTTTGTAATTGACCCAGAACTTATTTGCTACTCGCTATTTGCTACTACTATATATAGGACCTATTGGCCGTCGATCAATCAACGTACCATTTACTTACCTTACTATATAATCGTCACTCTCTAAAAGGAGCACCACATCTGCCTCCTTTTGGGTATTTGCAGGTTTTTGAACGAGAAGACAATAATAATTGAATAAGTTCAATCAGTTTTTTTATGGAAGACTGCCGGAGACTTCTTAATTCAAAATTACTTTAGTCATTCGCTAAATGCCATACGATACGTTGTTCGCCATGCGTCACACGATATAAATGAAAATATGCCTTCATTGCAAGTTATGTTAAATTTAATGCGTAAAAAATAGGACTGAGAAATGAATTGCACAATGTATATTCAAATTGAAGGAAAAGTGCCTTTTGATTTGCGTTCATAACGCGATATTTGAATTCATCAAACCTGGAACCGTATAATTTATCTTTGAGCGAGAAACTTCGTTTCTTTTTCTGAATATGCTCTTAAAAATTGATGCCAGTGGGTCCATCACTTCAAATCCTATCCAATGTGTAGCTTATTATACCGATCGCCCACACATGAATAGGACATTCTTCTGAAAAATCTTCATAAATTCTGAAATGCGAATCCTGGACTTGGGCAACTAATTACCGTCATCCTACAGGAAAGACACATTTACGATCTAATACTTTGTGTCGAGTACCTCCACTCTGAAAAGCTTACTGTAGCTTGGTTAGCTTAATATTATAATCGCTAGCTAATACGTCTGAATGGCAATTTTAATTAACGTCCACTTTTATTAATTAAAATTTCAATCTTAAGCCGTGTTTCTCTACCTAAGGAAAATGCGGTGGAATGATTGTGTTTTTGTGATATTAATTTAAGAATAGAATAGCTATAAGCCGTTCCTCGATTGATCTTTGACGACTTGACCTTATAATTACGCTAAAAATATGCCTTGTATTTCCAATCCAACTGTTAAATGAAATTTTATTTTCTGTGTAGCATTTCGCCAATAGAATTAAAATCTTTTCAGTCATGTGGCTTGGTCAAAAGGGGAGGTAATGATGAAAATATCGCTAAGGATGGCTGTTGCAATATTGTAGTTTCCTACTCAAATCCGTACCTTATACATCGCAGCTGTGCATACTATTCCGACACACCGTATGAAAATTCAGTGGTTACCGAAGTTGTTCATGACAATCTTTACCCCAACGCTGAAAAGAATGCAACATATGCATCTACATCTACATACTAACCTGCGAGCCGCCGCATAGGCGTGAGGCAGAGAATGTGTTAGGACACCAGCCGTGTAAAGATGTAAGAAATTATGTTTTGGGAGGTGAAATGGTGACGTGTAGTATGGAAGTGTATTTAGTGGGCCTCAGTTTATATTCTGGTTGCTTTATTGTGCACGAAAAGAACGAGTTCTTGTATCTATCTATTTGGAAATGTATCTCTCTTATTTTATCGCTTCTGTCAGGCCTATAGATGTAGTGAGGCGTCATAATAATAATAATTTCCATGTCTCTCTAAAACACACCAGTTCAGATTTTCTCAAGCAAGATAAATCTATCGTGTAGCCTCTAGGCTGCACAATAGACTTATCTTACTTCTACATCTTACGGCTTAAGATCGAAATTTTAATTATTAAAAGTGGACGTTAATTAAATTTGCCATTCAGACGTCTTAGCTAGCGGTTATAATATTAAGCTAACCAAGCTACAGTAAGCTTTTCAGAGTGGAGGTACTCGACACAAAGTATTAGATCGTAAATGTGTCTTTCCTGTAGGATGTCTATCGTGTAGCCAAGAGGCTACACGATAAGACTTAGCTTGCCTGAGAAAATAGGCTACACGATAGACCTAGCTTGTCTCTAGGCTACACGATTGACTTAGCTTGCTTGCTTGGCCTTGAAAATATTCGCAGAATAATTCAAAAATAAGAGTATGAGATCGCAAAGTTATTGTGTTTTTACATGAGCATTTTCGTTTTTTTTTAGTTTTTTAATATTTTTACCACTATTTCATTACTCCTGAAATATTTGTAGACATTCATTGCTTGAATTATCAGTAGTTTTCTAAAAATGACGATATTTGAACATACATTAACAGAAAAACCGGTATTGGAATTTACTTGGTAGAATTCTTTTATAATGGACTGATGAATTACTTAGTTTTCCACAAAAGATTTCCTTGCGTTCTTACGACACTAGTTTTATGATAATGTCGCATGTCAGTGGAATCTGGGTCGTAAGAACGCAATAAATCTTTTTTGGAAAACTAAGTAAATCGTCATTTCATCATACGTTAACACTTTATTTGGTACTATTTCACATTTTTTACTTCCAATAAGGTTTTTATGCCAAGAGGGACATTTGAAAGGGACAATGCCCTCCCTCTATGAATGACGCTTTAGACAATGACTTGGATAAGTAATTATTGTATGAGTGAAACCTTCCAGCGTTCCTATCTCATTAAAATAGTCTCCGAGTTCAACCAAGTATTGATCTCTCATGTAGCATACGAGGGTCGCTACGAAAGTTTTGAGACAGACTGTTTCGGGTTGTTGGTTGTGGGGGAAGAAAGCGGGTTGGCAGCGTCGTCCTTTCCTAGTAACACGTGCAGGTTGCAGCTTTCTTGGCTTATCGCTGTCGCTAATAGGTCTTCCTTTGTTTATACTTACGCAGCATTTATGTCTTGTGAGAATGGAGCCGGCAAGAGAGCACTTTCGTGCAATGATTCTTTATGAATTTAAAAGTGGTTAAAACGAATCTGAAAGCCTTGATTTTTTTGCAACTCGCCTTCGGGGACCTTGGTGCTTCCCGGCATTTTCAAGAATTAAGTAGAGGTCAAACTTTGTCAAAAGACGAGGAGAGAAACGGGCATCCGGCGACTGCAGTGACTGAGGAAAACATCGCCGTTGTGGAAAAACTGGGGCGCGAAAACAATCGTGTGTCATTTAAGGACATTGAAGCGTCACCACAGATAGCATCGCTGGCAGTTTCCAAAATAATGCACAAAAATCTTCGAATCAGGAAAGTTTTATCTCGATGGATGCCTCACACTTTGACGGACTTTGCGTTTTCGTGTTGAATGGTGCGAAGAAATGTTGAAAAGGTTGGACAGACGCAACTCTAGGTGCGTTTCTGACACAGTTACTGGTTACTAAATCTGGATTTATCAGATCGATCCTGAAAATAAGCGCCAGCCGACTGTATGCAATTTTTTCGACGAATATGAGTGGGTCATGAATGAATGTGGGTTAAATGCTCCAGTAATGGACGTGCATGAAAGGAGCATGCTTCTATGGTTTTGCCATGTGGAGAGAATGGATGAGAGTCGAATAACGAAACAGATATGAGAGTAGAATGAATGGTGTGAGAGGTAGAGGTAGGCCGAGAAAGTTGTGGTTGAATGTGGTTGAGGAAATTCTTAGGAGAAGGAATATGAGGAGACTTAAAAACAGGAGGGCGTGTATGAAACAGTGTATGGGGGTAAATGAGGCAAAAGAGGTTTGCAAGGATAGGTCAGTATGGAGGAAATTATTGAAGCAGAGTTAGGTGCACAATTATGTATTAATGAGAGTAACATTTACACTGTGCCTACCCCGGAAGTAAACGGCGTGATGGGTATGTATGTATTTATGTTCATCCAGCAACAAAAGTGAAACGGCTTCGAAGCGTCGGAAAGAAAATGGTCGCAACTTTTTTCTCAATAAGCGTTTGGATCGTTCATATCGCAACGGTTCCCCTGGAAGAACAAAGAACTGTTAATACTCTGTGGTACACAACAACATGTCTACCAAAAGTTTGCAGAAAGCTTCAAGAACAGCGGGCAAAGATAGGACTGCGGGGAATCGTCCTGCACCATGACAATGCGTCTGTGCACGCAGCCAACCTTACAATTCAGTTCCTCGAGTCCACAAGGGTTAAACTAATGACTCACCCACTTTACAGTCCTGACCTGGCCCTGTGTGATTATTTCCTATTCCCTACACTCAAAAGTCGCATGCGTGGAAGCAGGTTCTCCAGCCTTGAAGAAGCTGTTGAAGTCTAGAAAAGTGTAATTTTAGGACACGAGCAAAATGAGTGGAAAAACTGTTTTCAGAAGAGGTTTACGAGAATGTATACAATGTCGTGGAAAATATTTTACGAAAATATAGTTATCAAATTTTTTTCAATTTTCTTAGTTTTTATGTATTTCAAAACTTTTGAAGCGACCGTCGTACATATTCAGGAAATAACTGGTCAAGCTAATCATAAATTGGGATTTGAAAAAGGATACTTGAAAAGTTCTAATTTAGAGACAATAATTAATACAGGCAGAGACATCAGCTACTTCTCCCTTGTCAGACGCCACTTAAAATACGCTGCCAGTATTTGGGATCCACATGAGGGAGGCTTAAAAATAGAGTTATAAAGCATGCAGAGAAGATCAGCAATGTGCGTGAAAGGCCTTTATGATAGTCCCGTTAGTGTTACTGACCACTTGCGACAACTAGGATGGGAATTGTTTTCAGACCGTCGATTAGACTCAATCTTTTATGTAAATTCAAAACCGATTTATTTTCAGAAGTTATCAACATCTTACAAACTCCAACATGCCACGGTAGATCAGATCACGAGAATAGTATATATATAAGTAAATTGTAGAACATACAAAGGTTAAAAATTTCGTTTTTGCTGCGATCGATAAGACCCCGCTATGGCTGCGTTGAGACTTTATAGTAGATTAAAATAGCTGATCATTTCATATACCCCATAATGCATTTTTCTAAATCTGCCAAGTAGTGCTAACACCATGTTATGCATGTTCACTATATGACTCTTGTGTCATGTTTATATAGTTACATTATAGATTATTTTAACAGTTTCTGTAGCATTTGTAGCCTACACAATATGTGGTGCATGTTGGTGAAGGTTAATATCTTCACTGTAGTTCATGATGGTGATAAATCACCTCCTGTCAAACATCCCTGTGGTAGTCTGCAGGGTAATAAGTAGATGAAGATGAAAGTAACGTATGCGATAGATTTCATCTTGAACTGGTTGACCCTATTTTCTTCCACAGTTTTTTTCACAAATCAGGTACTCTCACAATTTTACAAATCTCCGTTCAATGAAAATCGTTTACTCTGAGGTGCTTTTCAAGTAACCACTTAAATTATCCCCTTCACCGATCTCCCTATTTCCTCGCTCTCAAAAGACCCAACAGAAAAGGAGTTGGGCCGAGAAGTTTTCCAACTATTTCATTCCCTCGGCCTTTGAAGACTGAGCGCAAGTTCTTTCTCCTCCATCGGATCCAAACGCCCCCTCCACCCTGTTCACGCAACGCTTTCTTCTCCCTTGAAACGCCTTTGAAAAAGATCCCTTCGACACCATGCGGCAACTCTCAACTTCATGCCATTCCTGAAAGAGCGAGAAAAGTTTCAGTCCCTTGGACCTCAGTTCATTCAAGAAAACTGGAGGTGAATCACCACATTGTACGGCGCGGCCTTCAACCTTTTCCTAACCTCTAAACCACCAGTAATCCACGCAGGAATGTCAAGGGTTAGAGGGTCAATGGGCTGCCGTGATATCTTCTGTGCCCTAAAGTTGACGTATTAAAGGAGGTCAATTACCTGTTCTAGTTCAGTTTTAAAGGCATTCCGCTACGAGCTACAAAGAAAGACTTGCGTAGAAGTTTGAAGGGTTGTCGCTCAACTAGGTACACCTTTCCTTGGTAACTATCGTAACAAGTTTTAAGATAGCCAAGATTCTGTCGGTTACTCACCTATGACTTGTGGGTTAATATGTTGAATCAAAATACAAGACCACTTAAAGTTTTGGTAAGAGCTTTTGATTTAAAATCTTCAGAAGTCTTAATGTTAATGAACTTGGTACTCCAAAACTGCACAATTATACTATATTCAGTGCTCCAAGCTGTACGATAGCTCCTAACGAAGGATGAAACAGCAGAAAGCGAGTATTTAACGAAGAGTAAGTACAAATATTAAACGTTTTACGTAAAAATAAGAGGGAGTGGGCGATGGCTTTGGGAAAATCTTACATTGTCTTTCATAGGAGAAGAGGGCAAGATCAAAAATGGAGGATTGGTTTGGAAGGAGAAAAGATTTGGTTTCATGTGTGGCACATCGAAATAATCGTTGAAGTCTCTCTCCACATATACATCTACGTTCTACCCTGCCAGTCGCCGCAATGGAGTATGGCAGGGAGGTGTTAGGATACCAGCCGTGTAAAGATGTAAATAATGTTTTGGGAGGTGAAATGGTGACCTGTAATATGGGAGTGTAAATAGTGGAGCTCAGTTTTTACTATGGTCGCATATTGTGCGCGGAAAGGACGAGTTTTTGGCAATGTTTCTTTGGCAATGTATCTCTCATATTTATTGCTTCTGTCAGACCTAGAGATATAGTGAGGCATCATGATAATATTATCTGTGTCGCTCTGATACACACCAGTTCTGAATTTTTCAAGCAACCTAAGCCTAGCGCGTAGCCTCAGAGTCTATAGGGGCTCCCACCTTAATTTTTCTAATAGTTCTGAGACACTAAATGTTATGTCTCTAGTAGAAAACTAGAGAACAGCAGATGGGTCATAATTTCGGTTGGTTTACCTTTATCTATAATTATCCCTGACAGCCAACGTAGATTTGTGCGCTAAGGAGCGGTAGTACACCAATCGAGCAAATGGAAGTGAATACGGAATAAGAGAGAACAGCGGTGAGTCGCATGTTATCGATGCATTTCATTAGTATCACATTATCTTCATGGTGACCATTAAAGGCGCGAGAAAAGAATTCAGTTCGACCGTTTAACACTTTTATTTTTTCACCTTTTGCAGATCGAGGTATATAGCACCGCTCCTAATTAATACCCTCTTCGATCTATGGTCTAAACTTTTCAAGTAGTCTAAGCCTAGTCTGAAGCCTTCAGATCTCTGACGGCTTCTTAATTAAGGCTTTTCATCATATTCGTATGAGATTCTCTGTTGAATCGTTGCAGGTTTTAACGGAGCTATTGGCATTCTTCTGTATTTTATTTACTTTTCAAATGCTCGAAGACCAAGCTCTGATGTATTCGAGACGAATTATTCCATAAAAGTTATCATTAAGTCATGCTATTTGATTTATTACGTTGTTAAAAATATTTTTATCATTTACAACGTTTTCTATTCTAGGTAGATCTTGACTACAGCATGCAAGGAATTAACTTAGGTACATCATTTATTCACCTTTATAAGCTCGATTTTCTCGGGTAAGGTATATGCTGTAACAAGGGCTTAATTGAATACTGCAAGAAAGATAATGATGATGGATCCATAATAATTATACTCTGTGACATAAGTTTAACTTGCGGTCATTTCAAGGAAAACACTATTTAAGAAATTTCACTGTAAGCCTTTTGAGGATTCCATAGGTATCAGGTAGACTTAAAAGGTTTATTTTACCCATTAAATCTAGCATATATAATTTTTTTCTTCGAATGAAAAATACGTATTTTTTTTAAATAAATTTACAACAATATACCACTACCATAAATTATTGTAGTTACTGTTAACATGAGGGACTCTTAGATATATCTATCTATATAATAACTGAAAAAAAACGCTCTTGGTGACATTGCAAATCTAATTACAACTTACTGTACAATTACAATAGCACTTAGAATACATAGATACTCGCACAAAGGGCACTCACAATAAATAGCTGAGCGTTTTGACGATCATGCCATCTTCACCTTCCTCTTCCGTTGACGAAGATGACTTCATCTTGTGTCTCCGTGTATTTGAAGTGTTTTAGTTATATATTTTTAATCTTATGACTAGCCAAACTTTCGGCGGAGTTAAAACTTGAACGGAGTAGGTACCGTCCTAGTAATGGAAGCAATTATCGACCAACTGTTCAGTCGGACGAGAGCAAATTGCACGTTAAAACCTGATGACACCTCGAATAGGATGGATGGATAATAGGTCTGTCAAATCAAGTCAATGCCAGTAAAGTGAATAACGTTTTCATCGACGTTAAAATTGAATGTTCGGTTATCTAATTTGATGTTGGTGGAAGTATAGAATCTGAAATAAAGGTATACCTTAGCCATCTCAAGTTGATGTAAGCACTAGTTGAGAATCTTGCTGGATGAGGCCGATACGCAGTGTAGGTAAATCCATAAATAGGTAGATCTAAAACTCTTAGCCTTTTCACTCTGTTAAAAACATTTAAAAAGTATTAATTTTAGTCGATTTGTTTTGCAAAACTGGGGCATCATCTACATACAACCATTCAAGCTGCCAAATGGACGTGTGGGAGGGGATGTTAAGACACCAGTCGAGTAAACATGCAAGGGATAAGGTTTTGGGACGAGAAATGTTGTCATCAATTGAGATGAGCTTTTATTAATATGGACC
This sequence comes from Ceriagrion tenellum, assembly GCA_963169105.1. Classification (NCBI taxonomy): domain Eukaryota; kingdom Metazoa; phylum Arthropoda; class Insecta; order Odonata; family Coenagrionidae; genus Ceriagrion; species Ceriagrion tenellum. The sequence goes on from OY720641.1 coordinate 61,948,696, forward strand.
TTAATTGAGCGTGAAAAGAAGAAATTTTTCTGCCTATCTGTTGGGCAATGTACCTCATTTATTTTTTCGGGTCTGCGAGACGCAGAGATGTAGTAAGGCGTCATGATAATATTCCCTGTGTCGTTCTGAAACACCAGTTCTGAATTTCTCAAACAGGCTCAGTCTAGCGTCATCGGTTTATGCATGCACACAGTCATTCCTTTAAGCTTCGCCATATGTGTCAGGAGGTTATGGCGTAGAGTAGGGAGCAGTTTGAGGGAGTAGGATAGAGTGAAACAGAGAGGTTTCGGCCGAGGTGGTTAGAAGGGCGAGGTTAGGTTTGTGTGCGTCACTGGAAGACACGGGGTCGGGGCTGATGATAGCTCTTCTTTTTGGAAAGAATTGCGGTAGATGTAGGAGGAGGAAGTAGAATGGAAATAAGTGGTCGTGTGTCGTAACCAGCCGTAGAACAGAGTGAAGTGCATCACCTGGGATTCATCGACTGTGTGGCCTCGTGCTCGAGGCAGACGGGGCAGAAGTATCCAAGCCCGAGCAACGGAACATCGGAGAAACTTCGTCAACTGCCGCGGCGACTCACCGTATGCCTTCCACTTCCGGGCTGCATGACATTCCTCGGATATTCAGCCAAAGCGGATTCATCATAGCGGCTCAAGTATTACGTAAGAAGATTTATGCCATTTTGACCTCCCCCTCTCCCTCTCTGTAAGACAGTATAAGATTCTCCCAACATTTTTCCCCTTCCTCTCATTCGTACGTAAGACGTTAGATATTTATATCTACTCTTCTTTAAAAGCTTGCTTTCTGCTGTTTCATTTTTCCATAGAAACCATCGTACATTTTTAGGCACTGGATATCGTGTAATTTTGCAGGGTTGGAGCACCATATTCATGGACATTAAGAGCGAAACGGTACCACAGCTGATGAAGTTGTGAACTATTCAGGATGTTTGGAAAAAAAAACACTAAATATTTGGGAACAATACAATGTTTCAATACGGACAAAATCTTACTTTGTTTCCAGAACCTCTTCCCTCCTCTTCACAAGACAAGATAAGATGATCCCAACACCCCACCCACAAAATCCTCTTACATAATACTTGAGTGGCCCCTTAGGGAAAAAGAGAAGCGGTTATAAATCTTTTGTAGCATCTTACGCCTCGTGCGGACTACCGTCGTACGAACCAACGTACGTACGATTGTACAGTGAAAGGATCTGAGCGCTACTGAGTTACCCTCACCCCCCTCAAAGGGCATCGCTACGAACTGGTAGTGGGCAAGTGAACAAAATAAGGAATACAAAATTCTTGTTGCGTTTTGTGACTATATGAATGCTTTTTTCTAGAAAATGACACATTTCTATGCTTAATCATCGAAGTAACATCATCTGCTTCATCTAAGTGACCGCATTTTTTTATTATCGTTATTCATTTTCCCGGTTTCTGCTCGTTACGTTTTATACACAGAGTCATTTCGGGAAAAAGATGAGTGCATCAAAATGTTGCACTCTGGTAATAGAGTTCAAATAGTAAGATAGTAACATTTATTAGACGTACTACCGACCTACCCAATGCATTGCAACCAGCGAAAAAACTGAGCAAAGTGCATCCATCACCTGGGATTCACATACGACATGGCCTCGTGATCGAGGCCCGAGTTGTGGATACCCTCCTATCTTGCATCTTCTTTTATATAGCCATTCATATTTTTATTTATTGACATTTGAGGCCCCAAAATCAGCATAGTGTCGTTAGGTACCTCAAATTAATAATAAAAATAACTAGCCTAAGCTGTAAACCTTCGATGGCAGTAAAATTTCCTAGCCAGCATTATAAGCGGAATTAGTATAAAAAGGGGCAAATATTCAAGTATTACCTAAGACATTTTTGGGGAGGAGAGGGTTGGGATCATCTTACAGTGCCTTATGCGAGGCAGGGGGTCTGGAAACAATTTACGTAAGACTTTTGATCGTTTTGTCTGAAACATTGTATCGTTTCCTAACGAAATTTAGCAGAGAGATGGAGCATCCGCTCGTCATGCCGCATTTTCTGTAATCTCACCGCTACACCAATGCTCTTTAGTCTGTCACCTGCCTGGCTAGCTACATTACCTCCATGCTCAACCAAAGTGTGAATTTAACGAAGAGTAGATTCAAATATCTAACGTCTTACGTGAGACGGAGAGAGAGAGGTTGGTTGAGAGAGAGGGGGGTTGGGAAAATCTTACGTTTTACATAGGGGGAGCGGGTGGGGTCACAAATGGCATAAATCGTCTTACGTAATACTTGAACTGCCCAAAAGCAGTCAAATTTACGACTCATAAAATGTAAAAGCAGTGGAATCTTTGACGCATCAACTTAACTGTAACACTAATCGCTTAAAGTTACCTGAAACTTAAACGATCACATCGTTTAAGTTTTAAACAAAGTGGTGATCTTAGATTTGTTTATTACTACATAATCAGAAGAGAAACTTGCGCTCAGATGAATGTATATTTTGCCTTCTGTTGTTAATATCGATACAAATTGCAAACCTGGAATCGCGGCGCATTCGCTTTATTAATAACTCCATCTCGTCCGCAAGCAAAATTTACCAATCAATCAAAATCACTTCTCATAAAAAACTCTTAAAACTCGTAAAGGCCTTGATTTATCACCAAGGTTAAAAACTAACCGAAACTGTTTCTTTGACATTGCTAACCTTGTACATAACTCACAAATCAATGCAGGAGCATGTCTCATCAGCTTCACGCCATCCTCGCGTCCGATATCGCCTCATCTCAACGTTGTCAACAACCTAAAAAGTGGGATAAGCGTTAAAACTTACCTGACTAGTCCTCGACTTTACACTGCCCTCACAATCTGTAAGAACTGTACTAAACACTCGCAAAAACGCACAGAAATATTTAAAATGAATCGGTAACAAAACTTTAAAAAATCGCAAATTTCTCATTCAAATTCTAAGACATAAAGTTCTCTTTTTTTGGAGCTAAACAATAGTGAAAATAATGTATTCAAACCGCTAATTGCCTTTTTTTAAATAAATTGTTTGTAAAAAGTCGGATATCCTAGTTTTAACGCCTAAAAATCGAACACATGCTCCAGCGCAATCACAATAACCATTCCGCTACCCACGCTCTGGCCATCTAACTCCTGCTCGACTTCTAATTCTCTATGCATAAATCAGGTGTTGCTAGATCTCGGTTACCTGCAACTTTGTGAAATTCCAAAAATCGTCCACCCTACGGCTCAAAACTAACAAATCTATATGAAAGATTACTAAAAACATTGACTTATTTGCTTCGTCTCAAGCCTATGCACAGCCAAACCCCAAATACTATTATGGATAATAAGAACACATGTAAAGAGACAAGGTCAAGAACGATTGCTTACCATGGTAAGGACGTGCACCCACATTATAAACACAACCTACCATCGTACGTAGGATAGTAGTGTGAACTGGGCGTTGTAGATGCTCACCTGAGAGTGGAAAATTGAAATGGTCAGCCATAGCTGTTTATTTCCATCCAACACCCCAACCTCCTGCGACTTTTTCCCAGAAAGAAATAGCCGTCGACGGCCCCCACGTTCTTATCAACCCAGACCTTCCAGTGACGCACACACGACTATCCTCACATAGCCTCGCTCCTCTCACCGCCAAGGCCAAAGCCTCTCTGCCTCCTCCCACCACACTTCCTCTACTCCCTCCTTCCCCTTTGCCCCACGCCACAACCACTTGACGTATTTGTGAAAACGCCTAGTGAAATAATTGAGCGTGCATTCTACCTGATAATGCTAATGTGTAACGAAACTAGTCGCCTACAAGAAGTACATCGTTTAAGTTTTAATATCGATACAAATTGCAAACCTGGAATCGCGGCGTTCATGAAATATATGAATATTTATGTTGATTCTGTTGCCAAATGTTTAGGTTACCCGAGGATTAACATAAAAAAGTGCCTCTTTATAAGGTTGTCTTCACAAGGTGGTCGTCTTTATCTGCGCTAAGCATTCCACACAATTGACTTATTCCAGTTGAAAATCATACTGTAATGAAAAAAATGAAATCACACGTACTCTTTGCTGGACACTATATCACAGATATCAATTTATTGCATTACACGGTAAGTACCATAGTAAAATTTACAATGAAACCTGCTCCATGTTTCACATCTCGGTATTTTACCACACACCACAAAAATAACACACTTAGTTACCCAAACAGATGCCAATCACCTCCACACAACACAGAAATTCATATAAATCAACACCCCTCCAGAATTGTGAGCAATAACTAGCCCCAGTCTTTCAAGTTAAAACAATCAGTCCACCAAACGTCTTTACAACCAGCAAACTTGCTTGTGGTGAAAAAAAGTGCAAGGCTCCGTGCATGCATTTCCTCTCCTCTGAATCGTCCGGACCTTCTCTGCTGTACTACACGGAACCTCGTGCGCCGTGGTGACAACCCATGGTCCCTGCTTACTTTCGCGACCGTGGACCTGTCGATGTGTTCCCTCCTCACTGTTTACTCCCACAAAACACTCAGCAAAAGAAAACTTTCCGTAGATAATCGTCCTCCAATATTCGGATTATCGTGATTACTCGAGGCAGGCGGTCGACACAATGCCCACCGTCCAATTCCTAGCTCAGCGTGGTTATTCGTTGCAAGCCATCTAAACAATGAAAAATCCATCGGCTCGTCCGCCTTCCTTTTAAAGTTACTCGTTATGACCTGTTGTTATCCTTCTGGTATTTTCTTGTGTGTTCGATATTGAGACTTACATTACATAAATTAATAATCCGTGGATATGTACGCGGTCGTAATATCCCAGTGCGCAACAAAAACATGGGGGAATGCGCTCTATTTAAAATACTAAAACAAACTTGGAATGCATCATGAAACTATTGAAAATATATCATGTCATGAAAAAAACATCCGCAGAACGAAAACACGTCACACTGTAGTAATATAAAGCACCCAACCACCAAGAACGCGACAAACATCCAGTTTAACATGCCCAGAACCAGAATATGAGGACGTTACAATACTTAGAGGAAAACAAAATTTCTCAGATTATTTTCAAGTTTTAGGAAAAATATTACTCTATATTTTTAAATTAATGCACTTTACAATTAAAGTAATCTTGCGAATCCCTGTTGTGTAATTAAGTCGTTGTGTTTTGTTGCTTTACCATCTGTTGCAGCGAATTTCATCCCAACACCATTTTTCTCATAATGAAATTACTTTCAATGAGCTTGGTTAACTATGATTTCTTAATTATCCTTCTATCAGGTATCTTTTTTTTATACATTCATATATTCAAGAATACATCTGTACCTATTTATTTATTTTTTGAGGGGTAGTCTTGGTTAGTGGGTCCGTATGAAGACACAACAGCGATAGATAATTCCGTTAGTCATAGATTTGCTCAGTGAAGACACGATCGATCTTTGAAGCGGAGTGGACATCGCAGTCAGCACAGTAAAAATGGATCAGTTACAAGTAAACTCCTTCTATGTCGGTGGTTTAACATGATATCATATCTCATGATGCCATGCGTTTTACCATTCAGCGCGTTTTTCTCGAATCACCTCGCAAAAGTGTCTCGACTCTGGAAATGGAGCGTGTCCCGGCGCTATCAGATTTCCTATCTCAACTCTCACCATGCTCAGATGTTCAATTCCCAAGCTTGTTCTCCGGTACTGTTTTCTCCAGCTCCCCCGTGTAAGGTGCGAGAGACAAAGCATTGCAAATAGCGATGGTAAAAAGGAAGTGAAGGAGACAGAGGCTGATGTATGTATAAAACAGCTAGGGACTCTGTTCGTCGAGTTCACATATGTGAAGCAGCATGCCCTTGGCAGTGAAATTTTTGCTGCTAAGGGGCATGAGAAGAAAAACACATCTATAGGGCAACGGGGGAGTGGACAAAAGGCTTTGAGAATTGACAGAGGGCGTTAGGGATTGAAATGTTGGCAGAGATCGAAGGTGCCTTAAGGGAAGCTGGGTAGGCATATAAGCTGTTGGAAAGACCAATTTTTGTGCGGAAAAAGTGAATAGCTTATTTTTCGTAAGCAAGCTCGATACCAGTTTTTCCGATGGAATCCACTGTAGGTATTTTTTTTCTGATTTCACGATGCCAATGATTCATTGCTAATGATGCGCAGAGCCAGATTTAAACCAATCTAGGGTATGTGTTACATACTTTACAATATTTCTCAGTTATTTAAGTTACTTTTGCTTAATTTGTTTCATGAATATAATTGTAACTTCAAAAAATAGCAAAATACGTACAAAAATATAATTAGATGTTTATACAAGTCAGGAATGAAGTAGAATTACATTATAGAGACAATTATTTTGTGCAACCAATTTTTTACAAAAAAATTACCAAACTCAAACGCGCCTCACTCAGCTGGCAAAGAACTGACTGGTGTTATTCAATCTTTATGCATCTATGCAATCTATGATCTAAGAAATGCTATATATTTCAGCTTATGCATGCATAGATCCAATGAATTGGATTCAGGAATTGGTATGCAATAAAATGATACTTTTCTAACTCAGCTTTCCAGAACTTTTTGCTATCCGACCAAGAAAGTACCGTCCAAAAAATATCCTACCCACGAATAAGAAAATACTCAAGATATCTAAAAGAAAATTCCAGCCCTAATTTGAAATGCTTTCTTGATTGTATCGTATATGCCTCCAGATTTTTAAGTTCCTTTATAAATATGAATTAGTTTTTAAGAATGAATTAAATTATACTTAAATAATTATGACTGCGAGAAATCAAACGCATCAAAGCAATAGAAATGATAGTGAAAATGAGCTTTCATTTTTTTTAAATTGACGCGATCGTTTCAAGATACGATATTAACATTATTAATGGTTGAAGGCGTAACTTTTTGGAAAATTCTCACAGACATGGCAAAAATACTAAGATATATTCTTCATCATGTACTAAATAAAGTAAGTCTCGAATTATCTCGAAATATAATTTTTTGGAAATTACTTTAAAAAGGCATAAAAACGTATTAGCCCCACAAAATTTTAGAGTTAAAATAACGTTCAATAATGGATAAATAATAATAAATGTTCATTACCATGAAATAGAATGTTGAAATGTTGCGATTTATAAACACCATACTCTTCGTTCACAACCTAGACTCAAGGATAAAGCGGGAAGTTTCTCGGCAATTTCCAACATGTATCTATTCAGTCCGGATTCTTTCGCTTTTATTCCTTTCTCCCCTCACGCACCGTAAGACGAAAACGTCAAAACAGGGAGATTGGAGAAAGAGAGGTTTATTTTCCAGGAGGAAAGACCGTAGGTGTCCTGGATGCGTGGCATCTCTTCAATTTGTTTATATTTATTTATATTCGAACAAGAATTTCTAAGTTATTTCTTTATTATTTTTTCAACGCCCACTTTCCCGCCTATTTGAAAATCTCCCAGGTATTATAGTGCAAAGGGTTGAATTCCAGGGTGGAAAGGTGACACATGGCATCATAAAAGTCCCGCCCCGAGGATTTTTGTCGTATTGGAATATTTTCAGGATGCCACGTCCGGGGGCGTCTCCTCAGTATGCGTCCCTGTGGGAAATTTTATTTTATTACGTTGTCAATAGAGATCTGCGTAAAACTTCAAGGGAGCCAAATACTATTTAATTTGAGGTGTTGGTATTTTTATGACCTGTCAATTACTATTTCCTTACATGTGTTTTGAAGTGCTAAACTTTTGTCACCAGTACAAGTGGATGAAATTTCAACTACAAGCAATGTTACGCAATCTTAGCCACATTGCTCACGTAAATACTATTTTCTACTGCCATAGTTTTACACAATGGAATGATGAAGTCTTTTTAATTACCCTCTCTCCTTTTGCTCGTGTTTCCTATTTCATATTGTCCTTTTTTACAGAAAAGAAAATTATCAGGTGAATAGTTTACCAAATACCACGAAATTTAGTCTAAGATCATTAACCTTAATTTTTCATAGATAAATTTTAGATTTTGCTTTTATGGAATATTTGATGTTACAATATATGAAATCTTATTAAAGCTTTGGCTCTTACAGCTTTCTTAACTTATACTAACGCTACTCATAGAATAATAAGGCTTGTGTGTGTTGATGCTTCTATAACGGTTCTCTAAATATAGTAGTGTATTACTTATTTAACTCCGTATCTTGAGTTAATCTTTGCCAATATTACCAAAACTTTAAATTTTATTCATTAAAGAACTCCGTTGCTTTGTACAGTCACGTTGAAGTAGGTAATTAAGTGCATTACAATTTATTTTTTGTAAATTTTAATGTAAAAATATTTCAAAAATAAAAAGCATTGAAGTTCGATTCTTATTATGAAGAAAGAATTCTCTAAGAACGTCCTGAAAGTTCTTGCTGACGTTTTCAGTATTTTAATCCGTAGCAGGAAGATAAAATTTTTCTGTATAATACCTTTTGTTATAATATTTACAATTGAGTGCAAGTCGCAAGAGAGTAACAAGGGTATTATAATAATATTTTATTTAAATGTTATGGATATGAGCTGTGTGAGCGATTACGAAGAATTAAAAAAAGAGCTGTTCCTCAGGCCCAAGAAGTATTTCAAACAGATTGAGTCTTCTCATGCGGCGCAGTGATTTTGAATGTCTGCCTTGAAATTAAAAGCACAATTTGCGAGATGACTTTCCGAATCACAATACCGGAGGGGAAACTAGTTTGACTGAGTTAAGTGGATTCTCGTTGGAACAAAAAACGGATGGGTGTTTGCTGGGAGGTCCATTAAAACCGGGAAATGTTACGATTTCCATTTTTCCCCTCGACCTTGTCGTTGCTCCATTGTGTGATTTGTTTCATTCCATGAACTTTAAATAATATTTTTGGGTGCGGATGAATGAGGAGAATTATTGAATTCATCTGTCCGTTTGCACGTCTAAAGCCAGGAAATATCTGAGCTGAATCATACTTATAAATCAACCTTTTTAAATGAAAGACCGTAGTCTTTCCCGGCGGATGATATTGACGGAGTATTCACCAGGTTAGGAACTAAATAGCCAATGTTTGAATGAGCCACTCGATCATTTCTCTGGGCACAAACTGAGAGAATCGGCATTTAAAAAGCCTATCCCCGTGCTACACGCAAGAAGACAGTCTTTTTTTTAATGCGTTACTCAATTCAAATTATCCATGCGCCGCATGGGCCATCTTTTTATACTTTTAACAATACCCATAGATCATCATTCTTTTTTCTCTCTTCATTTGAAAGATTGCTTTGTCTCATTCCAAAATATGCCTTAAATACAACAACATATTTGTTTGTGCAATGCGTATCTTTAAAATTAATACTGTCACGATACAGTAGTAGCGTGATTGCAACAGTTGTGACAAATTAAGAAAGATTGTAATCAACCCGAAAGACGACCTTAGGTACGTATGAGTGTCATTTCACGTATTTTATATTATGGGTTAGTAATATATGTTAGAAAAACCAAATATTTCTCAAAAATAATACAGGGTGAAAGAGAATCCAGTTTTACCTAATGAACCGTTTTTAGTGTATTTCGCAAAAATGACAATTTTGCATTTTTTTAAGAAACTGAGTGATTTTTTTTGGAATTTATGCATCGTTTTCCATTTGATATTATGATATCGCATTGGAGAGAGTATTAAAAACAATTTCTTGTTAATACTCCGCATTCATTGTCGCATCGAAGATTAAAAAATATGACCAAGAGAAAAGTTGACGATGAGGTCACGAGAATCTCATATTTCTCAATGCCTATCTTTCCCCGAGAAAACTTTATCCATGAAAATAATCTCTTTAGTGTTTTGTGTCAAAATATTTATTTAAAATTGAACAAAATAAAGCCAACTAAAGCTGTAATCGGCTCACACAGCTGAGTTTTTCTCGTGGCACCCTCCCACAACACACAATGCAGGTACGTGCCCATCTTCTTGGGATTCTATGTCAACCAATTGGGAATGGAAAAGTTTAGCAAAAATATTCCAAAAATCAATCATTGGAACGCTATTACTTTTCTGCTGCGCGAGGTTTTGTGTTAACAAAATGATGCAAACCTGATGCATCTACCGGAATGATCTCAGACCTCGAGAGGACGATAAAATGGTAAAGGGTGGGATAAACCTCTATGCATTTGCACGTACGCTCTACCCAAACAGCCGAATATCTCAATCGAGGTTCAGGGAATGCTATCTTCCGTATATGCAGGCAGAGGATTAAAAACGTATGGTATATATGTTTCAAAGTACTTGAATAATTATGTAAAATTCATGAGCGATATGAAATATAAGAGACTGAGTAAAAGTAGATGAATTAGTAGTTATTCCCGAATAGATCAGTGAAGTTTTTTATAAATTGAGTTCAATACTATAGAAATTAAATGCGTACCAAGTATAAGGTCTGTGTACAATCCATTTTTTTCCTGTTAATTCAACGCCAAATGCTGAAATTTTACTTTCTTTAAATTTCATCAACCGCGGGGGGCACATATATTTTAGTGAGCTCTAGTATATTAAAATAAGTTATAGAAACTACCCTATTTTCTTATAATAATGATATATAGGTATTCATTATCATAGGAATACCTATTACTTGGAAGATCGAGGTGCAACTAAAAATTTTGGATAATTATATAATAGCAAAGTAAAAGATATAAATGTCAACGTTTGCCTTTGTGTGCATCGTAATAATAGTCGTGGCTGAAATATTTATTCTCGGCCACATCAGGTACCTTGACTCAGCTAGATCACGTAGCAAGATATTCATTAGAGTTGCTGCTTGGGATTGGGTTCCTTCCCTGCGTTTAACATGCGGCTCGCTCAAGCACTATTAAAGCCTTTACAGATGGGACACTTCATTGCACAGTTTGCTGTGCGGAAATTGCAGGAACCCGGGAACGGAATTAGAGCGAGTCCTATTATCGTCCACTTTTTGTTTACGCAATTGCGCATGCAGTGTGGCAATTCACCGCTTTACACTAAGCAGTTTTTACGGAACATCCTTGAATACATCTGATTGCGCAATCAAGTGCCTGGCGTAATACGGCCAATACAAGAAGTAGGCTTGGAAATTTGGTCACGCTGATTTTTGTTTCTGAACTTTAGTTCACTTCGGGCAATTTGTGCTCCTCGTAAGGAGAGGTGAGAAGAAAGATGTTTCTTTTTGAGTTTTGTAAGTGTTTTTATATGTCATCGTATATACAGACGGGGAGTGCTTTTTGTGGATGCACTTCTTACCTCATATTCCTTCATGATCATACAAAGGAACTCTCATTCAGATGCCTGCGGAATGTGCAAGCATAACTGGTAGTGGTAGTAGTATTTGTTTAAATAGGGTGCGTCAACGGCATGGTCATTTTGCATCACTACAAGTCATATTTATAAAAATATACGTTTAGAACTTGGTAATGTAGTAAAATAACTGATATACTACTTAAGTCAAAGCTAAAAGAACATTTACATCCTTAAATACTATTAAAAAGGCGAGTTTCATTCAAAAATATTAAAACGCGGTTAAGGGCGTCGGAGTCATCGCCTAAGATGGGCCCTCTGTCTCCCGCTAACTGTAGCCTGTTACGCATGAATCGGTATTTGTCACACACCGTCAGAACATGCAGCACGCTGAGAGTGCAAACTCAGTCATCGCAACGACGTGGTCTTTTCTCCTCGGTGAAGAGATAGGAGTGGGTCAAAGGGCAATGCCCTATCCTCAAACGTGTGATGACGATTTCCTCCCGGTGACTCTTCCTGACGGACGTGGGCCACGCTGACACTACCGATTTCTCCCCAAAAGTAACATTCCTGCCGGCTTATGGGATGCAATTGTACGCTCTCGAGGTAACGCCTTAGGGTGAGGTGCGGTCCATCGGAAAGTCTCGCGTGCATGTATCTACGTGTAGGACGTGTATGTAAAGATGTGATTTCTAATTATGAATGAACGCTACAAAAGAACGTGAGATCTGTACTGTTTTCTCACAGTCATTTCCCGGAATCTGGCAGTAAGTTTTAGCACAGTTTTCGACCAAATGCAATTTTTTTAATGGCTGAGCAGGGAATCAGTATTAAATGCTTGCTTAAAATTGGGTAAAATTTTTATTCCAACCGGTGTTACTGGCAGACTTTCGATAACCAGAAAGTCTATATCTACATACTGCCCAGCGAGCTGCCGCATGGGTATGTGGCAGAGGATGTTAGGACATTAGCCGTGTAAAGATGTAAGAAATAAGATTTTGGGAGGTGAAATGGTGACGTGTAGTATGGAAGTGTATTTAGTCGACCTGAGTGTATATTCTTGTCGCTTTATTGTGCAAAAAAAGAACGATTTCCTGTACCATATCTGTTTGACAATGTATCTCTCTTATTTTATCCCTTCTGTCAGACCTAGAGATGTAGGATGGCGTCATGATGATATTCTCTTTGTCGCTCTGAGAAACATCAGTTCTGAATTTCTCAAGCAATCTAAACCTAACGTGTAGTCTCCGAGTCTCTAAGGGCTCCCGCCTAAGTGGACCTACCTAAGTGGACATCGCGACGTGCACCGACTTAACTGACAGTTTGCTTTGAACCTGTAGTTAAACTTTTGTACTGCACCTTCGTCTGCCTCTCTATACTCCTCTTTAAATTCGTTTTCGTGACTCTAAACCATTCATTCGCTGCTTGGCCCTGTTTAAGTTGTTACTTTTTATTAGTGGATTACCTGGTCTCAAATTTATATTGATGTGTTTCAAGCAAGCTTTGTTACGTATAATGTTCTTAACTCGGGTGTTAATTATATATGTCTATGTACCTTGTACAAACCTTTCTCTTTTGTATCCTTATATTTTAATCATATGAAAGTTTGGAGCATCACTTTGTGGAAAAGGTTCTGGAATTTGATAACTCCATGCACATTCTTTAAGTAGAGATCCAAACTTCAACACCTTGAGATTGGCACTCACTGCTGAACCTTGGCTAGGTTACACTCGATAGATACATGAAATTCATCATTATATTTCATTTCGTAAGATGAGAAAGTGGTTCAAAATGCCATCAGTTAACACCCAAGGTAAGTGGTTATCATGAAGATAAATTACAAACATCTTCAGGACTTATTCGGTTTATGATCTTCACAACTTATCTATTAATATAAGTTTAATGATGCGGTCACATTCGAGCCAGGAGTACCAGTTTTCTTCCATTTAGTCATTTGTAGAGTGAAATAAATGCGTCTCGATCTATTTCTTCTCTTGGCTGAAAATCATAGACGTTCCCGTAATAATGTGGGAATGAGAAATGATATTTTTAAACGCAATAGTGTATTTATCGTAGAAAGACAAATATTCTTAATACTTTCATGTTTATTCTCGTGTTTACTCGCTTCTTCGCAGACTCATAGCAAACAAAGGGTTATGAGTAAACGTCACCGTGAAAAAGTGTTCGGATTTGAGTCAGAATTTCATTAATCCAAATTTAGGAAGTCTAACAGAGAATGGAGGTATTTGATGGTATTGTGAAAAGCAAGGATGTTTACAAAATGAGAGAAAATGAGAAAACTGCTTGAAGCTCAACGATAAAGATCAGATCCAGATTAAATGGCGTTAAGGTGAAAAATTTATAGACGAAACCAATTAGTTAGTAACAAAATAGTGGGAAAGTGGATGATATAATTGAATTCCTAAAGGCGGTATATGCAAATTCTTAGGTATGTATTTATTTAAAGGATTAGGATGGAAAAAAACGTGGAGCATGTGATAAAAAAAGTTAAAGTTTTTCACGTGTGATAAGAAATCTCAATGATAGCAATAAAACTACTAAGTAAATGGCAAAAAAGACTCCGATAAAACTAATTTTGGAATATTCGTTAGTAATTTGGGACCCATATAAAGAAGGGACAACAAAATTATTGAGAATGTAAAATGGAAGGCAGCCAGGTATGTAAAGTGGAGGCAAAAGAAGACAATGGTACTAAATTGCTTAAATTACTAGGATGGGGCTCTTTAGGAAGAAGAATAAAAATAAATAGACAATGCGTACCGTTTCACATGCAACCGGGAGAAATATGAGGGGAAACTGATACAGAAATTAGAAAATCCTAACTAAACAGGCAGAAATGATCACTAATTGAAGGTGAAATATTAGTTTCAAATGGCCAATGTAAACAAACTTATCATCCCTCAAGAGGAATTTATAGGACTGGAACAGTCTTCCTGCAGAAATCTTTGAGGCTTTTCTTGGCAAAATGAATGTCTTTAACACTTAGCGTACTGAGCTTAATACTAAAGGTGCTCTCAGAAAAGCTGAGGATTTGTCACTCTTACCTGGATTGTGAAAGAGGACTCTCTTAAATCTAGGTCAATGAACTTTCATACACTGGTAAAATTTATTTTCGCACTTTGTGGTCATATGTATATCTACCAGAAAGACCTCATGCTTACCAGTACGTTCAAGTGCCGTTTAATTATGACATTCCATGGACGTCCTCGTTTGCCCATCTTTCATCTTATAAAATATAAGAGGACGTATCATTCCGTCCATAGCACTCTAAGTATTAATAAAAAGTGCCGAAAATTTATCATGAATTGGACTTTTTTAATTTTAATTTGTTTATTTATTTTATTGTGTTTCGTTGATGATTGACCATTTTAACTCCTGAACTGTATGATTCTGTTGTTACTACGTGGCAAAAATTGGAACACTTCTGGTTAATTGTAATATTAATATTATTATTTAATACAACTGCTGACGTTTTTCGCGTTTTCCGGGCAATTTGTTTGCTTTTGGTAGGAAATGGGTGGTCAATTGAATTTCTGCATAAGACCCGCGTAAGGATTTAAAATTGTCAAGCATGGAAATGTCAGATTTTTTTATATAACCTAATGGAAATGAATTATAGGGTCCTGTCGTAAAATTAAGTCATTTCCAATACTGGACAATATCGAAGTCTCTACTGAGTGAGGCTGCCAATGTCACTGGTGCGTTGATCTGGCATCTTTCCACCGCGTCGCGTAAAAGGGATTACAAGTAACTCCTGGCTATGAAGCTCTTCCCCTATCGCCCCTCTTCGTTACCCATCGGAAGCGGACAGGCGAGTGGAAGTCGGAATGTGAAATACAAGGAGCGGGGGTCCGGGGTCAACGGATGACCCTGGGGAAACATAAAAAAGGCGGCTATCAGCTAACCCGCACTCACTCAGGGTTCCGTGTTTCTCATTGATCCCTCGCTTGACCCGGACTCGTATTGGGGAGGCAAGGGGTCCGTATAGATGGATCCCCCCTATGGATGGAGGATTAAAATATTAAGCCGGGATGAATGAGATATGCTGGTGGATTTATTGTGACAGAGAAATCACCCTAGCAGACACGTTCCTCTTCGTTTAACTTAAGATCCTCGCGTCGCAAATGTTTTGATCAGCGTTTTGGACTCCAACATTCCGTAGGTGTCACATGTGAAGTAAAATTTTAACAACTTGATGGTAATTTTTAATTATATGATTGTTGATAACACTCTGTCAAATATGATAGGACTTAAATACTATACGACACGGCTTCTGAATCTTTGATATCTGTCACCCCTAAGGGTATCTAAGGGTTTGAAGAAAAGATTTTTCCTTTTCTTTCTATCACATTTTAAGCAAATTACCCTTTGCACTTATTTCATTCAGCTTTAGTCTTCTTCATTCAATGGCATCCTCGAGCAAAATGGTTTATAATAAAAATTTGAATGTACGGTTAAATTTTAGTCAACATATTTTTAATGTCACCTCTCGTAGCAACTTGGTGCCCTGTTTTCAGAATACCATTATTACTATACCATAATTTTTGTAAGGGTGTACCTAATGGATACGAACTCCATGAGAACAATTTTAATGAATAAGATGTATCTAGATGAAGACAACTTTTAGAGGGATTAAGATGGGAGCCCTTAGATACTCGGAGGCTGCACGCGAGGCTTAGTTTGCTTGAGAAATTCAGAACTGGTGTGTTTCAGAGCGACACAGAGAATATTATCATGACGCCTCACTACATCTCCAGGTCTGACAGAAGAGATAAATTTAGAGAGATAGGTACAAAAACTCGTTCTTTCTGCGCACAACAAGCAATCGTAATAAAAACTGAGCTCCACTAAAAACACTCCCAAAATGTCGTCACAATTTCACCTCCCAAATCCATATTCCTTACATCTTTACACGGCTGGTGTCCTAACACCCCCTGCCATACGCTCATGTGCTGACTTGCAGGGTAGTATGTAGATGTAGATCAATTGAGAGTAAGAGGTTATTCATAGACGATTGTTTCGTACGGAATAGAATTTCTGCAATGTTTGGTCGATTCCGTGTTTAGGAATCAAATATTTATGCCCTGATGGAGCTATACCTCTTTACGCTGAATTGAATTTATTCATTGTTAATTTAGTGTCGTAAATAAAATAGTGGTTACCGGTCCTGATGAGAATAAATCTTAAAAATATAACAGGAATACCGATTGCTGTTTAGGCGTTGGATTTTTCCTGAATGCTGCACACTATGCGTTTGTATAAGTAACTGTTGAACTGCACATCCCATTACCGAAATATTTCGTTTCGGTAAAGGGATCGGTGGTTTTTGACGTCAGGTTTATCCCCGCTCTTTCTCCTCTCTGAATGGATTCCTCCGTCTACCATTCAACATATCTATTGTCCAAATAAACATAGCTGTCCGATGCCTCCCCAACATCTACATCTACATAATACCCTGCGAGCCGCCGCATGGATGTGTGGCAGGGGGTTTTAGGTCACCATTCCGTGTAAAGATGTAAGTTTTTGAGAGGTGAAATGGTGACATGTATTATGGGAGTGTATTTAGTGGAGCTCAATTTTTATTTTGGTCACTCATTGTGCGCGGAAAGAATGAGTTTTTGTACTTTTCTGTCCGGCAATATATCTCTCTTATTTTGTCGCATCTGTCAGATCTAGAGATGTAGTGACGATTCATGATAATATTCTCTATATCGCTCTGAAAAACATCAGTTCTGAATTTCTCAAGCAACCGAAGTCTATCTTGTAGCCTCCGAGTCACTAGGGGCTCCCACCTTAACCTTCTAAAAGGTGTGATATGGATAAACAACCAATAAATTATAGCCTTTTTTTATCTAGGAGGATGATATTGGTGCTGTGGAGCAAAGTAGTTAGTAGAGGGTAGATTTGTTTGAATAGTAAGATTTCAAAAATTGGATTCCAGAGGAACAGACCTACCGCTCCACTGTGTCATCCACATTCTTCTTCATCCGTCTTCACCATTTCAATACGGCTGATACATTTATCTACTCTCTGACGACGATTGAGTTTCGACGTCGATGAGTTCATCGACTCATCGTCATCGGTGAATTCATCGGCGGCGATGATCAATGACAGTCATCGAAACGGAGTCACTTCGATGAATTATTCCATGCACCATCAATGGGAAAATTGTTCATCACACAGGCATAAATCAATTTTTTTAATAGCCAGAATTAGCGGCATATCTATCAGCACCGACAGGAGTAAATTTGAATCCTTGGAAATAATTTATCGTTAATGGAAAGTTGGCAACTTAAATTCAAATAAAATATTAAGTTTTCAGGTATTATCTCCTACATATCACATAGCATTTTTTTTGCTAGAAAAGAGGTTTATATCTACTTGCTACTATTTGCAATTCCACGATTAGGATTAGAAGTATGAGCATATGAGGTCCAAGTCTTCACGCTAAGTCTAGGTCTGACGGATGGTCGTGCAGCGATTTACCCTTGGGTTTTATCGTTTGGCAATCGATCTGTCTATAATATTTCAACCAAATATGTAAATTCTACTCTATAGTGACCAAACTTTAATAAAACATGGATGAATATGACCCCTTAGATACTAACGGGTATAAGTTAATGTGCATGAAAAGCATTGATGCTATGAGATTCTTATATCCACATTATATTCTTCTGCAAAAATAGTAGAAGATGAGAAATATGCAATAGCTCCCAAGCAGTCATGAATAATGGCTGGATATCAGTCTAATGTTGGCTCAATATTGGCAACATTGGCCTCGTTGTCATTATTTAGCAAACATTGGTCCAATATCAGGAGTCAATATAGGCCCAGTATAATAAGCCAATAAAAGGCCCAACATCAGGAGCAAAAATTGGCCCAATATCAGAAGCCAACACACTCCCCATATCAGAAGATAGCAGAAGCCAGGGAAAGTCCAAACCAAACGTAACCGAAACCAAAATATCCACATTATATCATTCATAATGAAACACTATTAGGGCAGCTTTTTTAAGCATTCAAGTCTGAATTAATGCTCAACTTCAATTTATGTGGTCTAAAGGAGGAATCTTGGCTAACAATATCGAGCCAATGTTGTCTAAATTACGTGAAATATTATCATTTTGATATTGGCTGATTATTGGCTGACAATATGGAGCCGACATTGACTCGTCGGCAAACAATGTTGGGCGGACAATAGCCCATCATTGGATAGCTACTTGGTCTGGGACGGTACAGTCAGAAGTAATGAATTGATAAAAAATGAAAAGGGACAAAAATGACCCGTCCTACTTTTTGTGATAATGCTAAATTCGGTTGTTTTTTTTGGCAATTTGATAGAAAGTATCCCTTTGCATTATATTCGCATTTTTTTCGTATGGTGATGCAAAATTTCAATTTTAACTATTTGAGCGATATGAACGTTCATTTACGTTCTCGTGCCTCCGGGCCGACCAGAGTATTTCAAATTTACGCTGGAGCAGTAAAGGCGTACTTTCCTACATCCCATTCAGATATTTTGTTACATGTTTTTCCGTCTTTCCTGGTCAGCCCGATTTTCACTATAAAGTGTCTCTGAAGAGTCCTGCCACATATTCCATTATTCTACTAACTACACTCATCCTAAAGTACGTGCATATCACAAGTAATTGGTTCCATTGACGGAAATTGTTGAATTCAAAGCTGGTTTTAGTCCTCTTCTAAATGAATATTTTGTTCTCATACCACAAAGTTTAGGATCTTTCTCAGCAAAATTGTTTTACTAATGTTATTTTGCTTGTGCAATGTATGATATTTTTATTTCCATAGATATTTTATCAAACACACTTGAGTTCAAGGTAATAAAGTTGTAATCGAAGGTAACTTATTTTTTTTCCAAAAACACTCAATACTTCAGTTTGGGAAAACAAAGAAAACTTCACTACTCAAAGGGTTAAACACATGTAGAGAGAAAAGAATTAATTCCGTTACCGATTTAATACTGTTTTGGGTTGCATTTCTTTTCAAATTATCGGGACTTTTGGCAAGTCTATCACTAATATTCGCGGTCTACCAATTAAGAAATGCAATGTATATTTCAGCTAGTTAAAAAATATGATGTCGTGCTTTCAACTGAAATGAGTAAAATTAATGTTTACCAGATTAATTTTGATTCTATGTCTGTGGGCATGAGTGTTATGCTCATCACGTTTTAGTAAACCTAGCTCTTCTTAAAGATTTACCAAAAGTAGTACAGCTGTCTACGTATGGAATTGGCATTGAGGAATCATAAATGTGAATTGTCCATTGTATTGACACATAAAATTATCCACGCTTTTCCATGTTACCTGATTTCTTAACCCAAGAGTGGTGACGCCCGGTCTCTCAGACCGATAATATAATCTTTCTGTCGACGCACGCGAATTATGAAATATTGTTGCTCATGCTATTCAGTAGCTCATGTTTTACACTGCTCCTCCTATGTCCAAGTCAAAAACATCACTTCGTGTAAGTATATCGCTTCTTGTAGCTACTTTCGGACCCACAGACCATGCTTCACCATTCGCGTCTTCAAATATTACTTTTCTGCGCTTTATATAATATGATATGTAAACAATATGGATAAGTGATTTCTGACATACTATGGAAATGACTTCTTTTTTATGTACTCATTCCTTGTTACGGTTAATTTTCTCTTATGAAGAAAAACAATGCTCTAGTCTACCCATTTTACCGTAAGACATATGTAGATGAAATACAAGCTTAAGTATCTTCTCTATGTGCTGTGAAAAATGTTGAGTGAATATTTTTAATTCACGTTTGAATGCTGCTATTTAGATACCATTCAAGAAAAATATTTCGTCTCCTTTTTAAAACTTCAAAGTCAATCGGTTCAGAAGACCGACGTCACTATGCATGTCCCGATGACTCACGTCACTACCGTGGGGTAAACCTTTAAATGACCAGCTTCAGTATTCGTTTCCCACTTTAGGAATCACACCGTAGAAATCCAGGTAGTCCTTGGTGGAAATGACATCTCGGGACGGATTATGAGTACTTTTCGTTCACGGTAATCCTTATGAGAACTTGGAAATGTCCATACTTGTGCTTTGCCACTTGGAGAAAGATAAGCAAACCCGGATGAGACATCGGTGGAGCATTCAGCACCTGGGAAAAGAGGAGCGCTGGAGAATGGTCTGTGACACACTCCATTCCTTGTCAACCTCCGGTCGCGCACGATAATATTTTTCTATCTCTGTCTAAAGCTGTTCCCTCACCAGAAAAATGGAGCATAAATTTACATTTTTTTTCCTATTTTACCTCCCTCCAAGCTTCTACTCATCGTGACTTGATTTTTCATATTGGCCTGTCTGACACAAACGCGCGATTCTCCTGCAAGGGAACATGCTGAAGAAGAAGACAAACCCCGAGCGCATTCTTAGCCCAATACCAATCTCTTGCGTCCCTTTCAGACGTTCCCGATTGCCAATTTCGTGAGAATAAAACGTACGATAGAGAAACTGGAAGTTATAAATATATATATGGAAGTTAAGTGGAAAACTGGATTGCGCGTTTATTTTAAGAATATTTTTGCCAGGATCGAGCGTCTATCCGGCGAATGGTCATAGTAGTGTGAAAAAAGATTTTCGGCGGAGATGATTAATGTGGCACACATACTCTCCCCGAGTTGCATTTTTTTATTAAAAATGCATAACCTCCGCGGATGGGTATGCCATTGAGACTAAGAGGTACTATACTTTATCAAAAAGCTCTCCCTGTACTACTCCTCTACCAGAACATCCTCTATTAATCCATCGTCAGTAGAAATCAGTCTACGTTTCGTATTAGTTTGCAAAAATAACCTCTAACCATTTAATAAAGTTTGAGGCTTTTGTCGAGCAGGGTGTGTCATCACCTAATTTAAGTCACTATTAAATTAAGCCAGTCGTTTTATCAGATATTCTCCGAAACTTCGCATTTACAAAGTTTTTTATAACCTTAAGATTCCTCTAAGTTTAGCCAGGCTCTTTAAAATTTAGTAAACCTTCTTCACCAGCGGCCACTCATCAATCTCTCTAGAATTTGCTGAAATTTAAAGCGTTCTAACTTTATCCATCCATTTTTATAACGTTATTCTGTTTTTCCAAACCTGAATCAAGTTCAATTGTTTATGTCAATTGGTGATTTATTTCTTTTTATTTTTGTCATGGTCATCATTCTCAGAGCTATTAGTTTTTTTTCTTTTCGTGCTGTGAACTCTTCGTTTTTTGCTCGATACTCATAATGATTTGATGATATTGATGCGATAAGGGCAGGCATCTTAATGGTATTTCGAACGTGTTGGTAATCACGTACCGCGCAACCTACACTACCGAACTGCCACGAATCCCCACCCTCCTCAGGGGAAACCAAGGATTGTAAATTCAGATTTAGAGTAAATCTTGGTTTGTATGGTCCGTATGTATAGAAAGATATTTTTACTTCCAATAAAAGGCGTGGAAATGATCGTTTTCAAATTTAATTTTCGACGTACCTTTTCTCACCAGTGGAGTGTCGATTAGCCAAAACAATTGGGGATAAGGGGATTTTTTGGATAACCGAGCCTCTATGAAAAAAAATTTGCTTGTGCTTATTAGGGTCGCAGGATCATTAAGACATACAATTCCATGATACCAAACATAAAGTAATACTTCTAAATCTAGAACTTTTTTTCTATATCGAGTTAAGATAAAAAAGTAATCATAAAATTTTTTTGTCATCAGCCAACGTTTCACATTTTTATTTATGCGCGGCCAAAAGAGAATACTCTACTCAAACTAATTAGTAAAATGATTTACATGTTAACGCAAAAATAACCAATTGTGATATTTCTATGTAGTTTCTGAATAAAACCTAATTTATAGATTAATCGAAATCACTTCAAAAAGTTAATAAAATAGCACATTGCGTGAATAACGGTAAGGTGGACCAGAGTTGGGTCAACCAGTCACGAGTCACTGAGGTTAGTGTGACGACGTGAGTCCATTGATCTGGGAGAAACGACATTTTCGTGAGCGTTTGGGAAGAACATTGCGCTGAGTCACGAAGGAGAAGGTCACAGAATGTCCATGATACCCAAAGGGCTCGTGATACGAAAGAATTGGATACTGACTGAATGACTGCATGGCAAAAATTAAAAGAATAAAACTAGTGAACCCCCGTGATTCTCAAAGATTAAAAGGACTTGCTGACTCGGAGGACTCACTGACCCGAAGGACGCACTGAATCGTGGACACGAAGGCGTGACCTTGAGTATCAGACTGGATTGCTGACTTAAAAAAAAACTTTTCCATTAATTTGATCCCAGCGACTCACTCAATAAGAGACCAGCTCCTCTCCTTACCGCCAAAATATTAGTCGTAAGATCATGAACGTTACTGTTGTTGTTTGTTGGGTACATTTAGATTTATTTTTACAGCATTACGTAAATGCTGTGATTATTTTTTACTTTAAAAACATTGCTTCAATAAAATTATTTCTTTATTGATCGAAATTCAGCGTTAAATGAGCTGCATTAGCAGTTCAGGAACTCAAATTAACCTTCAAACATATGCTATGGGCAGATGTCATTCTTGACGAATTAACATAATGAATATTGTCTCCAGCAAATATATCTTGTACTTATCAACGAACGCAATGTAATGAAATTTATCTAACGTTGGAACGCATAATCAGAATTAAACCAAAAATAGAACGTGATGCAAAATTTTAGGTGCCTGCAGTAACTCTAAACTAAATGGTACTTTATTACTGAAAATACACATTAATGTGGCTAATTATGATTTTAAAAAATCATCATACTCACTAATAAAGGCTGGTTTTCGGCGTAAAGCGCGAAAAAGTTCAAATGTACTTTTTTTCATTTATTTATACTTACATGCTCCTACAAGGGTGTCTCATAGAGTTGTTACGTGTAACGGTCTAGTGCAAGAGTATCATTTATGTGAGATGCGCTCCCCTACCCACTGATATTATGGGCAATATTTATGTAAGAAAGGCGCTTGAGAATACTGTCACTGGAGCTCCTTATTAAGTTACTGTTTCCAATGAATATAATGGAACGGCTGTCAAAAATAAAATTAGCCCTGTGCTTCAAAAAAGTGGACTTCCAGAACTGGTAAAATAATGGTATCTGTTTGTTTGAAATGATTTTCATATGCGATAAATGAATAAAACTGAGAAGTTAGAGTGTTCTAGGAGAAGTTTTACATTATGATATGATTTTCGTATTTCAAATTTCGGCTTCAATATATTTAATTTTGCTGTTTGATGGTAAGTTGATTACATACAGGATAACTTTCCGAAGAACGGACGACAGAATACCGCACATGAAGATGTATCAACGAAATTCAAAAATATGGCGTGTGAATTTTTTGAAGAAATCTCCATGAGAAAAATTCGGCGCATTGGTCCGGCAAACCAAATTCCCTTGGTTCGATTCCCGGTCCAGGCCGAATTTTTCTCAAGGCGATTTCTTCAAAAAGTTCACCCGCCTTATTTTTTAATTTCAAATGGCTAAGCACGGCATAAGTGCTGGTGAAGGATACTGTCTCTTGGTTGTGGCTTCTTTGAAGTCCTCTTCTCCCTTGCGTTGCCATCTTTGATGGACCGCAAGGGCCTAACATCTAGTTGCCTTGTATCCACCAAAATTGCCATGGGAATTAGGAAGCTTGGATAGGATAGTGGTCTGCGCATTGGTCCGGCAAACCAAAGGTCTGTGGTTCGACTCCCGGTCCAGGCCGAATTTTTCTCTTGGCAATTTCTTCATAAAATGTATCAACGAGTTTACTCCATTTTTCAACCGCACTGGTCATTAAGATAGTTTTTAGATCTGATTCTGGTGAGAGCGACGTTGGATACATACATCAAATCTAATACGCTTGCTCATACATACATACATATCCAAGTCCTGTTCTACTCAACGTGGGTCTAGGAGTTCACTTAGCCTCGCCATTGCCCTCTGTCGTTCCATAGCACTTGTCGGACAACTTCATCCCAATGGTAACCTCTTGCCTCCACGTCCCTACTCACTTCATCAGTCCTACGTCTCCTAGACCTTCCTCTCGGTATTTTACCTTCCTCTATTATGCTTAGCATTACTTTTGGCATTCTTGTTTCTTCCATTCTTTAAATATGTCC
This sequence comes from Ceriagrion tenellum, assembly GCA_963169105.1. Taxonomy (NCBI): domain Eukaryota; kingdom Metazoa; phylum Arthropoda; class Insecta; order Odonata; family Coenagrionidae; genus Ceriagrion; species Ceriagrion tenellum. Next base: position 61,973,123 of record OY720641.1, read on the forward strand.
TAATCATCTAATCCTATTGTCTACTATTTTTTGTCTAATACTTTTTATATTTAATTGCTACCTTATGTTGGTATTTCTCACTCTGTCTAGTTTGGTTTTCCCCAGAACTTATCTTAAAACATCATTTCTTCTGCCGTTTCCCTACTCCACTGTCTTTCCTTCATTATCCAAGTCCCAGCTCCATATAAAACTATTGGTAGATAGTACATCTACATCTACGTCATACCCTGCAAGCCACCCAAAGGGTGTGTGGCAGGGGGTGCTTTCGCACCAGGCATGCATGAATGATATGGTAGAATACCGACATTACATTAAAACCCGCGTACCACACATACAACACGCCCATTAACAATCTACTAACCAAGAAACATTCTATCGTCAATCGTTCCAACGTGCAAGGGGTACAAGGACTATTACTGCGTATTCAAAATATCATGCATGAATAAGAACATCAATATTTACATCATGCATAAATAAGAGAGTAGAGAATATAATGAGAAAGATTTACTGTCTGCCTATTGTCAATACTCGAACTATTCATGACGACGATCACAGCTGTTATGGTCCCGAATGGTACGCGGAAAAAATGACATTTTATACCTATCGGTTCTACAATCTAGCTCTCTAATTTTATTGGCGCGATCTAATCTTCCGTAGTACGAAGGGGTTAATAGTATGTTTTTTACGTCGTCAGTAAAATAATTTTCCTGAAATTTATTTAGGAGGTTAAGCCTATAATTTAATCTACGCTGTGATAGCGATTCCCATCCTAATTCTTCTAACAGTCCAGACACACTAGCCAACTTATCATAGCATTGTTTCACAAACCTAGCTACTCTTCGCTGTACGCGATCTAACTCTGATATCAACCCCGTTTCGTATGGATCTCATACACTAACAGCACATTCCAGATGAGGCCTAACGATTGAAAAATAACAACGTTCTTTCACTTTCTCATCACATTTTCCGAGTACTCTCTTGATAAAGTCTAGCTTCCTATATGCTTGACCGCATATTTCCCTAATATGTTTTCCCCAAGATAGGTCGTGAGTAATTGTGACCCCTAAGGACTTAACAGACTCGGCGTGAATAATTTCCGTATTTTTAATTCTGTAAGCCCTACCTGGCCTATTTTTCTTTTTCCAAAAGCTGACTGCTACGCACTTTTTTATGTTTAGTTCCATCTGCCACTTTTCGCGCCAAGCATGAATAGCATGCGAGTCGCTATCTTCGGAATTGTTAATATCCCTATACACAACCGCGTCGTCTGCGAAGAGTCTAAGCTTACTTTTAACGACGTTGCTAATATCATTAATGTACAAGAGAAATAAAAGTGGACCATTTACACTTCCCTGAGGAACACCCGATGTAACGCTGTGTTTGACATGATACCGTCTATGACAACCCTTTGTTCCCGCCCATGTAAGAATTGATTAATCCAACTAATAATATTTTTATCTATTCCATATGCTTCTAGTTTTGAGAGCAACTTAACGTGAGGTACCTTATCGAAAGCTTGCTTAAAATCGAGGAATATCGCGTCAACTTGAACATTATTTTCACCCGAGAGCAAGATGTCATGAACGAAGAGGGCCAATTGGGTTTCGCAAGATCTACCCTTTCGAAATCCGTGTTGGTTATTTATTAATAATTCCTCCCTATCTAAATGACTCATAATGGGACTTACAATTGTGTTCAAATACCTTACAGGAAATGGATGTGAGAGAAATAGGCCTATAGTTACTAGGGTCTTTCCTGTCGCCGCTTTTGAATATAGGTGTGACATTTGCTACTATCCAGTTCTTAGGCACTACGTAACCTACTAAAGATTTGGTAAATGTTAATTCTAATTAAGGCGCTATGTCTGATGCCAATGTTTTATATACGCGAGCAGGTATTTGATCTGGACCGGGGGATTTGTTGGGGTTGATATTTTTTAGCTGATGTTCTATGCCGCGACAATTTATAATAATTTCAGGCATACATATTTGGGAAGGAACTGGCTGCGGATCGAAAAGATGTGGTGTATAAGTACTGAAAATGCTTTTGCAGAATGAGTTTAACGAATTGGCTTTTTGTAGACTGTTGGTTAGCTTTTCCCCTTTGATATTCTTAAGCGTGTGTACTGTTAATTTATTTCCTTGAGTGTCCCTAACATACGACCAAAATGCCTTGGAATTATCGTTTAATTGTTCTCCCAGTAATTTACTTTTGAAATCAGCTAACGCCCTTCGGCACGCTTTTTTTGCTAAGAGTTTAGATATTTTGTAATTTTCGGTGACTGTGTATAGTTCTTCGAAGGATTTGTTAATTTTTGCCCTTTATAACCTAGCATGACATGTTCTCTGGTGCTTTAATGTTTTTCTAACCTCCGCGTTATACCACCTAGGCTCTGCATTGGCTCTTTTCCATTTACTTGGTATGTATTTGCTAACTACTGACCGTGTAACGTTGAGGAAAGTATTCCACAAAACCTCAGTATTACTGTTGATACTTATTTTTTTAATATTAGTAAATGAATTTTGCAACTCTTGCTTCATACCTTCGTAGTCAGCCTTATTAAACAAGTAGATTTTTCTTTGTGGATTATGTTTCTTGATAATGCTCACGGAAAAATTAGCTTTAACTATCTTGTGGTCGCTTATTCCCTTATCCGTACCTATGTTTACAACCATGTTTGGAATATTTGTCGCTAAAAGATCAAGTGTATTTTTCCCTCTAGTTGGAGCAGTGACTAATTGATGTAGTGAGTGAGATGTGAATGTATACAGGAGTGACTCACAAAGGTCTTTGTCTTTCCCCCCAGTGATAAAACTGTAAGTGTCCCAGTCTTTGGACGGAAGATTGAAATCCCCACCGATTATAATATGAGTCGTTTTTTTGAGTGGTTAACTTACTGAGTTGACTTTCGAGTCCTAATATTGAGCTTACATGGGTATCTGGTAGTCTGTAATATGCGGACACATAGATTGTTTTTGCTTTAGGATTTTGAATGGAGAACCATACGCTTTCTACCTGGTCGTCGGAAAATGACTCCCTCCTACTAATATAGCAATCCTTCACTGCAATAAAAACTCCTCCCCCGGTCCTTTCCACTCTATCTTTTCTATAAACTGTGAAATTTTTCGGGAATACTTCATTATCTGCGATTTCGTTACACAACCAACTTTCCGTCCCTCTAATTAAGTCTGCGTCAGTAGTTTCAATTAGATGGTAGAAGTCAGCTACTTTATTCCTTAAGCTACGGCAATTTACTACCAGGACAGAAAAGGATTTATCAGTGAGCGTATTCCCGGAAAGTGTATTGTCATTACAAGTAGCTTTCTTAGGTATATTCCAAGTTAAATTACTGCTATTTTTTTAAACTGGCCTCTTACTCTTCTCGTTAGACTTAACTTTTTCTTGGATATTTTTTCTATTAAATTTTTTTCGCGATGGTACCCGATTTGACCCACTAGCTGACCTACTCTCTGCCCTACCCTCTATCCTAGTACCTCTTGAACAAATAAAAGAAGACAGCCCGAAAAATATTCACTAAAACGAAAGTGCTAATGAAGGGGGAAATGAAGAGAAGAATATATTCGAGCTTGCTTTGACACAGTACTACATATTACCCTCTCAAGCAAACACAGTCGAACAAATGGCGATCGTAATGCGCTGCACGAAGAGGCATCGATGAAATGTAGAGGCTTAAAAAAACTTTTTTTCTCATCCGGTTGACATAACTATACCCCTCAGAGATCTCACTGTATCTCCTCTTCTTATATTCTCTTCAATCCACTCTGTCCATGAAATTACATCCACTCTTCCTTCTATTATCAAGCGAGTTCGTTACTTATTCAGACGCATCTTCCGCCCGCGAAAAGTTCGCGATGGAAAAGAATCACGGATGTAAATTCCTCTCGGAGGCCGCATTGACCCGATAAGAAGATTCTCCTAACGAGCTGTAGAGGAAGCCATAACATATTCATCCCATCCCTCTGTTACTCCCTACATCCTCCTTTAGGAATCCCCATCCCAGGAGCATGTTTTATTTCCGCCATTTTTAACAAATTACGCGTTCAGAGTCTGTCTGGAAGTCACCATTGTTCAACTGACAAAATCGCCGATATCGGCGTATCTAGAAGGAAATACTTTTCAATAACATGAGGAGTTATGTTGTATCACTTTCTATTGACTTCTTGTTTTGGGACATACAGTTAAAATTAAAAATAAGGCTCAAAATGTTATGATGAGTTTTTGGCTAAAATGGAAAATTATTTAGGCTAATCTCGATAATATGAGTGGCTAGCTGCAATAATATTAGTGCCTAAGTTCTAACACTTCTCATAGCCTTTTCATTGGTCGTTTAATACGAAAATTGGTTGACCACCGCCATTCATACTCCCCTATCTAATGCTAGTTCCCTTACCTCCTGGTATCTCTTTCTATATACTGTCCTCTTTATTTGGCCCATAATTTATTCCTGGGTATTCCTCTGGGAAATTTTCCCTCTATTTTACCTTCAATAAGTTCTTCAAGAATCAATTGTGTCTCAGGGTGTGTCCAATCGATACTGATCTTTTCTCTGAAGTATTCCATATGGTTCTTTTCTCTTCTACTCTTCTATACTCTTCATCATTTCTTATTTTATCCGTCCATTCTATTTTCAGCATCCACCTACAGCACCAGGTTTGTAAAGCTTGTAGTGTGTTATGGTCATCTTTTTCAATGGTCCCTGGTTCTGTTCCGTAGAGTACTACGCTCCACACCAATGTTTTCACATATTTATTTTCTGGTATGTAGTCCTGTCTTCTTTGAGCACGGCAGTTGTCTTTTTCCCATGAACGCCTTCTTAGCTTGGGCTATTCTCCGCCTGAGGTCCGTTATACTTCTCCCGAACCACGTAATGGTACTTCCGAGATAGGTGAAGGAATCCACTTGCTCTAGTCACTCTCCTCTCAGGGTAACTTATGCATTAAGCTTCTCTCTTTCGAATATTTCATAGTTTTAATGTTTAGGATATCTAGTTGAAAATAAAAAAAGGCTTAAAATACATGGATAAATGCTTGGTTCAAATGGAGTATCATTTTGATGAATCTTGATGTTATGGCCTTTCCTGTTTATTTGCCAAATCGGACGTATTTCTGAGAGGCCCCGAGCGTCTTCATTTAAAGTCGGCTCGTATCGACTCCGGCGTTATCTTTAATATTTCTAAATGCCCTGAATATACTTGCATTAACAACCGGCGAACTTATCATCGATTTTGCAAATCTTTTCAGTTTGCAGTCGTCTCTCCTGATAGCCAGTCCTATCGTATGGCAGAAAGTACTCCAACTTTCCCCGCTTGATCAAGGTGTATTTTCTTTGTTGCTATTTTTTATATTTTGCTATTTAAGGAAGTCTTCAAGTTGTATTTTATTTGTCTAAGTTATGGAAGTCATAATTCTTTTATGAAATTTTTTCTCGGGGAAAATAAAAAAATACCGGAGATTTTTTTATATTTTCATCAAATTCGTCTTCTCCCCGACATACGTTTCAGCGAGACTCATTATGATATGTTTGTGATAGACCACATTATTCAATTACTCGTATCTAGTAGTGGTGTACAACATGAAAAGAGAAAGGGTATATATCCATTAAATCTATTCAATAATGATACCATTTACAAAAGTGCAGTATAACTGATTTCATATCCCACTGTATGGAAAATGTATCTTTTATTTAGGTTAGAGGGAGCAACAAGGGTTTAAAGTCAGTACTCAGAGCATTAAATTTTGAAATTAGAGTATTAAGAGAAATTAAGGGAAAGAACATACGTTATTTGTCAAGTTTATTGAATTATACTCCCTGCTGGTCCATAATTGTATTTAATGTCAGCCAAAAAGGGCCGGGTAAAATTTACCACTAATAGCCACCGCTCAGGTTACCAAGGAAAAATGATGTCATCTAAATCGGTGATGGATTCATTACTTTTGTATTGTAAAAACAATCATTAAGAAAAAACAACGCGTATAATGAAATCGAATGCAATAATTAAATATTTAAAAATTTTCAGCCATCGGATAGGGGATATTTCAACCCTACATTTTGATCGAAGATAATTTACATAATGCGAAAAAATAAACTGCTACAATGATTTCAATGGTTTTCTTAAGGGAGTGAATTAGTGCCACGTTTTGGCGACCCAGGGCCTCTGAGGTCTCTCTAGTAATTATTTACATCCAATGTTACTCTTTTATTATTTATCTATAAAACAAATATGAAATCTCTTGTCTTTCTCTGGTCTCGCTGCGTTTCATAATAACATACCCTCCATAAGCTGTTCTTCAGTTACTAAATTTGTACTTTTGGAACCTAGGTCATTTTTGATGGATTTATTTCATTTATGTTTGTAGATTTTTCCAAAATTAGCATACGGGTTGCAATTGCAGTTGCTCCCCATAATTTAAATCACGTCTTTTCATCGTCATCTCTTCCTCCCGCCATCCACTGCCATCCCTGGGGGAGATACCTACATCTTAGTACCTCACAACATATTTTCAAACTTGATTTAATACATGTTGATGCTGAGAAGTTCCATTTTGGTAATGATAGGGCCACAAAAGAGCATTGACAACTCCTTGTAGGTTATACACACAGAATAGATGGGCAGCTAAAAATGCAAGTAATTGAAAAAATACTTTTAAAAACGAAATTAAATTTTTAAATGTTATTGGCTTTGCACAATCATACGAAAAGAATATCAACAAAAAGCATAAATGGGCCGGAAAGACATCAAATAAGAACGCTAGAATGCAGATAGGAGAAAAAAATAGTGAAGAGAATTGATCAATGAAAAATATTCGCACAAATGTGGATTAATAGTGTATGGCGAAGATTTTTGGGATATCCTCCTAAAATATCAATAATCAAAAAAATGAAAATGGCGTTAAGGGCCCATGATTAATACTTGCAGATTGAAGAGTAAGAACAAATAAAAACTATGAATAAAATTCCCATTCCACGTTTTCTGAGGAACTGAGTGGCTTAAAAATTTGTCTCTATAGTTTCAACGATATATTTAATGAAGTCAAAGCGTCTCTTTCTTGAGATACTAAAATTTTACTGTGATAACAAATATAACCAATGATAATAAAAATTATCTTTTTCAGGTCACCAGGCGTTACCACAGCCCAAGGAGGCGGCCACGTGCAGCACTTATCAATAGTGAGTTTGACATTTTAAAAATAAATGATAGTGATGCCACACTGGGGTAGATCTTTTGCGAAACAAACAAACAGAGAAGGCTATGCTTTTAAACTAATGAAATCGGGTATTTGCTAAAATGAGGTCGTTACAGATTCGAATGCAAATATTTTAAAGGACATAATTTCATATTAAATCATTCATCAGCAGGATATACTTGGTCAGATTATTGAGAAGTTGGCTCATATTCGAGTTACGATCACAAACCACTAATTCCAAAGTCATATGATTTGAAATTACTCGTGTATTCGTCACAATCTTCCCAAAAATTGGCCATGTGTTCACAGATTTTTGCTCTATTGGTTAACTGAATCAATTTTCTTGATACATATTGTACCATTTTATAGCATTACCTAAGATCTGCATTCTTCTCATGGTGGATGTGATTTTGTGCTTTGATGACCACAACCGCGGATCTGTTGGAAATATTTTTGCCAATAGCAGGACAAACCATCAACGGTTACGAGATATATGAATAGTGCTCCGCGCAGTGGGCGTACTTGGCAAGGCGGCTATAAAAGTCGTCTCATCTTCTTGGGGTGGTTTCGCAAGTGATGGTGTCGCTTAAAACTATCATTGAGGTAGGCCCTGGAGTATTCTACATCTGCATCTACATATCACTCTGCGAGCCGCCACATGGGTATGTGGCAGGGGTTTTTAGGACACCATTCGTGTAAAGACGTAAGGGGTAAGGTTTTGAAAAGTGAATGGGTGGAGAGTATTATGGAAGTGTATTTAGCGGAGTTCAGTTTTTATTGTGGTCGCTTATTTTGCGCGGAAAAAAGAGTTTTTGAATCTGTTCGGCAATGTTCGGCTCTTATTTAATAGCTTCTGTCAGAACCAGAAATGTAGCGAGGCGTCATGATAATATTATCTGGGTCGCCCTGAAATGCACTAGTTCTGGATCTCTCAAGGAAGCTAAGCTCCAAGCCAAGCTAAGCAAGAATCAACGAAGAGACTCAGCCTCCATGGGCGGATACTGTACTTAATCATAGGTGCAAGGCCCGTTCGGTTGTCATAATATTAAACCAATGCTCGAATAGCATAGCCGAGGAAAATAAGTAATTGAAGAGGAATGCATTAACCTAAAATGGCATCATTATATGATCAGAAAGGACGTTAGTGAATATACTAACTTCCTCTTACTCCCATGGCCATCTATACAAAAGCAGGGTTTTGGCCTCACCCACAAGTGTACACTAACTCTCTATCGACTGCATCATCCACTGTCCCCTCCAGCTGATTGATATCTGACGTCCCTCCATCCCACCATCTTCGTCTCGGTCTTCTTCCCTCAGGTCTTCCCATGCCTAAAACTTTAGTAGTGCACCCTGCTCACTTCTTATAAAGTGGCTTTCCCATCTAATTCTTCTCATTTTAGCGCATGCCGCAACGTCACGGTCCTTGTATATATATCTCCTATTTCTTTGTTGTGTTTGATTCTCAAAAATCCCGTTTTCATTTTTGGAGCCATAGACTTTTCGTAGAATTATTTCTTTCTAAAGCATTAGTTTGCTTTCTTTCTTATTAATCATTTTCCATGTTTCTGAACAATACCGGACCACATGGCGAATTATTGAGTTGTATATTCTTATTTTTATCTTCTGAGATATTATATTTGGAGTATCTCATTGTGTGCGTACAAACTTTTACTGGCTAGTTTTATTCTATTGGCTATCTCGGGTTCTTCACTGTTTTGTTTGATGTTATAACGCCAAGGTATTTGAATCTGTCCCCTTCTGTGTATCAGAATATTAGGAAAGAAATAGAGATAGTTGGTGTAGATACCATGGGGCTAAGCGAAGTATGATATAAATAAAGCTGAGTCTATTAGAGTGATGTCTATAGAGTGATATATAGCGGAAGGGATGAAAGCCAGTGTGGGGTTGCAAGTATAATGAACATGAAACTTGGCGGAAACATCGTATATACAAAACTGGTAAGTTCTAGGATTACTATCGTTGAACTAAAGGCAGATCAAACTATCTTAGTTGTAATCTAGGTCTTCACCACGAATCATAGAGAGGAAGAGATACGTTCGTTTACCCCTTAGACCTCTCCCTCTCTATGATTCGAGGTACAGACCTAGACCATAACTAATATTTGGAAATATTGGAAAGGATATACAAGAAACTTTGATTTCATTTCACAGCACGTAGTCAAATTGCCAAAAACCAAATTTTTTGTCCATTGTTGCCAGTAAAATAGAGGTCTTTTCAGCCGGGTCAGGTCCGCTAAGCCATCGCTACAGTGGTCGCAGATATATATTGGCATGCGGCAGAGGGATTAAAATCCAGTGCGGGTTTGCTTTTATAAAGAGTATGGAACTGGATAGAGAAGTTGTCTGTATAGAACAGGTGAGTGACAGAATAATATTCATTGAACTGAAGGAGGACCGAACGTATTTAGTTTTTATTTAGGTATTAATACCCAGCTCAAACTACAAAGTAGAACACAGAGAATTTGCATCCGGTTAACTACAGAAATAAATATGTAGCATGCATGATCATTTGGTAGTGATGAGGGATTGGATTAGTGTGAGGGAACTTTATCGCCAGAGCCATCTATTGGCCGCCCGATCGGATGGTCCGAGGTTTGATTTCCAGTTCAGATGCGGGCGAATCGCGAATATTTTTCGTAGAATGTAAGTAACAAAACCTATTATCCCGACTTAGAATTACTCGGGATTTGGTTCTGAATATTAGTGGAGAGGAATGATGGCTCTAATGGCTCGAGATGCAAAACCAGGAGTAATAAAATAAATACCAGTACGGGCATGGGGTACGTATTTTACTGGCAACAATAGACAAAAAAATTTTGGCCTTTCGCAATTTGACTACGTGCTGTGAAAGATTCCTCGTAATATTTTTCAAAATCTGTAATATTCTGCATTTGTTTCTGACTATAATAGAATGAGATTAAATTCCATGAAATTTTTACATTTATTATTGCATTTCCATGGAAATTGGTTATTGTGATATGCTCATGAGCACCGCGGAAATTGATTCATCCATCCACGCAGGATAGCAAATAGCCATTGCCAGAGACAATTGTTGTGCCTAAAAAAATCCTCAGTCATGTGTCTGTGTGATACATTTAAGTTCCTCCAATTCCGAGTGTTATTAATGTTTTTCCGTCCCTCCTTTGATCCCATCGCTTCCATTCGTCTATTTGCAAGATCCCGAGACTCGCAACTAGGTTATACAGCGAGGAATTTTGAAACTCTTTGAGCTGGGCCTCGTTTGTCATCACATAAAGACTCGTTTTGAATCCGGGACGCTGAATAATACAGTTATCCTCTTGCGGTCTCAATTTTTTTTAATTTTGAACACGCGGGCCAAAGCCAGCAGACATATCCACGCTCCTTTTATGTTATTCCTATTCATTGCTGGAAATGCCATTTCGACCAGTTGCCCTATATTACTTGATACTATTTACTCGTCCTCCTTCACTAAAAAAGGAATTGTTGCGGTGGTGGTTCAAAGTTCAAATATTTTGGCCTCTTATTTTGAAAATGAAACACGTTTCCATACTTAGACTTGCTTGAATGGATAGCAAAACTGATTTATAAAAGCGCTCTCTAAATATTTGACTGGTAACGGCGAATTCCTGTCTTTTCTGCAGCTGAATTAGCTTAGATGGGTTGGGAAATAAATTCATAAAAATATTCAATCTAAATCCATGGTAATTATTCACAACAACTTCAGAAATTTTTTTAAAAATTCTCTACATAAATTAACACTATTTACTCAAGTTAAATCACTGAAAGTTTATATTTTTGGAAATATTTGTGTCAACAGTGCTTGAACGTATACTCAAATCAATTACTTCTACAACATAACGAGGCCATCGGGAAATTAGTGTATATTGATGGGATGAGTAGCTTATTTAAATACAAAACATATTCTTTTTGTGATTAACTGCATTTATTAAGTATTTATATATCATATAAAGCACAAAAGTGGATTTATAGTGATTACCAGTAACATCGTGATTCCACGACGTGAAGATGACGTTTTACATCAAAACCCGTCTCGTTTCAAATAAAGATATCTGGAATCACAAATTTACGAGTTAATGTTATAATATTAACGAATTCCACCACATTACACCTGAAACAATCGTACCAATTATATCAGAATTACACGTTGAAAACAATCACATATACAATATACTGTTTCGATAAAATCAACGCCTCATTGTAACTTACAAGTCCAAAAATAGAGCAAGTTCCATGAATAGAATATTTATTACGACCTAGGTTTCTCTTATTACAGCGTCATTTATTTGTTACACTTTCACCTGATAACTCTGTAACAGGCAAAACCTAGATCGCAATAAGTATTCTGCACATAAAATTTGCTCTTTTATTTGATTGATCCGTGATGTTTCGGTTTTACAAATTTCTCCCAAACCTTCAGATTTTTTACTTCGTCGTAATTTCCTTAACTTTGCCGTGTCAAGATACTTATGTAAGAAAAAAATGCCATCATTTGATAGTCACGTAAGCTATTTGTTATAATTTCTTCAGCCCCTGGTATCCTATGCTGCCAGTCAATTTTATCCAATATAATACTTCTATAGCTACTGGTGATGGTTTAAGGGTAAAATTTGGTTCTTAAAATAAAGGGAAACTTTTAACCCAAAAAATCATTACCAGCGTGATTGAAGTCGTGGTTACCACGGGGTGGCAAATGAGTATGATTCAAAATATGAATTACGCTCTCTTTCCGAAAATTAAATAAAAAATGTGACCTGTCTGATTCAACACCTTTAATTCTCTGCCTATTATTAAATGTCAAGTATGACATCGGCGTATTTAAAAATAATATGACCGATGTACGTTAATGAACTCGGCTGGAAATGTCTCGCGTGAATATATTTTTAACGAATTAGCCTCCTGCTCTCTGGTCTTTTCTTCCCATTTTCCTCGAAAATTTTGTTAACCTGGTAACATAACGTCATTTTCGGCCAAAACGACATTAAATTTGATACATTGACGCCGAAGAGCGCACGAAAAGGATCTCGCCCCCATCGTCTCAAATTTTGGTCAGCGCGCCCGAGTTTTTCTTTTAATTTATACATATAAATAAATATATATATATATATGTAACATTTTAACGATGAAGAGATGAGAAGAACACCCCTGAGATTACGTGCCTGTGTGTTTGTGCGCGCAAGTGTGTGTTTTGTTAGCTAATCCCCTAATTACGGTTTCCATGGAAATTCTTTTCCTACCTCCACTCCCCCTTTTTCGAGCTGCCCTCAGGGTCAACCGCACACCCTACTTCTGTTTCAACCCTTTCCCTACACTCTATATCCTATAATACCTCGCCTGCACCACCCTAAGTCCCTTAAAATGTATCCCCACTCTACCCCTCCCAATCTCCCCGAAAAATCTCTTCATTTGGTGGGCGAGGGGGGAAAAAATTCCGGAGAAAATGGCATCACGCATGCCTCTTTTGGCTAAAAAAAAAAGCAGCTGCAAAACACGAAAAAAATAAAAGGAGGTCCTCCTGCGAATTTCAGGTCCGCGTGTGTTTTGGACAGAAAATTCGACACATCACCCAAGCTTTTTTTACGGATTCGTTTTTATTCTTTTTTTCCGACGCTCCCTCTAAAAATGGAAAACCGTACGTGAGGGACGAGAGAATGACTTTTAAGCTCGCATCTTATGCAATAATCGGTTCTGCCTGGGTGAGATCCCTGGTCCAACGCGATAAAAAAATTTGCATTCATATGTATACATTTATGTATTACGTAGATGCATACTCTTTTGTATACTTGGGATCTTGACCGCTTGCTTTTAGTATGACCATGAAAAATCCCATACGAGTAAGTATTTTGTTGGTTATTTTCAAGATAGAGGATTGGAATATTTCCCATTAATTTTTGCAACAGCGCATTAGCTTATTAGAGCTCCGTACGAGGTTGATTTTTATCCCATTCCATTTAATCTGTGAATACTATAACCATACAGTAGGAATGTAAAAACTGGAGGAAATAGGAGTGGAAAATACTATATTCTGTAATAATAATGAAGTACACTACGTCCACAGGTTATTCACAAAGTTAACTTAATTCAAGTGTGAAGCGAAATGTATCTCCTCGTCAACAGACATAAATAAATCCAAAAATTGGTTATCAACAGCTTTAAAATCCACTTGTATATGCGGCGTCAGATTCATACCTGCCTAATTATTATTTATGACTTCCCTAAAATTTTTCCAACATAGTTCAATTTTGATATTCCCCGTATTTTTTCGCGTTAATAATTTCTTCGAAACCTGCCTTCAATACACTACTGTGTCGCAAAACGCCTCAAAATGAAACTTTTCTCGGCGGGAGTCCGATAAATTGAAACTGTTACAATTAACTCACTGTCATAAGGTTTGCAGGTGCAGCGATATGTACATTCAATCTCCTTTAAAATATACTAAGTTCATGAAACGGAAGCGACTTGACCGGAATCCTACATTTTGTTGATGAAATATGTATCATTTAACTTAAATAATGACCGATTTTAGAAGATGGTGCCATCGTTATTACTCGTTTTTCATTTAATCAATGCATGAGACGTCTGAAAGACATTAGGGTTGATAATTTGACACATTTACAGATTTGATTTCCTGCAACATCTGGTTCCACGTTTTCAAACTCTAATCAGCATCGAGAAACTCACATTTCATGCATTTAGTGACCTATAAAACAGCACATAAAAGATTTGAGTTAAAGAATGTGCCAATCGTAATTTTACTATATACCTTTCCTTCAAAATCACTTCAACAGCGCGTTGATTCTGTTCCGCCATTTTAGTCTCTAGACTTTGACTATTGTTCGGCAACTTTATAGCATATTAGTAATATCTAAAACTTTGACCGTGGAATGTGTGTACGGAAACCATAATTAGCTTTTATAAATGAAAGCTGTGAAAATAGCCAATTTCAATTTCAATGATTGGCAATTTTGAAATGTGGGTTATTTTAATACACTTTATTATGAAAATCTATGAATGCTGAGAGTGTAGTTCTATCCAAAACTGGAATGTGAAAATCAATTAATGCTTTGAAAGTTTGTCAACTGTTGCAATTTTTTATTTTATTACTCATTCGCTGCGACCTGTTCTACGGATCATGAGGCTTGTACCATGCGGCTGAAAAGAGAAGGGGATCGGGTTGGTGTACTAGATAGGGTACTGGCTTACCATACGAAGGGCCAGGGTTGAAACCCCTGTAGAGAAGGATAGTAGTAAACCCGAAACCTACTTATCTGTATAGTGGATGGCACTTCAAGTGCAGAACCGTTACAGTAGCATTAAGAGCAGGCTAATGCCGACGCCGGGTTTCAATCCACGATGTTTTCCTTATCTGTTCCCTTTGGAGGAAATAACTTAAGCTGTTGGTTGCCTGCCCAACAATCCAATCCCGAAAAGTGAAAGGTATAGCCCGTACGTAACTCTGTTTCGGGACAGTACTTCCATAGAAAATATTCAAGACGTCGTTGTCTCTCAAAAGGCCAGGCCTTGTCGCTGTCTTTGTAGCCAATTGTCTCTTTCCAAGGCTGTTTTTTTCATTTCCCCGTAGGAGGTGCAGTTCATCATTCACATTACACTGTAAAGTAATTTATATTCTAGGACGCCCTCTCATTTTCTTCCCCAACACTTTTCCTTCAATTATGTTCTTGATGAACTCGTTATGTCTAACTAAGGGGCCAACATGTTTAATTTTCCTGGAGTGAATTTCTTGGAGAAGCGTTCTTTTTTCCCCTACTTCTTTCAAGAATTGCTCATTTATTTTCCTCATGACCCAACTTGTTTTAGATATTCTCCTTCAGAACCACATTTCGGCTGCTTGGAGCCTCTATTTTTCTTGCCTATTAAATGTCCATGTTTCACAACCATAGGTTAGTATACTACACACGAACTATTCACAAATATTCAAGACTTACATTTTATTCTATCTATTTTCTATGTACTCAAATAGTCAACAAATCTTTAAATAAGTTCCAAGTATTGTATACAATAAAACATTCAAGAGCTGACGAAAAAGAATCCATGGAGCGCAGGCTGGAAAGTACGTTCACAGTAGCCTGCTGAGCGAACATACAGGTACGTTTGCTGGAGTATTATGCCTTTAGTGTCTTCCCTATATCTCGAGATTTACAGCGACAACATCCGTCACTGTATTTGGGAATTTTATCTATTTTTTCCGTTCCATTTCATCATTCGTTCATCCATTCCTTCGTCAATTGAAAAATCATTTGATATAACATTCATCAATGATATAATATTTTTTATGAACAAAATATTTTTGTACTAAAATTACGCTCAATATTGATATTTATGCTCAATTTTATGTAAATATCAATCTTGAGACGCTCAATATTGATATTTACAGAAAGCACCAACAAGCTTAATAATTAAAATAAAAATGTTGTACAAAGGGTGCAAAAGCAGTGTACTAATAGAGGGGAAGAATTCTGAGTGGTTTGAAACAAAGAGAGGAGTATGGCAAGGAAGCGCACTCTCTCCACTTTTGTTTTTGGTCGTAATGGATGAAGTGATGAAGAAAATAAAAAGTGAGAAGAGTACAGAGTTCAATGCTCTGGCATTTGCAGATGGTGCGGTACTTTGGTGTTGCAATGAAACTGAAGTCCAGGAAAATTTGAACCGATGGTACAAAAATTTCAAAAACTTAAAACTGAAAGTCGGTAAAAGTAAGACAGTGATACTGACTATTGGCAAAGTACAGAATAATATAACTTCAAAACTCTAGAACGAAATATTGCAAAGAGTGGAACAGTTCCCTTACCTAGGTAGTGTAATTTCACAGGATGGTTTAGATTCCTGGGAAATTACTAACAGATTGAACAAAGTATCAAGTTTTTACCACCAAGTAAGGAGTCTTCTTTGGGACAAAAAAGATCAAGAGCTGCAAAAATGACCATGTATAAGTCTTATTTCGTACCTATCATATCATATAGCCTTGAAACTTGTACACTATCAAGTAGAGACATCGGCAGAACACAAGCCAACGAAATGAAATTCCTAAGGACGATGGTACAAAAGAAAAGACTTGACAGGCAAAAAAAATGAAGACAATAGAAAACAGGTTGGATGCAAAATATCATTAATTGAAAACGTCAAGAGATCCAGACTGGGATGGGAAGGTCATGCGATGAGGATGGAACAGAGCAGAGTGGCTAAGGTATGGCTGGAAAAGGAAATACGAGGGAAGAGAAGAGTGGGCAGACCAAGAAGGAAGTGGGTCGACCAACTGAAACAAGACATCTAACTGAGAGGGAGCTCTTGGGAGGATGTTCAACATCAACAAACATACCAAGATAAGAGAAGTTGGAAGAGGCTGATAGACAACATCCGGGAAACTGGAGTTGCCACTTGATGATGATGATTATGATTGGTATTTTCCATTTTATTCAATTAACATAATTTCTTTTACTCATTATTTGTCAAGTCAAGCACGCATTAATTTTCTGATTCCAATCAAAATGGCATAAATACATAAATCACGGAAGCAGCACTGAATAATCTTAGGTTTTAGTCCCCATGGATTCGCATAGCCTACATTTGCGCATGATAATTTTGGTGCCGGCCAAGATGATGCCATGAATATTGCACAGGTATTTGGTGCTCTGCGGAGCTTAAATTCGAAAGCGCTGCAGTCTCTACGTCGAAAGATGTTCCCGGCAAATAGGACTAGTTAAGTAGTTTATCCTGGCTCGAGGGGTTGCGTTACGAACTCAAATTATTTCTTATCATGCGAAACGTAACATCACCAAATCAAATATCTCCCCGGTTAAAGATTTGCTGGCTAGTATCTAAATGCTTTGCTTTTAAATAAAACCTTCGTGTATTGAATCTTCGGTGGATCAATAAGTTAAGCTAGTTTGAGCGCAATATCATTTTATCTAGAAATCAATGAATTTGGTCTCATTTTAAAGAACAATGTATCACTCTACTATTGAAACAAAAAATTTAATCTTTTACCCCATTAATTTCCGAGATATTTGTCAGAAAATACCAGCGCTTTTACATGGTAAATTGTATGTTTATGCACTCATGAGATACCTTATATTAAAAATGAGGCATTTCCTACACTTATATCTCGTCAAAAAAATCAAGTGTGTAGTTTGTGTGTTTTCCAAACTTATTTGAAAATTAATCGTATTATCCGCGCAGTAAAATCTTCGGGAACACAATAAACCTTCCGTTTTAATGGAGTTTACTTACAATTTCTGACTTGTAAAGCGATATTATTGTACCATTTATAATGAAATACTTAATTCATGTGTCTCACAGTTGGTGAAATTAAAAAGTATAGTTCGAATATGGTCTCTATTATGACTAGGAAACTATATTGCTCGCACTACCTTAAGGACATGGAAAATCAAGCAAACATTGGTGACCATCCTATTCGCAATTTCCACTTTTCCTCGCCCTCTCACGCAAATGGACCCCGGAATGAATCCTATTTGGTCGTCATCAACTTCTCCTGTCCAGTATGAAGTAAAAAAATCGTAAAAGTAAATGAAAAAACTCGCTACATGGGTGATATAGCGACAGGCTGGCGGAAATGATGTTGATGGAGAGGGCATTGCGTCATCAAATTGTAGCCGAGCAACCGAAAAAACCACCATGGGCATCTTTTCTCTTTCATTACTTTTATGTGGAGCTATGTGGCAAGCCCGTCTATCGGTGCGCTTTCACACCGCCCGCACGCCAACGAAACAAGTGGCGCTCTCGCATCCTGCCTGAGTCTGTGGATTAGGGCTATCACGCTCGCCTCTCAAGCGGGCGGACCGGTTTTGATTCCCTGTCCCGTAGTTTGCTATTTGTTAATCCATTTCTTATCACTCTCCTTTGACTGTTCTAGAACATTTATCGGGTATTTTTCTGAAATTGTATAGCATATTCTAGAATGGTCGCTTTCAGTATGAATACTGAAGTTTTTGACGCTATGAGCCAGTCTTCTATCCACTTCGGAACAATAAATAACAGTGGAACGTCACAAGTCTCTTCAATCCCTAGCTGACCTAACCACCATCAGCGACAATCACAACAGAATGAACGAATTAAGGGATGTAAAGCAAGAATATCTGCCTACTGTTTGAAATTGGAGGAAAGTGACTGTTGAAATTTATATAGGCTTCTTTTTTCTGTAGTCTGCTCAATTTTACCATAGATATGAGGGTAACTTCTAAGTAATATAAATTAAAAATCAAAATGTTTTCCTAATGTATAAAATTATGCTGTAGAGTAAACAGTATGTGGAAACATTCGTATGGAACGTGGCACTGTATGAATTGGAAGCATGGACTATTGGAAAAGCTGACCAGAAAAGACTAGAAACCTTCCAAGCCTGGTGCTGGAGGAGAATGCTTAAGATCAAATGGATGGACAAAAAATGGAATTATGAAGATTATAGAAGAAGTAGAAGAGAAAAGAAACATATGGAACACCATACAGACAAGAAGACCAGACGGATTGGACACACTTTCAGACACAATAGGTCTGTGAAGAACATAATTGAAGGTTTAATAGATGGAAAAGTCCCCAGAGAAAGATCCAAGGAATAAGTACATGGACCAAATAAAGTGGAAAGTAGATAGAAAGAAACACTGGAGGTAAGGAAATTAGCATTAAATAGGGAAGTGTTGGAGGGCTGCAGTCAACCAATCTTAGGATTGAACAACCAATTTTGAGAGAATTATGCATTTTTATTTCAAGTCTCTAAAGTGGAATATGTGTCATCATAACTTTTCTATTTTTTTAGTTGTATTAAAATGCATTACAAATTTATTAATAAATGTGTGGCATGCGTGATAGAATTTTCGAAAGTAATGTCTCGAAGAATACCATAACTTTTCTATTTAAATTTGATTCTACTGCTCTAAACATCCTAATGTAACGAACAAATGGGACCTTAATCCCTACTTAAATGCTTCCTCAAATAATGAAAATTGATACATTGTTAAAGTGCAATCCCCAAAGGCTTAGTTTCAGTTGCACGCTGAACCGAATGGTAGATGGAAAAAAATTACTTCTTAGAGCATTTTACTCAGCATTGAAACCTTTTAAGTTAAAAGTTTAATTTTTAAATATATGATTCTGTTATTCTGCCAATTTCCAGTATATGCTAAATACTTTTAATTTGTGACTAATATCGTATAATTATTGAAAGAAAAAGGGAGTTATCTTGATGATACCATATGGAGTTGTGTTGAATGCTGTGATAGTCTAGGGATAGATGGAAAAAACAATAGTTTGACCAAGATTGGGAGACAATAGAGAAATGGAGGTGAGTTTTGCCGGGAAAATAGATAGTGGGGAAGAGATAAAGATAGGACGAGTGAGAGGGGGAGGAGTAGATTTCGCAGGGCGGGTGGCTTAAATCCCCGTGGGCGCGAAAGATACGCTTTTTCCTCCCCCGTAGTTTCTCGGATATACCGCGAGGGGCGCCCGCATGAATAAAACAAGAGCGTTGTCCGAATCTCTTGGTCACTGTAATGACACCGGCGGGGATTAACCCCACGGTTCTGGTCCACTGGGATGCGGTGGAGAAAGAGAGGACAGCTTCCCGGTCGTTGCGACTCCCGTGGACCCCTCCCTCTCATCTCCCCCGTTTCTTTCCTTTGCCACGAAATTCGCATTTCCCCCCTCCTCTTCTCCCCCCGAGTCACCGGTCCCCGCATTCTCCTTCCCCCCCCCTGCCCTCAGCTCACTTCAATTGGCTCCATTGGCAGCATACGTAGCGCATGATTAAAATAAAAAATCAGCTCTCTGTGAAACTCTTGTTACTTTCTAGAAAAACCCGAAAAAATTTACTCTGCGGTTGGTTATTTCACTCTATATCAGCTCGTTACGTATTTCAATCCCTTGTGTCACCTACTTCGTCAGACTGGGTTCAAAATTAAGTGTGATTGGCCCGGCATAGTTTCGTTCGCGACTTATTTCTCAATATAAAAAATGATGCATAAATAAAATAATGCAGTTATCCGCAGAAATGAATTTTATTGCGACCTAGGTTTCGATGTTCAGGTGAGGTGCACCTGATTATGATGTAAAAACATCGAAACCTTGACCGCAGTAAAATTTATTTCTGTGGATAATTGCTTTTTTATTTCTGTATCATGCATAAATTCCACTCAATATCGCAAGAATCTTCGGATTTCATATGTAGAAATGGGTTGGTGGGGTCATAGAGTAGGTGTATAAAGGATGACCAAGATAGTTTCAATGTGTTTCAATGAGTATTAATTGTAGATTTTCTTTGCAAATTTCCTCATCGGAAATTATAAAGATATTATTGCGCGCTCCATGATCGTGAGTAAATTAACGAGGGTCGTCCAAAAAGTAATCCGTTTTAATATCAAAATTCAGAATGTGTAATTACAACTATTTAATTATATACAACTTAAAACCACACATTTCCTTTACTTTTTCACGTAGTTTTCAAAATAACTCAAGCCCTTGTTATAGTGTTTCACTATAGTTGACATACCCTCTCCATAAAAATCTACCACCTGGGAACGTAGCACACCTGTCACGGCGTTTTTTCAGCTCTTCCTCGTCGGCAAAGCGCTGGGAAGCAAGTCACTTTTTCATGTAAGGGAAGAGATGAAAGTCACTACTGAACACGGCAACACAGCACCGATTCGGCTAGGCGTTTCGCCCAACGGAACCTCTCACTTCGTCCATTGTAAATATTACTCGATTTAAATTAAACGCGCTTATAGATGTTTTGGACAAAAGCATATTGGAAACGTTCAAGGCATACCAATTGCAACGAGACCAAGAACCAAATCTTACGATGCCCCAGTTTTGAAATGCAATAATTTTAAAAAAATAATAATAACTTTATTTATATGAAACAAACAAAGCTGAAACTCGCACAATCTATAGCAAATATATCTATCCTCCGTTTGAGTTACAAGGTATCAAAGTCGGAGCTTTTCCCGCGCGCCGTAAATAACCGGTACTTTTTACGTTGTAACTTTAGTAAAAAATATAAAAATTTACCATTACATAACGTAGAAATGAATGTAAAAAATGATGGTGTCATAACGTTTTCTGTAAGTATTTTCGTTAACATTTTATTTGTACCCAAACTCGAGTGCACATAATTTCTGCGCCGACAGTAGGAGCCAGGTCCCAGCTGTTTGGGGAATGATCAAATACTTCCCATTTGAACTTGGCCAAAAGTTCATTTGTTTGTCGAGCTGTGTGGGGGCGAGCGTTGTCATTCACTAACAGAACATCAGATGTCAGAAGACGCTTGTTTTGGATTGCTTTTATTAGTCATTTTAAAGTTTCTCAGTAGGCTGTAGAGTGATAGTTGTACCACGTTCCATAAAGTCAACGAGCAAGATGCACTTAGCATCACATAAAACAGTAGCCATAACCTTCCTCCCTGACAAGACTTGAAGGGCTTTCGTTGGTTTGCATCGGGAATCGGTATGTCCCCATTCCATTGACCTCTGTTTTGTCTCTGTATTCACGTAGGTCACACAAGTCTCATCCCCAGTGACAATTTTGTTCAAAAACTCTTCTACTTCATAGTGATACCGTGAATGAATAGACTTAGCAGAGCTCATTTGCTTGGTTTTGTGGACATCAGTTAGCAGTTTTGGTACCTAACGGGCAAAAAACTTCCTATAGCCTAGTTTTTCGGTGATTGTGTAAAAGACTCCGAGAAACTTCATAAAAGTGATCAGAATGATCCCATATTGTGAACCGACGGTTTCTCAAAACTTCTGATCCACTAGGTCACCACTGACAAGAGAACGCGTACCACTTATGTCCTCATCATGATTGTTTGTCCGTCCATATTTTATAAAAATGTAATCACTGACGCGAAACACCATCACTCATAATGTTTCGGCCATAAAACGCACGCAATTCACGACGAATTTTGGCTGCAGAGTGATTTTTTTCGCCCAAAGAAATCTTATAACGCCACTCACTTCACACTTGGCGGGATTGACTATTGCGACGCTCATGTGTTAAGGTAATCATTCGCAGATGCACAACAGTACGATGCTCCGAGTGGCACAATTAAAAGAACCATTGCGCACGCTTATTTAAGCATGGCGGCACTTCCCCAATTACTTCTCGCGGTATGCGAGAACGGAGGTTACTTTCGGGACGACCCTCGTATACCTATTTTTAATGTCACTCAAACACATAACTATGCAAACTATTTTTCAGCCTTAGCTAAAAACAATGCTCAATGGACAATAAAAGGAGATAAGGATGAATAAGGATGCGGATCCACCTATCCATCATTCAATACATTAGTAAGATGGGTGCGCAGATTCAATATTGGACTGGAATAAGAATGCTCTGCAGATGCATCCCAAAAATGCTGTTTCATTGGAAATGTAATAAAATAACCATAGAGCACTGATTATCTCTTAGCACACCATATGCCCAAACTATTAACCAGTCAGACAGATGATGGAAGTTATTTGGTTGTAAATGTAGAAGTGGCACTGACAATTACAAACTGTTTAACGTAGGTAATTGCTTTGATCGTAAGATTGAACCTCTCAAAATAATGTATGGAGCTCTGAAATGAGATTTTATGATGATAAGTCTAATCGATATATCTTGAATATCCTTTTTAAAATTTGCTTTTTTACTCTTGCACAAAGTGCCCACCCTGTGACACAATGGGTAATTGGCAGAAAATTCTGTCATGGGAATAATGAAATAGATTTCGGTAATGCCGGTTATAATGACAAAGTAGATACTGCAATAAATACACTGTTTGATGGCTGTATAAATTTTCAATAAAATATTTTAATTGTATATTGATTACGCTTAGAATGAACAGGTAAACATCCTACTAGTGAAAGAAAACAGCTGGGCGTATGTAGGCTCTTCCTTATTGAATAATTAACTATATTGTGGTCTCCAAATCACTTTAAAATACACTGTAAAACCTGGAAATATTCAAACAAAACTTGCTGAAATTGAATAATTTTTTTGAAATTCAGCAAGTTCTCGGAATTAAACTTTCCAGACTTTTTCAGCTAAATAAATTGCTAACATACAACAAAATTCCAGAATTGAGGTTTGTCTTAGACATCAGCAAACCTATTCACTATTTGTTTCTAAAAATCAGAATAAAATGTTTTTAGTTTCCACAAAAATAAGTTTACCTTTGCTTTTAAAGTTATAATTAAAGCTGAATTTCATATATTTTTAACTTTTCAATGAAGTTCTTGGAAGTTATATTGTAACTGTTTTATTGTGAGCAAAAACCTATTGGAAGTTTAGGTTAATAGTTTTCGGTCAACATTTTTAGTCTTAAAATTGTTAAGAAAATTTGCTGAATTTCGGTAAGTTTTCTTTGCTTAAAATTTTAAGCTTTCCAGATTTGATTAAAAGTTGGTACAGCTTCAGTTAGGTAAACTTTGCTGAATTATGGTAAATTTGGGGAGGAATATTTTGCACTTTTGCTTTGAAATCAATAATAGTGTGGCCGCTAATGGGATTACAATGTTTTCAACTTGCTTCATATTATTCAATATTACCAAACAGCCTAGCAGCCAATCTATATAGAACAGTATTATGGAATGTAGTCTGATTTCACGCTAGCACCCAGGAACGCAAAACCTAAATATTTTTATCCAAGATTTAAATCCCGAATGTTGCCAAGCAAATTCCGGTCCATTAAGTAAAACGGTGAACGCCAGCTTTGGTCCACCTGGCAAAACGCATTTTCCCCTCAGGGTTAACACGGCATGCATTTCCCGAAGCTGAGGCCTGGGCGACCCCAATGTTTTTGCAGCCATCAAGCGTGAATTTAGTCGGATGAAATTCCTATTGTAATTCTTTGTGTGGAGCGGCATTGTCAAAATTTTCGTTCGCCAATTCCTTTGGGAGGAGTGGCAGAAAAGAGCCTTTTTTGGATTCTGCCCGTGGACCTTTTGTTCACGAAAATAACCTTGGAGCGTTTAATTTCATACACCGTTTCCCCCCGATTGCCCCATTATGAAAGGAGTGATGGAATGCCAGACCCCTCGCCCTCCCCCCCCCCCCAACCTCAACCCGCGTCTGGATATAACCCGCAGAAGTCAATTAAAGGAGAATGGTAGCATCAGCCGTTGATAAGGAAATGGCTTTTTTCCGACGGCAATAAACAACCTGAAAGAGAGAGTTATTTTTGGTATCGGTGTTACAAAGTATGGCATTACATATTACAGCGCTAAATATTCTTCTGGAATTGTTTCCTTTTATGCCAAATTTCGTGATAACATCAATTTAGAAAGGAAAGTGCTTTGATGGGAATATTCCGCGGTGAATAAAACGTTAAAATCATTTGTATAACCTTGGGGAATGAATGGGGAAAGTTTGGAAGACTTGGTGTGTAATTATCTGTTCTGCAATAAAGCAAGGACGTTTAAATGTACTAGGTTGTCTGCATTACAAAGCATATTTGTGATATATACTCTAGATGCGGAATTATACAGGCTTGAAAGAATAATGAGTTTGAATTCTTAAACTAGTAACAATTGCCTTGAATTAAATGTTTAAGTTTCAACAAAAAATATTTCATGCCGAGGCTAACTTTTTTTGAGTGACCATATTGTAACCCCACAGTGGCTTTAAGCGGGAAATACATTTGGTCTTAAGTTACGGCACCATTACCTTGAATGAAAAGGTGATATTTTTATCAAGAGGTCGCTTATATTTTTGTTTAAGAAGCGAAAATATCTGTTTGCCCACAAATTGTGAGCATATAAATCTTTGCGTTGCTTATATGAAAATACGAAAGTCGTCTTGATTGAAAGCATCTAGATACTTCATGCAAGGAACTGGTTTAGTAACTTAAAACCACAAAACATTACTCATAAATAGTCACTGCAGGATTAATTGATGTGTACTCACACTTAAATAAAAGATAACCTAGGTATAAGATCCGATTTATCTGCGTATACTTTCTAAACCCTAATGTGACTGTACTTTGATTGTGGTGTAAATCGATTTGTATTAATTATATGGGTACATATCAAGCTACAAGAATCAGATTCTCTTAAAGTTGATGCAAAGTGGCGAGCCATACCTCATTCGTCATGTTCCATTTTTATATTTTTAATGGATTTTTTACGGCTAAAACAAAAATTTTTCCCGTAAAAAGACACATCATATTTAATGCGTCCATATTTATTAGACTTGACTTGGGTTAATGAAAAATCATTACCTCTAGTGTATAATCCAACTGCCAGTGGGCAAAATTTTAATGCATGGTATGTGATAATTTTGATTTCCTTTGTGTAAAATGGAACATTTGTAAAGTCTGTTCCTTTTGTTATCATTTTAAAATTTAGATTTAAAAGATTCCCTGGCAAGCACGAACATTGAAAATTCTCACCAAATGGATATCACAGCCGAATGCACAAATGCTCTCATTCCCGGGTTATACTTTCATTGGGTAGTTTCTACGTCATTTTTTTAAACTTTTCTGTGATTAGACAAGCATAGAAGTAATTCAATGTGATTTTATGAGAAAATTTATAATGTTAATGGGAAAACGAATTACCCCCGATGTAATGTAAAAATTTATAATGTTAATGTGAAAACGATTTAGCCCTTATTGCTCTTATCTTCACGTTTTGTCATTAAGGAAGAACTTGAACTCAAAAATCTCTATTTTTCTCTCACTTTAATATAATTTACTCAAGCAAATTTCTAAAAATAAATCCTAACCTGGCTAACCAAGTTTCTGTTTCTGAGAGTTATAAAAATATGATGCACCTTCCTACATTCATTTTACATTATGGTTTTATGCGACACCAGAATAAACAATCCAAGAAATCAACTACCAAAGAAGTCCATGTTTATGAGTCAAAGTTATACTTGGGTAAGACAATATAGGCTTATGCAATAGAAATCCGTTCCATTGTTGAAGCTAACCAAAAATGTGTGAGACTCTGTAGGACACAAAATTCATTCGATTGACTGAAAAATCGTTTCAATTAAATCGGGGCCAATGAATATCATTATTAACTAGAATTATCTGACCAGTAAGTTTTCCATTATGAATGTTTGCCACATTTAATAGTGTGGGAGTGATTAGTCATTAATTTAAAGTTTTCATCTCTCAACGTATTGATTCCGAATCATCAGGTATTGTGTCATACCTCCACATGCTATGTCACTCAGACAGGTAATGTTCCTCGAATGTATATTTTTAATATCGTGTGAAAATGCGTCGGGACTTCGGATGCTTATCCTCACAAGGGAAAAGGGCACGAAAGGACAGGTAAAACAATGGGATGGGTGGAGGTCTAGGGAGCAGGGACTCTCCTTTGAGAAAGTTTGAATGAATTCTGACACGGAACTTGAAAAGCTTCGCTTCCTCTCGTCACTGTGTCGCTCATCCTTCGCCCTCTCCCAACGACTCTCAAAGTTGTGTCTCCAAACTGACACATTTCGCTTAGTGCTTCCTTTCATTTCCATATCACCTCTTCCTTTGTCTTCCTTCTACCCTTATCATAATCACGTTACTTGCGACTATTAACGATTTTATGGACGTTTTCCTGCGCTAAATTGGTTATCCACAGGACATTAACGTTTTATGCCGCGGCTTGTTCTGATAGTGAATATGAGTAATATGAGCCCTGTTCTCACCGCACTTGCACAGTGTATACAGAATACTGTTCCAGCTACATCCTGGTTTCCTCCCGTCATTCTTGTCCGAGTTCATGGCCAAGCCCCAGACGCAGACCAAAAAGCACTCAGAAGAGTAATTAACGGTTTAGCCAATAACAAGGTTGGATTTGAGGTGGCATGTCGATTTTTTTTGAGAATACAATATGATAGGGAATATTTCAAGTAATGCGTTAATCAAAATATTTTAGTCAGCTTCACCTGTTTTCCTGGGTCCAATCTTGTCATTAAACTTAAACTTCTTCTCAATGGCGTGGAGCTCTGAAAGTTTGTACACAGACCCCTTTTTTGACGATACCGTAATCACTTAAAATAATGGATGAAATTAATAAAACACGCGTATTCTACATGTTTTTCCTATGCATAAACTCTTTGTTTGCGTGAAATCTGGTAATCATAATTAAACCAACTTCTTGACGACTTAGAACTCTGAAATTTCGTCCATTGCCGCATTGCCACCATTTCTGGTGGCAATGCGGCAATCAATTAACATTGACACTGTATAATTAACTACACGTAGAGCTAGATTTTAGAGCTAGAATTGATCTTAAGCTGGTTTGAAACGTATAAATTTAGAGAAGTTGTTTTTTCCTTCCAGTCGGGTATTTACTATTTAGATTTACGCACTCCCTTTATTCCAAAATGAGTAATTCTGATTTTTATCGGATACGTTTGTCAGAACTTTTTTCGAAGATTAGACGAGATATTATTTTTTTATGTTTTATATTTATATTTTTGGTCTTATCGTTGTGGATTTTTTTTGCTGTTCTTGCGCGGTTTGAAAATCTTTTTCGTAAATTCTTATTGCGCAGCGTCATCCTTACTTTAGAATCTTGTTGGGCTGCGTGGTTATGAATTATCATTCCGTATGCGAAATTTTCGTTTAATTATTGACTGTTGGATGATAGCAATTTCTCTAAATTCATCTCTGTGGTCCATGTATTACTCAATTCTAGTGGAATAAGTGTTATGCCAAGTATGGGATTCGGAAATGACATTGTTTTCTTCATGTAAGTTTCTACTAATCTTTACTACTTTGTCCAGTACTTCTTCGATTAGATGATAATTTTTATTCAAATACCAATAAGTATTCTATTATTCTACGTCGCGCATAGATGGAGTTCTACCAATTCCGTGGAATTGTTTCTGTTGGCTACCTCTCTGTATGCTTCTTCAGTATTTGATGACTGAATAGTCTCTTGTTGAGCCGCGTGGTTTTGTAGGTATAGTCAACTCTCATCTATTACCTTGGCAGTGCCGAAAAAGTGCTGTCATATTTTCTTTAATGAAGCTTTTACCCCAATATTCTTTTATGACACACTCATATTTAAGGTACGACACACCAGTTAATTCATTTGCAAAATGTGTTCGTTCATTTATCGACTGTTAGACATAGATATTTTCTCTACGTACATCACTGTGATATATGTATTCCTCTACAATTTTAACATAATAAGTGTCATAGCAGGCATGGGAGTTGGAAATGAAATTGTATTCTTATTTAAGGTAGTTCGAGCTAGAGATGGGCAACATCGTTCAATACAATGACCGAGTCTTGAATCGGTCGTTCAATCTAATGAATCGATTCTTGGATCTCGTTCTCGTTCAATTTTTTTCATTATAGTGGTTCATTGAAATAAATTCTAACTTTAATTTAAACATATAGTGAAACCTGTATTTAGCGGCCATCAGCAGGCCTTTGAAATAACTCCCGCAAGAGAGAAAGTGTCCGCTGATTGGAGGTAAAATTTTAATTGATAATATCATAAATTCATTTTCCGAAAATTTTTATCGCACATAGATGAGACCGCCCTAGTGAGGTGGCCTCTGAGGCAAGTTTCACTATGCAGTGCTTCTGTAAGAATGCCTTAAAAACTACTGCTGACGAGAAAAAGTATATTTGTTGCTGAAACATGTACGACTTCTAAAAATGGTGAAAAACCTACAAAAAAGTTAGAGTCATATCACTCGCTATAAAAAATGGTATACACCGCCGAAAATAACCGAGAAATCTAGTCTTTTAATTATACACCATCTTTTTGAGTGTGTAAGAAATGCATCGAAGTATATAAAAAATGGAGGAGCTAAAATCTACTAATGCAAGTTTGGGTGGATGAAGTACAGCGCGTTCATCGAAATATTCGTAGGCTACTGTTCCTGAAAGTTGCGGAAGCATACGCCTAAAATGCAGCGAAAATCTTTTGGAACATTTTTTCAATGCTATTCTTTTGAAAAAAGTTTCTGCTCCGTCATTAATGGAACAAACTCAAAAATGTTAAAAAAATATTTCTGGTAAAATTTATAATTTTGATTAAATATTTGCCTCAGTAGGTTTATAGATAATGGAATTATGAATTTATTTATTCAAAGATCGAGGAAATTTTTTAGTAGTTTGCGAACAAACGCAAACGGACAAGATTTTAATAGTCAAGAATTCATTATTCCACCGCGATCACTAATTCCTTGAGTATAATTTGATTCTCAGGCCAGCGACTCCTCAAGGAATCACTGAATCCGAGTCCTCGTCTGAATCTGAGTCCTAATCTGAATCCGAGTCCTCAACTGAATCCGAATCCTAATCTGAATCCGAGTCCTCAACTGAATCTGAATCCTAATTTGAATCCGAGTCCTCAACTGAATCTGAATCCGAATCCTAATCTGAATCCGAGTCCTTAACTGAATCTGAATCCGAATCCTAATCTGAATCCGAGTCCTTAACTGAATCTGAATCCTAATCCGAATCTGACTCCTCGAGGACTCATGAGTCCTCCCTCTCCGCGGGCTCTACGAGAACACAGGTCCCCCTCCCTCAGACTTCAAATTTCAAGAGTGGGGGGACTCGTTTCTTCCTGTCGTTCACTTGATTCTCTGCTTTGCCGAGTGGTGCGCCCATTTCCATTCCCAAACTTCCAAGGGTGGGGGGACTCGTGGCCTCGCCTGTCAGTTAGATCCCATCTTTGCCGGGTGTTGCGCCTATTTTCATTACGATTCGTAAGGAACGACGGTTCATTGCCGCGAACGACTCCGTTCGTCAACTCACTTCAAAGAGTCGTTCGATTTGATTCGTTCGTTCGCGACCGACCCATCTCTAGTTCGAGCGAGATAGTTACCTAGTCATAATAGCTGAACCATCTGTGACGGAGCCCTTAAGTCTATTAGGGAGTCGCTCTTCATGATTGTTGCTCTCGTTAACGGACTGATCCTTTCTTGGATCCTCTCATTCACTCAAACAAAGGTGTAGCGTTGCCAACACTCCCGCGAACAAAGAAAAAATCAGCATTGTGAGATAAATTATAACGAATTGAGAGAGATTAGTCGCTCGTAATAAATGAAATATCAACACAATATAGGAAACCGGACTGAAAGAGCGGCCACGATGAATACATATATGATATAAACAATGTTCCCTGAAAATTACATTTTAAACTCTGACCTTATTTTGTTATTAATAATATGTTTTGGAATCTTCTAAAAAGTCTTATCTACCTATCGAGGGTGGAATTTTCATGGAAATGATCCATCACAACTACCCTTATCATCGGTTGGGAGGAGTGGAATGTAAATCTTTCGTTTCTGCAATTTATTCCCTTTATCTTCTGCTTGAGATTGATTTTTAGCGTAATGCTAGATGCTAGAGCCAGATCTGGAATCTCTGGAAAAAATTATCCCTATTTTCCGGGATTTCTTTCACGTAAGTTTTTTTTGGGACAACAGTTTCGCTAACAAGAAAGCCAGCGAGAAATAGTTTCAATCGAATTTATTAAAAGATTTAACCTGTACATTTTCCCTTGGTCAGTTAGAAATCTCCAACTTAATTTTTTAACAATTTGATCACACTATTACGTATAGCGTAAGGACTGCTCTCCATTGCAGTCGATCTGTTTGCGAGAGAGTCGCACTTTGTATATTTATATTAACAATATTTAAACGGACCGGTATAATAAAGGTACAGATATAACCGAAATATTCTCATAAAATTACCGGCACCGTTGACACCAATAGTATTCATGTCTTGGAAACAACAAGCATGGAAATGAAAAATGTATACGAGAGACACTACATTTCCTTGAAGTGTGATAATCGTCAGTCACTGGGATTATCAACTAGTTTTATGATAAATTACGTATTTGCTTTCATTTATAGGTAAAATACATGTATGGATTAATATTAAAGTATGATGGAACTGTTCATAAAGCTGACACTAACACGGACTCTTTGAGTCTTTCACAAAATTAAACTAATTATAGAAACGCATGATGAAAACCTCAGCTGTTAAGGCTATGGATATTCGTACTCAGTCATCCATTCCTCTTATTTACGTTTATGCTGGAATATATGATAATTGTTCAATTATCCATAGGAAATCTGAGGGGAGTAGTTGATTAGAAAGAAGGACAAGAACCGAAGCGTCTTTCTGTTATGTATGAGGATATGAAATTGGTGGAGTAGATTCGAAACAAAACAGGATTTCGGAAAGAGAAGCGATGATGACCCAAATCGGCTGTTGAAGTTAGTGATTTGAAAAAATGTAGTTTTCCCCTTAGATGGCAAAATTTTTAGTCAGCCTCGATAGGTCTTATGTATCTCTTTGAAAATGCCAATTACTCAGGAATGTGAGGTAGGAGATGAGTAGTAATTTACGACACCATGACGTATGTACGAATTGTCTAGGTTAGGGTTATTCAATCGCATTTTGGTATTATTATTGTATGTATTAGTGTCATAGCTAGTTATTCATGGAGAGGACGTATGAATTAGAGTGTGGTGATTTAAGAGCAACTGTCTTAGAACTCCTCGATGCAGATTAAAAAGATATCAAAATACAACAACATATGTGGATCCCAGAAGTCAAGGCGTCTAAGTGACATTTAAAAAAAAACAACTTAGATACAGGAATGGAATGTGAAACTATAAATCTTTGAGATGGTAAAGGGATCCACGTGATTTTCTTGACAGGTGATGCTATCTAGGGTAATGCCTCTTAACTACTTAGTGGGTTGTAACAAACATTTTCAACTTTGACTTAAGTTTTCTCAAAAGAACGTTTTGTTACTTAGACCCCTTGACTTCTGGGGTCCTCATATATAAAAAAACGATGTTACATCAATACACCAATAATATCTTCACACCATCGGAGAAACTGAATTAAAATTAAGGTAACTAGAGAGGTATAGTGCTGATGTGAACATGATTTAGCATTTTAAAGTTGGAAATTTATTTTTGCGACATTTGAAGCACTATTAGTCTAACGCGGACACTACCTTAATCTCTCATACAAAACTAGTGCTTGTTGACACGGAATTCTTAATCTGAAAAGCATGTACTGGCCATCTTCAATGTCCCTTCACCACTGTACCGTATATTAACATTCTGTGCGGAGAACCCTATGGCATGACAAAGAAAATTTACGTGGAAATGTAAAATGTTTCCGATGTTTCTTCAATGTTTGAGTGATTTTCACGTATTTTATCTCCTTTATGTTAAAATCACTGAGCATTCATGAGACCATTCCTACAGAGCTATCTCAAACAGAAAAAGAACCGTATGTGAAGAAATAAATGGAATGAAATAAAGAGAATACTTGAATGGAATGGAAGTGGAATATCATCGCTTGGCGATGACACAAGAAAGAAGTGAGGCTGGTGGGCCAATGTATAGCCCACACGAGGCTTACACGTGCACAGGACAAAGAGGCTAGTACATGCGAGGAAGATCCTCCCTTTTACTTGGCTTTTCCTTCCACAGGAAGAATGCCTCTCTGAATAAACTTTGTCGCGCGTATCTCTCATTGTGAAACCCATTTTCCCTACATCTAGCTTCATGGTATGACTCACGTATCATGGAGAGAGTCATAAGTTATTTAACGGGCATTGACTTTTGTACCCATTTGACGCCTGACAGTTTCGAGAATTTAAAAGGACTATGGAATTGAACCAAGCATTTGCCATGTTCAGAATAAGGCTGCATTATGCTCCTGATACCTGGAGGAAATTCGACTTATATAGAAAGTGAGGCTCAACGTACTTACGCAAGTACCGGGCAGGCATCATATGTTTTAGCATTTTTTTACAATTCCATATTCTTTATGGGTGAATAGGAATATAATTGAAACATAATTAAATGAGTAAAGTAAGATCGTAATAAAATAATTAAAAGTTTTCAGGAATCAAGACTACACGAATAATATGTCAATTCGAAGGATAATCTGTTTCTATAACTAAGTCAAATTACTTGTTTCAGGACTCAAATACAGTCACATTGTCTATCCCTCTGCAATGACATGAGATATTTGGAGGTTATTTATTTAATTTTATTCTTAGTAATGTATGTATATTTCCGTTTATATGTTCAATTTTCTTTGTATTTAGCATTTATTTTCAAGATGTAAACACAAATTCTGGACAATTATTTCACTGGACAATGTATTTGTTAAAGCGCTTAATGAGACACATCTACCCATCATAACATGACCAGTATCTCTCCCTTCCCCTCAGACATAGGCTGAGGTGCCTCTCCTGCCTTGACGCCTGCAATGCGCCATATCCCTTTCCCCGTCACCACAAAAACATCCTATTGCTCCGAACACTTGACCTGTCTCATCTTCTCCTCTCAACCCTTCGACCGCTGGACCGGAAGCTGAGGCTCTTGAGACCATCGGACACCCGTCAAAGGCCTGACTACCAGCTTCCCTCTTCGGATCGGATCACCCTGTTCCGCTTAGATGGCGCGATTTTTTGTCAGCCTCGACAGGTCTTATGTTTTTCCTTGAAAATGCCAATTTCCCGGCAAAACCACCGAATACTTTTCCCAAAAGTTGGGCCACATTTACTGAGTAGTTGGGTACTTGGAGCGGCATATAAGAGCTAAGGTCAAATGTACCATTTCGGGCAACTCGGTTGGTTGAAGAGGAGAGGAAATTTTGATATTCTTCTCGCAGGTGGTCATTAATCTAGTTTATCCTTGATCATTGTTTTGGTAAAAGTAATATAATTAAAATTTTGGTATTCCTCTCACGAGTATTCATTAATTAAATTTATCATAATTGATTTATATGGTAAAAGTAATGAAACCAAAACACTTTTTAATATAAAAATATTTTGAACAAATTTATATAGCAACTAAATAAAACTCCTTTGGTTTCAATATTAAAATTAATTAATTTAAGAGCAATTAATAACTGTAAGAGACTTGAATATATTGACGAAGTACTTTGTTAAGACCTCGTGTTTTTCTTAAACTCCAGCATTCTTCTGAAAGGTGTACTGGGAAGATTCCAGTACTTCAAACAAGATTTGAAACAAATTCAACCAAATGCATCGAATTCTACAAAATTATTACAAGGTTGTGCTGTATATAACACTAATATAGCTTCTAGATGCTTACACACCTCGCTCTATTAAATGCGTGGATGTGAATAATTAAATAAATAAAAGCATATTTGAGCATTAATGTACGGGGACTTTACCATTTTTATTAGATAAATTAAAAATATATTTAAACACTCTGTGAATTCGGAAATTTGCGCAAAATGCTGACGAGTAGATAAATGAAAACATGTATCAGTGTTTATACATGAGCACATTAGAATGTTAATGGAACAAAATTTACAAATTGCTTAAACATCTGCGAAATGGGAGAATGCCACAAAATGCTGTTGATAAGATAAATAAGAACATATCTCGACATAAATATGTGAAAACTATTGAATTTATCCGGAAGAAATTTAAAATTTATTTAAACACTGCAAAATTGGAGATAGCCACAAAATGCTGCTGAGATGATGAATGAGATTATATGTTAGCAAAAATATGTGAATGAATTCGAACTTTGCTAGAACTAAAATAATCTAAAAATTATTTAAGCAATCTCGCATATTGCCACAAAATGCTAATGAGGTGCAAATTATCTCGCAGATGAACGTAGAAGAGGGTCATAGCTCAAAGACTAAAATTTTGCTTACACCACGAGGATTGAGTATGAAGAGACTGAGGAAAAATAATATCTTCAAGCTTAATTTGAATAAAAAAGAAGAGCAAATCGAATCGAATTCGTTTCTAACTTTGATTTTGGAGTTAAATGAATATAAATCGATGAAATGTCATACAGCTAGCCTCCTCCAGGGTGCGTGGCGCGCGGTGATTTCGTAACAGGCTTGCAGCATTCGTCCCAGTTCAAGGCCATACCTCTTACGCCTATGCGGCCCGTAGGCGATGACCAAACGCAGTCAGGATAATAATCCTGAGCCAACCGAGAAATCAAGGGATAGTAACGCTAACAAACAGAGGCACCATTGGATTTATATGCATCTTTTCATCCATTTTTTTAACGGCATCCTGATCTTCGGAAAAATACGAGTTTGAACCAGTATCGGGACCAAACACGTGCTATGTCTACCATTTTCAAAATTGACACATTATTGACTCCATTATTGTTTCTACTTCGATATTGGAATACATAACTTCCGTATCTTTGTTGCCTGATCGTGTTCTTCTTAATGCTAATATTTAAATGAAAATAGCGTACTTTTGTTAATTTTTTGAAGGAAAACATCTAAACGAAATTAATAAGGATTCTAACTTCTCTTTCCTCATAATTTAGTTGAACGAGCTCTCAGTTAATCCATCTCTTTTATAGGTCTTCCTTTTAAATGCCTTGAATCTAACCTGGTGCTCTATGTTTACGCCAAAATTTTATCATTCCGAGAAGTTCTAAACTTGTACACATCTAGGGTATCATCTAAATCTTAATTTTGATAAATTTCAGTATTTTACCCTTTAAAGGATTAAGTAGATATTAGCTCACCCATGAGAATATTTCGCTCAGTATGCAGCTTCTTCCTGTTCCTTCCTTCTTTCTTCCTGTTCTTCTACCTGTCGAATATTTCGCACAGTATGCAGCTTCTTCCTGTTTCTTCCTGCTTTCTTCCTGTTCCTCTACCTATCGAATATTTCGCACAGTATACAGGTTCTTCCTGTTTCTTCCTTCTTCCTTCCTGTTCTTCTACCTATCGAATATTTCGCACAGTATGCAGCTTCTTCCTGTTTCTTCCTTCTTCCTTCCTGTTCTTCTACCTATTGAATATTTCGCACAGTATCCAGCTTCTTCCTGTTTTTCCTTCTTTCTTCCTGTTCTTCTACCTGTTTCTTCCCATGGACAATTATATGTTATTTATATTTAAGTTAAAGATATATAACGTAAACGTAAACGGTAAACGATCACACTGATTGCATTTAGAATGTAAACAATCTACCTAAAGGGGAACATTAGCTTTAAAACGATGTTTGAATCATAAATTTTGATGAAGAATTATGGGAGTTATGGTGTTGCGACAAAAAAACACCTTTGAGAAATAATATATATGATTTTGACCGGCTTCTCTCGGATTAATTCATGCATATATTTTGGGGAGACCGCAGTTGCAATATGGTTTATACTCTTGTAGTTTTAACTATTCATTCCCATCTGTGACAAAAGTTATCAGTTAAGTGAGCTATTTTCATGGGCATCTAATGGAGCGGGTGAAGAAGTGAAGAATATGTGGTTGAACTTATGTGGGCTCTGTGGGTCAAAATGGATTTATAGGATTGACAGGAAACTTCTCAGAGTCTAGTAGCGTTGGAAATTTTAATATAATATTGGAATGTATCCCTCTAAGCTTGTCGAGTTCCTCAGCGGTTTCGAGATAGCCATGAAAACCCGATAGTTCACCAATAGGGTGTGAAATCAACCGATTTCAATTATTAGTGTTCTTGAATATATCTATAGTTTAGCCATTCGTGACTGAAAACTACAAGTCAATGCCCCAATTCTAAATTATTTTATCTAGAGTTGGAGAATTTCCTACATCAAGATCGACGTTTCTTTCTTCAGGGGTGGAAGCCGAGAAAATTCCTTGCATTCATTAGGTGCTAGACAATTGATATACTCCGTCATCTCGTGCGTGACTTCGTGGAATTTGTTTAACATTGTAAATGAAAAGCAATTAAGAATAACTAAGTTATGCACTACTTTTCATTTGCAATGCTAGCCAATTGAGGCTATTGCGTTGATCATTTTAAAATTTCCCTGGTTTTGGTGCCTTCCAATTGTGGCCGTGACGTCATTAGCGCAGCGCAGACGGAATCACATCTGGGGGGTTGTGTTTGAATCGCTCGAGTTAATTTCGACCGCGTAACTAAGGAGTCAACTGGGACAACAACGAACGGTTTAAGATTTAGGTGTATTTGAACCACTTGTAAAAATCTCACGCAGCCTTCTCGACCAAGTTTTTCTCACGGGATAATTGTTAATGGATTATTATATCCCAATTAGAGGCACAATAAACCACGATTCAGACGCTTAAGATATCCATCCGAGTGATTTAAGCATACCAAAATTTCGAACAGTCCGTTGCTGTACCACGCGACTCCTTAGTTGCGTGATCGAAATTAACTCGAGCAGTTCAAACACAGCCCCCCTGGTCCTCTGTCTGATCTGCGCTGACAGACGACTCGAGTGATGGCGCGGAAATTTGTAATGGTTGATAATGAAACACATAGCTGTCTATTCAACTGAGAGTAAGCTCATAAAGTCTTTTACTTAAATTAACTTAATTAAACTCTCTTAAATTAGAGTTTAAAAATATCTTATTTACGTTGCACGATGATAAATCCTTGTCATTCACAGTTATGACTATAGTTGAATCGATGTTTATAAATATTTTCTATTATGAGCATCGATGTGTGTGGAATGAAATTAAGTGAAAATAATGGTTAAGTTCATGAATGAATTTATCTTCAAATATTTGCATGAACGAATCAATGGTAAGAAGTCACTCGCTCTGGCGTATATAGCCAAAGGGATGAAAATCACCGTGAAAAAATTACTTGTCAATTGTCATATCAATATCAGTCAAAAACCATTAACCTGTATAATCAAGGTCAATTCAAACGATTTCCGCCTGGCAAATTTCATCCCTTGGTGACCTAAATATACATGTAATATACTTTTCTTGGCAATTGTTTTATTATGTGGGAAATTTAAGCGCAAAAGCATTACAATCCATTGTATCAATGTACACTCGTGTGTTTTCATGTGTCGTAATATGCGCCAATCGATTCATAAGGCGATTGTAAAGCACCAAAAGTCATATTCTGTATTTTTTCCTGAGGTTTTTCACGTCGTAGATACGACTTAAGAACTCCTTTTCTTGCAGCCATATTCTTTCAACTTATCTCGTTTCTCTCCAGCTCTGCATACTACTGCTTCATCCCTGATAACAGCATGGTTTGATGCTAGCATCGGTATCGGCCGACATCAGTCCGATCGTGCCAGCTCAAATTAGAGCAAACGTGAAACGGTCATCTCCCTTTGCAAGGCACTCGCGTATTGTTACCAGGTTGGTGTGAAATTAAAGGCGTTTAGCCGGCTCTTTATACATAATTCAGGCCGAGTCGTGATGCTTAAAGTGCCTGTACATTGCATGGGGAGTATGGGATTAAACTTTCCTGAAAATTACAATTCACACACGAATCCTCGAGCAGACGTGGCTCGCCGTTGCCTTGGACGTTTTTAAAGTTTGAGTGCGGTTGATGCTACATTCAAAGCTTTAAGTGGTCACCAGCGAAACTCTTGCTCGCCCTGGTTATTGTGTTCCACCGAGGGAAGGAAGTCTGCAAACACGGAATGAAAGCTTATTTCTCGGAGCGTTAATGGTGCGTAATTGGTATGACCGCATTGCGACCCACTCAAAAGGCCGCAAGGTCCGGCAATATCTTTCGCAGCAAAAGGTAACTGTATGATTCTGCGCCGAAGATTTGGTGGGAAAATAGCATGGCCAAGATTCGTCGTCGTTAAAGAGCTTTTACATTATCTAGTTCATTCATGGTGTCCGAATACACGAAGAGAATAATCCAGTCTTTGAATACTTGTTCCCTATTAATTAGGGCAATATACAGCTTCAGGCGACGCATCTTACCAGCTCGACCGGTTTGATTTGTCTTGATTTCCAGATCCGGAGAATTATTACAAACCTGTTAAATCAACTTAATATTTTGAATGTAAATAATAGACTTTTGGCAAAAGACATATTAAAAATATGAAAATTTTATCTTGGTGGAAAAAATAAACCGTGTAATCAGGAACATATTTAGCACATTTTAACAAAAACTAATAACGGTATTGAAAAATGTAAAAAAAAAGATAGATGTATCATTACTTCTACCAGAATGTTAAGTAACAACCTTGACCTTTGTAAAATAAATTTTTTTATGGTTCACTTTGACAGGCAGTGGTTTTCAGCGATGATATGGTCGGATAGTGGCGCAAAAAGTTTAGCCTCTCCGCATAGACCTTCGGTCACCACTGTCTGTGCTACTCGCTAGAATACTGGTAATAACATCTACATCTACATGCTACTCTGCGAGCCACCGCATTGACATATGGCAGGGGGTGTTAGCACACCAGTCGTGTAATGATGTAAGGTTTGTGAGGCGAAATGTAGACGTGTATTATGGGAATGTATTAACGGATCTCAGTTTTCACTGTGGTCGCTTATTGTGCGCGGATAGAACAAGTTTTTGTACCTATCGGTTCGGAAATGTATCTCTCTTATTTTATTGCTTCTGTCAGACCTAGAGATACAGTGAGGGGTCATGATAATATTCTCTGTGTCCATCTGAAACTTTCGGGCGTCTGAAGGTCTGCATTGATGTATCCTGGAATGAGAGGCTACTTACATAAAAACACGTAGATCTGGTGTGGGTATGCCTCCTCATGTAAGACGCCTCCTCGAAGGCATAAATTGGAAGAGAACATGAATCCTCTTGATTATTAAAAGCACATGCTCTGTTTTCCTAACGCGATTTCTTCCTTCATCACAAATGAGGCAATGTTATTATATTCCTGAGATAATTATAGGAGAAAAGCCAAAATCGGAGGTATTATGTAGTAGTAGTCAATATACAAATGTGTAGCATTAATGCTTTAAATATCACCTTTGATAATCGTAGACCTTTCTCCTTCAACCAAAATCATTGCTTTCGACAGTACAAAAGATAAGTTTGCAGCCCATGTGACTTCAATTGTAAAATTTACGATGAAAAACACTCTTATTTAGGACTATTTTTCACAAAATTTGGAAGTTATCCCATATGGAGTCACCGTCGCTATCACCCAATTTTCTGTTAGGTAGTATTGTTCAGCTATTCGGTTTCGGTTTAGGGTTGAAAGATTTTATTCATACCAATTCCCCTCCATTGAACTTACCTTCAGCGTCTCATACCTTCTTACCTTTGTTCGAGTCATATTTAAGTTTTAAAAGTATCTTTTATGTATCAAATGACATTATAAATGACAATAAGTATTCAAAATTTGAATTCAAAAATTGAAAGAAATAAAATCGTAGGAAACAAGACACCGGATTTGGCTTTTTTTATGCGCAACACCACTTGCTTGAGTCTGTAAAAATTATATATGCTTCAAATTATTCTAAAACGATATCCGGAAAAATTTTTTTTGTGATAAGTTGTAGCTATGCCGCAAATCAAACCGTAAACAGTGCCGTACTTTTAGATAAAATAATAAATGAAACATAGAATGTGCTATAGATTGCAATTTTTGTAAAGTGTGGGAGTTTGAGCCATTTTTAAATTACATTTTTAGGAGAGAAGTGAGCATTTTGAAATCCCTTTAACCGATGGGTTTTTTCCATTTGAAATCAAATAGTGTATCAATATCTGGCATTGTAGGTGTACACATAGTGCTGTTAGCTGAAAAATGGTTGTACTGCATCATCCTCTTATTCCTTCTCCAACTATGGATGCCAGGATTTTTCACTACATTTGACCTTTTTCCTTTTTTACTCTGTTTTCTTTTTCCTTTTGCATGTTTGACAAGCATTCCCTTCTGAATCACCTTCTTCAGCACTACGCTTTATTCTAGTGAATCACCCAGCAATGCATAATCTACATCTACCAATTACCATGCGAGCCACCTCAAGGGTGTTTGGCAGCGAGTGATTTATCTCCAACATGTACCACAATTGTGTAATGCTACCAATGCTACAGAAACTGTTAAATTGATCTATATTACAACTAAGTTAACGAGTAATACGAGTGATGCAGGGATCATGCAAAACATTATGTGAATACTAGGTGGCAGATTAAGAAACAAGTATTAGGGAGCAAATCAACTAACCAGCGACACTACCCGTTGAACCGAATTCCAATTTACGTTTAGTTTGGCCAGTTATTTCCCGAATGTATTTTCTCCACGAAAAACCAGTAGTAAGCTGAACTCTGAGGTGTTAAACAGATTATACAGTCTCTTTTTGGGTATGCTGTATATAATTGCTGTATTGAGAGGAGATTTGTCATTTGTAGATGTTCATTGCAACAAATTTTGTCAAATTTCTTTTGCTGCCACGCACTACTCAACGGTTGAATAGCCTTGAAGTCCCTCGTTAGTGCCTTATCATAAGGTATGGCGTAGAGTTTATCTTTCCATGGTAGCTTTCATATTTTCAGGCGATGTTTTAGGTAATGAAGACTGAAAGAAAGGAGCGATATTTCAAGCAAGCTTTATTTTGCGGAGGCTACCGACTACTATGTTCATTTGCACTAAGATTTAGTGGATAAGATTGGTGGATTAGTTTCTGAAAGACAGTTCATGGGGAACGATGGATGGGTGGAAAGAAACCGGGAAGATGGGTCATCAGCATCAGCTTCCTGTTAACAG
The DNA here is from genome assembly GCA_963169105.1 of Ceriagrion tenellum. Classification (NCBI taxonomy): domain Eukaryota; kingdom Metazoa; phylum Arthropoda; class Insecta; order Odonata; family Coenagrionidae; genus Ceriagrion; species Ceriagrion tenellum. The sequence goes on from OY720641.1 coordinate 62,014,761, forward strand.
AAGGTGCCAAGGGGATCAGAGTTTATTGACTAATACGATGGACGGATTAGTAAGCATGAAGTTCCCCCTACCTAACACCCATACAAGACGTAGGGATTTAATTGAAAAATGTTTCCATTGCAATTGCAACTGGTTTTTAATCCGACCCCTCTGTCCAATATCCTATCCATCTCAGCAACTCGATCCCTAGCCGTCATTTAAGCCCGTTTTACTTAAGGTACGAAATTTTATAATTGAAAACTGCAGGTTTTTTTCAGTCTAGCGTCCACTTTTTATTCAATAAGAGAAAGGTTATTTCCATATCTGGTGTTCATACGTTCTGGCACGCATTCTTGCCGTTCGCCGCTTAGCTCGACGTAATTTTCATTACACGTACGCACATACACCACGCTCAATTTCGTGCCTCATGTAATGGGCACAGGCTTTAGAGTTCATGTTATGATTTGAATACCTATCATGTTATTATTGTTATGTCAAAAGTCGTACCCAATAGCCACGCTTGAATTGAGATGGTCCTTTACACTTGGGTTCGTTGCTTTCCGTATCCATTGCTTTTACAACAATTCTAAAATTCACTAGACAATTGCGGTCTTAACGAACAGAGTTGTGGCTAAAAGAAGTGTGAATTGTCATTATTATGGTTAAATATGTACACGATATCTATTAAATCTATTTATTTATTTAAACTTGGATTTATTACTTAGTTAGCAACGTATATAAATTCCTTATTGCGATTCCTATGTATAACTTTTTAAGGTCACTGTAGCATTTATGTTCAAAACGAACAGAGTTTTCACTGATGGAAGCGTAGATTAACGTCCATACGGTTGAATGTGCCCGCATGGACTATTCAGTGTAACTATTATTATGCACTGGGTTCATTGCTTATACCATACCGTATTTGTCGCTTTCATAAAAATAATTAAATTTCCTGAACAATTGTGGTTCAAAACGAACAGAGTTGTCAATGATAGAATCGTGGATTGACATTCATCCGGTTGAATTTGTCCACATACCCTTTTCAATTTATTTATTTACTCGCACTGGGTTCATTGCTTTCATAAAAATTATTGAATTTACTAAAGAATAAAGTTTTGAACGAATGGAATTATCACTGATAGAACCGTGGATTTACATTACTAAGGTGGAATGTGTCCACGTAACCTATTAAATTTGCCGGAGGCGTAGCCCTACACGACGTAGATTCAACGCGTTGGCACAGTTATGAAATCAGGCCGGCCACATCAGAGTAATATATCATTGTCCCACTTTCACATGTACCAGCTCAAGTATAGGTCGCTTGCTGCCGGAATAATTGCAATTACATTTTGTTTCGAGGTCATTCTCCTTAACCGGGTCACCTCGCGCTCATGAAAGGGGGAACTTCCTTGAATTAGTACCACTTGAAGCGTTTAAATTACCGCGGTAATTTTAATTATATATGTATTCCAAAAAGGGGAGGATGGGCTCGAATTAAAACCGGCAAGGGAGTCTCCACATTCGGCCTTCCTCACAAAACTCCCCTTTTTTAAAATTAAGCTACGCGAAATGCACAAACGAATAAACTGCGAGCTTAAAAGGCATGTATCCCAGACCCTCAAGTCTTCCCACCCCAGGGCACTCTTAAATTTAAATGGAGCAGAACCATGTTACATATAAATCTCAAATTTCGCCTTCCCTTTCCTCTTTTCTGCTCCTCTCCCTCATGCTATCCACCATGCCTGGCTTTTTCACTGCGAAAATATTTACCCAACCCCCTTCCCCCTCATACGGGAGCATGTGTTCCTATTCTGCAATTTAATTTTGCTTCAGTACCCTTACACGAGCCTTCCTCTTACATCTCCTGCGTAAAATCCCATAAAAATGCTTTGGTGTGCGTGTTAGAGTTGGTTCGTTTGCGAGTCTGTCTTCTCTCCTCTTGGTTTTCTCTTCCACCTCCCTTCTATTCCCCCCCTTATTCTTCTCTCCTCCTCGTCTCTCCACGCCTTTCTTCGTTTTAATTTCCATCTGATTCTCCACTTCTACAACGCCTCGTTTGCTCTGTGTTCTTCCACCGCCTGCCCTGCATCGCGGAGTACTTTGCCTTCGCTTTCCTCCCCCCTCGACGCGAGATCATCGCCGCTAATGTCCTCCTTTTTAAACGTGCTCATTTTCCCTAATTTTCCCTTTTAATTTGAAGTCTCCCCCGGCAATTTTCTGCCCTTCGTTATTCCCCATGCCCTTACCCTCTACACAAACTAGTGCTACCCTTTTGCCTACTCCCTCAGTCTGGAGACCGCCACATTTCTCCTTTCCGCGTCCGTCCCGAAGATGCATTTCGCACAGTGTATTCCAGCTCTGCTGTCTCCTCCCTCGTGCATCTTTCCTTATCAACCTCGTACGCTCAGGCGTCGCCCACCCTTAAGTCTCCCCTAGAAGCGGGATCTTTTTTGCTACCGGCTCGTCCCATTCCTTCTGCAGCGCGCAAGTCTTTTGCGTAGCGAGGCCTCTGCCAAGGGGACGTCTTCCCAAATCGCATGGCCCTCCAGGGTTGATTAATAATAATTATCTTTTTCGAACGTCGGTCTTGTGTTTGTCATTCTTGAGCAGTGTTTTGTTCAGTGCATGAGTGAGCCTGTTTTTTTCTCTCCTGTTCCCTAGGGTGATGTGAATCGCTTACATGCGTGGGAAGTTGTGGAAATATACGCCCTTGAAATAGACGCACAACTGAGATACACATCGTAGAGATGAGGGAAGGATGAAGGCGAAATCAGTTAAAGCGTTTTTTTTAATGATCTATATAAATTTGCTTATAATGTATCCTAAAATAACATTTAATTTAACGTCAATGTACTCGGATACGTTTTCGCAAACTATATATATGGAATATACCTACAGCATTATCACCACGTCTCTACGATTTGCACACTACCCTGACGCACTACCTTTAACATCTATCATTTACACGTTTTCGCAATTTTATAGTAATTACATTTTATCTGAGTATCCCTCATTTGCTTTGCAATACCTTTTGCTGACATGATAATAATTACAATGTATTAATCTTCATTCATTTAAGCGGTGAAGTAAAGTTTGGGCCTCGTCAGAAACTACTACATTTACATACTACCCTAAGAGCCGCCGATTGGGAGAGTAGCAGGGAGTATTATAATTCTAGCCTTGTAAATATGTAAGGGTTAGGGTATTGGTAGGTGAAATGGTGACGTGTATTATGGGTGTATTTGGTGGAGCTCAGTTATTATTGTGGCCGCTAATTGTGCGCGAAAAGAACGAGTTTTTGCAGCTATCAATTCAACATTGTATCTCTCTTATTTTATCGCTTCTATCAGACCTAGAAATGTAATGAGGCGTCATGATAATATTCTTTCTGTCGCTCTGACAGACACAAGTTTTGAATTTCTACGAACGAATGAAGAAATTTCACAGACTTTAGTGGGATTATGTCGCGAGCCGCTAGAGACTCGGAGGCTGCGTGTAAGACATACATTAATAAAGATAAATTGCAAACAGATATGTTTCATGCTCCAAATTGAATCTCATATGGATGTTGAATTTCGTCTTTACGTAGATAAAAGAAGAGCGATACGTAGTCAAACGTACGTTTGTTAACGTCAAACGGGTTCAAACGTTTGTTTATCCCACTCACAATTACTGACTAGAATTAAAACTGAGATCCGCTTAAAACACTCCCAAATCATTTCATCTCTTTATAACCTTCTCCTTTATAGGGCTGGTTTCCGAACACCCCGCGCTACAAGCCCATGCGGCAACTTGGTGGTTTGTAAGTAGATGAGGATATGTAATCCAAGGCTCAAGTGGCCTCTATGTCACTCACTTGTGTGGTTCCAAAGTCGACGAAAAATTTATTTAGGATGATGAATAACCTGGTAGCCTCTTGTAGAGTCAGATAATTTTGAAAGATTAAAAAGATTGAGTGGTTCAAGCAGACAGAAGCCTAGAGTAAAATCGAAGAAAATGCACAATTCCTCTTGGAGGAAGAGAGATTTGTTTCTTGATTATCTTATGAAATAAGAGAACCAAACCGATGGTCCTCTCCTCTTCTGTAAAGGTCTAAATTTCTTATTCTTTCCGCCCATTAACCCCTCAGTAAACCAGGAAACAGTATGAGGAAACATTCGTGGGGAGCGTATCACTCAACGAATCGGAAGCATGGACCACAGGAAAAGCTGACTAGAACAGACCAGAAGCATTCAAAACCTGATGCTGGAGAAGAATATTGAATATAAAATGGACGGACAAAATACAAATAAGGGAGTGCACAGAAGAGTAGAAGAGGAAAGAACCATATATAACACCGTATAGAAAAGAGGAAAAAGATTGATTGGACTCACTCTTGAGACACCAAGAAAACTTTGTGAAGAACATAATTGAAGGCAAATTAGAGGGGAAAATATCCACAGGAAGACCCAGGATCATGTTCTATAATCCAAGTTCATGGACCAAATAAAGAGGAAAATCCAAAGAAAGAGATACTAGGAGGCGAGGGAACTGGAATTAGGTAGGGAAGGGTGGAGGGCTGCAGTCAACCAGTCTTAGGATCGAACAACCAATGATGATTTCTCCTCAGCATTCCTCACCAGGTTGCGAAGGCTTATAGTCTGGTTTTCCAGTCATACATGCGTTTGATCCATAGAGTTTCACGCTCCACACGAATCATTTCACATAATGTTTTCTGTATTGTTGTCCTATCTTTTTTTAGCACAGCAGTTGTCTTTTTACCATTAACGCATTCGTAGCTAATGAGACTGTGTCCATGCCATGCGAAATGTTACACCCGAATTTTTACTTCAAAAACGGCCAAATACCAAGGTTAGGCGCAAGTATATAATTTGGATCTTACAAACCGAGAGTATAACAACTGACGGGTTGACTAAGCTGAGAGCTGCTACAGACTACTAGGCTATTCATCATCCTTAATAGATGCTTCATTAAATATTCTAATCGCACAAGTTTCTGAATGACATGGAGAGCATTATATCCTCACATTTCATTACTACATCTACTTGCTACCCTGCAAGCGGCCGCAATTGCATATGGCAGGGGATGTTAGGACACCATCCGCCTCATGGAGAAGGTTACTATGAAATGAAAAGTTTGTGGAGAGTTTCGAGTAAATCTCAGTTTTTATTCTGGTCATTTATTCTTCGTAGAATGACCCATGTTCTAACCTGTATGTTTGACTACCTATCTCTTACTTTATCTACGTATTGACGAGTGTGGCATCAAATTGGTAATCTATGTGTCACATTGAACACATCTGTACTCAATGTCTCAATCAAAGGAAATATTGCGGGTAACCTCCAAGCCTCTACAGGCTTTCAACCTAATTTCTCTAAAATCTTTGATATTTCATTATCTTGCAATACTTTTTGACATAGCGCACGGATTTCCTTGGTATTTTATTTCATTTTCGAGTTGGAATAAGAAAAATATCAAATAATAAAAGAAAATATCAAAACCAAAGAAAATTGACATATGAGAGGTATGCTGTTGAATTTTCAGAGGTATTATTAATTAGGTAGTTTTCCAGTTAAGATGGTGGAATGGAACACTAGCTGGCAAAACCAGATATTGCTTAAACCACAGATCCACGTTTCTTCTCCTATTGCCTATGTCATCTATGCCTTCAGTGTTATTAAGTTATCATAGCAAAATCGCCATTCCTCAGTTGTTTTATCTTCCTTGTTGATAATATCACCGAATAAGCTTACCTTACACAGGATGCTTTTGAGGGTAAAAATCTGTATCACCCTCTCACTACTGAAAACGTACTTGAAGGTTTGCACGGGAGGCCGATGTGAAAGTACTTTTACGCTCGAGCTCCGGTAAGCGCGTCTAGGTGTCTCGCAAGCCCTTAAACGCTTTAAAATAAACCATATCCTGAACATTTTAAACGCTTGTTATTCTTCAAGTAAATGCAAAAGAGATGTTATAAATATGTCTTTATTGACTTAATTCTCTGACATTTCGTACCCGAGGAAGAGTTACGCTGATACCTTTCACTTCACAGCTGTATGCCAATCCTCATGATTAAGAGACCGGGCCGCAGCAAAAGGGGCATGTAAAGGTAATATATGTTTTTAAGGTGGTTTAACACTCTGAAAGGTTTAAAAACAGCACCTCAAATTTTCTTGTTTATTATTTGTTTTCGTCCTTCTAGTTAACTGTATTCCTAGGATCTACAAACTGGCCCAGAAAACCTGGAGACATAGGCTTAAGTTATTCTGAAGTGGTTCAGGGCGGCCAATGCCAGCCCCCCAATATTTTGGAGGGAATAAGCTGTGATCAAGTTACGTCCTTAGAGATAATAAGTTTACGAGATATTTTTTGTTACTCTGTTTCAACTATCTAAATCTCAGTCACATTTATGAAAATAAAGCGATTAAATGGAGAATTAAAGGTGAAGTAGAGAATACTAAAGATAGTTCTGCGGTCGCAAATTACTGGCTATAGGCTTTTAAATGTTCCTATTTGCCTGGATCCCAGATCATCTCTGCCCCTCACAAGACAAAATGTTCAAACTACGCCCATGGTTAGGAAAAAATTTTTTATGCTCCAGAAATCTTGAGGAAGAGATCGCCATGAAACGTTTAAATGGGTGATTGAAATGGATTTGAGTTATGTCCAACATTTTACTCTAGAAAATAATTAGGGTTGGTGAGGCCTAAGCTAGAGCACAGAGTCTGATAAAAGAGTCCAGATATGAAACTCAGGGCGTGAAGTTGAAATATAGGGCAATGTCTTCGAGTTTTCAACAAAAGACGTTTTTGTATTATCTTCTCCCTATTGCGGGGTTAAGATGGTACAAATTGGTCTGATTTGAATACCCTACACCACTACGTGGGTAGGGTATATTAATTGCGTCACAGCAGAAATGTAACGCACTAAAGGAGGCGTGGCAGGTATGGAAAAGTATATTTATAGAAATTATCAGCATCACCTTACGAGTTTACCTAGCTATGTCCGTCTGGTTGTCTGTCTGTCCATCTGTCCGTCTGTCCGTCTGTCTGTCTGTCTGTCTGTCTAACTCTTCGCGCGATAACTGCCGTAAAAATTGAGATATCCAGTTGAAATTTGGGTCATAATCCTCTAGTAGTCCACATACGACACAGATTTCAAATGGGTTGGATCGGAACAAAATCACGTTTTTTAAAACGAAATGAAAGTGATGTGGGGTACTTAAGCTTCGGTAAGGCCGAAGATAATTTCTTTTGCTAGTTTTCTGCGCTAATGGTGGTAAGATTGCTCATATTCAATTTCAAAACGATCATTTGATGGACTAAGCTCACTCGGTGAAATATTGAAAAACTTATGGTCCTTAAATCTAAAGGACCTCATAAATTGTGCCGGCTTCACCCCGGTTTACTGTATTGCATCTCTTATTTCACTCGAAAATCTTCTCAGAGCTTTGATAAACATCTCTTGTTCTGTAGCAAACTTTAGAATTATTTCACCGAAGAATTGAGGTACTGTAACTGAACGTTAGAGTACTGGACTTCACGTTTTAAGCGGCGATATATCAGAAGGGCCGTGGTTAAGGTCATCCTCACCCTAACCCATCAGACTCTCGAATCGAATGAGTGACGTTTGGTCCCGAGCTCTTTATCAGAGTTGCTGGTTTGTGTTGCGTTGAATAAAAAATGTTTCGTGGAAAGGAGAATCCCTTAGAGGCGAGAGAGTATGCTTGCCAAGTGAGCCAATAGAGTCCTGAGGGCGTTCCGTTCGGGAACCCGGGGGAGAGTGGCGGGGGTTGTAGTCAAGAGCAGATGCCGGGGGAAATTAAAAAGTCTGGACGCGAGATGTCAACGGGATGAGAGGGTAAGGGAAACCAAGGGATAGAAGGCCTTGTGCCAAAATGAGGTGGCTTAAAGTCATGTGGTCTATTTTTATTTTATATTTTTTCACATTTCCACCGAGCACAGTTGAATAAATGGATAAAAATACCCGGAAAGGGTATATAAGGAATTGGTAGCAAACTGCTAAAACCTCATTCATATTTGGGGCACTGCACAGAAATAATTATTTTGGGTAGTTGATGAAATACAATACGCTTTGTAAAAAACTTTCACTTACGAATGGGAATTGTTACCTTACTGGTGTAAGGACTAGGTTGAGAACCGCAAGAGATTCAGATGTTTCACGCTAGGATTACAGAAATTGAAATTAGGTTAGTTATACTCTCTCGTAAATAGTCCTATTTTACTCATTGCTACATCTTTGACATTGAGAGTACTAACATGATTAGAGAGATACACTGTCAAACTAAGAGGTAGAAAGAGTAATTTTTTCCTATCCAAATCAGTCATTATAACGATAACAGCGATATAATAGCATAAGAGACACTATTTATCCACCCTTGTACCAAGTTTCGAACAGTATACTAGTTGCCTCAATCGCAATTGTTTACATATAACTGAAAACTTTGCCAGCACCCGCGCAGCTGCTGTGACGTCTCTAGTGTCACGGCTGTTAGGACACCAGCCATGTGAAGATGTAAGGGATAAGGTTTTGGGAAGATAAATGGTGACGTGTATTATGGGAGTGTATTTAGTGAAGCTCAAATTTCATTGTGGTCGCTTGTTGAGCGCGGATAGAACGAGTTTTGAAATTTTCTGTTTGGCAATAATGTATCTCTAATTTCATTGCTTCTGTCAGACCTAGAGATGTAGTGAGGTGCCATGATAATATTATCTGTTTCGCTCTGAAGTACAAGTACTCTACTCTGAAATACTTGTATACCAGTTCTGAATTTCTTAAATCGCTCTAAAAGTTGTGAAGAACTAAGTGAAATGAAATATGTTTCAATGATAATACTGTCTTCTTAATCAGTTTGATGATTTATCTTTCATTATACAGTTCTAGTATTTTTTCAACATTTATGAAAATGAAATTTACATGAGCGCTCTCAGAAAAACTCGCCTAATAAAAATATAATGATTAGGTGACGTCATTGAAGTCCCCCGAAATACTAGCAAATAGTGGCACAGATAAGGAAATCGTATTTTCTTCATGTTTTGAGAAGAACTGTACATTCTACGGACCTTGCCTTTCTCTTACACTTGTTCCAACCCATCTTTATCCTCTTCTTACTATATCCTCTACGTTATTCCTTACACTTGCCAGTGTTCTTATATTTACCGTCATACGCCTATGCATAGATTTCTTTACATAGAATTCCGTGCGGTATACATAGATGTCCTCACAAAGAGAACATTTTTTGTACATTTTAAAAATTGTAACGACATATATGTATATGATTTCAAGTTTATTTTTCAATCTTTTCCTTCCTCCACACCCTATAGTAGGGTACAAGGAGAGAAGATCCCTCTGGTGAATTAATTCCCTCGTTCCCTTTTTTTTATTATCGTCATTATTCCGACTCCGTTTTTCCCAGGGCGTGTTCTCTTCTCGTTCCCCCTCTCCCACCCCCCCCCCAACCAACCCCTACACCCACTGAAGGTACGGCTAATTCCAGACGGAGTAGCATGCAGAGAGGGAGTCTTTTCCCTTTTATTTATTGGTCCCCAAACCCGGAGAAGTAGCGGGCCTCAAGGGCGGGATTTTAACGTGGCGTTGAAGTGGGAAAAGGGGAAAAGGAAGGCATGACTGAGTGAATTTTAAGTGCCGTGAAATTTACCACCGCACAGCACAGCGGCTGCGCCAAAGTTGCATATTTTTGGAAAATTGCGCTCTATCGTTGAGAAAAATTAATAATGGAGGAGGATTCATGTTGCCAAACTGAGAATATTAAAGAAAATGTTAATGATGAATTATTTTACAAATTATAAGAGAGTAAGTATACTGCAGGGATGTTTCTTGTGCTGTGAAATAACCATGGATCATTTTTTAGTTGAATTGAAGCGCCGTGCTGGAATTCATCAATTAATTATGGAAGCGGCGAGAATTTGAAAGCCGGCATAAAATCCACAATTTTTCCAGTATTTCTTGCTTAAATTTTTCGCATAATTTATTTTTGATCGGGTAAATGAAAGTAGCATAAAACTCCTCTGCTGCGTTTAATACTACTGCATAAAATACGTATATACAATGTATATTACATATCCTATGTATCGTATTAATAATTAAATTAACCGCCAATTTTATATTCTCGGTCACATTTCACATTGAATATCACCTTTTAAAAGAACCACTTAGCAGGATATGGTTAGCTATAATATTGCAGATCGTTTTGAGGACGTAAGTGACCCGTTACTTTTTACACATAATCTCATACTAAATATAATTCACATTTCAAATTTTCACAATCTTAAAAGAGTATACTACCCAACTGGGAGCTGTTGAGATATGGAGAATGAAGGCAAGAAAATTTTATATTTTAAAATTCCTGAAAGAGTATACTAATCAACTGGGAGCTTTTAGGTATGGAGCATGAAGACAAATGGAATGGTTAAAAGGGTACTAACATTAGTAGCAAGAGAGGAATAATCAGAGATTTATGACCAATAGTCATGAAACCTTACTGAATGACCGACCGCAGATACGCTGTCCCCTGCAAACTCTTGTCCATTTTTTTGACTATTCGTAAATCCCACAGCTTTTGTTATTCCGCTACTAGCGGATATAGTCCCAGAAAAATATCTCAACTGTTGATGTACTATACATAAGCGTAAACTGTACTAAAATTAGCAATTTGTGCAGTTCTAGTCCTCCTAATATACTGGCTAGTACTGTAGTTGAATTTTTAAGGATGATTTACACTGGGAGTGTAATTTAGAGACTGAACTGCGGAGAGGACTATACTGAAAATGCCTCAGTCATCGAAGCACCTTATTCACCTAAATACTACTACTATACTGAAAATGTACCGCATCACATTGCAGGAACTATACTTGAAATATGCTCTATTACATTGCTGGAAGTGTACTGTTGCCATAACTGTCACTACATTTCCCAATACATCTCAGACCGATCAGAACTCTTAACGATCTGAATATTCCAAGCGAACCGACTCAGATTGCCTAGTTTACCAACACGGATTGAAAATATCAGTAGTGAACGACAGAAACAATCAGTTGAAGGATGATTGATGTGGTGCGTAAACAGGTGCAGTTGTAAATTTTTAGTCGGATTCCGGGAGAAAAAATTTCTCAATTACTGATGACTGAATTGCGATGTGCTAGGATATCATCAATGTCACTTTACTCGACATTGCTGAATTCTTGCTACAACTGATTATAAAACACTCCTTGTATTCTGTACTCCACGATTGTATTCTGTTTCCCAATATTTGCAAAACAATTAACGAGGAATCTCACAGACAGATCGACCTGAAATTTCAGACTGGCTTAGTATGCCCGCTAATTAGATCGATCTCACTAGCCCATTACGTTTACCATACCGAGCTGATCCGGTAAGATCGATCTGAGATCGAAGATTAAACGTAGTGAGTATTGCAAGAATGCGGTGTAATGTGGCAAACTATGCTTTTATTCTATTTAAGCACAGTCTTGAGCATACTTCCAGTCTAGTAACTGTATAGTTGGAGAACAGTTAGTTACCTAAGTAATAGTGCAATATTTTGCTCTCTGAGATATTACGCCACTTAACCAGAAGAATGGGAATCAAGTATGATACTTGACTTATTTCTTGTTGACTTCCACGCCGCTGTTTTGCGGCCATTTCCGTAAATTGATTAGCAGGCTTATCTAGGGTTTTATGTCTTTAAATGCTTCCATATTGTTAGTGATTTTGTACCCCTCTAAAACCAGCGGCATTTGGATCGAAATTCTGACTCTTTTTATACCACTCGGCAACCACTCTCTTAGCTTATATTCAGAATGTAATAAAGGGTAGTGCTGGCTAGAATACGCTGAAGATAGAATAATTTGATGGATGACGGGATAAAAGGGAAAGGCATTTTTAAAAACCTGATAGAGTGAATCATGTTGGACAGGTATGGAAGGAGTTGAGAACAGAAAGGAAACGTGAGACAATCTGATGAGATTATACACTATATTGCAAGCCGTCGCATGGGCGTGTGTCAGACAGTGTTAGAAAATCAGCCGTTTAAAGGTTTTTAAGATAAGGTTTTGGGAGGTGAGATGGTGAAACATATTATTGGATTACAATATTTGAACTTACCTATTCGGTAATGTATCTCTCTTATTGTTCCCCTCCTATCGGATCTAGAAATATAGTGTGACGTCTAAATGATATTCTCTGTACTTCACTGAAACACACCGGTTCTGATTTTCTTCAGCAAACTAAGCCGAGCGTGTAGCCTCTAACTTTCTAGCGAATTCCATCCTAATTCCTCTAAAGGCTGAGGAATACCATGTCTTAGCTCGTATCAGTTTTAAACGAAGCATACAGCTTACCATAGTATTTATTATTTGTTGTATTATATATTAATCTTCATGTCCATGGTCCCATTTACTCGCGGTGTATCTGAGCTGAGGCTTGACCAGAGCAAAATAGCACTCTCCTTTTGTTTTCCCATCAGAAAAGCAAAATTTCTGAGATCGTGTGATAGAGTTACAGCAAAGCAAAGGGTCATTTTTACCTGACTGGTTAGGGAATAATCCAAATCTGCAGGACTTCCGAACACCGTCTCCAAACATCCTTCAATTTAACGGCATTAATTAAACGATAAAACACCAGTTGATGATCCAAACCGTATTATAAACGGGAATTGAGGCACTGTCTCAAGCTTAAACAAATGAAGAAGAACTACAATTGAATGAGCCTTAACACTTTTTTCAGTGTATGCTATATGAGACGACGTAATCGAGAAATTAAATGACTACAACGTAAGAGTTAAGTTCTTACCTTCTGACGTCCAGAACCCTCTCTATTTCTCCCCTTTGACTATGATGACAGACTATCAAAGGTTTATCAACACAAGGTCCAGAAGCGTCTTAATAAGGCATCCTGTCAAGTGAGTCGGCTATCAATGTGAATATATCAACCTCGCTGAGGCAGATATTTATTTTTAAAAGCTACATTTTTCTGGATACAATGTCAGGATCAAGTGATCGAGTTTCAGATCTGTTTCCTAATTTGTACAAATGAAATAAGTTTTCGGGAAAACTACGGCAACTCAGAAAGTTCTCGATAAATTGACCAATTTGGACATGGAATTGAACCTGCGTTCTTTGTTCTAGGCTATTGAAAATAAAAATACACCTTTCGGCATTTTGAATTCTAAATGCAAGTTGCAAATCACAATGCCAAGCATCTGTGGTTTTGATTTATGCTAAGAAAGTGAATATTTTCTCCCTTATAATAATCATTGAGTTCTATCAGGGCTGATAACGATATTTTCCTGAATAAATACTCATGGCATAAATACAATGGTACTACTGTTGATGACTATAAAAAATATTAAGATAAGATAAGGTAAAGGTAAGATAAAATTATTAGAATAAAGAAGATTGTTGTAGGTACTTTCCGATTACCGTCAATTACATAAAATACTCTCTCAAAAAATCTCAAATCGGAAGAAAAAATAGATAATCTGATTACCGATGAACAAAATTTGGAGAAAATAGCAGCATAGAGATCATGAGTTTAGCCAGGTTTTTCCACCTATATCCTGTTTCAAAATTCTTGGTTTAGGTATTTCTTGAGAATATAAATCAAAATAAATGCATTATCCCAACAATGTCTCTCAAACCAAGAAATCAACTGTCGTTATACATGGAATCTGAGACATTAGTTAACAAAAAATCAGCAAAAAATCTGCGCTATCTTAAGGTAAACGTTCGCGAGAAATTATTACACCGGGGCATCGTTTAGAATTTGGATATAAAATATTTGAAATACTTGGTAGGTTTTGTTCGTCCCCACCTGCTTATACACACTGCATTTGCGTATGAGAATTCACTTCTGCGTTTTCATGTTGAGATTCCGTGGGAAAATCTGGAGGCATATCAGAATATTTAGTTTATATAGAATAGTACTACCTACCTCAAGATGACGAAAGACATAAAATTAGCTAGCTACCGCAGATATTCGTTCAGTGGAATAGGACAATGAAGGTTGCCATCATTTTTACTAATTTTCCAAAGTTTTGGTTGATTCCCGTGTTGCCCCATCGTGTTAATCTCATTATGGCTTAGAAAGTCAAACGGTTGGAGCTGAGTGTATGGGCATAATTAACGAGCTTCCCCAAGGGACGAAAGTGGACAGAAAATGTTCGAGTTCAGCAAACTTATAACTTTGAGAGTAAATATTGACTAGGTCCTCGGCTCTTTCATGCTTCGTTTAACCGAATATCTTTGTCAACTCGACGGGTGATTAAGAAGTCAAGGTTAATGTTTAATATCAACGGAAAGAAAGCGTTCAGGCCAAGATTTATCTCTCCACGAGATATTTGGGAACGCTAGCGGCCCCAATCCAAGGTTTCATTACGTTATTTTCCATGTTTAAATTCTTTTAAAAGGTAATATATCTGTTATATAGTACGCCAGTTTCTAGTATCTATTAATCTGGATGGTAAATGAGTGATAATTGAAAATAAATATTTTTCCGATGAAAGGGAGGTTTTTTGAAGGTGAGAGAAAATCCTCCAGATTTTCTACTCTTTCTAGATCCCTTCTAATATAGTATTTCTTCCATAATCTCCGGATACAATATATCCTTCTTCATCCATTCTATAAAACCTATTTTCTTTCTTCCTTTTCCCCGCTTTCCCAACATCCTTCCCTCTATCACAGTCTCAAGCAACTCTCCGCCCTCTTCCTCTTATTACTCTTCTTGCCACCCAACCTGCCTATCCCGCATTTCATTCAATAGTTTTCATTCATCGTCCACCATACTTCGAACTTCCTCGTTAGTCTTCCTCTCCGTCCACCTCACCTTCTCCATCCTTCACTACACCAAAATGTCAATCGTAATTTTACTTCAGTGTATAACGCACCCTCTTCCTCTTCATTCTGCAGCTTTTCCATTACCTCGTATGGCTTCTCCTACCAGTTTTTTTTCACACGTTTGGTTACTCGCCGAGTTTAATATTTCATGCATTGTAATTCCTTTTTCCTTGGTTTATGTCGACATTTTTTCACTTCCTTCTCTCCTTCAGTTTCATTATCATTTCTTCCATAACCCACTGCTTCTTTACCCCCCTCTTTTTCAAAAATCCTGCTGATTCTTAAGCCAGATTTACAATTTCTGTTATTAAATTCTCCCTTTTTTCCTCTACTCTTCCCATTTCCTTCGCTTCACCTATTTTCCTTTCCACTTTCTCTTGGTATTCCGTCATTTTTCTCCTTTGAACGCTTCAAAATTTTCTTTATCCTCTTGCTTTTATTTAGCCTTTTGAATCTAGCATCACATTCCATCATAACTAAATGATGATTTGAGTTCGTATCATTTGATAGTTGAGAGGTTCTCACACTCAGATCCCAACAGTGTGTTCAACGTGATACTATCGCGGGACTACCTTTAGTCTGATTCCTTCCCTTCGCCCTATCTTGCACGGGTGGCCCTACCAGGAGCAATCATAAAATGCTAGTCCAGCTCTAGGGGTCATTGGAACGCGCAAGTCCTTAAATCAATTCAGGGTTGTAGTCTAAGGTAGAGAATTGATATCTATTGTATTAAAAAAATTACTGCGAGGAACCCCTTTATAATTATTAGTTTTTAATATTTTATTTATTATTTTTTTATTTATTGGCTGTTTAATATATTTATGGACAGATGTGTTAGAGACGCTTGTGGTGCAAACGACGGTGTTTTGATAGGAAATGTAAACGTGCAAGTTCTTCTATATGCGGATGATGCTGTTTTGATCTCAGACAGTCAAAAGGGATTACAGAAGCTCCTAGATAAGTTTTGTGAATCAACGGAGAGAATGGAATTGAAGGTAAATGCGTGAAAGACTAAAGTAGTAGTTTTTAATAAAGAGAATGGGAAGGATAACTGTATGATGAGGGCGAATGGGGAAGTAATTGATTAAGTGGATGATTTCGTTTACTTAGGTAAGATGTATGCAAAAGATGGAAGAATTGATGAGGAGATAAAGAGACGTGCGAATGCTGGAAGGAAGGTGGTAGGTAGCATGTGGAGCATATCAAGGAATGAGTGCTTGTCTAAGGAAGCGAAAATTTCCGTGTACAAAAGTGTACTTCTTCCCACTTTGCTATATGGAAGTGAAACATGGGTATGTCAGGATAGACATAACAGTAGACTAAACGCCGTGGGTATGAGTTATCTGAGGAGTATTTGTGGCAAAAGTAGGATGGATAGGGTCAGGAATGAATGGGTCATGAATGAATGTGGGTTAAATGCTCCAGTAATGGACGTGTATGAAAGGAGTGCGCTTCGTTGGTTTGGCCATATTGAGAGAATGGATGAGAGTAGAATAACGAAACAGACATATGAGAGTAGAATGAATGATGTGAGAGGTAGAGGTAGGCCGAGAAAGTTGTGGTTGAATGTGATTGCGGAAATTCTTAGGAGGAGGAATATTAGGAGTCTTAAAAACAGGAGGGCGTGTATGAAGCAGTGTATGGGGGTGAATGAGGCTAAAGAGGTTTGCAAGGATAGGTCAGAATGGAGGAAATTATTGAAGCAGATTTAGGTGTACAATTATGTATTAACGAGTGAAACATTTTGACTGTGCCTACCCCGGAAGGGAACGGCGTGATGGGTATGTTAATATTTTCTTTAAAAATCCGGTTTTTTTGACCTAATACCAATGATTAATGTATTCAATTTACGCCTATCTCAAAATTACACGGCGGGTTGGGTATTTAGGAAAGTTTATATGAGTTCCATGATAAAATCAATGGAATTGAAATAATTTCTGCAATAATGGAATTGTTTTACATCAGTTGATAAATTTCTCTTAGCCCCTATTTCTCATTTTTTTTAATTTCTCGACAATCATTTTCAATATGGAGGAACAACATCTATCGTTCATAGCTACGATTTACAGCAACTCAGAGGACTGGGATGAGTTACATTTAGTTTTTTATTCAAGAAATGGAAAATTAGAGGTGGGAGGTATATCATCTAAGGTGAAATATGAGTATGTGTGTCTATTTGTGAGAAGAAATAGGTATTCAAGATGCAACAATGGGGTACTACCAAACTTTCAAGATACAATCCTCACTCGTAGAATCAAAAAAATGCTACCTTGTTATGGATGCAGAAACTTATTTCAATGCTCGAACTCATTTATAAACTATAGATTCGGTGATAGACAGATAGGTAGAGGTGAGCCAAATCCCAGGTTTCTACATTATCCTGGCTGAAAACCGCTATGCTTATATTTGTAGAGTCATTTTAAAGTTCTTTTGCATAGAAATAGGAACAACATGCAGAGAGTCTTCACGCCCGTATTATGGAAAGCTTTGATGCCTTGCGCATAACACTAGGGATATATCAGTGTATCCAGGATTCCTTGTAACTGCGGGTTGATGCATATTTTATGCTAAAGGAAGAGCATTTTGAACATTTACTGTAAGAAATAGCTTTATATGATACGACATTACGTTATGTTTCTGGGTTTTACCCATGATTACTGTCCCATTAAGAGTTATAGAAAATGAATAATAGCATATAAATTAGGCGTTTTCAAACCCATATCCGATAAACATAATTTCTTCTTCTATATGTGAGGGTTGTGCCGTAAAAAAGAAGAATTTTTTTGGCTATTCCTGCGTTGCAATATTTTAATGGACGACCGCTTCAGCGCCATCCCAGTCAAAATCATCAGATACTAATGTTCAGGAGATTTTCTGGCCACTATGAATAGGGCTCTGGTTCGTTTAAAATCCGTTGGGATCCATTCCGTAGCGCTCTGATTGGCTGAAGAGTCGGACGGTCTTGGATTGGTGAAAATGTTGCAAAGCGGGAAAAACCGCGAAAGCCTCCGTAACAATCAATACGTTTGCCAATTGATCTCTGATCGATCTGAACTCGGACTGCCTTGAAAATTCAAAGCTAGACGACTCAGATATCTGGTTTACCAACGTAGATAGAAAATATCGATAGTGACCAATCGAATCCATCAGATACAGCACGATTGACCCGGTGTGTAAGCAATTGCGGGAACGGGTCGGAAATTTTCAGTCGCAATCCGAGAGAACAAAATTGCCGAATTGAATTTAGAATTGCGACGTGCTGCGTCACTTCACTCGCCATGACTGCAGTCTTGTTACAACTGGTTACAACACTCGCCTTTAGTAATAACAGTTACCCATATTTTGTTTCCATAAGACAGCCAAAAGAATAGCGTGGAGCGCCACAGACCCGCTCGTTCCAATAGATTTGAAATCTCAGACTAGCTGAGAATGTGGGCTGCGTCAGCCCACTTTTTGTATCGATTCCACTAGCCCGTTGTGTTTACCATACCAAGTTGATCCGGTCAGATCGATCTGAGATCGACTGGTAAACATAGTGAATGTGCCCCGAGAGTTTGGCCATACATATTTGTTGTACCCTGTATAATACGGGGAATAAGGTTTAGAATATTCTGTGGTATCATCATTAATTCAATATATCAAGACAATAATACAGCAAACCTCACTTCCGCTTCAGTTATATTATAGCGTTAAAATTGCTGTTTTTTTTAATCACATGTAAAATGTTATAAGCCTCATTTAAGGCCTTACTTTCCCTTTTCGTTATTGTATAATTGCATTTCGCTGCTCAGTTATTTCATGCCCACTTCTGTATTAAATTAATCTGTTTGTATACAGGCTCGAAACATTTCTGTCTGCAATTTAATTTTCCCTTTTTCCTTTCATCCGTTCGTTCCCCAGCCTCCTCATCAAAAGTTTCCGGCAAACTCCGATTTTCAAGGGAATATCGGACACTTGCAATCCAAAACTTGTTTCGATCCGTGAAGATCCGGGCCTCGCTCTGTGACAAGTTTGCTTTGAAACTTTTTCCGTGATGCGGGAGGAGGCCGGAAAGTTTGTCGCCTGTGCTTTTGTATCCAAAACGATCAGAGTCTTGTTTGTTAAGGATTTCCGATGGCTCCAAAACCCGATGGCAGACTCAAAGTCCTCCCTAGACGTCTGTTTAGTGCACTTTTCTCGTCGATTTCTGAAACTTTATTCTCGCCACAGGAAATTTCCTTCGGGAAACTAATTAGCGGTGGGGAATGTTCTTTTCTTCTCGGTGGATTACTGAATGATTATTCCACTCCGGAAAACTAAGAAACCTAACAACGACTGGCGTTTTCCTTACTCCATTTACGTGTTTAGTAAAGGTGTGTAGGAATTGGTTTTTAGTGCTGTACTGGCCGCATCTGGAGTAACATTGATCTCTGCTCTTGGTTTTTTCCTGGATAGCAAGTGCTCTATGCTTGAAGATGGAAGGAAATAAATGATCAAAGTAGGTCATGAATCTTTTAATACATACTTGAAATGTAACTAACTGAACATATTAAGATAAAACCTATTGATCTTAAAGCATATATATCGATTCAATTAAGTTTCAGTAACAATGGTACATGAAGTTGACAAGGAAGAAGTATTTGAGTATTTTGGCTTAATATACGGTATGCTTGTATTTGTGCCGTATTGCTGATTATTAGTGTACTTCCATTTGAAGGTTTTATTTTCTAAAGGAATCCATTAGATATGACCATTCCTTAACAATGTTGAAATTTGTAACGCTAATTAACGTATTTTATAATTCGTAAAAATTTAATTTTTGGATCGCTCCGATAATTATACGGGCACCGATCAATTTGCAAGACATATCGAAATTACGCCACTAGAAAACGGGAGACACTATCGTTTTGATGATATGCAAAGTAAAATCAGAATCTGATTTTATGATCCTCTATTGTTTTCTCTCTGATTTAGTTTTACATTCCAATTCATCCATAAATTAAAAACTTCACAATTTGACAGTAAATAAGAAAACTAAGCCAAACATGATGTAATCAGACACAAAAAGGGACGAGAATACTGAAGGGTCGGATTGGCAGCTCAAAAAGCGTTGGCTCAGATGTAAGCCACCGTAGCAAATTGGCAGATATTTTTAAAGGCACTGATACAATCAGTATTCGGAATCGGTTTTTCTCTTTAATGAGCATGATTGAAGAGCATAAGCTTTCAAAAGTTCAGTGTTGATAGGAAATCAGGGAAACATGTTTCGAACTACCAACGAGATACGTATATTATGTTGTATTACATTTTATAACAAAAGCTTAACATTTCAATTTATTCTTTGTTCTAAAAAGTATTTGAAAAGAAATCAGTTTTTTCAAAATAAATGTTTTAATCACCCTTTTATTTGCGTTGATACATAAACATCATATTCTCTAATATAAAATAAGAATGTGAAGCTATAGTGCAACGCCTGAATATTTAGCGTAAATAACTTTGTGTGATGGTTCCAGAAAGTTCAGTTATGAAATTCAATGGAAGTGAAGGTGTTCATTTATCGGTTAAATTATATATTCGACAGATACAAATTTCAAATAATTATACCTTTTCACAAATAATAACTGGTTAACTGACGATCATTATTCAAATTTATAGCGACTTTTAAAAATGGAATGAATGGCCTTTGTTTATTTCCAGAAGTCTCAAACTCTCTGGCAGAGTCAGCGACCTTACTTATGGTACACAAATTTTATATCTCGAAAAAAGAACACATATTCAACGCCATACAGATATAAGATTATGTAAACATATTCTTTATTCTCGAGCAGGGGGTTAAAATTGCTTAATCGTTTCACTGATGATGCATCTACATCTACGTAATACCCTGCGAGCCACCACGAGGGTGTGTGGCAAGGGGTGATGATATAGAGGCTTAGAAAGCTCTAATTGCTATTTCGTGGAAGGCTTGCTTATTTGCGTTTCTACTCGTTTCTAAAACAGGATACGTAGTTATTTTCAGCTTAGTTCTTGGGACTTAACAGCATTAAAGTACGCCATCATCTCATTGGATAAAAAGATTCATTTTCCTTTAGAGATTAAGTTTTTAGATCTACTAAAGCAATCACTAAGGTTCCTTAAGCTTTTTTTAATTATATCAGCAAAAAATGTCCTTTTAAGCATAACTACTATGAAAATGAAACCTTCTATTGCAGATTTTTTTACTTTCTAATTCAATATTAAATCAAAAATCTCGTTCACGCAATTATATACATGAAATCATGAGTCCCATTAAATCTATTAAAACGCTAAAATAATTAATTCCAAACACCGGCTTACTAGTGTCAAAAGAAATGGGCAAAATAGGAGAATAATCGAAGGTTTTCCAGGCGAACTATGTCGTTGAAGATTATTCGGGATTTCCACCGAGTCAGGTTCTCCATTTCTCCATTGGGCTGGGTTGGGCAGAAATGGAGAACCTGACTCGGTGGAAATCCCGACTAATCTTCGACGACATAGTTCGCCGGGAAAACCTTCGATTATTCTCCTATTTATCCCAGGAAACATGGAGAGATCTACATTTAGCCAATTGTCGTTGAAGATTATTCGGGATTTCCACCGGGTCAGGTTCTCCATTTCTGCATTGGGCTGGGTTGGGTTGGGCAGAAATGGAGAACCTGACTCAGTGGATATATCAACGACAATGGGCTAAATGTAGGTCTCTCCATGTTTCCGGGATTTCTTCCGCGTTAGTTGTTTGTGGGACAACAGTTTCGCTGGCACTCCTGCCAGCGTCTTCAGCGTCGTGAAGCATGTTGGCCGTCCTTATGTATCGTCGTTTTCCCGCGTTTTCCTCAGTGCTTCGTGTGATTGGCTGAGGCGCGAATCACCCTTTTCCAAGCGATGTGTAGTAGATATCCGTCCTCTCAGTTGAAATTATTCGGTTCCTTCATTATTTCTATTGCCTCTTGTATTTGTCTCGGGAAGCATCTGCTTTCCTTGGTCAAAATCCTGGCGTCTTCGAATCTAATAGTGTGCCCTGGTCCACTCCATGCGTGTTCGGCGATGGCGGAGCGGCTGAACTGTTTCTTTTCAGTTGTCCCACAAACAATTAACGCGGAAGAAATCCCGGAAACATGGAGAGATCTACATTCAAGCTCCGCGAAAACCTGAGAACCAATGAGCTAAATGGTTATTGGTTGGCATATTTCAAAACGATTTACACCTTGACTTTCTTTGTCCACTTATGATACTCATTTGTAAGATCTTTACCGACTCATTTTGTCTCAGTATGAGTCTATTCCATCTCACTCATCTTTTCTCTACGGCATTACATAAGGTCCTTCCCTCCTCTACTCTTCTGTACACTTAATCATTCCTTATTTCGTCCATCCGTTTTATCTTCAGCATCCTCCTCCAGCTCCAGGTTTCTAAGGCTTCTAGTTCGTTCTGGTCAGCTTTTCCAATGCTCTATGATTTTGTTCCATAGAGAGCTACACTCCACATCAATGTTTTCACATACTTTTCCTGTTTTGCAATTCTATCTTCTTTTGGCACAGCGGATGTCTGTTTCCCAGGAACGCTTTCTTAGGTTGGGCTATTCTCCGTTTGATGTCCGTTGTACTTCTTCCGTCCCACGTGATAGTACTTCCGAGAAAGGTGAAGGAATCCACTTCCTCTAATTTCTTTCCCTTTAGGGTGACTTATACATTCAGCTTCTCTCACCCACATGCTAAGGTTTTAGTCTTCGTCTTATTTATTCTCATTTTGTATTCTTGGGAAACTTGCCCCATTACGTTTAGTGACCTTTGAAGATCGTCGCGATTTCCCCCGGTGACTGCGAGATCATCTGCGAAGCGCAGTATGCTTATTTCTTCTCCGTTCATCTTTATTCCGCTCAGTCCAATCGTTTGTAATTTTCTTATGACCTCCTTCATGTTCATGTTGAACAGTGATGGAGAGGAATTGCATCCTTGTATTACTCCTTTGATAATTCTAGCTTCTATTCGACTTTCATATCTCATTCGCATTGTGACGACTTGCTTCTTCTATATTTGATAGATAACTATACTGTTGTCGTAATATTTTATTTATCACTAAAGCCCATCTAATTATGACCTTCTGTAAGTGAATGACTAACCTAAGTGTTCGTGCCAACAGCTTTTCCATCTTCAAGAGTACATTACCAATTTTACTTCAACTTATCCTCATTAGGGCAATCTTTTATATTTAAGACTTACGATTAAATTACAAGAGTTTTACTTTGATTTTCTTTGCAAGGTGATACTTTTTTAAGGTTGCTTTGACCCTGATTGTTGCTCAATTAATTCGACCTTCTATAAGTGAATGACTAATCTCAGTGCTCGTGCCAACAGCTTTTCCATCTTCAAGAGTACTTTACTTTTCCAATGGTTCATTAAAGGAGTTTTTGACGCGTTTCGTCAACCAACCACCGGATCAAACGGTAGAAAAATGGGAACGGAAACTTCGGCAGTGATCATCTGCAGGTCTCTATGGCAGTGGATAGAGAGATGATTTTTCCGTGTCTGGAAGGCGGTTAAGAAGCGGAAGGAAGGGACAAAGGGTGGAGAAGGGGAGTGACGTGTAGCAGGGGGTGAAAGTGCCGGATGGTCGGCGGAAGGCTGGACGGGGGTCGGAATGGGGAGGCGGGTGGGAGGGGGTGGGTGGAAAGGTGGGGGACAAATTGATAGTCGGGAGGGGGAGGGCACGGCGGGGAGGAAGTCACGTGGGTAGGCGTGTGGGTTGGGTTGGAATGGAACGGAAACTTGGAGCGCTGTAATAGGGGGTGAGGGAACAGCCTTGTGGCAGGAAGGTTGGAATACTCGAGCAGCTTCAAGAAGAGCTATTTAACCCATTCGGAGCGTATCTGGTTCTCAACCAGTTTTCTTAAAGAACCTCTGGCATGACTATGTGAGTCAAGAGAAATATTAAGTTACACTTTTTTATTTATTCAATTTAAAAATCCTGCTTACGCTATGTAAATATGATACTCATTGCAAACCAAATTTAAGGGACAATCTCTGCGAATTTTTCCATTAATATATATTTTCTAGTAGATGGCACCCGTTGAAATCAAAAAAAACATTATTAGGTTTATAAAGTCCCAGAGAGTCCACTGGTTGTAACACGTGGAAAGGATGGGTGAAGAAGAAAGCCCAAAGCAAATGATGAGGGGAAGGCTGTTCAACCAAAGAAGGCAGGGGCACCCAAAGATTAGATGGTTGGACCAGTTGCAAAGCGATCTGGAGAGGATAGAAGTGGGAGGATGGCGAGCCAGGAACACCGACCGGGTAGCTTGGAGATCGATGGTGCAGTAGGCCCACCCCGGACTGTAGCACCACCGGGTGATGATGATCTTGAGTGAAAGTACATTTAAAAAGCAAAAAATGAAGCCACTGCATTGAACCCAATGCTTGGCATGATCACCAGGCGGCCCTTTGGGGGCCCTAAGGACTCATTAATATAGCTTATGTTACAAAAAAATATACTTTCTATCTACATGTCAAGTATCTGCTCAATCAGTCGGGTAGTTTTTGCATGATGGAGTAATAGGCAGACAGATACCATTACATTTTTATAAGTTAGAAAGGCTAAGAATAATCAAATTCGTCCAGTCTTAGGAGCAAGATTGTTGATTATGGTCTTCCTTCGATATAAGTCTTCACAGCGTAAATATATCCGCCATTAATGAGCTTATTTATCTGTATTATCTATAAACATAGTATAGATTGATCGAAGGTTTTGTTGTTTGGCAGTGCATTTGTATATGAAATGACAACTTTTTCCGCACATTCGCAGATTTCCTAGGGTGTGTTATGGCAGTAAATGCTCAAGTAGCATATAAATGGCGGCCAATAGGTGGAAATGGTTGCGAAGACATAAAACGAAGGAAGAATACTATCAATATCGAACCACTTTGCCTTTGGAGCAAACTGCAGCGCCTTTTGCATGGAAATAGCGCATTTAGTCCTCAATTACGGAAGTAACCCGCAGCTAACTTTAGGAAATAGACGGTAAGATATGTTTAGTAGCATTTTATTTATTATCAGTTTCTTAGGATTTTTCACTTCTTGTAAACAATTTACAGCTTGAATATGATTTCTCGTTTTTTCTGGCATTTATCCTATCTAATATAAACGATATCAATATGAGCCTTCGTGAAAATTTCCACTTTTAAGGCTGGAATACAGTAGTACTAATATGGGAAACTTATTTAATTTTCACCTCAGTCTATGAAACAAATTTAGCAACGATCAAGGCCAGAGGAACCTTAAAAATATCACCTTAAAAAGAAAAAGTCAAAGTCAGTTTTTTATAATATAATTATAAGTCACACTGGTACATTTAATGAAGCAGCTAGATAAAACTTTTATATTTTTTAACGTTTGTGTTAACTTAATGTAGAAAAGGAGACTTTAGTCGACCATTGTGGCTCACATTAACGTTTTTAGGGGCATGGACAAGCGACGACCATCTCGACGAAGTCCTTATAATTGTAGATGGACTTTTACAGATTTTCTATTTCTTCAATCGATAAAAGGCATAAAAATGCTTACTCTAATAGCATGTAATATCGCTAAGCTATCACAATAAATCGATTAATGCGAATTCATTTTTTTATATGCTTCCTACGAAAACTAGTGCCTGAACTTCTTTTAAATCGCCGGTTAGTGCACGTATTATTAACTGACTCACTTATGACGAACACATCGAATGCGTCATTTCATCTTTGATGGCTCTAGTCATAAAGAAATTCTTCCTTATTTTAGATATGAATCTTAGCACTCTTAGAGCCAACTTATGAATGTTTGGTAATTGATGATTTTTTACCAACATGCACAGCAAATAGGCCCGACAAATCTTTTTGGGACTAATAGTTGCATTTCAAAAAATCTCCAAAACGTATTAGAGAAAAAGTTAAACTCGCTCTATCACACTGTATGCTACCGATGTTATATGTGGACCCCAGAAGTCAAGATGTCTAAGGGACATTTAAAAAAAAACAGGTTAGGTACAGGAATGGGATGTGAAACTATAAATCTTTGAGGTGGTAAAGGGATCCAAGTGATTTTCTTGACAGGTGATGCTATCTAGGGTAATGCCTCTTAACCACTTAGTGAGTTGTACCAAGCATTTTCAACTTAGACTTAAGTTTTCTCAAAACAGCGTTTTTGATACTTAGACCTCTTGACTTCTGGGGTCCTCATATAATCTATAAGTAGAAATGTACGGTAATAAAAGGCTCAGGCGTGACTTTGTGAAACACTTTAGCTAAAAGTATTCCAAATATAAATGCTTTAATAACCACGTTATATTCCACAGTAAAAGTTTGCAATATAACGTGGCCACCATATAATGGCTCGCGGATGAAATAATCTTACTGGTAGGTTATAAGATGTGTTATTAGTACTACTTGTCAAATTAAGGCAAACGGATTTCGGATGAGATAAGTAATGAGCAGCATAGCCAAACAAAAGAGACAATTATTGTCTCAGAAGCTACTGTGGTCTCTTTTGGCTTGCAGAAAAAATTACCTTGCACACATATTAGTTCTGCGATCAATTATTTCAAGTTTTATACTCAAAGTCTTAACTACAGTTCTATGTCGGCCGGATTCGTCATTCGAAGTTTTTTATTTAATGCGCTAAGACTAAACTAAGTGCTTTTTGTATGCACTTCGGCAAAGTTTCGCGAAAGATGAAGGGATAAATACAGAGATGTCGTGATGCAAAAATGCTTCAAAGGAAGTATCAGACCGTACCCCGAGAATGTCGAGAAATGTGTTTTGTTCTAAATTTACTTGATCGCAATATGAAAAAGTTACATTCTCAGCACCTAAATGTAAGTGAAACAGGTAGATGCTTCTGTCCAGCCCTGCGAAAGTTTGTAAAATACAGCCGTAATAATTTGCATTCACCTCAAATTCGTCCGAAAAAGTTTATCGTCGTTCATTTTGTATGTTTGCACCAGGAGAGGGAAGGTCTTGTGAACGCAGGTAGTTCCTTTCACGAGACGGGGAGCCGGAATCACTCGCGCCCCAAGGAGGGCAAGAGATTTACTTGGGTTAGAGATGACAGGTCACGGTGACTGTTGGGGGAGAAGGGGGGGACTGTTTGAAGTTGCGGAGACAAAGGAGAGCTGTTTGAGATGGGGAAAGGGAGTTTGAAGGGATGGCAACGTCACGATGGAGTAAGGGCCTGGGAGTCAGGAGGAAAAGGGAAGGGTTTTTGAAGGACGACGAGAAGAGGAGGAGATGAGAGTGCGAGAGAAAGGTGGAGGAGGCGAAGCGAAAGCACTCCAGCCAACGTTGACAAGCCGTTGGAGACACTGAGGGGTGAGCGCTATAAGGTTAAGTAAACGGGAACGAGATGTGCCCGTTGTTGTGCGTTGATCACTTCAACTCGTTCGTTAGGCTTGAGCTTTTCTTTTAAGCGTTTGGGCGCGGGGGGGTTAGCGGGTTGGACACCTGTCCTCCTAACGTTAATGCAAATTGACTCACTAGCATGTCAATTACTTTCCATTTTCAGTCTCACGGAGATCCTTGAATGTTTTCTATCCCAAATCAAGCTTAAATCGTCGAATTGGCTTTTTACGAGTGCTTCAAGACCATTTATACTTGTACAAAAGTTTGAGGCGTAAATTTGTGGAAATATTGTATACCCATATTGATAAAATGAAATAACTTGATAGAACTATCTCGTTACCATCGAGTTATTTCATGTTTACCAATGTGTATTTTTACCTGCTTGTTACAGCTGTTAAACGAAAAATACTTCACCTTTGGTGGAAAAAACGCCAATTTTGAATTGGATTACTCCAGTAGGTATATATGGATGTGCAGGATATTTATCGACCAGGAGGAAGCATATCTCTGTTTTCCCATCGTATTCCTTATTATATTAAATAATACTAATTTTAACGCTATAAAAAATGTCCACATTTGAATTTACTTTACATCTAATGGGAATAGGGTTTAATAACCTAAGTCCTTTATAGTACGGAATAAAATTTTGTTTAGGCAAAGGTTAGGTAAATTTGAGTGAAAGCTTTAGACAAATTCTGTAAAATAGGGTGCTTATTGTTTCTTGTTAAGACAAATATTTACTATATAATGCCTGGATGTATTGCACTTAAATTTCTTTATGGCTCTAAACCAACTTGGCTGTTATGGCATACAAACATTTGATTGGCTGTCTTACTCATGGTTGCAAACATAAAAAACATTTTATACTCATAATGTTATCAGTTGTAGTATACTAGAGGTCGTAAAATATTCGTAACTACGCCGAAAATGGAATTGGTTTAGAAAATCAAGCTCAAGGCTCGTTTCAAGCGGGGCCTAGCAAGGGATGGCTCGTGAAGCTCATAGGTTATATGCGTAAATTATTTGTATAAAGCCCTCAAATTGTCTCAAGGGTAAACTTGTCCTAGAGGTAGAATTTGCTAAATTTATCCGTATCCTCAGTACAACTGTGATCTCTATGCCTAAATTCACCTGTAGTTAAATATATTTTTTTTCCTCGTAAAGAATAGAATATGTTGACTTCATCTCACTCTGGCACAGTGAGGGGCGTGGTCAAATACTTTTTGGTTCTCGACCTCATAGGTAAGACCAAAGTGATGTGACTGACACTTGATTCCCAAGCTACTATGGGAAACTGCTATGGCTACAAACCTAACTTGCAGTTTTTGAGTAATGGGTGGTAGGGAGGTGTGATAGAGTACTATGGGATATGATGGCATACTAAAACCAGTACACTATTACAAGGAGAGCTTAATTTTCATTAAAGGCAGTACATCGAAATGATTTTAGAGCAAAACCCATTTTGAGTTCAGTATATTTCTATTCCAAATCACCTCTCATTAACTGCACTTGAGACATGATGATCTATAAGGGAAAAAATTCAAATTTTGCACTTGGTTATCTCTTGCACTAAAAACTATTTTAATATCACCACAGTATAGAATTCTAAATTTAGAAATTGAACAGTTTTATTTGACTCATTAAGAATGAACTTTAAGCCGTCTATATATAATATTGTAAAGATTCATGAAGGATTAAACTATAAATAAAGAGATTTAACGACGTATAAATACTGCAAGAGAAGTCACAGTTTGTAAACCAGATTGAAGAGGAATATATGTTTTCTAAACGGGTATTTTTCACAGTATAAAAATGTAAACTCTCGCCACCCATTATGCGTAAAACAGCTATATGTTCCCCCCCATCTCTTGTGTAATGTTGTAAAACTAGGCTATACCATGGATATATTACATCTTCGCTATATGTAGTTGGTATAAGGTATTTGAGAAATTTTTGAGACAGTTGAGTTGGGAAAAAGTGATTCATACATGAATGTTATATTGTTTCTTATGGACATGGACATGCATAAAGGAAACGCGCTTAGTTGGTTTGGCCTTATTGAGAGATCAGATTAGAGTATACTATAAAAACTGATACCATCCAGTGTAGAGAATTATTTGATACGATGGGGTACACCGATGAATTAATAGGATTAATGTGATCCTCCAGAAGAAGTGATTTTAGGAGCTCCCAGAAAAGTGTGAAGGAGAAATTTAATAGGTTAAAACCAAGGAAAATAAGTGTAATGGATTTGAAATGGATATAAATGTAGGAACAGAGCTAATTTTTTTGGCCCAACAGAATAAATAAGCTTTTGAGGCAATGCCTGCCGAAAGGGAATGCGAGATGGATATTCACGAACAAAATTTATATACACACTTCAGTTGCAATTATTGAATGTTCCTCAATATCGCCATGCTTTTAGTACACTTTTCTAATTAAACTATCTGCCGACTGTATTAATTTAACTCGAAAGCATCATATAGATACATAGCCACGCTTTATATGAAACTATTCGGCTCGTTTGGAGCCATTGTCACCCAAGTTAGTACTTTACACCCCTTAGCAAGTCTGAAAGGCTAGGCCATAATTGACAAGTTAGTATCGCTAAGATAAACTCTTATGTTGGTTAATGGAACAGAAAATACAAATGCCGACACCAGAAGGATAGATGTGTGAATAAATGTGGTTAGAAAACTGTCGTATCTGACGTCGTCAATCTGTCGTATCTGACGAAGATTCAAAACTCCTACAGTGAATGCCATCTATGGAAGTTATAATATTTTAAATTCTTTTACAGCTTAATTTTGCGTGCATTTGGAAGTCATTTTTTTCTTCTCCACCGGGTGAGTTCTTCTGCTAACACTTCTTTAGCAAAGCAGAAACGCCAGCCATTTATCAAGTATAAAAGAATGAAGCTGTACTTTTTATGGCCGAGCATAACTACTAAATCCGAAAATGATCGTCGTTTTATGAAAGAGTTTGAGTGTAAGCATTCGCGCCGAGTGTTTTAAATGAGAGACAGAAGACAGTAAGGCAACGGAGGGAGAAATTTCTTCCTGATAGCCGAGACGCGTGTTTATTGAGAGTGAGGGGAATCGCTTAAAGATTCAAGTGAAAGGAAGGACGAGTATGACGGGCAGGCGGGCAGATAGAGTCATAAAGAGGGGTATTAATGAGCAAACAAAGGATTTTAAGGCTTTCAGACGATCCCTGTAAGCTGAATAAAAGGATGGCGATGAACTGAATCTACAAATATTTGCCTGGTGAAAGAAGTTTGCACCAAACATGCTGGAGGAGGGAAAGAAAGTCGATTTTTGTGTGAACCTTCTTTTTTACTCGCGAAAAAGGCCATATGTTTGAATAAGATTCCCGAGTCTTAGTTACACGTTAAGATGTTAGGATGATCAGCTTTCACCTATTTTAGGTTCAGGGAAAGTTCGTCATTTGGAAGAAGGGTGAGTTGAGGTGGTAAGAGTGCGAATCCTGAGCGGTTTAGTTTAAATTGAAATAACATATCAAATAAGTTGAAAAAAATTCTTTGGACAAAATTCACATTATTACATCTGTTTATATGTAAGAAAGATCCATACATATAGTTATATAAATGATACAAGCATTTTAATTTTAATTTTTCTCTTAATCAAAGCAATGTTATGACTTGGGTTAACGACGCGGAATAGGAAACTTAAGCAAAAATCGTATATAATTACGTGTCTTGTTATCCATTACGATAACTCGATAATTATTAGGAATCATTATACAAGTATGAAACTTATATTTTCGCTTTTAGAAGAAAATATGTACATATATCATCGAATTATTTCGAAGTATATACCAAGTACCATAAATCTACATGTTAAAAAAGTATTAAATTGCCAAGTAATATTTCCGTCGGTGGGATGAATTATTTTTGCATTTATCTTTATATTATAATTACTATGAATAAGTTTTCCTGCACAAAGTCTGACGCAAATCTGTGCGCAAACAAACATTTCGTCAACCACCTTAATACTTGCATTGATATCTGAAAATATATTTGACGTGACGTGTTAATGAATATATGTGCATACCAGTGACTACTTTTAACATTAACTCTTGCTTCATAAATATTTACACATTCCTCTCAGCACATCAGTTACTTGGACTGAAACCTTAAAGCTTAATAATAATTGGAGTGTGAACAGGAAGACACTTGAAGTATACCGGTAATATATAAGAAATACTGAAGTGTATATAAGAGCAGAAGAGGAAAGTAACATATGTAATACCATGCAGAAAATAAGGCTAAGTTGGATTGACACACCCTGAGATATAATGGGTAAGTTAAAAATACTAATTAAGGCAAAGGAGAGGGAAAGGTCTCCAGAGGAAGGCCCAGGAACATAGGAAGGGATACCAGGAGGTAAGGGAACTAGAATTAGATATTGAAGGACGGAGGGCTGCAGTCAACCAATATCAGGATTGAACGACCAATGACTTGGGTTTACGGCGTGGAATAGGAAACTTAAGCAAAAATCGTATATAAATACGTGTTTTGTTATCCAGCACGATAACTCGATAATTTTTACGAACCAATATATATGTGATATATGTGTGTCTATCTCCTCCATCCTATCAACATTGTGTGTGTATATACGAGTAAATGGGTGCTTGCTGGTAGCAAGCAAGGGGGGTTTGTGCATTATTTTACACTTTAAGTATCGAAAAATGAATGCATGATCCTTACAAAACCAATAAAAGCTCTCAAGTATATGTGCTACAATATCCTAATTTTCATGTTCAATTTTTCTTTTTCAATCTTCTACATGAATTGCACATGCTTTTGAATGAAAACTAAAATATCATGAAGATTGGTTGGTTAAAGTTGGTCATCAAAGCTACGGTAGAGGCCAGGAAGAAGTGGAAGATATTATACCCAGGACTTAGCAGCGATGTATTAATAGCACCTGTCCATTTAATGATGCCTATATGGGTGCTTGCAACTTGCAAGCAGGGGGAGGGGAGTGTTAGATGATGATACTCTTTAAATAAGGAAAAAAAAATGAAAGCTCTCCAATCGGCATGCTACATGCAAGCAAAGACAAATATAATTCTCGAAAATGAAATACGCGCCTCATGAGGTATGGATACCAGACAATTCTTGTACAAACTTATATTGTATGTCATCCGGTTATTAACGAATTTTCAAAATACTATGATCAGTACACCGAAACGAACGTGGAACCACTAAAAGACTATCATAACCTCATTTGACGGCATATAAGACGTTCTTTTACGTTAGATATTTCATTTCCGTACAGCATACTTAAATAGAGCTCACATGAAGAATTTTACTATATAAGTTCGATCGGAAGCGAGATTTTTAATATACTAATTTTCATGTTCAATTTTTTTATCTCTTCCAATCTTCTACATGGACTGCATATTTATTTAATGAAAACGACAATATCATGAAGCTTGGTAGGTGGAAATTGGTCATCAAAGGTACGGTGAAGGCCAGGAAAAATTTGAAGAAATTATACCCAGTATTTAGCAGTGACAAAAATGGCAAAGAGAAGAGTAAATTACATGCACTTAGGATACCTAACTCATAAATGTAAAGCTATCGATTGCAATATCTCGAAGCCGAATCGACTTTTTTAACTTTTCCGATTTTACATCAAATCAACACATAAATATAACTCTCCCCGGAAACTGCCCCGCCTCGCTGAGTTCCAAACCTCGAATCGACACTCGGCCCGGCGACAATGGAATAAATCCATAGCAACGAAAGTGAAAAAATTTCTAAATTCCCAAATAAAAGTTTAAAAATATCAGTTTTACGGTAGATAGGAAAGAATCGATTGCAAGAATTAGATTCTTCAAACATTCAGCCTCATGTTTGTGAAAGAATCAGTCTTGTAGCTCAATTATTTCATATTTTAATGAACGAAAGAAAAAAGGTCTACACCAAACTTTTTCGTTTTTCTCATATAATCCCATGTAAAGCTATTGATTGCAATAAATCGAAGCCTAATCGACTTTTTTAACTTTTTCGATTTTTTCCCAACTCAACACATGATTCCTACTCTATCCTGAAAATTTCATCCACCTAGCTCTTTTAGAAATACCCTAACAGTTTTGATGAGTCAGTCAGTCAGTCAGTCAGTCAGTCAGTCAATCAGTCAGTCAGTCAGTCAGTCAGTCAGTCAGTCAGTCAGTTTTGTAGCTTTATATATATTAATATATATATATATATATATATATATATATATATATATATATATATATATATATATATATATATATATATATATATATATATATATATATATATATATGATACTTATATTTTCGCTTCTAGAAGAAAATATGTACATATATCATCGGATTATTTCGAAGTATCTATATATCTCGTAACGCCATGCGGAATGAAACTAATCTTTATAAGTCATTTCCATCTTGTACTTCTATGTTATTCTGAAATTAATTAAATTATCGATATTATTACTAACCCGCTAAAAATTTAATTAGCCATCGATTTTCAATGATTGACAAAATATTACCCTCAGTTTTAGATCATATCATTTCGTTCATATGCTTCAATATGTGATATGGTTCCATTTTCCTTCTGTTCATGAATTTTTTGAATTTTTTGTTGGTCAATTTCTTATCTACATTACCATATAAATTCCGAGCACGTACTCCTTTTTCTTACTCTCTGATATTTCTTCTTGGATCTTGGATTTTATTTCTTGATCAGTTATTTGGAAAAAATGCCTCTAAAGATACATGTACATCTACGTAATACCCTGCAAGCCACCACGAGGGTGTGTGGCAGGGGGTGAAGGTCACCGGACATGCACTATTGACATGCAACTAGAATAGTTAATGAAGGTATGCTAGATAATAGGGTCACATGGTTAGTATCTACATAATAAGAAAGGGATTAATAGTTATTATTTCATGCATCATGCACTACAGATTAATCTAACTATATTTCACCTACCTATCCGTTTGCTACGCTGCCTATTGTTCTCTGTTATAGAATAGATATATTGTTCTCTCTTATAGTATAGATATATTCGAATATAACTATTTCTTAGTTTATTCCCCCCGCATAGGTTTGATACGCAAGGCTTTTCATGTATTTTTAGGGGCTCCTTCTTTATTGTTGTTTTTTTATTCCTTTATATCCAATTACAGTGTTATCAGCTGATCCCCACGATTCCCTGTTTTTTCTCAAATTTATCGTTCTGCATTCCACTTTCCTCCATCAATCCAATTTTAATCTTCGAGGAATTTAAGTGAAATTTTATGACCTCTGAATTATGGCCCAATTCTGCGTTCACCCGCGAGAGTAGTTCCAAATCAAAAGCACTTTGTGGTAATCAATGGCCACACAGTCTAAATAAACAGGCCAATGTCTATAAGCAATTTTCAGAAGTGCTTATAGTTAAATGTAAGCATGACTTCACATTAATACATTCACTTCTTTCAAGTGTATACTGATTATAAATAGACACAAGCGATTTTCAAGCAATGTTATCAGAGTAACATACATTGTTACCCTGTGTTAAATAGGCTATATTATGCCTTACAAAAAACTTAGGGTTCCACCTATGTTAAATAATCCGCTTTTCTCAATTGCTAAAATTTGAGGTTTTTAACTGTCTTTAGAACTTTACTGTCCTTTATTGGATGGGTGTTGTAAATTAAGTCTCCTTTGATGCCGCTTTGAAGTAATTTTTCAAGCGACACATGTGAGCCACTTACGCACAAAGAATGAATAAACCTACCAAAATGGCTTATCCTTGTCGCATCACCAGAGGATATTTTGAATAGATACTCCCTGGAACGGAAAAAAGCCGTCAACCCCTTGAAATAAGCCGTCTCTTCTGAAATTAAGGCGCAAGAGGTAAAAATAAAGGAAAATAATCAGTAAAACTGTACAAATTTTTTATATACCTGTAACTCATACTGTCTGCCAAACGATTCTGCGATAAATACCTGCAAAAATTGTTATGTCCCGTGCTCATGTCTTAGAAACTAACTTTGAGTACCTAGTTACTAAAATACGATGCCCTTTTTTTTAAATTTAAAGAAACCATTCTCACTGGATGGAATAGTTCCGAGAGATTCGTAAATATTGATTTAATATAATTTAGTAAAAAATTTAATGAAAAGTTTTGGTGTGTGCAAGTTTTTATTAACATACTAAGGGACACTATTTTAAAATATAGATTTAAAATGTCATTTTTCCCGCGTACTATAAGAGAAAACAATAGGCAACGTAGCAAAGAGATAGGTAGGTGAAATATAGTTAGAGTAGTCTGTAGTGCATGATGCATGTAATAACAACCAATGATCCCTTCCTTATTATGTAGATACTAAACCTCTAGCTCCATGTGACCCTATTTTCTAGCATGTCTCATTTAAATATGCATGTCAATAGTCCAGGTTTGGTGACCTTCACCCCCTGCCACACACCCTCGAGGTGGCTCGCGGGGTATTACGTAGTTGTAGATGTATTTGGAGAAATACGAAACTTTTTTATGTTCCCGTAACGCCATGCGTTATGAAACTTATTTTTATAAATCTAAAGTCATTTCCATCTTGTACTTCTATGTTATCCTGAAATTAATTAAATTATCGATATTATTACTAACCCGTTAAAAATTGAATCAGCTATCGATTTACAATGATTGGCAAAACTATTAATGCACTATTCCTTGTGTAATCTGCTACAGGGGATTAAAAAAGGAGATTTTCCTCTCCTGTATACTCTTTTCTCGCCGCAAATTTCCAACCACCTAGGTTTTTGGATTTTTTTCACGCGGTCCTCCCTCGAAAACATTCCATTAACTTCTCACCCCATTATATACGACACCACTTTCCATCGCCTGCTGTCACAATCCCCTGTTCTCACCCCTTCTCCCAATTTCATCCCTCTTCGTATCCCCCGTCAGCCGTAAACTTCACCGCTCTGAAATCCCGCTTATCCTCCGGCAAACCTTTCACCGGCTCTTTACCAACCGACACCGCTCTTTTCAACCCGACACCCCAAGCCGCCTCCACTTTAACCATCTCAATTCCCCAGCATCTCTTCCATCCGCCATGCACAATTTGGGAGTAGTATCGCAACTTTAAACTCGTTACCACCTACCGTTTGGAGCCCTCAAACTCCCTTTATTCCAAGCGATCTCAACAGTCACGTGTTCCCGGTCCTTGTTCCTTTCACCTAGTACCACTTTGGTCCAGCTGGCTAATTTACCAGGGAGAAACTAAAGTGAATGTTTTAACCCACGGGCATAAATATATATTATTTGATTTAAATGATTGGAATAGTTGCCTAGGTAATGTGTTGCCTCAAGTTTTACATTTAGTTCACTCAGTCCTTGGCGCCGCTTAGAAAAACTTGAGACTGTGGTGAATATTCAGTACCGATTGAAGAGATATGAACTACTTGATGCTGTGAATAACAGCTGACTATTTTTGAGACCTAACTGTTACTTTGTAAATGCTAGAGAGGAAATATCTACTACAGGAAGTGTGTATGTAATAGGCATATGAAACTTCCATCGTGAGTCTTTTCTCTGCTGTGTGGATTTTTTACTGTTAATTTTTAATATACATTTTGTTGGTTTACTTCCAGTAGAGAGCCTTAGGAATCAGAAGGTACATTGATGTAGATGTTAATGTGTAACCAACTATTCATTTCTGGCCTCAGAGTGGGTTCAACAATCTCAACTTTCCTTGTTATTTACTCGTAAATGATAGTTATTGGCTAACTTTCTCATCCATAGATGGTATTGTCGGATATTGGTTTTAAAATCCTTATAGTACTTGTATCCGTCTTCTAATTCATTCCATTTTTTCATCTCGCACCATAACAAATTGCTGAAGAAGGATATTCACGAAGAGTTTAGAAGTAAATTGTGCATTTCTGTAATTGAATTTTGAGAGGAATTAAATATATATGCAGACCTGACAATATTAAAAAAGAGTATATTTACGTCCCGCTTATAGTACTACATTTTTTACCCACTGCACGATGATTACTGGTAAGTGAAACCTGCAAGACGTGATTATTTACGGTCTATAGACTCTATTTACTTTTGAACTGCCGTCTTTTATCATTAGACGGCTACTCAATCGAAAAAGTTGTTTGTTTTGGAATTCTAGGCAACAGTATTTGGCGACGAATCAAGAATCCATAATGTATATTCATGCCCACGGCAATGACAGTTGTATTTTCTCGGTGTAATAACCTTCTCAGGAGATCGGAAATGAAATATGACGAAATTAGTTGGACCGTTCATATACATTCATTCCTACATACTATTTCAGTCCAATACGTTCACCGACATGAATATTTTACTTTAGGTAGATTGAGTGAAATATCATTTAACCTATAATTAAGTGAATTTGATCTCATTTAAATAAAAAAACTCACCCTTCCAGTGATACCAAATAAAAGGCCCCATACGTTACTTCTTTTCAAATTTTTGAACGAAAACTACTTACCCTATTACATGGAAAATGGTACGCGTATACTCTCCAGATAGACCCTCTTTAAAAAAAAAGGAAATTTTAACTCCTATCTCTCATAAAAAAATTAAGTCTTTAGCTTGCATATTTTCTCGACTATTTATAAAATTATTTTAAATTTTCACTGTTAATATTTTTAAAGATCACGAAAAACCTCTCGTTGTGGAGCTTTACAAATATTGCGTGAAACAAATGAGTCGATGTGAAGACAAACAGATATTTTTATTTTCTTGCAGTCAAAAAAGGTATATTATTGCGCCATTATTTGATCAAACGTTTTTCCACACTTCTCACAGATTCAAATTTTAAATACTATCTCAATTATGTCAAGGTATTTCGCAAAAATTATCATACGTTAATGAAACTGAGACCATCAATAATTTTGCATAAAACTGTACAAAACTCTCAGGAGGTGTTATTTTACGTAAATATACATAATCAAACAAATCAAAATCACAAGCGTCATTAATTACACCCTGTGTCACAAATATAATTCCTACCAGTACTGATCTATTTTTCGAAAACATACGCGCACAGAGTTATGAGAATTGCTGAGGATGCTTGAGAATCGTTCTGCAGCACAGCAATTTTTGAAACACCATATTCTTCGTCATCCTTGAGATCTGCAGCCCTTCATTGGTTTTGTTCTCTTTATCAATTTGGTAGCGCCTCTCTTCTGCGAGATCATACCATTTAGTCATATCTATTGCCTTCAATCCATCCTAAATGCGAAATTTTCCTAGGAACCTATTTTAGGGCCTATTTTTAACCTGATATTCATTAAAAAGTTTTCTAGGTCAATCTTGGCCACGTAATTACTCATAATTGCATTTTTTGTGACTTAATTGACGTATTTCCTGTGGCTATGAAGTTTATCATATGATCATTAAGCCCAATCAACTATTCTGTCACACTCAGCTGTTTTATTGTTGCAACAAAGATGTTTTAGCGCATAGGACTACTACCGTAGTTTCCTAATAACCTAATTGAAAATCAAATATTTGGTAATATATTTCATTTAAATCTGTTCTAGTCATTTTTATCAGTTTTTGACAATCCAATTTTCTCTTAAACCACACAGTTTCCTAGATATTGGTCAAGAGAACGTAGGAATTTGCTTTTTCCTACCTTAATTTAGTTTCGGCAAATAAATAAGGGGTCGATATTCTTTTCATCAATTTATTTCTCGTTTTAAATCGAAATCGAATCCTGTTGGAATGGTTCATTCTCCACTTAACGATTGATGTTACTTCCAAATTGGAACAAAGACAAGCAAGGCGCGGGTTTGTCATAGTTTAATTCACTTACTGAATTATTCATACCTTTGGTTTTGTGTGATAATGGATGCTTTTCATTATGTAAATAGTTAATTGCATAATTGGTTTTTAACTCCTTTTTTGATGGGTTCTTATCATTAAATTTAGTGAATAATAATTAAGGATGGTTAGAAGATGGGGAATTTTTATCATTGGCTTTACAACGTGTATTGATCCTTTATTTACTAGCTAAATATTTTTTACTATCTTTCGTTTTTTTTTTGAAAGAATAACTCATCTTTCTCACTCAATTTAAAATTTAATGGAATTAATAATTAAAATGAGCCTGCATTAATATGCTCATTATTTAATATTGTTTGAGTGTTTGTCACTAACATTAACTAAAAATCATAAAATTAAACAACTTTGTTATAATTCCTTTTAAAATAAAATCAAAATATGTTTACACTATCATTCATAGAATACACACCAGAAAATAAGGATAATTATTTTGTTCGTGTTTCTCAGGCGTCAGGTTTAAAAATTAAATATTATTTCTGGGAAGTAAGTGGGCTCCATAACATCAGCAGTTACATTTAAATAGATCTTTCCAAGTTATTATTTAAATTTTTGTGGTAACCTGAATAGTAAATATTGCATAATTTTTCCGAATACTTTGGTAGGAAAGTATGGTTTCTTGTATCCATTGTTCTTACTTGTGAGGTGATAATGAATTACCTGAAAAGGAACAGGTTCGTTTGCTTGACGTAATCGGATATCTTAAAAATGCATTTTCTTCCTCTCAATGGACCTAGTAATTTAATATCCGTGGGTTAGTTTATTGAGGTATGTTTAGTCCTATCTTCTAACGTTATGGGCCGAGGTATGAGCCACTTTGGTTCCAAGAGGAAGACGTTTTCCCATTCCGCTTCGATGCTACAAGAAAAAATTGTTGAATCACGGTGTTCATCCTTTCATTCTCTTATTTTCTTCGTCCGTTTGGCGTGATGTTAAGTCGTGGTTCTTTTAAAATATTCTTATTCTGTTAAAAGTAGGTCAAACCAATCACCCGTGGAAAATTAAAATGTTGATGGAATAGATTAAATTAGTTTGAAGCTGACCTGCACGAAAGTTTCCTCACTGATTTTTTTAGTTTTGTCAAGATTCATCTTCATTAAACAAATAAATTAATTTATATAAGGACGGAGATATGTGAAAATAATACTTACAACACATATTTCTCCACGGTATTTGAGGTTGTTAACACATATATTATTTATGTGGCCTGAACTGCTTGTTAGAAGATATTGTGTGCGTAATTTATATAAAAACATTACTATTTTTGCTTCGACCAGAGATGAGCTGATTTTTTAAGGTTTTCCTGTTCAATTTGTCATCTCGACCTATGAAAGTTCTTAAAAGGTGAGATAAATGAGTCCACATAATAGTGTAAAGCATATCTGTAGCTTACATATGAGTAAGCGTATTTCTTATGTACTAATAGCTTTCGAAAGAAATTTAAAAGTGGTAGATGCTACTATACGAATATGTGCGGGAACAGTAATCTGCATCGATGATAAATACTTTACCCAGTGATACCTTCTTTTTTGACGTGCTTCGTATCATTTGAGCAACAGGGATAAGATATAAATATTTGAAAAAAAACCATCATCTCAATGGTGTCATGATCTCAAAAAATAGTTTCGCAATATTTCTACACAATTTTAGCCATAAAAATTGAGTGGTTATATAACATAGTTCTAATTATTTTCAAACCACAATATATGTTACCAATTTCCTCCTGGTATTCATTAAATTTTATCCAAGAGTTCCTGATTACGAGTTCAAACATTTATCATGACAACAGCTGCTTGAAATTGGGACTCAATCATCGGTACATCTACCGTCATACGAAATCCACCACTCCTTGTGAAACTGAAAGGAAAATTTGGTGTGAAAATATGACAAAGTTCAGTTTTTTGTGATCATCATATCTGTAACCGATTTCCTCAAGAAAGCACCTTATTCGTTGATTTTATTCTTTTAATAATGTGAAAACCATCTACCTAATTTCATTTATTTTTTCATCATGAGTTACGTTAAAATATTATTAAAGATATGCACCGTAAACTACTTTTGGTTCGTTGGTATGGTCTATAGGTAAATGTTCCTTGTTCCACTGGAACAGAATGATTCTTCATTGGAGAAGATGATTTCATGGAGCAGCTAAAAATAAATATCTCGGCTAAATACATTGTCATTCTTATTTCACCATAAAATGTATCACTTTGCTCCTTTCTGCCACAAACAGAGTAGTCTTGAGTATTATTTCTTTAAAGTGGGTAGGAAAACGCATTTGCCATCCCAATCTTTCGACTTGATCCTCCCACAAGAAATCATTTGATAATATATGCAGCCAGGCTACATGGTATGTGCCCAAGTACTTAGGCATAGTTCCCTCTGATATCGCAGTTCGCACGAGTAGAA
Source organism: Ceriagrion tenellum (assembly GCA_963169105.1). Classification (NCBI taxonomy): domain Eukaryota; kingdom Metazoa; phylum Arthropoda; class Insecta; order Odonata; family Coenagrionidae; genus Ceriagrion; species Ceriagrion tenellum. The sequence continues at coordinate 62,056,250 of OY720641.1, forward strand.
ATTTCCCCTCACGAGCGATATCACTTCGCAGTGTTGATCCTGCAGGCAGTACGATTGAGGCATCGCAGTTAAATTCGAACATCCACTTGCCTACTCTCGGAAATATCTCTTAGTTTTTTTACGAAGAGAAACCTGCATTAAGCAGCCACCAACCGACAAATGAGATAGTGGCCGCTTATGGAGGCGACTGTGAAATGAGGGAAAATATACCTAACTTTTATGCATGGGAAATTCATTCCCAATTCATTGCCGAAAAAACCGGCCACTTCCTATAGAGGTGACCACTTAAGGGAGTTACTTACTGGCCATGGAGTTTTGTGTAGTGTGAAGTAGTAAAGAAGAAAAGAACAATATTGTATTACGTCACTGGCATTAATCTGTTGTATAAAGTTATTCATATTAACGTAGCCATGCTAATGTACAGAGCTGACTGGTTTTTCAATCCTAAGATTGGTTGAGTGCAGCCCTCTACTATTCTCTATGTACTTCCTATGTATTGTCTTCTTTATTTGGTCCAAGAATGTATTCCTGGGTTTTTCTCTAACCTTTCCCTCTATTTTACCCTCAATTATGTTCTTCACAAACTCATTGCGTCTCAGGATTTGCCCAATTCATCTGGTTCTTCTTTTCTATACGGTATTCCACATGGTCCTTTCCTCTTCCACTCTTCTGAATTCTTCATAATTTCTCATTCTTTCATCAATTTTATCTTTAGCATCTTCCTCCAGCATCAGTTTTCGAAGGCCTATACTTTTTTTTGGTCAGCTTTTCCAGTTGTCCATGCTTTCAATCCTTAGATTGCCACCAATGCTTTCACATATTGTCCCCTGGTTTGTAGTCCTATCTTAAATAAATCTACAAAAATGAAAAATCTACATTGAAACCTGCATTATTTCTTTCGATATTGGTTAATTACTGCTTATACTAATATTTTATCGTTAAAAATTCACAATCAAATTATATCCGACTGTTACTCAATGGTTACATAAAACAATTATTCATATGATGCACTACGATACTCACAGCGCTCCAGGTGTGTAATTTTGGAGGGAGATCAGCTCAATACCACATGTTGAGACTCCAAGCATTATCTCTAAGAAAATAATACTCATCAAATAAACTTGGAATTGAAAATGCTCTCTTATGGTGACAAGTAGAGTCTTGACACGAATAATATGTTCCTGAGAGTACTTTGCTGGAATACTCCGAGAATAACCGATATATTTTCCCGTTTAAAAAAATTTAATGTGTCTTCGTAACGCAAAAAGTGAGAATAATGCACGTCATGGTATTAAGATGCATGAATGTAACATTTCTTACACTAAAACTCCGAATTTACATTGCACTAGGCGAAATTATTTGGTTTAAACTCCCTTGCTCCTAAATATTCACGGCCTGTTCTCGATTTCCTTATATTAGATCCATTAACTCTAACTACTTAAATAAATTTCTTTTTATCATTTTATCTTTAGTTAAATTATCATTGATCTAACCTTAATTACTTGTTTTAAGCCATCTAGTTGTCTATTATTTTATGTTAAATATCATTGGTGAACAGTCCTTAAGCATAGTGGTGATGAGAAATAGAATAAAATACAACTAGAATAAAATAACTAGATTAAAAACCTTTTATGGTCTTAAATACAAATATCAGAGTCATAATCATAGTCAAATATTTAAATCAATAAAGGGTGACAATATAAAATATGACATTTGAAAACCAATTTTCGACGCCGGCACGTCCCGGTTTATCGACGATAGTAAAAGCCTGCTCGGAAGAAAATTGCTTTCCGTTTCGATGTGATCCGCGAGGAATGCTTCCGTGAATATGCTCTTCATACAAAATAGGCACCACGTAGCTCAAGCAGTTTCAACCCAGCTTAGTGGGTTGTATAAAGAAGTTTTCGACTGCCGCGTGAGAATGAGGCCCCCGCTCTCAGGAAGCGGACAAAAAGAGTTCACGGCCGCGAAAATCGGACAAAAGTTCAAAGTGGGAAAGATGGATGGAAGCCGTTTCTGAAAAGTACGCATAAAACAGCTTCTTCACGAAGTCGTAAAAGAAATATAAAGGTCCAAAGAGAAACAATGGGGAAAGATGTTTCGAGCGGTCCAGTACTTCGAATAGGAGAAGGGAGTATTGAAGTGAGGAAAAAAATCTCATATTCTAAACACGGCCAGTCCTCGCAATAGCAAATGACTTTCAGTGCCGTGAAAATTGTTCCTGTTCATCCAATAATGGAAGTTTCCTTCGCTACATAATGGGTCCTGCAAGAAGGATAAAAATTTAACGTTTTTTCTGGAATATAATCATTAGAAAGAGTGGTAGATGGATAGAAAAATAAACAGCATTGTATCTTGGGGAGATTGAGACATTTAAGTCTACCCTTACACCAAACCCATCGAAAAAATTAATAATAATTTTATGCTACATAATAACAAGTGCAGCAGGTAATTAAGTGATTATACACCAATAAAATTAACAAATTCGAAAATAACATATTTTGAGCGGTTACTTTATTTGAGCATTCTTGTATCTTGAAAGCTGAAAACCACATTTAATTAATTATGATTTAATGGTTTCGAGTAACTGAAATATTTTCAGGCTTAGTGTTGGGAATTTTCTGCGTTTGCAAGCGTTGGTAATGCCTTATTTCTCCCAGGTGTGACAGACTATTTGGTAACAGGACAAATAGCTGTTTTACAGCGTATTTAGGGTAATTATTATATACTTTCATGTATCTATCAATTTGGAATAGCGTATGATTTTTTATGAATTTAATTACCTAAGTATGGTATTGAAATCACTGAAATTAACCATTTGAGAAACGTTTTGAGGAGAGAGTTCAATTAACCTTTTTCATTTCTTTTGAAAGTACTCTACAGCCCAAAATGTGACTATTGTCAATTAATAATAGTGCAAGGGTACTTCATAAAAAAATCACGAAATCAGCTTTGCCTATCCTCTAAAAACAATCAGTTATGGGGCCAATGTAAATGCTTTCAATTCCTAACTCCAGTAGCAAACTTCATGGTTAAGGACTGGTGAAGGGCATTAGGTACACAATATTAGAGACTGAAAGTAAGTTGGATGACGGTTTTTTTTCTCGTCGTTCGTGAGCCTGTCGCATCGGAAAGTTAGAAGTAACCCCCAGGGCTGCTTATGCAGGAAATTCACTGTGGTAGCAAATTGGCTGCCAATTTGAAACTAGAAAAATAAATTGACTGTGATTTTGACTTGCAAAATATAAGGTTGTTATTACGCAAAACGTTTATCATTGTTATTAATAACGCTCCACCATTCAAAGCACTTCCTCGTTTGTTGTTCTTTCCATCCATAGCACGTTCTCCATCACCCTCAGCAGTCCAAAGTAAAAGTCCATATTTTCAAAGCCCGCAATGTATTTTCATCGTACTTCTCTGAGTCATTTTTTTTTAATTTCCGAGCTTTGTTTTTTTTTTACATTGTTTTTTTTCTGAATTGACACAGTTTTCTTCATTGGTTGTTCAATCAGATGTTTGGTTGACTGCCGCCATCCACCATTCCCTATCTAGTGCTAGCTCCTTTAACTCCTAGTATCTCCTTCTATGATCTCTTCTCATTATTTGGTCCATTAACTTATTCCTGGGTCTTCCACTGGGGATTTATCCCTCTATTTAACCTTATGTAATGTTCATCATGAATCCATTGTGCCTCAAGGTGTGTTCAATCCATCATGTTTCTTTTTTCCCTGTGGCAATCCTGATTGTCCTTTCCTCTTCTTCTCTCCTGTCCTCGTCATCATATCTTATTTTGTCTTCCATTTTATCTTCAGCATCCTCCTCCAGCACCTGGATTGAAGGCTTTTAGTCTGTTCTGGTCAGCTTTTCCAATGGTTTATACTGGGAATCTGACCAGAAAAAACTAGAAGCCTTCGAAACCAGGTGCTGCAGGCGGATGCTGGAGATAAAATTGACGGAAATCATAAGAAATGACGAGGTGTAGAGAATAACCATTGACCCTGTATACGGTGTTCAATCTATTCTTAGGTCAATGGCAGCTTAAAAACTAATTACCTGGTAAGTTACATAACCATTTAGTTTAAATTTCCTTTAGCACCAAAGGACGAGGGAGAATGAAATGATCTGCTCAAAAAAACGTCCCGTAATATTCCAGTAGAGGAAATAATAGGATATCTGTTGGTTTGAAACAGACGGAATGTTCCGAGTATTCATATACGTTTTAAATGCGTATTTAGGGATACATGATTTTTTAAACAAATTATCAACTTTTCCTTACCCATGCTTGATTCCCACGGGGAAAATTAACACTCGCACTAAACGTCAGCACAATTTGATAAGATGACTCTCGGAAGCGATTGTTCTTTTCATTATTTTTGTAAAAAAAGAAAATTGAAACTAGAGACATACATCATCATTTTAGATTAACATAATAAAATGAGAACGCAATTGAGTGAAATTTGCCGTGGAAAAAACAGTCGCCCACATTGGGAATAGAGTCCAGTCCCCTCGGGTTCGATTCCCAGTCCAGGCAAATGATTTTTCCACTGTGAATTTCACAAAATTGAGTGATCCCTAGCGGGTGACTCCGTTGAAGTAACTGCGCAGCTAGGTCCGTGGTTCTTAGTAAATGATAACACGCTTAGGTGATGAGATGTACCGGAAATTGTAATAGTGAATTGGAGGCTAGGAATTCAATATCGACTAAAAATATCGAATAGTTGATTGGTCGATGTTTATTTTAGTACTCACCACTCAATCAATTTGCATCTGGTTATTTTACAACTCGATATTTTCGAATTCTCGGCCAAAACACTTCGATTAGTCCGATACATTAATGTGGATGTGGCATCCGTATTGGAGGCAGATATTTACCTGAAATCATTTAAGTTATAGGAAGTATGAAAATATTCTTTTACCACATTTTCAGAAGAGAAATAATGTTCTCAATAGCATTAAAAAGCACTATGGACTTACCACGGCACTGAATAAAACATTATTAACGGTATTCGTGGAAAAACACGGTCTTCATCATTAGTCGTTCAATCCTGAGATAGGTTGACTGTAGCCCTCCACCCGTTCCTATGTAATGCTAGTTTCCTTACCTCCTGTTCTCTCTTCCTATGTACTTTCCTCTTTATTTGGTCCATTTACTTATTCCTGGGTCTTCCTCTGGGGACTTATTCCTCTATTTTCCTTCAATTATGTTCTTCACAAACCCATAGTGTCTTAGAATGTGTGGCCAATACATCTCTTTTTCCTTTTCTGTATGGTATTCCATATGGGCCTTTCCTCTTCTACTCTTCTGTCCACTTCATCATATCTTATTTTCTCCGTTCATTTAATCTTCACCATCCTCCTCCAGCACCAGGTTTTAAAGGCGTCTAGTCTATTCTGGTCAACTCTTCCAATGATCTATGCTTCCGATTCATAGAGTGCTACGCCCCACACAAATTTTTTCGCATACTGTTTCCTAGTCTGTAGTCTTATATTTTAGAACACAGCAGTGGGCAGGTGTTGTTTTTCCCATGAACACCTTCTTTGCTTGAGCTATTCTCCATTTGATGTCCACTGTATTTTTTCCATCCCACGTGATGGTGCTTCCGAGATTGGTGAAGAAATCCACTTTAATTTCTCACCTCTAATCCGCTCTAATTTCTCTCCCCTCAGGGAAACTTCTTCATTCATATTCTCTCCTACGCATATTAGAACTTTGGTCTTTGTCTAACGAATTTTCATATTGTAATTTTGGAGAATTTGGGCCATGGCGTTTAGTGACCTTTGAAGATCCTCGCAATTTTCAGCTATGACCGGGATATCATCTGCTTCCATGTCTTACTCCTTTGTTGATTTTATCTTCTTCGTATATGACTTCCGTCTCTCATTCGCATTGTGACGACTTGCTTCTTGTATAGTTGACTTCTGCTGTCGTAATTCATTCCGTAATATAGGAATGTGCGCTAAGAGAGACAGTTTGAACACAGTATCAGCTGAAATGATATTCTTATAGGCATCTATCAGACGGTTGCATAATTCAAGATGGATTGAGAAGTGAAGATTGGATATTTGGGGAGGCTACCGACGACTCAGGTCATTTGCGCCATAGGGGATAGGTAAGGGAGGAAGGGTGGATAGAAACCCGGCGTCGGCATTAGCCTGCTCTTAACGAAAGGCGACAAGGGGACCATGGCTTATCGTCTCATCCGACAGACGGAGTACTCCACTTGAAGTGCACTCCACAAGACACTCGAAAAGGGATCGGGTTTCCTCTGAAAAACATCCACCTCTGCAGGGATTTGAACCCTGGCCGCCCGTGTGATAGGCGAGTACTCTAGCCACCACACCAACCCGATCCCCATTTAGAAGTGAAATTACAATAAAGTGTTTTAATTAACAATGTAATTAATATAGTACGGTGGAAAATGGCACAACAATTTAGGAAGAATGCAGCAGAGTCGTACTTTTCAGAAATGCCTCAAAGTGAAAGTCTTGTGGAAAATAAATTGTAATAAATTGGGGATAAGATGGGACAGGCTATGAAGCCTAGTCTATAAAATGTGCAAGAATAATTGCAAGAAACTTAACAAAAATAAAAAGTGAAATTTCTTACATAAGGGAACAGCATGTATCTGAAATAAACAAAGCCTCAGACGAACTAAAATACATAAGATGCAAGTGAAGTAAAGAATATTTTCGAAAAAAAACATAATGACGGCAGTTGAAGCGAATGCATGAGTTTAGATGAGAAAGATGTTAATATCTGTAGCATATGAAGTATTTTGCTAGTCGTATTGATGCACGGAAGGAGTTGGCGCTTTATATTGCCCTGAAGGGAAGAATTGCTTGTGCGAATGAAAATAACTTTGCGCTCTTATTTACGAGATAGTCTATTCTACTTAAAGCTATTTCCCGGCCCGGTACCTAAGTTTTTTCTTACCGGGCCGGGTAGTTACTGCAGAAAACTGTGAATCTTACAGCAATATTATGTACCTCATTATGATTACTTGATGAGAGAATAAGGTAGATTTTGATCCACTTAATGACTCACTAGGTGCTGTAATACTTTGTACAATGTTATGGTTATTTGGTCTCAAGTCATTCATATAAAATTAATTCGTTAGTTTTCTGTAAAGGGATGAAAACATTTGTATTCTCCATCAACTATACACAATATTCCTGCCTCATAAATGCAGAGTGACGTTTTGTAGCGATATAAAAGAGATTTGAGCGGAAGTAACAGCACTCGATTCATGATTCATTTTAAATCAGGACATCTTACTGTCATGGCAACATTAAAGTTAATGATCTTTGAAACCATCCCCCATAAATTTTCCCCGGATTTTCAATGCTGGTCAAGCTCGGGAGCTTTTTATTCCGGCCCGGGACCGAGAAATTAATTATGGAGGCCATAAATGAAAAACCAGAAGGTTCAGACGCAAGGCCCTGGGATTAATATTTTACCGATTTCTCTCTCCATACCATGACTCCACGGGGAAGATGAGAGGAATATATATACCTACATGTATGTAGGTTCGGTTTCGGACCGCAAAAGTCTTTTATTTATAGATTTCCCGTCACGTGCAGCCAGCGAAGGTGATAACTTCAGTGTAACACCGGTAATAAGGAGCCCTCGCTGGCAGGCTTTCCTTTTATCCGCATTGAATTCATCATCGCTTGGTGGGGAGGGAGGGAGTTGGCCCCCTCCAGAAAATCGTTTACCGTAACTCCTCGTCCACCTCCACTTCTCCTTTTCATCCTTTTCCCATTTATCCTTCAAACCCTTCGTCCCCTCTTTCCTCACGTCCTCTTCCGCCCGCAGGCCTACCTACCACCCTCGTCATATCTTTCTCGTTAACCTCCTTCGAATACCAATCCGGTACTCTGAATTGGCACCGGATTTGTTCCGTCGGTGTATCCTTGCACACGGAAAAACTAACCCTCGAGCTGAAAATTGCGCGAAGTAAATCGGTAAAGTTTAATAAAAAACTGAATGTGGGAGCTTAAATTTTGGTAAATCGATTAGAATACGTTTAGGAAGTTCTTTATTTTCCATTTCAATTTCCTGTTATTGATCTTTTCCACATAATTTATTCTTCTGACCCATATAGCCCAGATGGAATAACAAAAAATTAGACGCAACCATAGGCAGCGAGTTAAATTGTTTGGACAAAATTTATGACAAATATATTATGGATTAAGATAAATCAATGAACTCATACAGAACATATGCGGCCAAGCATGAATGAAATTTGGATTAATCGAGCGTATAATAGGAAGGTCTTCAAATGAAAAAGTAAGAGAGAAGTACTACTCTGCTATTGTTAGGCCAAACTTTCAATATGCCGTGAGTATTTAAGACCCTATATTTGAAAGATTTTACCAAAAAAAATTAAATATGCAAAGAGAACTGCTCTGGTTTGTCAAAAAACTGCTACGGATGAGCATAAAGGGTCTCACAGGGTATTTTAGATGCAGAGGGTTTGTAGCCACTAGGGACTCGGAGGCTAAAAGCTCGGCTTGGTTTGCTCGAGAAATTCAGGGCAAGTCTAAGACCGACACAAGGAATACCATTTACCAAGTACTACCTCTCTCAGTCTAAAAGACGTGACATAATAAGAGAGACACATTATCGTGAAGAAAGGCACAAAAATGTGTTCTTTCCGAGCGGAATAAGTGACCTCAATAAAACCTGAGCTCTGCTCCAACACTTGTCCTAAATACGTTCGAACGGCTGGTGTCCTAACACTCCCTGCCCCACGTCCATGTAGTTGCTCGCAGGGTAGCATGAGTATATGCAAAAGAGAAATGAAGGTTATGCGATGGGTAACGGTGGGCCAAAAATACAACTTTACCTACTTCCAGAGTCATGCTTAACCCAAATAGTAATTGGCCTCTTCAACCAATAGTTCTTTCGGTCCGCAACATTCTCCTCTATTGGTCTTAGCTTGGCCGTGTCCTTTACTTGGTCTTTTCAGTGTTTCTTGGGCCTTCTTTAGATTTTCCTTTCTATACTTGCTGCAGCACTTCATCTTCTCCTTTTCTGATAAAGTGGACGACCAATCCCAATCTCCTGGTTCTCACTTCTGCAACCACATCTGGTTCTCTGAAGAGCTCCCTCATGTCCTGATTGTGCCTGATCCTCCATGCATCGCTTTCCTTTTTGATCCTAAAATCTTCCTCAAGACTTAATTTTTGAATGCTTAATACTGTGAGGATAATCTGAGATTTTTGATCTGAGATTTGAGATCTGAGAAGTCTGAGATTTTTTCATGTCACTAAACAGTATGATACATATTTAGCAAAGAATATTGCCAACCAGAGTCCAATCGGTCCATTACGGGTTCCCCAAGGTCCCTCAATAGGTCCCCTCAGCTTTTTTATATTTTCCATGGAAGCCAACTTCTGGCAAGGCAATGACCATTGAATTTCCTTCCACCAAAGATCCCCTTGAAGGACTTGAGACTCGGAGAAGTTGCAAATACTTTTTATCTTGTTACTAGCTATAGCGATCAACACCTGTCTCATCCTCGATGTGCATTGTTTTTTTAAACTCGTGAGCAAATCATGGCATATATTAAGCATGCGATCAGAATACTATGCTCAATGAAACCCATGAATGGGTACTTTTGAATGGTAACTAAGAACATTTTAGAAAACTTCGTTTTTCATTCTCTTATTTCTGTGACAAATGGTATGAAAGACGCACGCTATTTTAATAATCGAGGCACTTGCCAAATGCTCGGGGGTACTTTGTGGACGCATTGAGCCAATTTTTTGCACAAGACGTATGTTATCCCTTGATATCCTACAGAGTATAGTATGAACATTTTGAGAAAATTTCATTGTTATCGACCTCCTCAACATCAGAATACTGAAATGATGTAATGAGAAAACACATACTAACGTCAGATTAAATAAAATTGAGACAGTAGAAAAGATTAATAAAAAAAGTAGTAAAAAAGAGAAGCAATACACTTAAATATAACCAAAACTTAAAACGTGGTTTACCTCCAATTTGAATCTGTAGGTCTGTTTGATGAGGTGGGAAGGATGCTTAGCGCAAAAAAGTTGTTAAATTCTAATATCTCTGTAGAATATATATTCTCATACTTCCTATGCAGGGCAGGCAAAATATGACCTCAAATTGGACTGTCTCAGTTTTACCAGGAGCTTCCCTATTTTAGGGGTTGATCTCGTTGTCCATCCCGTTTGACAATTACACATGGTTAAGTTTGCAATCTTCCTGAAATCCTACATTTAAGTTTTCTGTCCACTTCAGGAGAAGCTACAAAAATTTGGCGAGAAATGTGTAACTGAAAGTATGGCATCAAATCCTAGCATCTCTGAAGACTCTAGACTAAAAATTGAGTGTTTAAGCTTAGTTAAGTAGGAGAACCCTAGTGACAGCTGCCGATGTGAGCAAAGTACTTTCTCAATTATTCCGAGTTGCTGAGAGGAATTAATTGGTGGATGGCAAAATGAGTTCATTTGGACCACTCATAATTAGCTTCGTAAGGAGTATGTACTCCGGAGAATGGGAAAACAGCAAGCCGTTGCAGCTGAAGAAAAATCTTTTTTCGTAATAGTAATTCGATAGAATAATAGCTGAGGCAAATTCATTAAGTGTTAGAAAAAAATTCTCAACTTTTTCCAAGAAATATCCTGTTCAAAATCAGATATCAATTTTCTGAGACAGCCGAATATGTATTCCATATGAATATGTTGTATTCGATGTGTTACAGTGTTTCAGTGGGGATAAAACATGATCCACAAAACAAATGAAGTCAATATACACATCACCAATACCCTTGATACGTACATTAACCCCTATACAGGGGATCGGGTCGGTGTAGTAGCTAGAGTACTGGCAAACCATACGGACAGCCAGGGTTAAAATCGCTGGAGAGGAGGATGTTTTTCAGCGAAAACCCGATCCCTACTTGAGTGACTTGTGGAGGGCGCTTCAAGTACAGTATTTCGGCTGTCAGATGAGATGTTAAACCGTAGTCCCCTTGGCGCCTTTCGTTAAGATCAGGCTAATTCCGACGCTGGGTTTCTATCCACCCTTCATCCCTTACCTTTCCCCCATGGCTCAAATGTCCTTAGCTGGCAGTCGCCTCCCCAAATATCCAATCCAATCCAAGTACATTGACAAGTCGATCTACAAATATTTTGGCTTCGCCGTAATCATCAACTTATGTCCATGCCCCTGAAGAAAATGTCTCTTTGGCCACGACGGATGACTGAAGTCTCCTATGCAACGAGCAGAGTTTTATAAAAATGAAATTATCAAAAAAGCAAGAGAGAGCATAAAATAAACGCAAAATTCTTGGCCATCTGCATCATTGATGTCTGGCGTTAACAGTGATAATTAAAGAAAACATTTTTCTTTCGTTCCTTCATTGTACAATCACATCTTTTTTATGCAAAGTGGTTCAAAACCAGACACATTGCGAGAGGGTTAAGTTCTTTTTGGAATAGAATTGGATTTAATCCTTTAAAGCGAGATCACTGTGCGGACAGCTATTCATATTGGTATTAGCTGCGGACGATTGCGCTCCAGTACAGCCCGTGGAAACAATAACGTTCTATAACTCACTTCCCAGATGTCCGTCTCGATTTAAATTTCCATTGACTTTCGTAACAGGGGATACCAACAATCGAAATTCACCAGTAAACGAATTTTTTTCATCACATCCGTTAACGTCATGGAGCTTCATCCATTTTCATGACGTCCAAAAAGATACGATTTCGGTCTTTCGTATTTGGGGGGCGGGGAAGGGGCGGATAAAATGGAATCTCGGCCTCATACCAACCACCGATGCTGGGCGCATATCCAAAGATAATGGTATCGTTAAAACAATCGCATGTAAGTTAGGTCCCTTGTATTGGATATCAAGGTAAATCGTAATTTCATATACCTGCTTCGATGGAACATTTCCATCAGGCAAAAAACCTCTTCTACGTCCGCTCCAGATTTAAGCTTGTGAGATCACTTTGGGCAATAGCTTTTCTTTTTCATGTGCACGATATTTTTGTGTGAAAGAGTAGACAAGGGCATTTGTTCGTGCTTACTTTATATTAACGAATTACTTAGTCATTATTTTCTGAGAAAATTTGAATGTTACTCATGCATGCTGTGCTATATTCTAATGATGGCTAATGATATTGACTAGATCTGTACAGATAAATCCTACTTATAGATATGCCCTTTGATTCTAAACATTAGGCTTAAAATTGATAAATTATATAGTCTTTCAATCTATACAAATTATAATCTAATTTCTTTTGTGATATTCATATAATTTTACAAAGTGAAAATAGCCTTTTTAAACGGCGAATTACTTTATTCTTTCTTTGGCTGAATAAAGCACTATTGAGGATTTAAAGCGCATTTGAACCCCAGATATCCCTCTTGAGCTCTAGAACTGGGCTGGGACTATTTAAATATGACACGGGTTTCGTCACCTGAAAATTATGTTGAGCGTCAAAAAATGAGTCCTCTATAAATGTATTCGAACGCAAGGTTATTATCTCCCATTATAGCCTAAAGTATTTGTATGTGATGGAAATAACTTGTAAAAGCTGTTAAGCGCTCGTTGTTTGAGTTTATAAAAACCCCTTCTAAATTCTTAATAAAGTTTTCTAGAGAAATAATTTAATTTTATGTACTTAGGCCATATAAATGCTCTGGTTCCCATAGGAGTAGGTTTTTGGTGAAATAGGAGAAAAATATATAATTCTGAGATAGAATACGCAATGTTTCAGCTAAAACGAAACGTATAGCAAAATTGGCGAAATGAGTGAAGTAATATCTTGAATAACCTAATATATTGATAGCATTTTAAGAGAAAAAAGCTACCTCTGCCCTAGTTTTAATGATATAGCTAAGTTTATTGGGTCCTTCAACATTTATAGCATACCCATGGTGTGGTGAATGTTGCTGAAAGTTAATTAATTCATTCTAGCTCATATTGGTGATGAGTCACCACCTGCTAAACACCCTTGTGGTGGCCTGCAGGGTAATGAGAACATAGATAGATTAAAATGATTTTATAATATAATACAACTCCGGGGTTACTGTTTATATATCCGGAATAATAAACCTCAAAAAATGGGTTCATTATTTTTCAAATATTCTCCGCGGTGATTGATACACTGGTTTACGTTTAAACCAGCGTTCACTGTACTTTTTCCATTCCGATAAAGGTGTCCCCAAAACAGTCATTTTGAACGAAATAACCGATTTTCTTTCTGTGGATGATCGTAGACCCCGTCGTTTATTCTCCACAAAGGGGAACAATAAGAAACCATACTGTGACAAATCGGGACTGCACGGTGGACGACAAATTAATTCGATGTTTTCACTGGTCAAATATAGAGTTGTTGAATCACTGTGTATGAGCTCATCTTGTTCTAGTTAAGTATGGTTTTGCACTGCTGATTCTATTTTGTATTTCTTCAAAAACATCTGGCAAACAAGTGGTTATGCATTCTCGAAAATTGACTATTCCACGATTGAACTGTAATACTGAAGGTACATGTCCATTTATCCTATTGGCAGGCGACCATTTGCTTCCCTCTGCTTCTTTCGTAAAAACCTTTTGTTGGTTTTGGTTGGAAGACCCACATTGTAGATTAATGCTCATACCCATACATCCAAGATTTGTCACCAGTTTAGATATTAGACACAGCTTTTGACGCATCAAAATTGCATTTCTTGAGCAGCTCTTTGTATAAATTATCTCCAGGCTTTTTCGTGAGTTATTTTCACACAATGTGGAATTTAACGGAAACAAATGTTTTCTCTGCTAAATTTTCATGTAAAGTCTTATATATTCTTTTTATCAAAATGTCCAGTGATGATCCAATATGTTCATTGCATTGCGCATTAAAAGTTTGCGCAAAGCTTCTATGTTTTCCAGTAGAACAAACGATTTTGGATGACCATCTATTATTTTGTCCGTGAGCAAACGACGGCCCCTTTTTTAATCATTAAACCAGTGAAATACTGGGCATTTTATGGCGCCTCGTCGCCAAAAGCCAAAGTAACTTGATTGATGCACTGATGTTCAGATTATCTACGTCCAAAGTTGTTGTAAATCATCGTATGTTTTTTTTAATGACTAAATTCCAGTTTTTGACTGAGATTAAATTTTCAAGTCACCAAAAACAGCGCAAATAAAGTCCAAGGAGAAAACTTTTGCTAGTTAAATTAAGTATACCATCACAAATATCACACTATACTATGGTTTTGTCAGATAACGTCAATCAACGTCATTATTTCCAGATCTGGAAACATAAATTGCAACCTGTGTTAATAGTACAGTATAGGGAGCCCATTTTGTTGAAACTTAAGGCCTCATATAATTCCCCTATAGCTCAAGTTAGGACAAAGGGTAGAATCCTGCATTATTTGAGGCCAGTCGGAAACTACATATTACCCAGAAAGCCACCTCAAGAGTGTTTGGCAGGGAATAAGTTACCACCAATATGCACCACCTTATAGGTAGTCTACCAATGCTACAGAAACTATTGAATTAATGTGCAATGCAACCTTATAAACAAGGCAAAGGAGTCGTGCATGGATCACGCGAAACGTGATATCTGAAAACTTGGGAGATTAAGGTACAAGCATTAGGGATAAAATCAACTACTCTGCTTCACAGCCTGTCAAATAACCTACTTCAAAATCTCAATACCTGATATGTTTTTTTTAACTCATGTCATTGTCATTAGTGATGACACCGCGACAAATAAAACCTCTGTTTGCGATCGCTTACTCACTATTTACACGTTCCAGTTTCCTTTCCATTCCTGTCCTATGACGCGTCCTGCACATGCGCTCTAATCTATTCTGGGTGGCGAGACCCGGAATAGATTAGAGCGCTTGCACAGGACGCGTCGTAGGACAGGAATGGAAAGGAAACTGGAACGTGTAAATAGTGACTTAGGAATTGTCTTATCCAGGAAATAACATCGCCATCTAAGCTATAAATATTTTACTTTAAAAAGTAGCTTTCTGTGAGTCATTTCATCAAAGGCTTTTTAACGTTAGGAAGACTTGCGTCTATTGAAACGTTTTCCTCACCGGAGACCAGAGTATCGTGGTCAAACTGTACTAATTGAGTTACATAGGATCTTCCCTTCCTGAATCCGTGATGGGCTTTTATTATCAACTCTCCATATCGAGGTGTCTTCTGACTGAGCCCGTAGTTATCCTACTCCTCATCACCACTTTTAAATATAGGTGTTACATTGGTACAACATATTCAGTCTTTAACTACGTGTCCCTGTATTTATTTTCTAAATATTATCTGCTAGTATGAGACTGTTTCTGAATATAGCTCTTTATTTACACGAGAGGGACATTTTTCGGGACATACTGACTTTTATGAACGGTGACTTAGGCAACTTTTCTATTCCGTGAGCTAAAATATCATTTGGCGGTATCGTTTCCCGATAACGATCATTAACCGTTACTGACGTATTTTTTGAAGACTTACTGAACGCGTTTTGACTGTAAAAGGACAATGCATTAGCTTTTTCCGAACTGTTTCCTCAAATTTGCATTTATCATTATTCAGGGTGGAATAATTGAAGATCTTGTGTCTAGAACTTTCCTTGCGTATGACCAAAATGCTTTTGGATTATCCTGTAACTGTTGTACAGCTGATTAGTATTTTCTCGTAGCAGGTTTACTGCCTTGTGAGTAGAGGAGGTTTTTTAGGGAGGCTTTTTTCAGTATTGGGTTTAGTTTTTTTCGAGGAGAAGAGTGACTAACATACATCACTTCATTTTTGTGTGTTGTAATAGATTATTAGATGTGATACGTTCCCATTCAGCCCATTATTTTTGGCATCTAAACTTATACATTTAGGCTTGTTGATCAAGTTCTTTTACTTTTTTAAATCGTCAAATGTTTAGTAATTTTCATGATAGATTTATAAGTACATTTCTGTTTCCGTCAAAATTTCTCTTGGTTTTAAAATTTACGTGTTAAAAGTGATAACGTTAGCTGTTTGTGTTAGTTGAAAATAAACATGTAATTTGCAACATTTTTCCTTAGTAAGGCTACATGAATGACATTTAGCGTTCCTCATTAGTTGAATGTCTTAAACAAATGGGGAGCATCCTTGCCAAGTGTGCGCCCATGTGATTCCCTCCGGCCACGTTGGCAACCATGTCAAACGCAGCGCTGAATGCAGGCATGTTACTTAAGGGAATAATATTTGCGCATTGAAGGTTTCCATGATTCTCATATTGCATTTCCTATTAGCAACATCGCTCCTCCCGTCATATCGCAATCTGCACATTAACGTACCTCCATATTATCTGATAAAATGAACTAAATGTGGAACACACCATAATTCATCGTTGTTAAACGCATTTTTTTTACGATGATTTCGTCATTGTAGCCTTACTACTCCGTCTCTTTACACGTATCTGCGCTGCCCCGAGTCCAACATCGCAGGTTTGCACTGCCTTTACCATACCAATGCAGGATCGCTTGGTTGGAAGACCCACATTGTCGATTACTGCTCATATCCATGCATACATACATTGCGTTGAACAATGCGGAATTCTAAAAATAGTCCCAGAGAAGGCGGAATTGCCACTAGTAATCTCTTTTTGTGAGTTTCCCTTGGTGTTTTCTATCATTGTTGATAAAGAAATTTCAAGTTTTTTGAAGAAAATTAAATCCTTAAAACCCAGTGGCGAAATCTCGTAGAATTTTTAAAGGAAACGAAAAAAGATGGTTTTATGCCTGCAGTTTTTCTCCTCGCTAATTTTGATAACTTGGGCTCTGTTAAGAGGGATATCCTCAGAAAGGGTGAATGGCTTCAATCCTTCATCCTTATGGCTCTTTCCCTTTTCTTGAATCTCAACCTTTACAGCAGCCAGGAAAAATTTAAGCATAATTTATATTTCAGCCGCAGGGGTATATGCTACGTATGTGCCTTAAGATGCGTACCTTAGGCTCTCTTTTTCCCTCGTAAAGATTCTGATTTGTGACTATCTAAAGATATCAAAAAACACCAAGAATGGAGTTAACAGGAAAAATCATGAGACGTATTACAGCAAAGCTTTAATAATATAAAAGATTTATGGTTGCTTTCATCGGAGAAATACTGCAAGAAGTTACCGGGACATTGAAGAAATAATATTTAGGTCCAATGATCAATAGTGTCCCTTATCAAATTTGTAAATTTTGTCTCATTATGAATTAAAACAGAATATTCACGAAGGGGAGTAAAAATTAGTTGTCATCGCATTACATGCTTCACGAAGTTACCCAGCTTTGGAAGTATTGTAAACATTTGAAAGACCATAAGGTTTACTCATTACCCACAGCAATGTTCATTTCAATCTAAAAATGAAAAATCACAGTTGCAACAGATGCATTCTAATCGTAATATTTATGATTCTATAATTAGAAATTCTATCGTATCTTATGGAGTAGAAATATAGAATCATGAGAAAACATGAAAATGTCCTCGATGAAATTCTAAAGGAAAGAACTTAATGAGATATTTGAGCGAATGTGACAGCAAAAGTCTGGGAAAATACATTATGATACAGAAATGAGGGATATTTAGAAATTAACGAGCATATAGGAAGTAAGAAGAAGGAAGTTATAGTGGGTAGGCCATGGTATCAGAGATTATTAAATTAATATACTAAACCTTCAAAATTTCTGTTAATACTACCTCCTAAGATAAAAAACTGCTCAAGGCTATCAAAGCGATGAGTTCGCAATTATAGGAAATTATAGGCAATGATAGTAATGCAGCGTCATTGAGGGAGAGATGTGAACCATGAATTTCTTTTTCACGCTTAACTCATTGGGTCTAATATTTATTCAATTCTTTAGCATTTAACACTCAAATCTGACGGGATTCAATCTGATGGCCCATCTTTTGGAGGAAATGATTTTACAGAGACTCCCTAAGGGCAGAATTATGTGAATAACAAGGTAATCGGAAAAAGCAAAAAGGATAAATCTTTGTTGGAGAGGCAAATACTACCAAGAGTTTTAGTGATGTCCGAGGTAATATACATTGTTTCCCTGTAACTGGGGCTAGCATTAGTGAGGGGTTACGAAGGACAAAATTAGTATGCTGGAATGATAACGCGGCATTCAGTTAAAGCAAGGGTATTCTGTATTGTATGTCCGCTTTTATGTTATCACTAAAGGCAATCGACTCGTCCATTCAACTTTGTGGACATCGTAAACATCATTCGTCCTTTTCTTAATTTGTGATACACACTCTCTTGGTCCCACTCATCCCTAAAGACCCCACGTTTCGTGTATTATTAATAAAATACAATGAAAAGCTGCACGGTTCGTTGAAAACTGCTACGAACGAACATGCAGTGTTTCCTAACTGTAGGAGGGATTTAGGGGGGAGTCCCTAGAGACTCGGAGGCTACATGCTAGGCTTAGATTGCTTGAGAAACTCAGATCTGGTGAATCAGTTTTTCAAGGCCACACACAGCATATTATTATGACGCTTGACTACATTTCTAGGTATGACAGAAGTGATAAAATAAGAGAGATACAGGCCGATAGGTTTAAAAATCGTTCATTCCGTGCACAATAAGCAACCACAATTAAAATGAGCTCCTCTTAATACACTCCCATAATAAACGTCACCATTTCACCTCCCAAAGCTTTATCCATTAAATCTTTACACGGCTGGTGTCCTGACACCCACTTCCACACGCCCATGTGGCCGCTCGCAGGGTAGTATGTAGATGTAGATACCTCTCTCCAGTAGTTCCCACCTGGAGATCCAATTTGGCGACTATTTAACCTCTGGAAAACTTTACCGGGTGGAATGCATCATGTCCTCAATAGTTCGAATGCAGGGCCGCATCTTCTAAGGAGTTAAATGTGGTGGTTTACCCGTTGCCTTCCACATCGCAGTATCTCGAACGATTCTGTGAATCTCACTCTCACCCGAAGCTGTAGCGGTTGACCCCGTCCCCATCGTCTTGATCTGCGTCATCAGTGCTTTCTGCTGAAACTGCTACTTTTCACGTAATGGTTACTGATCTCACGTTTTTTTTCTTTCATAAGGGTCACCAGGGTGAGAAGGTTTTAATCCCAGGGTGCTGAGTAGATGTAAAACACAAAGAAGAGTAATGACTTCAAATCATTTACTCCTCGTTCTCTTTCGCCACAACAACCCATTGGAAAAAATTAGACCTTCGCGCACCAAAAAACGTATAAAACACTGTTACATGGCTTCCTTAAATATTAGCGATACTTTTATCTTTTCATTGGTGCTGACTTTCTTGTCGTTTTATCAATGAGGATTGTTTTTATACTCTTGTATTTTAGTACTATTATTATGTATAGAACCTGTCTAATACTCAATGCGTTGGTTTGATAGAAACACTTTCTAATGTTGCATAAAAATACTGAACATAGGTATCACCACACTTTCTGTGCTCTACTAGTTAAAAAATAATTTTATGGATCCAATATTACGTAAGTGAGCTTAATTTGATTGCTATATCAGATGGAACCATTCAATTGCAGACTTGAATATTCAAAAAATTAACATTACGTTGTTTAGCCATGTACTAAGATCCTAAAACAATTTTAATTTCGAAAAATGAAATATATAAAAAAGAAAATCATCTTACGGAATATCACAGTAAGGTATAGCAGAAAGTGATAAATAATTGATGATTGATCTCAATAGTTTCAGGTTCAACTTTGTGAAGGTTCATCATTAATAATGAAATAAATTGTTATCGATGAATGAAATTTTTAACAAAATACTTACACATATCTTTGCTTGATGGATTAGATAAAGATCCGTTATTAATTCTCTAAACCTTATAAGCATATGCAATGTATTCATCCAATATTTCTATCCTTTTTTGCGTATGTATGTGCTTGGTAATACGTTTATATCTGTGCTGTGACATGAAGATTTAGATTTTACTAGAAATAACAGGGCTGTTTCTAATACATAAAAGCATATCTATTCGTGAAATATTGGAACAACACGTATCGAATTTATGCCCTAAATCTTTGCCATACCTGCATATTCAAATAGTTATGTGAATACGATATTAAACGTACAGTACGTATGTATGCATGAGACGCCTCCATTCCCAAAAAAAGACAGCCAATGGAATTGCGTGAAGCGGCTGTCCCTTTTTATTTGTGTATTCCGTCTGAGAGCGTCCGACCAAACTTCTCCTTTCACCAACACATGTTTCCCGAGGATGGTTCTCCTCCTCACTTAAAAGAAGAAAAGGGAATAGTTCCCGTTTCCACTTCCTCGTACCTTTAGAGAAAAAAAACACACACATATATATAAAAGGAATCTCTCTCGAAAAATCCTTTCTCTCTCCCCATTCCCTATCGTCTGTACCCTTTTTCTCCGCCGCTTTCCTCGCCTAGACCTTTTAAAACCCCTAACCCTTTTTTTTATCTATCTCCCAGGACCGTGTGTCCGGACCCTCCTACAGAACTCCAATAGTTTCCACAATACCCGCCCTGTCTTGAATCCCTTTAGTCTCATCCTGGTCTTCTATTTTATTTCCGTCTTATCTTTTCGCTCACCGTTTCAACATTGCATCCCTTCAATTGTATGACCCATCTAACCCTGTACTCTTATCTCTTCTTTACTCCTATCGTCTTCTTCTGCTGATAATCTGCCATGGATGTCAGCTACAACATTTGCCGTGTCTTGGCCGTTTTTTGTCTCTTTATTCTTAAACCCATCAAAGGATAGTTATGGAGTTGGATGGTGATTTTCTCTACTTATTGATATCTCCAAACTATGAACATTGAAGTAATATTGTGTAGAAATAAAAAAATCACTGATTGGTCGCAAAATTGAGAAAATACCCCAAAAAAAGTGTTATTACAATCTAGGTTTTGCTTGTTACCTGATGATTCTGTGACAAGCCAAACCAAGGTGGTAGTAGATATTGTACTTAAATTTGCTTATTTTTGTATTTTCTTCAGGTTTATGATACATCATTGTCATGGAAGATAAAAACTTACTATGATTCCTTACAATTTTGAATAATCCAACCGGTTTCATCTATGAGACCACATCATCAGAGACTAATGAACTTTGAGTTGTCGTAATATAAAATCTGTTTGAATAACCGAGTATTTTAAGCATAAAAATTGAGGTGGTGAGAGCAAAAATTACACGAAATCATTAAAACTCCTTAGTTTTATGATGAGTTTATATCATTGCCTATTATTTCCATCGTCTGCAAAGTGTACAGAATCAACTTAGCACAACTGAGAATGCATAGAATAATGGCTGAGCTAAGTTAATTCGCTAAGCTGAATATTAGAAGTTCTTGTCGAAATGGGGCATATTTGTAACCTGTTTATCATACCCTTGGAATATAGCATTGCGATAATGTATTTATTACACATAGTCAAATGTAAAGAGTCAAGCATTAAAAGTCATCAACGCCTGCGACAAACGGTATAGACAAGTAGCATTACAGTCTTCCAAAACAAATCTCACTAATTATCTCCCCCTACCTCCAATTTTCTTCTCAGTACCTATCCATTTTAAGACAACTGTTCTTACTCTTGCCTTCATGACCACACGGTTTACGTTGTACATGGAAATTTGAATGGATATTTGTTGCTAATTATATCAATCTTTGTACCAGGCTCTGCAACATCTTCATCTGTAGCCATGGTAAGATTTCTGTCCATCTCCCCCAAATGCCGTCCATCTTTCCTATAAAAATATATACAGTAGAAATTGATACACCTGCGCAATATTTATGGCATATCGCCTGGTTCAAACGGACAGCTATTCGCACATGTATGACTACGTTAGAAATATTTCTTAGGGGTTTTTCGTTTGTTATTCTGTCGCTTCATTACATCTATTTTAAATTATGTGATAATTCCCCTTTCAACTGTCTCAACATCTGTGCTTTTAGTGATTGATGACATTTAACCTTTTTCCGTTATTTTACAGTACAGAATAGATATTTGAAAAATTTTAATCTTAAGAAGAGGTCCAGATTTGAATATTAAAACGAATATTTTATTTCATGAATGCTTTCTTTTGACACTATCCGTTCACCCTAACTCTCTTTTGTAAAATGACAAATTTGTACAAAAAATACGATTTTAGGGCACGTTAAATAAGACAGGTGAAAAAACACGTACCTTTTGAACTCCTTCCCTTTCCGGAAAATTCCCACGGCCCCTAGCCACCAACGACCGGTCTCTATTTTCCCTCCGAATTCATTCACACCCTTCTTTTTTGCACTCTTCCTGCCACCACCTTCCGAGTTCCCATTCAACCGGGTCCCATCTTCATCTTGAGCTTATGTCCGCCTCCCTCCATTTTTCCGTTCCGCGCGGACGGCCAACTCATTTCGGATTCCCAAAAGAAGTCCTGTGGACGTAGGTTGCGAAAAACATCGCACGATGACCGGGAACTAGGATTTTTGCCTCTTCATGTGAGAGCTCCAGGTGAAAGTTCTCACAGAATAGTAAATTGGAAATCGTATATATTTATTTTCTCTATAAAAATGCACCGTATTCTGAAATGCTTTTTATGGAGTTGGTAGGATTTGGAGAATCATTTTTGGTTTCATTTCGTCCTTTCTAGTTTCGTTCGCTAATAAATTCTCCTGCATTATTTTTGTTCATAATGGGAGGAAATGTGTCACATTTCCGAATAGATGTTAATCTAGGCTAGGTAATGTACGATGTAATGTACGTAATGTAACGTACTTCACGTAATGTAATGTACGTAAGGTAGTTTGAGCAAAATATCACTAGACCTTGAAATCAAGGAATTTTGTCTCATTTTTAAAGAAAAATATATCACCCTTTCATTGACACTAAAAATTTAACCCCTTACCGCATTACTTTTCGAGATATTTGCCATTAAATACCAGCCCTTTTACATGGGAAATGGTACGTTTATGTACCACATAGAAACCTTAAATTAAAAATGGGGTATTTACTACACTGAGATCTCGTCAAAAAATCAATAGTGTGTAGTTCGTGTGTTTTCTCAACTATTTTTTTAAATTCATACTGTCATCGCAGTAAATTCCTTATTCGGGTTCACAATAAATCTTACATTTTGATGGAGCTTCAAACGTACCGCGTGAAAAAAATGACTTAAGTTGAAGATTTATTCGAATATTTTCATTTGATTACTCACAATTTCTGTCATGTAAAACTATATAATTGGACCATTTATAATGCAACATTTAATTTGTCTCACAGCTGGTGAAATTAAAAGGTATAATTCGAACATGGTCTCTATAATGATTGTGGAACTATCTCGCTCCCACTACTTTAAAAGCCATTATTTTTCATATTTACCGACACAACAGGTAACAATTTTTAATTGGAAATATTTTATATTTTGAAATTTTAATGATATGGCGTGGATTATGTTAAGAAAAAGGTATTAGGTTTACCTCGATATTTTCCTCTTCACGGGAGAGTGTTACACGTAACTTACCACAGACCCGTGCAACATATCTATGTTATCTTTTAAATTCACTGTTATAAGATGATTTTATCGCTGTAGAAGGATTATTTGTCAGTATTTTCTGCTCAAATATCATATTCTAGTGTTATCCTGGCCTCAAAACTCTTGTGCAAGTTAGTGTTTACTTTAAGAACTCTTATGTCACAATACGTGGTATTGCTCTTGGTTAGCTAAATGTTTATGGCCGCAAACAATACCCATTTGCAATCTTTCTTTTAAATATTTTTCAGATTGGAATCCCTACTAACCTTTTCCCAAATGTTTAAAATCCTGGCCGGAAGTCGTCCAGTAGACTCAAGATATGAACCAGTCTTTGTCTCTACCCAAAACCAAGAACCAAAAATCAACTTTTATAGTTATTAAATAATGTCTTCAAACTTTTAAACATCGAATTGAATGAATCTCCAATATGAGCAGCTGAAATTCTCCCTTCATTTAGCGATCAATTCCTTCCTTCCAGAAGTAGTGGCCACTAGCCTAACCCAGGCTAGCGGCCACTATTTCTGAGGCCAGCGACGAGGTTCTCATTTGGGGACTAACGCTGCCTTTTCACAAACACTTCCTAGAATTTGTCTTCAAATGTTTGTGGTAGTCCGGGTGAAATATTATAGCACCTAAAAATCATTGAATGTGTTCTAATTTTACATTAAAAATCTCAGCCTTCCAAATAAAAATTAATGTCCTCCCCTAACTAAACTACTTTCCAAGTTTTTTGGCGAAAGATACCGGTACTATTACAAGAGAAATAGTACGTCTCTGCAACGCAAAAATAGATTAGATATTTAAATATGAGTTATTTCTAACCCCTAGATCTCTTCAAAACTTATCAAAACTGTAGTTTACAGGTTTTTACAACTATTGCAGAAAATAAATTACATTGTCACAGCTATAAATGTTTTAGGATCAGTTATAAACTTACGTTCTGAAAGAGTTTTGAAAGTACTGCGTATAAAAAAATGAGCCAAGTTCAGCACATATTTTCTTATTTGATTATTTATAATTTCAGTCATTTAAAGGATATTGCACCATTTAAATGTATTTGCACCATTTTTGTTGCAATATTTAATTCATTGCACAATTCCACAGCTGCTGATATTAAAACTTTAAATTCTAACGGGTCTCCATAATGACTACAGTACTCTCTCACTCAGATTGCCTTAAAGAGCATATATGAATTGTTCTCGGGATTCCGTTCGAATATGTATTTTATATTTGATTCACCGAGAAAGAAAAAAAATCTTACCTTAAGGAGCCTTCACCTCTTTGGAATTCGTTAGAGAAATTTTCGACTCATTCCCTAAATCTTTTTGGTCATAAACCAAAAAGACGGGAGGTCCTGCTTCGCCCTGGCCTCCTTCGCGGTCACCCTCAAGTCGTGTAAACCTTTGGTGAGCAGCATGAGGAAAATGTCTTCATCCAATGGACAGCTTAATTGCTTCTTAAAGCACTTTTTGTTAACTCGGCGTGGGAGCTATGGTGTTATCCGCGTCACAATTCTCCCGGTACTCCTCATCCATTGTTTTGGCTCACTGTTAAAGTTGATGTCGGGAACCCGAAATACCTACTGTGGGCCTCAAAATGATGTCCCGCCGTATTTTGATAATTAATATCAGGGCCAGTATGTGTGGTAAAAGACTTTACCATCATTAATTTAAAAGTAATTTTATTAAAATTACAGTTGTATATTTTGCTTTGTGATAGGGCCAAAAATGTATACTTCACATGGAAATTATGAACTCCACGCATCTTTGAGGTAGATTGAGAGGGCACTTGATGTTTTGGCCAATGGTAGAAGCTGTAATGTGGGCGTGGGCCGCACATTCGGCAACCCCGATCTTTCTTAAGCGGTTGAGGACTGATACACTGATTTTTCAGTTTTCCGATGTTTTCCATCGATAACTTACAAGAGTTCTGTATGAAATTTACAAATTTAGTATGTATTCTCCTTACTTAAATTTTTTCATTCATTTTAATTAATAATATTACGCATTTATAGTGAAAACAATGGTAATATCAAGAACAATCCATAGCATTTAGTAGCCAATACATTTTTCCAGAGTTGATAACATAATATTTTAAACAGATGGTGTACATTCTTGCTGTACATCCGCAAATTTGTACATACCGTCGTGAAATCCTAAATAACGTAAGTAAAGAGCAGAGATAACCAATGTAATTGTTATTGTAGTTGTCAGGTTACAGCTAGAAGAGCTAATGTCCTTTCCATTCTCGTCAATGATGCGCACCCTAAATTTAGCAGTTTTGTCTACCTAATGAACTTATCCTCGGAAAATCTACGGAATCTACAGATTCAGCCTTTCATTATGAGTAGTAAAAATTATAAAGGTATGTCAATTGCTCATTCATAAAACGTATACTTTTTTTAATTGAATTTATGGCTACTCATATTAATTTTTTTGTAACTTTTCTATGACCAGAAAATACAGAATTTATATGCGGTATGAATAATATAAGGGCATTCTGTAAATATGTCAGGTGAATGATTGCTGCGTTGCCATGTCTTGCGCGTGAAACTCAAAACAGATGTTCACATGAGCCGCGTGTACTGCGGCTGAATCTAGTTTTAGAAAACTGTGATATTCTCGACAAATTGAACTTACATGCAAACCGATAAATAATGTTTGACTAACATATATTATTACGTTTGTGATCCTTTTAAAAACGTCCTCAGTTTACCAGTATAGGAATTATTTACGTCCCTTTTGTTCGACTTGGGAGATGAGGAGAGAGTTATGTACACTAATTTTTATACTCCAGGCAGGTGGAAAATGACATGTCGCTTCACTTAGACATTAATCGAGGTGGGAAGATAATGTTCAAAATTAATTTTCTTACTCACAGTAATTAATCTTATATCCTATGCTCTCTTTATATAAAATACTTGTATCTTCATAACTTGGAGTTGGGATCCATACGCGACTAAGATTCTGAAGGACCAGGCAAATTCCGATAATTATAACTCAAATTCATATTCTATGATTTACATTGCAGAACAACTTCATGGATCGCAACTGTTCAATCGGACATCTAATGGTTGACTGACTAGGAGACAAGGCAACGGAACTCGTCACTCGCCATCTCAGAGCACGCATGGAGTGAACCGGGACACACCATACAATTCGAAGACACAAAAATAATAGCCAAGGAAAACAGGTACTTCCCGAGAATAATAAGAGAGGCTATAAAAATCGTAAAAACACCTAAGAATTTTAACAGAGAAAACGGATACCCATTGCACAGCTCTTGGAAGAGAGTAGTAAGATTCCTGCGCAAACACGACGCTGCTCCATGATTGGCCGATTGATCGCTTTGTGGCACCAAACATGGCCTTGGACGGACCAAAACCTTCTCGCTATCCATCAGCTGAGGACGCCAGCGGGATAGCTGGCGAAACTGTTGTGCTAAATGACAACTGACGCGGATGCAACCTGAAAAATGTGGAAATCATTTGATTAACGCCGCGGAAACCTGCGAACTAACAACTCTTCCTAAAAACGGTCCCTTATTCTATCGTCACGGTTTCCTGAACGATCTCACACAATTTCCATTTTTTTTTATTTTAATTATTTTATGATAGTCTTTCTAACACCCGAGTAGCCATTTCAATTTTCCTATTCACCTACCTTTCCTTTTCTAATTTTTCTCCAAAAAATTCTTCCTTGTTTCACTTTCCTACTGAGTTTTGAATTCCAGGCATCCAATGACACAAAAGATCTGAAGACCTTTGCAAAACGACGAAATGAATCTAACAATACCTTTCTCAAAATGGTTGCTTAATTAAGAGTCCAACTTATGTCTCTCCTTCCTTTATTGTTTTTGAATCGGAAAACTGTCCTGCCTCACTGCCTCGCCTGGTAGCTCCACATGCCTCATAACAGCTCACATTGGTCGTTCAATCCTATGATTGGTTGACTGCTGTCCTCCAATAGTCCCTATTTCAGTCCCTATGCCAGTTCCTTTACCTCCTGGAATCTCTTACTGTGTGCTATCATCTTTATTTAGTCCATAATCTTGTTCCTGGGTCTTCTTCTGGAGGTTTTCCCCCCTAATTTGCTTTCAATTATGTTCTCCATAAATCCATTGAGTCTCAGGGAGTGTCCAATCCATCTCGTTCTTCTTTTCTGTATGGTGTTCCATATGGTCCTTTCCTCTTCTACTCTTCTGTACACTTCATCATTTCTTATTTTATCCGTCCATTTTATCTTCAGCATCCTCCAAAACCAGGTTTCGAACGCTTCTATTCTTTTCTGGTCAGCTTTCCCAATGGTTAATGCTTCCGATCCATAGACAGCTACGCTCCAAAAGAATGTTTCCACATACTGTTTCCTGGTTTGTTGTCTTATCATTTGTGAACACAGTAGTTCTATGTTCTAACAGTTTTTTCCTATGAACGCCGTCTTAGCTTGGGCTATTCTCCGCGTGATGTCTGTTGTACTTCTGCCATCCCACGTGATGGTACTTCCAAGCTAGTTTCACCATAGCTCTGTTCAGTAAGTTTTCATATCACCATCTTCAGTGAACCACTAGTATCAAAAGTGCCCATCGCCCTTGACGTTTCATTAAATTTTTTCCTCATATTTGGAAGATTGATTAAAAAACGCTTGACTTATATATTTAACTTCAACTTACATAATAAGCCATGACAACGAACACGCAAAAAATCCGAATCTACTCTAAACCTTATCCCTGGACGGAAAATCTCTTTACTTATCAAAACCACTCTATAACAGATACTTATTTCCTCTAGACAACTTCGCTTAAGTTGCTCTGTATTAATTGTATCTTATCTGTAATGGCTACAACCCGGGTCAGATATAAACTGGCCATGTCAGTATTTGCAGAAGAGAACTTTACCCCACCAAAATCGGTCCCTGAAAAAAAATAAAAATCTACTATTTAACTCGGTTGAAGTTATGCTAGAAAAATATCAGGCAATAAGTCTCATGTGGAAACGATATTTACCATATCTAATCCTATAAAATATATATCGTCTTACCGAAACTGGTAGAAATTATATTGTAATTCTCATACTATGATATCGTCCATTACTAGCGCCTAGCACTATTTTCAGACTACATTTAAAATTTCACAATTTTACGAGATTTCTTCGTTGTAATATAGGTTTGGTAGTAAAAATTGGTTTATAATATAGGTAGTATGGACGTCATGAAAGTGGCTACACTATCATTAATAAATATCTAAGATATCTAGTATCATATAAGGAATCCAAGATTACCTATAAATAAGCTTATATTGCAACACAAGTTTGAGCTTTAAGTTATTATTTTTCCACATGAACGTCAGCGTGTTAAAAAAATAATGGCTTCCCTTACGTATATTGGTGTTTTCCAGTCACTTATTATTTTTCTTTCGGTTTAGTTGTTTTTTAAGTTTATGGTCTTATTTGCTTATTATTTTTACAATCTTAGAGCCTGCTGTGCGTATACTGAGCTCAACAAATTAACACTATAACGAATTTTTGCTCTGAATTACTTTTCCAAGAACCGCTAACAGCTCTGTAACACTCCCAATAAGAAATTTAATTATCTCGTATGAAACGCATACTAAGGTGGTACGAAGAAAAAGTGCCTGGGCTGAATGGATTTTAATTTAGAGTTGGGATCCATGCCTGCGTATTAAGAATAATATTTTTTTAAATCTTGACGGTAAATGAAACGCATATGTTTGAGTAAAATCTGAGGGAATCAAATTTTTTACGATTATCCTAGCATGTTAGAATTAACATAGACGTGAGATGTGCAGACAATAATGTTTAATTGGGTAGCGCGTATTTGTGATTTGGCGATACAATGCTTCATATCTTCCTGGTATTAATTAACCCGTTCACGAAGTTTTGAAATGTTTAATTAAACAAGGATATCCCGTTCAAGAAAATGTTGCGTAATTATAATAATAAACTCGTTTTTTGTTCTAGGAGTGAACTCCTTTGGAACATAGAAATGAAATACAGTGGTGTGCAAGACAATTAATATGTGAATAAGCCAATATGGAAACAAAAAAGGGAAGTTATCATATAAATTGCTAACAATAGACATATACAACATTATCATTTAGCTATGTAGAAAAAGAACTGAATTTCTTCTTCTAACAGAAAAACGAACATTAAACATATCAATAAACAAATAAAACAACTTTTAAAAAGGAAATTTAGCTTAAAAATGAAAAGGAAAAAAAATCACATCAATGAACTAATGAAATCATCAATGGACATTAATCACATCAATGTACTGATAAATGAGTTACATGGTCAGCATTTCGGAAAGTAAGTGTGTGATAATCTTTCTCTTAAATATTACCAGTGATGCACTGTCTTTTACCAGTTTAGGCAAGTCATTCCACAGCTTTGAGGCAACAACTGTAAACGATTTATGGACTGTAGGTGTCCGGAACTGGGAGGATACAAAAACAGGGGTCTTGTCTAGTAACAACATTAGTGTATTTACTACTTTGGAGAAAAAGATCCATTATATACTGAGGGCTCCCATATTTGAGGAGGTTGAACATGAAGCAGGCCATGTTATATTTTCATTTGTCCCATATAATCCCATGTGAAGTTATCGATTGCAACAAATCGAAGCCTAATCGACTTTTTTAACTTTTTCGATTTTTTTCGGATTACGACCATCTTTTTAACATGACGGGCATACCACTCTACCCATTATTTTATGTTATGCTCCCTGAAGGAAACCATTACCCAGAGTTGTGTATGTCTAAAGGTTGTCTAAGGTTTCATGGATGTAAAAATAATGCAATTTTAAAATTTTGTAGCTGACAATCAAAGCGTGGTTAACTGGTGACGTTATTAAGACTTGTGAATCATCTTTGCCCTCTTAGTGTCTCTAGCAGTTAGGTTACAGTTGTGATTATCGTAATTGCTATACAAGGGAATTGAAATACTCCATTAGCCTCTGAAGTGCTTACCCTAAAAAAGAATAAGATTGAAAAGAATGATGCTACTCCGCTCTAGTAACATATCTTTTCCAATACGCTGCGAGCATTTAGGACCCTGGTCATACTTATTTAACCAAAAAAATTAATAAATACAAAGAAAATCAGCACGATTCGTTAGAAACCCCTACGAGCGGTCATACGAGGGTGGTCTGAAAAGTTTCCGACCCAACAAAGATAAAAGACATTTTTTCTTCAAATTTATTTTTATTTTTCTACGTAGTCTCCTTATAAGTCTACACACTTCTCCCAGCGATGCTCCCATCTCTTTAACCTGTCCAAGTAGTACTCGGCATCTTTCTCTGCAAAATAAGTGTTTACGAAGTTGATGGCCTCCACGTTTGATAAAAGAATCTCTGTCCTCCGAGCGCAACTTTTAGCTTGGGGAACAGAAAAAAAGTCGCTTGGGGCTAGATCTCGTGAGTAAGGAGGATGGTCAAGTAGTTCAAACCGTAATTCGTGGATTTTCGCCCATGCAACCGCTGGGGTGTGAGACGGCGCATTGTCTTCGTGGAACAAATTTTCTTTCCTGAAAATGTGGCGGTTTGTCCGCGATTTCTGCCTTCAGCTTGTCAAGTAATGATGCATAGTATGCTCCTTTAATGTTTTTTCCTTTTTAAAGATAATCGATGACGATAACTCCATGACTATCTCAAAAAACAGTCGCCATCACTTTCCCAGCCGAAAAAACAGTTTTTGCTTTTTTTTGGAGCCGATTTCCCCTTCGCAGTCCACCGTTTTGACTGTATTTTTGTTTTTGGGGTATAACTATGTATCTAAGTTTCATCTACAGTAATTAATCCTCGCCAAAACTGTGATTTATTGCTCGTGAACTGCGACAACAGAGCGTTGGAAATGTTCATTCGAACACGTTTTTGCTCTAACGTGAGCAAACGCGGTCACAATGGTTACGAATTCCAACATCATAATAAATTTATGGAAGTATGTTTGCCTATTTGAAGTCTCATAGACATGCAGTTAGTTAACTGAATTTTACTGTACTAATTATTCTATTGCCATTGGCGACGTCGCACTTCTGTCTTTATGGAGATTTCAACAGGAAATGAACAGCCTTAAGAGTCCAATTTGCCTGCGAAATTTAAAGCGCGTTATAGAATACTCTATTATTTTCTTATGGTCAGTTTATAGTTATTGCGTGCTTTCAAGCCATCAATCACGAGCTTTGCACTAAATATTCAAGAAAAAGTTTAGTATAAAATAGCCTATCTTATGTCTTCACTGTTTATGTACCCCTCATTACAATAATTCACCATAATTCGTAAACGAGGTAAAAAATCTATCACAATTCAAAGGTCCTGCAAATTTTTAGAGGTCGTTATTTTACATATATGTGATAATTTTTTAGTTTATTTCATTGCCTCTTCTAGTTTTAATTCTTGTCTTTATTTTATGTGATCTTTATAAGGGGAATTGGTTAAAGTAATTTTTGAGAAGCATGAAATTATAGTGTAAGGATATGCAGTCAATCCTTATGCAAAAGACTTATTTTTTTAGGGCAGCAGTCCCTCCCAGAGACCGCCATTCAAAATTTGCCGCCCAAAACGCGGGAATAATTTAATCCCTCTCGGATACATGCGATAGTAACCAGAAAAATACCCATAGCGTTTTGGAATGTACTCATCAATCATCAATCAGTGGATAAACATCACTAAGAGTTGGTAAAATCTTTTCAGAAGAAAGGTCCTGTGCTCCTAAAACGGTTGGGGGATGTGAACACATGTACACTCGTAGAGTGTAAATCTTTTCTGGGGAACAAGGAGACACACGGTGGCCACTGTGTAAATGATGACAGTGCATGTCTGTGCTTATTAGAGATCCAAATAAAACAAATTTATTAAAATATTCCATGTAAAAAGCTTCCCATAATGCTGCCCTATAAAGGATCAAGTCAGCCCGCATTTCAGGAAACCAAATTATTTTTATCTCATTTTTTGCGCAACAAGTAAGTAATCTGTAATTGTAGTTATGTTCGCATATTTTCTCTAATATAACTCTAAATCCTTGAAGTACTAAATAAAAGAGTTAAGTATCTGACATTCCATCGTAATTCTCCCATTGATTCAATTAAAATATGAAATATATAGAGGAGTATTTATATCCCCGTCTTTCCTCATTGGGTTATGAGGGTTACAAACTGCACTCTCTAATTTCTATTAGATGCTAAGTGACTTGATTAAAGCTGATTGTGTGATGAAATAGGAGCAACATTTGTCACTAGAAAAGCATGGACTTATCGCAATTGTGATACTTATTGTTGTGATAGGAAATTAAATTCAGCTTAGTGAATTTCGACGATGCAAGTATGTATTTATTTCACTTAACTTTCAAGCAGCTATATCAAGTTAATGGAGGAATTATATTTGCTATAAACTGATGCAACAAATGTTTATAATTTATCACTTTAGCAAGCACTCATAGCGTATTTGATGATTTTTAACATTTATCATAGTTCACACTAATTAACACAAGATAAAATGCTTGCATGTGTTTGCATGCAAATAAAGGAGTAGAAACGTTAGTGACACGAAATTTTACAGCCATATCGTAAATACCGTATTTTTTTCATAAATTCCTCAACTTTATCGGATTTAATCAGTGCTCAATTCTATTATCTCTTGCCTGTGGTTTGCATTCCTTGGTATCCGGTGAAATAGAGTCGTCCACCGGTTCACAGGAAAATCTTATTTTTGTTTAAAGCCCTCAGCATCACCCTTGGGCTTTACCACCAATTTTCTTTCCCTTCGCATCTCAACATAAACCCTTCAATGGCATATCCTCCCCTGCTAAATCTTTTCGTTATCGTGACCCTTCCACACGGGACCCTCTCAGCCGACTGTTTCTTTCTTATCTTGTTTCGGTACTGATTTCACCCCTTTGTATACCAAACTTCGTCCAAAAATCCCATCTCAGACACACCTACAATCCCCTTCGTTCTAATCAGTTCCTTCCCATCTGTGACCATCCGTGTCCTCCTTGGTTCAGTAACCTTTTTTTCCATCTCGTTCGTAAACTCTTTCTCGTCTGACATAACGCCGTGAATTGCTTCTCCGCTAAAGGCGACCCGTTGATAACTTGTGGGATAATGTGACCAAAATCCATTTCCACGTCCACATTACCTAACAAAAATATCTTCCGGGAAGTTTTTGGGAAGATTTTAAGCCGTTCACTCCTTTTTTCTTACGCTTTCGAGTAAGCTGACAATATTCGTTGAAGTCCCTACAGTTTTCAAGATATTGTTCCTTCAACTTATCTCACTTTAATTAAGTCTTCACTAATTTTGCACAAGGGGAAGTATTTGCTGGTTGGGCCTAAAAGTACGGAACCTGGTGGAAAACCCGTGAAGACTTCAATCATATTACACGCCGGGAAAGAACCATATTATTATGTTATTTTGCGCTGGACGTCATTTTACTTGAGCACAAGCTGAATTAGATTCAGATCCGGCTACTAACAGTGCAGAAATTTTCACAATAAATCCTTAAATACGTGAATGAAAAAAATTTAAGCATATTAGAAGTCCGATTATGCAGAAGATCTCAACTTGTGTTCATTTCTATCAGCTCTCGTTTGGAATTTAGTACCCAAAGTATTTGAGACACAACACGTTCCACTCCATTTGTTTTTTTAACGTCTAGCTGTGCCTTATGATAAAAATTGTTTAGCCCTATGATGATCGAATAAATAAATCTTCATTCATGCCACCCTAGTCATAAGTAATAACAAAAATCATTTCTATACATCCACCGTGAGCGACAAGAATGACATATAATCCTGATTATAGAATACTAGTATCCTATATTAGAGTTCTGATCTCTTGCTAACGTACAAAATGTTTTCATTCCAACATACTTCAAGTATTTTTCAAGTAAATAAGTACCCCGATTGAGAATTGATGAATTTGCTCTTTGATACAAAACCTTAAAACAAACATTCATGCATATATGTATATTGTTTTTCCAAAATGGTTAATGCCTTATACCTACATATATGATCAAACTAATGAAAAACTAGTACATAGCAATTTTATTCTTACTTGAGAAGGATGACGGAATAATTACGTTAGTTAAGCCTAAGAATGCGACTCAACTAAACTGTCTAATGTGCAATTCACGTAATATGATGAACTTTTCAAAGAGTGGTGGTAAAACGAGGTATTTATCGAAACATCTTATGGAGGATGCGTTTTGATTCTATTTCAGGAGTTACAATTTATCTATATTCTTTCAGATTCCGTATCTCCTGCATCTTTTACGTCTTTTTTAGACTAAAAATTATAATAAAATCATTTAATTATGTTGATAAAACATTTAGGGATAGGCACTAACTAACATGTTACTCATCGCACAATGTGTGTGTCCCATTAACTCTCCGTAACCAATAAAGAGGAATAGGAGCATTTCCATTGCCTAATCTTATTGGAATTGATCTGTGTTTTCTGGGCGCATTTTGTCGCCTTGTAAACAGATGTATTAGCGTCTTTTGGTTGGCTCTATTCTTTCAATGGATAAAAATGTTTTTTTCAATACCACTCAAGTTCAAATGTCCTGAATATTTCCTGAGATATTTAAAATTCAGTCCAATTCCTCACATAAACAACTTCTACGTCCTCATTGATTCTATCGTCAAATCGATAGAATGACTATCCTAACACACGCATTTCTAGAAATTTATTTTAATGCGAAATTTGGTTCTATGGCTTGAAATATGGTTGAGCTTCCATTAATGACGACAAGGACGGATTGTTATAATGCAGGAGTCAGCACAATGGGAGTCAGATTAGTCTAGAATTGGCACCCTGCCCGCTGGTTCAAAAGCTCTATCGTTTTGGCAAATCTTGTCTGGAAACACGACTGTTTTTGCTGATCTCATTCGATTCATTACGAAGTCTTTTTCTTTCTCCCTTAGAACCACTAAATAAGGAGGGTCGAATGTGTCCTATCTCATTTGGCACTCGTAGCCATCAAATTTACGTTTTTATTGGATACAGAAAGCCCTTGTTAAAATAAACGTTGATATGCACTATGCATTCTATTTTATTACCCAACCAGAATTTTTAATAACTTTTTTAAATCAATCCGTTCGAAGAAATGTTTTCGTTGTTCTTCCTTGTTATCCGGTCTTCTTCTTACAATGATGATCCCAGATTTAACAAAATGTATTCGTTATGAGTAATACCTAACAAAAATCCAGCTGAATATAATCTACAGAGCAAAACAAGGATTTTGTTCAATAATATTTTAAAATACCACCATCTAGTTTTAGAAGTTACAGTTAGATAACTAAATCGGTTTTTGTTTCAATTTCTGGACTAGTTGATGACGTCTGGTGTATAATAGTGGTGGAGCGTCACAGTAGAAAACCTACATTCCCAGGTGCCCCAGAGATTGAGTTAATTGATTTGCAAATATAGTTTTATTCCATTTCAATAAACATTGGTCTGATATTTATTACTATACGTATTCTTTACGGGTAAAAGTTTAATATTTTTACTGCGTCTTCAAGTTTGTCGACTTAATTTTCCTGGTCTGACTCGTTAAACTGAAACTAAAAACCGAATACGACCTCGTCCAACGTATCGATTACTCAGTCAACTCATTAATTATTATTGACATTTTGTCATGTTTGTTTATTATTATGTAAATAATCACCTCATCCCACAGAGTGTCCTCAGTTTTTCTCTGACACCGTCCAACTATGCATTATTTATCAATTTTAACGTAAGCTCATATAAAGATACGAGGGATTCATAAAATATGAAGCAAACCAATGCAGCATTTTATCAGAAATATAAACTTTCACTGACTAAGCGGTTATTTTATTTTGGAACTAGCCTAGCTATTTTGGAACCATAGAATATATACAACACACACACAACAAATGTTAAATAATATGGCTTTTTCGCTTCATCTGTACAGATTAGAAATAGAGAAGCTCGTAATGTGAATTTGGAGGAGAAGGTTTGCTGTCATCCATGTGGTCCTAGTGCATGGAAACCAATTAATAATGTCAAATTTCTTGCACTTACTGCACTTTAAGTTTAGAAAAAGAAAGTCTGATGTCAAGATAAGAGTGTTTAAAACACTTTTATCTCATGTTCACTCGTTTAATTATTATCCACTCCATATGGATATGGAGTCATGCATAAGGATATCCTGAGTTTCCCTGTTACTGCATCAAATTTTAGAAGAATAGAATCGAGCTCAAGAAAATTCACATATTTAATGCATGAGTACTAATGGAAACAAGGAAGTTGCTTCGAGTTTTGCAAGAACGTCTTTGTATATCAATTTTATAAAAGAACCTCAAAAACTTTAACACTCAACAAGCTATTTCCCAGGGAGAAATTACTCCAGCGTTTCACTACTGCATCAGGTTCCTGCTTCCGAAAGCCTATTAGTTGGGATTGAAATGTTGACTTAGGCTAAAGACATTGATATTTTTATAAAAAATGAATTTTTAATACAAAACAAGTCATCTTATCACCTTTGAATAAGATGATTATTTACTCAAGTCCATAATTTCACAAATTTGTGTTTATCTCTCTTTTATGTTAAATTTAATCGTTCGAATTTATATCCCCAAAAAAATGAATTACCCCTGACGGTCCTATTAATCTATTGGCATTCATAGAGAGTATATCAGTTTACAATACCAAATTTAGCGTATGTGTTCAATTTGTACTTACCCTTAAGGTTGACCCTTAATTTTTAAGTGCATTTAAATGTTAGCTACCCCATGAATTGTTAAACTATTACAACATTGCCCTATATGTGACCATAGTGTGAGAGACCAGTGAGTGAGGTTGAAGTGCCCTCCTCCGAAAGTAAAGGATGTTAAAGAAATATGAAAACGCGGCGGTGTGAAAATTGATGAAAAGAGATATTTGCTTTTTTGATTTTATTATTTATTATTTTCCTGAAATTATATTTTTGAAACTACGTGCTTGTCTGCCAATTGCTCACTGTTCCTCCAATATTTTGTGCCCTTCGCATGTCGTTTAGGGATAACGTAGTATCTTCCATGACAGCTTAGATCCTGGAAAATTATATCATTTCCTACTTGAACATCGTCGGTCGTAGAATCTTGTGATTGGTTGACTGCATTCCTTACTCTTCCCTATGTTATGCTAAGTCCATTACTTCCTGATATCTCTTTCTATGTCCATTCTTCTTCATTTGGTTCATAAAGTTATCCCTGGGTCCGACTCAGAGGAATTTTTCGTTTTACCTGGAATTATGTTCATCACAAATCCATAGTGCTTCAGAGTGCGTCCAATTCATCTGGTTTTTCTTTCGTGTATTGCGTTCCATATGGTATTTTCCTTCATTTTCTTCTGTAAACTTCTTCATGTCTTATGTTGTCCGTCCATTTTAGTCTCAGCATCCTCATCCCGTGCCAGGTATCGAAGGCTTCAAGCCTTTTCTGGTCAGGTTTTCCTGGGGCTATTCTCCGCAGGATGTCCATTGTACTTCTTCCGTCTCGAGTGATTGAACTTCCGAGATAGGTGAAGGAATTCAGTTGCACTTATTTCTCTCCTCTGAAGGTGACTTCTGCATTCAGGTTTTGTCTGAATTGTGTTCTATATAGCCCTCCTCTCTTCTACTCTACAGTAAACTTCATCATTTCTTGTTTTGTCCGTTCATTTTATCTTCAGCATTCTCCTTCAAAACCAGGTTTTGCAGGCTTATAGTCTGTTCTAGTCAGCTTTTTCATGCTTCCAATCCGTAGAATGCCACGCTCAACGCGAATTTTTCACATACTGTTTCCCATTTTATAATCCTAGATTCCTTAGCTTCAGTATTGTGGGCAAACTATTACCAGCATTTCGTAAAAATCAAAGTATAATAATCATTTTTCTTTTTTAGATAGTCTTGTGAATATACAGAGGAAGTTATAGATCTCTAGGTTAACTTAGAAGCTGGTAATAAATAAAAACACTAGGAGGTGTTTGCAGGTGAAAAAGTTACGAAGCCATAACCCCTCATGAACATGTCACACTTAATCCTCGTATAGCTGCAAATCCATGTATAATTTCCTTGTGAGAGCGTAAAATGAGTGAACAATAATAATTCTTCCTTTAGATATATAAGTAAAATATAGTTGTTAATATATAATTATGCATCAGTTTGAGTTTTAAATACCCACCCACCAAGTCTTATTTAGTCCACATCACTCGCTCAGCGTACACTATTTCCTAACTTGATTAGAAAATTTCCGTCCAGCCCTTTGAATTTGTCTATGGGTTATCAGCCTCAGATTTTTTCCCTCAAAGTCACGCATGAGCGCGGAAATTTTGCTCATTCAATACATGATTGAATTTTTGGGCAAGTAAGGTCATATATATGCCAATGTTTATTTTATGTCGTGCAATCTGAGCCCTGAGCAAGTATCAGTGCATCAAATTTTGTTCGTAATAATTCTTTTCACTACTTTGAAAGTTACTTCTTTTATTTTTAACTTTTATATGAGTAGATTTCAACCACTATTATTTGTATTCTTAATTCTTCTAGAGGATTGGTCTGGGGATAGTACCTTGAATCATCTCTTGGCAAGTTACTTTGTACTCAGCCTACTCTGATCATGAAATCATGCACTAAGTTAATCTCAAGCCCTGAAAACGCAGAAATAAGATTGTGGAACTTTGACAGATGAGATTAAATTCATTCTCCCAAAAGCATTCCTCTGGAAGAATTGTGTTAATTTATTATTTTAATTCATTTTCATAAAAAATTCCTTCTTTGACTATACTAGAATTGCCCAAAACTTTGTGTCTTATATGTTTTCTAAAATTTTTTCGACCTACAACAGTTAAATTTACGCATATGAAATATAAATGTTTTATCCACTCACTTTATTTTCCCCCAATACCTCCTTCAAGTTCTACAACTTTCTTCAGCAATTCATTTGGGCGTCTGAGCTCTGTAGTTACCAGTACTCTCTCTGATTATTGAGCCACGATTTCACTGTTCTAATCACCCCTTCGTCATCCAATGTAAGCGTGTCGGAAAGTGCTTTGGATCATTATTCAAAGTGGATTAGAAAAGAAGCGGAATTACGAAGCAATTGACATACTTTCGTACCTTTAATTAGGGTAAGACTGGAATTTGCGAGATCTTTCAACTTGTCCTCTGCAGAGTCCAAAAAATTGGTCATCATCATCATTGGTAGACTGCTGTTTAGCAGGTCCTCCGTAGCCTCTCCTCCAGATAACTCTGTTTTGTGCTTTCCTCTTCATCCCCGCGTCGTCTGTCTCCTCTTATAAATCATACGTCATCTTCTTTCTTCTTCTCCCTCATTTACCTTTTCCTTCCATCATCCCTTATAATACCTCCTTCATCAAACAATCTCTTCATAATATATGTCCCAGCCAGTTCTGCTTCTTGTTTTGTCTTAATCAGTCCTCTATCTTGCCCCACTCTGGTCAATACTTCTTCATTCTCACTCTGTCTGCCAAAATAATATTCAACATTCTTCTCCATATCCACATCCTCGATGCCTTAATTCGTTTTATATCCTTTTTCAAAGCCATCCATGTCTCACAACCATACAGAAGGTTGCTCCAAGCATAACACTTTGCCAACCTTTTCCTAAGCCCAATGCCCATATTGCTACACAACAAATATTTTTTTTATAAAAGCGTCTCTGGCCATTACAATTCTACCGTAAAAAAATCTTAAAATTATTGGTAAGAGCACTCAAACTTGAGATACAGTAGCGTCGTGATAACGTCTGAGACCACTGGAGATGTGTCTCTCGATGAACGTTTCAACGCTCTGACTTCTGTTATTAGGGAATAATTTTTAAAATGTGGGGCATTGCTTTTTGCGCAACCTTAATAGTATTTTATTTAATCATCATATAGGGTATACTCAATTTCGTCATCTAATTCATTTGTTTTATCACTTAGATACTCTTAAATGTTTTTTTTATTTGTACAATATCATGGAGATGACGTATCAGAGAGATTAATGTTACTTAAGAAATATGAAAAATTGCGAATGAAAGTAAATTTGCTATTCCACTTAAATGTTTTTAAAGACGAAGCGGAATTCAACGCGGCACGTCATCATCAGGTGATGATGTAACCTAATGATGACGTGCCACCAGAGTTGGGAAAGTTACCAAAAAAATTAACTGATTAAAGTCAAAGTTAATCTTGGTAAAAAAAACTAGTTAAAGTTAAAAGTTACTTTTCTGAGAAAGTAACTGATTAAATTCAATGTTAAAAAAGTAACTTTTACGTTAAAATTATTTTTCAGTTAGTTTAAAATATAATCATAAAGTAACCTTTAAAATCCAGGATGATGAAGGAATACCAGTATTATACTTGATAAAGATATTTCTAATATAGCTTGAGAGTCCGTCAACAGTGCTACACTCGTGAAAATATCTTTCTGCTTCCGCATCTGCGATTGAAAGTGCCTCCTGGCTGATAGAAGTCAGTTGTTGCTTAAATTTTGAAAGAAATGCATCTATCTCAGAAAACCTTTCGTTTTTCGGTGTCGTGCTTCTTCGTCTGGGAGTGCGTTCCGAAATTTTTTCGGTCATTTCACTTAACCCCGCTGACGATGGGATGTTGCCGAGTGCGTAAACTGGCGCATTTTACAGATACGTTACTTTGAATGAGCCCCTTCCCCTCGTTACCAGCTATAGGTTTTTGGTGACCCCCCTTCTCATGTTCAACACTCTGATATGGATAACACGATGTCGCCGAGGAGGCGTTCGTGCCATCGCGGAAATTGTCTTCGAGTGGTCTCTTGTATTCTCGTCTGAGGGTGCGTTCCGAAACTTGGGCGGCCAATCCACTCAACCCCCCTTTTGTTTGGATGTATTCGTCATGGCCTATTCATTGCATTCTTGCACAACTACCCTTCTATATAACATTCTTAGATACCGTTTTATTTTCCCCTTTGTCTGTTGGACAAACATCGTGCCCAAATTCGAACAGATCGACATTCACCAAAATTTGACAAATAAAATTAACTGAAGATAGTTTTGAATCAATTAATGTAAAGTTTTAACAAATAAAAGTAAAAAGTTAAATTTTATAAAAAGAAACGATTAAATTAAATAGTTAACTACATTTTTAACGATTTATTTTAATCGCTCATTTCTTAAATCGTTAATCTCATCTAAGCGTTCCACGTCAAAACCTGGGTCGTCTTAAATAAAATTTATCTGGAATAACAAAGTTTTTCTCATTTATAATTGGAGCGAAGGTTTCCGCATTGGATACTAAATATGCTGGAGCTTCTTCCGGTGTAGCTGCGCGAGTCAATGTTCATGACAACAGTTCTCCTCCGTTACAGGAGGCGTCTTCAGGTCGAACTTCGGTCGTGGACTTCGATCTGAAGACACCGCCTGTAACGGAGAAGAAACTGTTGCATTAAAATTTTGACTCACGCAGCTACACCGGAGGAATTAGCTGAATTACCCGACGTTGCTCGGGATCATACTTCCTTCAAAAGTCTTTATATAAGAGGTGAGGGGTCAGTAAGTAGTTGTGATAACAGACTCCAGTGCGAGTAATTGTTTTGTTAAATTAATATTTTTTTCTGCAGATAATCTATACAATTGAGAAACGATAGTAAGTAAACAATGTGACAATATCTCCCATGGACAATAATAACTATAAGTCAAATGATTCGAAAATTGAAATAATGATAAAAAAGAACATGGTAAAATAAAAACGTTGAAATTAGTAAAACTTGTTTAATATAGAGTGGAGGGACAATTTTTTGAAACCCTTCACTGTAATCATTCTACCTGTA
This sequence comes from Ceriagrion tenellum, assembly GCA_963169105.1. Lineage (NCBI taxonomy): Eukaryota > Metazoa > Arthropoda > Insecta > Odonata > Coenagrionidae > Ceriagrion > Ceriagrion tenellum. Next base: position 62,098,557 of record OY720641.1, read on the forward strand.
CAGCCAGGCTAAAAGAACATTATAGTTGAGTACATAATTCGAGTACTTACTTGTTGTGTAGTTATTCAGAATTTCATTTTCGTTCATTAAGATGGGTTTTAATGATAATCACAATCAAAATGAACTTATAGCCCGGAGTGGATTTGTATATTACCAAGAATTGTTATGTTTATTCCATTTAGGAGTCATCAATAACGGCTACGATGTTTATTTTTGTTTGCTCATTTGGTTGTCAAGGAAAACACGTAAAAGAAAATCGATTAAAAAAGTGAGAAATTTCATTCTTTTGAGAATGATACTACTAATGATAGTTGTAACATGCTTTCGGGTGTCTAACAAAATGAATTTCGACTCTCTATATTAAGTTAAAGTTGTTTTGAAAAGCGAAATAATTAAACTCTGCCCAAATCCGAATTCTTAGCATTCCTAATCGGCTGAACTTAGCAGTATGAATTCCAACAGCAATCAAGACCGAAATCTGGTTGTCAAGCGAATATGATATTGTTGATTTCACAGAAAAATATGCGTTTTTGCAGATAAAAACGTAATTTTCAGTCAATTACGAATTTAAAAGGATGATTGATTGAAAAAATTAAAAACTTCATTCTTTCAGACATTCAATAAAAAAATTCCAACTCTCTATCCTGAGCGGAATTAATTTAAAAAAGAAAAAAATGAAACCACTGCACAAAACCCAATATGTACCGTGAACCACCAAAGGGCCCCTTTTTGGGACCTTTTAGGGCCTTGAGATTTTTTTAAAGTAGCCTTCAATTTTTCTCCTGCCTTAAACTATTACTCTGCAAAATTTCAGCACGATAGGATTAATAATGTAGATTTTTACTAAAGACAGACAGACAAACAGATAAACAGACATACAAACATTCTACTTTATATATATAGATGTTGAGTATTTTTCATGAAGTCACGCCTAAAACACAGAGTTTGTATGGAAAAGTTTAACCTCATTAATTACATAGTCATCACTCAATGTTTCCCCCGGGGCATTGGTGATAATTTAGTGGATTTATTATTCAATTGGCGTATCCCTCAAAATTTGCATTAGTTGAGACGATAAATTGAACAATTTTTATTATATCTCCTTTAGGGTATCCATATGCCAAAATGTAGGAGTAATAATCTAAATATTCCGTTATATTTACGTACTATTTTCCTATTTCTTTCTCTTCACCTTCATTTTGGAAGTTTGCACGTTTTAAGTGGATTTTATTTTCATGGAATATTAATTGCACACCCATTTACGCAGAATAATAGTTCCGCATTAACAATATGTTTTTTCAGTGTCCCTTTTACCTTGATTTTCGAAGTTCACACATTTTACCAAGATTTCATTTCCATTGGCAGCTTATTACGCCCCTACCCTCTCTCCAGGCCCATTAGTTCCCTTTGAGACCATCGAGGTGACACTTTCCTAAAAGCACCTTTCACGAAGCCCAGATATCCTCCCAGTCATCACATTCCATCAGCCACACCTTTCCCCATCGCTCTTTTTTCGAGTGTCCATTTTCTGTCTCGCTACGCTTTGCCGCAGGACTCGAGAGGTTCATCTTTGAGTGCGTGAAGGAAACGAGGGAGAGAGATAGAGAGAGGCGCGCATCAGCCCTCCTTCACTCCGACGATAGATCGAGAAAGAGTCACGGCCGGATCATCAGCATCCATCAACTCCTCTCCCTTTCTCGCTCTCTTGAAAGACTGCGTGCGAGCACTTTGGATGCTTTTTGTGGAAACGCAGTGGATTCGCGGAGATGGTAGCACCGGTTAAGACGTAAGATTGAGGATTAAGGAGAGCTAAATTAGGGAAAGATGAGAAAAGGTCGTGTATTCCTAATGAATCTAGTCCTGTAATGGTGAAATCACTAGGTTTTTGTGGAATTGCGAAAGATTAGGCGTGGACAGTTCACGGGGCCTACTTGTAATTGCAATCATACATTTACAAGTGTAATCTGCATGTAGAGGTCCGTTTATATAGAGGTGAATGAGAATCCCCAAGTAGGTGGAGACATGTCTACTGAGCCCGAGTTCCTCCTGTATCCCATCACGTAACCTACCTCCCCCTGCCCCATCTAAAGTTGAATTTATATAAATCCACTGAATTAGAATGACATTTATTTCTTCACTACTACGGAACAAAAAGTCTCCGCACTGGTGTGAATTAAAGATTTGCTAAAATTTAATTGCTCCAACCAATGATAATATTAACCAGGCTAAAGATTTAAGCCGTAAAATGTCTTGGAAAATTTCCCATATTAACCAATCTTTTGCTTGCAAAAGAAAAATGCTACTTTTGAAATGTATGAGAGATCGACAGTAATTAAATAAAGGTTAAATGTTCAAGCAAACACGAGGCATATCGCAAAATCTTTTGCAAAAGTTAAACTACTCCAAATATAACCTCTGCAATGACTCCAATTCATTTCTTATGCGACCAAGACGACGAATTAAATACATATGCATATGACTGCCAGGAGCTAGCTGATGATTTTTACGTAACAAAGCAGGAAAGCGGTTCTTCAGCACTGGTTAAGCAACTCTAGGTTATATGAAATCCGTTTCTTCCATAAATATAATGTGTATATAATTATGACATACGGCTCCATGATCATTGAATGTTTACTACTTTATGAAAGCTCATTAGAATCCTGAGTCCAACGTACTCGTATTGTTAGATGTACGCCATCAAAAATGTATATTTTTTCCTTTTTAATTCCAAGAAAACGCCACATAAAATTCTCTTAACAAAAGAGTGAAAATATTAGCGATGGAAGTTGATAAGCTGCAATTATAATTTCCTGAATTCCTATCGTTCAGAAATAAATTAGGTGCCTCTCGGAAAGGGGTATAGAAATCGTATAAATCGAATTTGCTATAGATACAGACTTGCAAGCTTATTTTTCGGGATACCAAATGTAATTGACTGCATCGATTCGTCGGTTGGAACGTGGATCGAATCGATGAATTCAAGCTCGGGGAGGAAAAATGGGATTAAAGTGTATTCTTAGCGAGGAGTTGAAATATTTCATAGGGAACTTTAAACACGTAATTTACGCGAGCCTTTTACCGCCGTGTAACGTATGCTCTCCCCGGTTTCGGCGGTAATTTTTTTCATGAACCAATTAGTTCGTCTTTTCCATGAAATTTATAGTTTCTCATCATGCTAATGCATGTCTGTTTACTATTTTTTCCTGCACGGCTTTTAGGTTTAAATCTATATGCTAATCTGGGAGAAGAAAAGGGAAGGTATCAAGCAGAAAAGGTGCTTAACATAATTTTGCTAGCTTTCACTCTAAATTAAAGCCAAAAACCCAAATAAAATTACTGTCTTACTAAGAACAGTAGAGCTTTGCCTAGGGAAAAGATGATTGCTACTTTAAATCTTTTGTCAGCTGTTTTTTTTTTCCTGCACGTAGATCATAGCCGTTGTTACATCTATTTAAAATGGTTTTCAATGCACTATATGGTTCGTATCCTCTTACCCCATAGATAACGCATTATATTGCTTTAGAATTTAGTTGTTCGTTTAAACATTCCAGGTAAAATAATTAATATATTTTGTATGTTTTCAGTGGTGGATATCATGAACGATTCTGTGATGATGTCACCCAGTAGGTGAAAAATGCCATTATTAAATCTTTCAAATGATGTATACTTTGAAGAATTATTTAGTGAAATATATATTATCTAATTAGATGCCTTTTCTAGAAAGAAATGTGACGTATTCTACCTCTCGGTGTTTAACCTTCAAAACCCTTCTAAAGGTATTCATCTCTGGTTTTTAATCCCCAGCCTTGTTCTTGACAAGGACACTTCGGCAATAATTTTTGGTTCTCCATGTTACATCATTTCACAGCACATGAATGCAAAATGTTGTGTTTTACAATTTTATCTATTATATTGCCCTTTTATTCAGGTTCATAATTTTAGAGTAGAAAAGATTAAAGAAGCATTGAATGAGCATGAGGTGCGTGATTCCATACTTGCTGGTTTGATCAAGCTAAAAGTTGAACATTTTAAACCGAACATTTAGTTTGAGCATATTATATTTTATAAACATGGATAAACAGAGGTATTTATTTGTGCTACTATTACATTAACACGTCTCTGAATGATCACTTTGGATATGAAATTCTGCAGTTACTTTATTAAAATTCCTTCTGGATGTAATTCTGCCATAGCGTAAAATTTACATCTATGGCAGTCTCCAAAATTACTCTATAGCTGCTAGTTAAAGTTTTTTGACACTAATATGCCCAATATTTTATCATTAACATTTTCTCTGCCGTGTGATCGGCTACCAATTTACCTCAGAGATATTCTTTGATTTTAGCCAAACCAACTCGGACGGCGGGTGCCACTACTGTATTTTTTCATGATGACATGCCATGTAAGATTGTGAATTACTTTGAATTATGTATATTACAAAATAGTTCTCGGCAGAATAAATTTGATGAACCCGCAATCACTTCTTCATTTAAGACTCGGCTAATTTTGTGAGCTATGAGTTTATAAGAAATTAAACTCAGCGGCATACCTCTTAATACCAACAGGGGTCAATTTTATACCTTAGAAATGATATATAATCTTAAACAAATTTCACATATTCAATATAAATAGGTAGCATATTGTTTCGAAAATACTTCCATTTAATATTTTTCTTTGTAAGATTAAAGTTTCACATCGGTATATAATTATTGGTTATTAGAAAATATAGGATGTGGCACATGAGGACTTAGACCCAAGATTTCTGCTTCGGGTTCAAGTCCTCAGGTAAAGTTTGGCTGTGTCGGGTCTTTGTGCGGCGAATCACACTTTGTACTAGCGCTCGGCTGCCAAGCTGTTTATAGTATCTCAACGAAGACAGTAAAACCCCATTCTATCATTAAAAACTCGAACAAAAGAGGGGAGCCTGGAGTCAAAGTTATCCCTCTACATTAATAGGTGGAAGGTAATGTACATTTAAAATTATTTCTGCTATTATGTTCTTACATTCACCTTGAATTCTCCTGCTATAAAAACTAAAGTCAATAAATATGCGAGTTGTGGTACGATTCAGTCGGAACTAATGTATTACCAAAAATGAAAAGGAGCAAAATGAACTTCGGTGCTTCTAGTTTCAAACTGTCTATATCATATCAACAAAGACTGTAAAACCTCATTCTACCATTATATACTCGAACAAAAGAGGGGAGCCTGGAGTCAAAGTCACCCCTCTAGAGTAATAGGCAGAAGGTAATGTACAGTCACTTCATAAAGTATCGCGACACACTACGCTAGCAGTTCGTATAGGTCGACTGTCGAAGCTCAAAGTACGTTGGCCATCCTGGGTCGTCTTCGGTGACTATGAGAATCGTCGGGTACACTACGATATATATTCTAGGTCAAGTGGGACTAAACACCGACAGTGCTATTGACTTCGTCCGCGTTGCAAAGCTGACTTTGAAATAAATAAACTGCGGGAAGGAAGGGTATTCGCAACCCAGAGGCATCGTAATCATACTCGGCAGTTCTCTTACGAAGACGAAAATGGAAAGAGCTCCTCTTCGCGAAACCAGCCCAACCCAGCACGCTCTCATGGTGGGCTTGGTGAGAGGCGGGCGCCGAGTCAAGAGTCAATAGATATCATAATTTTCCATTAGGCGGGCAACTTAAAATGTCAGCCTGTAATGCACAAAAGGCCCACCAGTTCGCATAGTCTCGTCGATAGCAGTGCCCATTCTCCTTCATGCATAGGTTAGAGCTCGTATTTACGTGCATTTGGCTCTTCTTCGTTTTACCTTCCCCCTATTTCACTCGCATAATCACTCCATTCAATATTGCCTTTTCACCACATTCCCCTTCTTACTTCTTTAACCGAATCTGTCTGTTCTCTCCTCTGAACGAGAGAGAACTCCCATAATGCAGTCCCACTTAACGTGGCGCTTTGTCTCATGGAAAATGAAAAGTGTACCTGCAAATTCTCTTAGCTACCAGAGACGGCCCAGGATAGCCAACGTAACTGGAGCTTCGACAGCCGACCTATACGATCCGCTAGTCTAGCGTGTCGCGACACTTTTTGAAGTGACTGTACATTAAAATTGTCTTGAATTCTAATGGTATAAATAATGGGTTCTCAAAAATGGAAATCATCAAAATAACCCCATCAGAGTTTCTAGTTTTAAACGAAGTTTAACGTGCGGCTCCCATTCTGCGCGGCAGGAGTCGTTTCGTGGCCGGAGTGGGTGGAGAAACGAATGATCATCGGCGTCTTCCTGATAGAAGTTGGCAGTAAACGCCGAATAAGTGACATTGCTGTACTGTTTGCCCGCTACTTGACTACTTCATTGCCTTTCACCTCAACATGATATGGGTCTGACTTAGCAATGTGAGTCAAGACAAGTAATAATTTACATATTTTTTGTTTTAGTTAAAAAATACCTGATTTCATTAATGAAATGTGTTACGTATCGAAAAACACATTTGAGGTACACAATATGTTGAATATTCCAGGAATATATTTTTAGGACCAGATGTTTCCTAACAACCGACTGCAACGCCATATGACCGATGTAAGAAGCAGATTGTAGCGCCATTTACATGTAACTACCGTGTTTTGACTTCAATTTGGGCAATGATTCGATTACAACTTAACAAAATGTGTAATAGGATGCCTTTTTTTCAATTTTATCCGACTTTTCACTACTTTTGGCTTCTTGTGAGCAGTTTAAATTAAAAGCTTAAGGTAGTTTGAGCGAAATATCCTTTTATCTAGAAATCAATTAATTTGGTCTCATTTGAAAGAAAAATATCTCACCCTTCCATTGACACCAAATATTCAACCCCTCACCACACTACTTTCCGAGATATTTGCCAGAAAACTCCAGCCCTTTAACATGGGAAATGGTACGTGTATGCACTCCAGAGAGAAATTATTAACAAATGAAGTAATTTCTTACACTTAGATGTCGTAAAAATCAACAGTGTGTAGTTTGTGTGTTTCCTCGACTGTTTTTGAGAAGAAATCATATTGTCACCGCAGTAAATTCTTCGGGATCACATTAAACCTTCCGTTTTGATGGAGTTTCAAATGTACCGCGTGAAAAATATAGTTAAGTTAAAGACTTATTTAGATATATTCATTTGTTGAAAACTTATGAAATGATGTATAGACAAGTTTTCCTCCCATAAAAATGTTTCCTCGACGATGGACGATGAAAACGTCGCGGAATTTCGATAAAACTGGAAGAAGTAGTAAATGATAATTTTCTGCACAATATTTTAACATTCCCACTGGTTTCAAGGCTGAACATAAAAATATCTGAGTTCAAATACATGTACAGTTACATACAAGTCTTTACTTATTACATGCGAGAGTTGTCTTATTTCTTGGAAAAATATTAATTGTTATATTTTTTGGGGAAACAATACTACATTTGTATGACTTTAGAAGAGGAGGGATTAAAGGGTAAATTTAAAGAGGTTGAGTGAGTATGGTTGATTAATCGTTTTAAAGAGCAGCAATACTATTAAAATATATGAAAATTATATCCATGAGGAGAGAAAGAAATTGATATGCACAAATGGATGAATGAATTTTCAGGGATGACAAATTGATAATAATTACAATCGCATTTCAAGTTTTCACGTTTCACGAATTTCATGTTTTTACAGTTTCAAAGTTTCATAAAAATCATATTTTGTACCATTCCCGACTACATTAGGGAAAGTAGGTTAAAAATCAGCATGTAGCGGGTAGTTAAGTTGAAGCCAAATTGTGATTCATTGAAAACTTTTGGGATCCGAACATAGACCTTCGGGATATAAAGCCAGGACTCTTGCATCTGTGCCACATATAACTCTTTTCGGTATCATTAGGAGCTAAACAATAGCCGTCAGGTCGTCTACCTTTTTTACTATTGTCTGTAGATCCCAACAGTTGATGACAACTATTGCCCTGTGAGATCGAAGAATGTGAAGACAGGGAGTCTCCCGGGAAAAAAGATCATACGAGTAGACAACAGCTCATGACTTCTTTCCACTGCATTTCTACTCAACGAACCCAAAACGAACGTAAACGGCTAGTTCCCTGGTCTGGTGGATATAAGAAGAATTTGAGGAAGGATGGATATGGATAGGGGTGGATAATCGGAAAGGTGGTCGAAAAGCGGTCGAAAAGACGTGTAATTTACGGGGAGAAATCATTTCTTCCTCATCTCTCTCGCTAAACTCATCCAAATTCTTGGCTTCCGCCTTTTCATCTCCAACCCTCCTCGTTTCTCCTTTTCTAATATAATCTTCCCGAGATTGAGAAAGAAGGACTAAAGAGGGCTTTTCCTGCGGAGATTTCGCGTGGGAGGATCTCTTGAGATGTCTCCGAGCCCGCTATTCCCGCTTCAATTACGTTCCCAAGATATCAATCCGCGGAGGATATATATGGTTACGGAGGGAGACGAGTGTGCTTGATTATCAGCTTTAGATGAGGAATTTCTCTCTTCCACAGAGGGAATCTCTTGGTGGAATCAGTGCGCGACGCCCAAAAACCAGGCCGTCGTCTTAGAATCGTTTTCCAGAGTTTTACGCCATTTAACAATGGATATTTTCCTAAGAAGCTGCTACAGACTCGTCGAGAAATTTCAAATTAGGCTGTCAAACTACCGTAATTATAACAGTAGTATTTATACCACACAATGGTTCATACTAACAGATTAAATCAATTGAATACAAGTAAGTATCGGAACTTAAAGAACACATGAGGCAAAAACCTATGTTGGCGATTCCATCTTTTAAATTTTATAAATAACTAGCTGATGTCACCAACTAGAACAAAATTGAACTATAAATTATGAAACTTTTCAATACATTAAAAAATATATTTTCATAATTTATTTTATACTTTCAATATTTTTACTAAAACGAACAAAAAATATATTATTTTAATGGATATGACCGACTATTGGTTGATATATAAATATGAACTTTAGTCCAGTTGTTGTCATGGTAGCTTAATTTAAATTTTAGTAGTAAATTTGTGAAAGGTTTCCTACTTGCTGACAAAAAAATATGTTTTATTTTATAGGATTACTTGAAAATATAAGCATTGTGCACCTATATTTCAAAGTAATCATTATTAGTTGTGGGTTTTAGTCTTTCATACTGTTTGATTTGTAAATATTGCTGAATGAATCACTGCGTTAGAATATTTGACAGTTTCAGGTGTTATAAGTTTGATGGTCCTTTAAAATTATGTTGTTGATTTTGCTTGGGATATGTATCCTTGTCAAAATTATCAGTAGCTCCAAAAATCAAGCGCGGTCAGTTCTGACTAAAAGCTTAATTATTACGCGTAAAAAGTTTGATGTTTTAATTTTGGAGAGCTAAAGCTCATCTTTAACAACGAAGTCATTCCAGAGCTCTATTCCCGTATCAAATTTTATCAAAAATGTGATAAATGTATAATTTTGGAAAAAAAAGCTTTTATCATGCATTATCTCGGAGTTATTACCAAGAAAATTTAATTTGTTAAGCCGGATTTTTTCTCATCGCAGTGGGAGAATCATCAGCGACGCAAAAACATGGATGATAAAATTTTTTTTTCTAAAATAATGGAATTGCTTGTCTGAATATTAAAATTATTCGATTTCATTATTAAGAGCCCTTAAAATTTTATTAGTCCTACACCACACATTTTAAAACGTTTCTATATATACATATTTATGTGGGTATTGAATGTATAACAGTATTTATCTTTATTACGAAAATTTATTGACCCATTTGTAACAAAGTAGCTACCAACTGCAGTGGATTTGCTTATATTGATGTTCTTTATTTATCTGAGCCTGAGCATCGGTAGTTACATTGGAAATTTACTTATCTTATGACAAGAATCACCAGCTTAATCAAAATTATGATGGGCATTTTGAATAAAAAGTAAAATTATGATTCTCATGGTATATTTTCGTATTACCTAAATATTATTTTCAAGCTCTATGCGTTCATAGGTCATGTATCTAGACGAAGGATCGTGTTCAATAATTAATAGTTGCAGCAACATGTATATGAAAGTGGAAAAAAAATGCCAATAATGTTGATTCTTTGGGATAAAACTTCTTTTTTTGACTATGTAATTATATGCTAATTTTAATTTTTACTGTAATATCGTTAAAAGTCTTACATGAAGCTGTAAAATATATTAATTTCTTTTTACTTCTTGATTTTTACCTTTAAACAGAATGTTATCATCAAACCAAAGGAGGATAAGGAGGGATGATACCTTGTCGCTTCTATTACGTCAACCGTTCTTGAATCATCTAGTATTTCCATCCTTGTTAGGAGTTTTACTCTAATTTTTGTAGCTACCCCTGTAGACTGGGAAATTCAAATAACATCGTTTACCCGTTTGTGGAATATACATATTGACATTTCGTTTGATACAAATTAGCTTTTGAAACACTCATTGCTTTTTAGAAGCATATACTAGCTTAATTCAATGCGGTTCCTCTAATATTGTGTGTTTTTTTGCATGGTATTCAAATAGAACACTTGAACTAGTTGATTCATATCACAGAAATCAAAGAAGTAAAGTCATGCCCTAATTACGCACAAGAAGTAAATTATTCATAACATTTGGTTTTACAGGTAAAAATTAAATTAATAATTACTATAGTGGTCAAATCCCCAATAAGATTTAACTTTAGATAAGGCAAATCCATTATAAAGTGGTAAATGCGAACTATATTCTCGTAATTTATCAAAATCGATATCGGTAAATCGATCGACTATCGTAAAATTGCAAAATTAGTGCGTAGGTCTTAAGCACTGAAGAATAATCGGGGTTTAGAACGGTGACTGTTAGGCCACAACCTCATTATGTCTCCTAGCTATGACCACAATGGCATACGTCCTTTCCATCTATCTCAATGCATTGAACTATAAGTAACCGCAAAGTAAAAAATGATTTGGGAAAATGAATGATTAACGGGGAGAATAGAGGAGCAAAGAGGTCCGAAGAAAACCGATTTTCGACATGAGGACCGCTGATGATCAGCCGTTTCCCTTCGGATTTTACCACAAGAAATTTACATTCCTCCAATAGGAACCTGGCTACGATAGAACAGGAAAAAATGCTGCATAACGGTAACGGAAGAGGAATAATTTTTATCCGCAGCGGCGGAGTATAGCTTGGTGAGCGGAGTCACGTGGAATTCGAGCCCGCCAACTTGGCACGCGGGGGCATCCCTTGCCATGCTCCATCATTCCTCTTCGATAGCTGGGATCTCTTTCCATTGCCAGAGAAAAAAAGATCTCCTTTCCACACTCTTTTAATTTTTTTCTCGCCTGCCCTCGAGCTAACAACCTTTTCTACGTGTTCAAGGAACCGTTGAAACCGTTCCAACAGAGCGGAGGCGTTACTGCGTCGGTCTTCATCGTCGTCGCTGTTTTAAGGTTACGGAAGAGGAAGAGACTGGGTTGGAAAAAGGCAAGAGGAGGGAAAATAACGTGGAAATGTTTTCAAGGCTTCGGATGTGCGTGGCAGTTCACCTTGCCACGAAGCAGGAGTGTGGGGGGAAGTGCGCTGGGCGATAGAGTCGAAAAGTTGGGTAGAGGGAGTAGATTGCTATTTCAACTCTTCGACTTGTTGTCCGCCTAGCGATCTCTCTCCGATTCGATTGGATTTTACCTTGCTTTTTAAACACTTTTTAACGCTTTTTTTCCTCCGATTCTCCTATCCGTAGTGCCATTATCGTGAATGCAGAGGCTTCCAAGGCCAAGCACGTGTACTGAAAATTCGATACCTGGAGCTAGCAAGTTACGCAGAGATAGGCTTTCATTGTTCAATGTAATGATCAATTCAATAATCGTTCACAGGCAAATATCGCTATTTCTGAGATAAATTAATTATAATTTGAGAGTTCCATTTTTTTATATTTCATTACTAAGCATTTGGTACAATTAAACATCTGATACAGATTTTAAGTATGTTAAATCAGTGTCTGCTAACTTCGTCATATTCAATTTCACATTCAGTATGAGGTTTTACCGCACCACAGGAATAAGTACCATACAAGAGGCAGATTTTGACACGTAAGCATCAGGTTTAGATGCTTTATCTTACAAATTGACAATCCGTTAACTATCAAATCCTGAGATAATATTTGCGAATAAAATTTTAAAATGAAAATTTAAAAGTTTTACTGTCCTCGTTGTGTGAAATTGAAGAGTAAAATGGTATTTTAGAAATCTTTATTATCTAACTTCCAGTACGTTTATATCACTAATTTATGTCTGAACAATGGTCAGAGTCGTAATTATAATGTTTAACCTACTAAGATAGTGCATGTATATTCCATTTCGTTCTTCTAACCTCAGTAGTGTCCAATGGCAGTCCAAAGTGAACGAACCTTAAACTGACATGCTTTAATAAGAAGCCAGTAGCAACTTTGAAACCTTACAGTAACGGTTAGTGTTAATTATAAGGGTGCTTCGCTCTCCTACCTTCTGAATCTGCTGCCTATCCTCAGTCATTGCTTCAAGCTAGTTGAAGCATTTAAGGTGGTTTGTACACGAATAGTGAGTCGTTGAGTGCTCATTTTAATAACTTTTCAAGTAATTTGAAAAGTACATGGTGATTCAAAAGTCTTGTTCTGATTTCGGAAAATGGAAACACGGTGAATGGCGATCCCTATCCACAAACGATACAGGATTGGTTCTTTCCCCAGCTACAAGCCGACAGTGAAGATTATATCTTTCAGGAAGACGGAGCACCACCGTATTGGCATTTCTCAGTCCGTAGGTTCCTCAATGAATATCTACCTCAACGTTGGGTCGGTTGTTGTGGGTCTACAGATCTGGTGCTTCACCACTGGTCTCCCAGTTCCCCAAAATTAACTGCGTGCGATTTGTAAGGGTTTTTAAGTGACGCAGTTTATGTCCCTCCCTTACCTACTGATGTTCAAGAATTAAAAGAACGAATTGTAACTGCACTGAACACGGTTACTCGGAACAACCTACACAACGTGTGGGATGAATCATTTTATCATGCAGATGTGTGTCGTGCTTCAAATGGGGGTCACATTAAACATTTGTAGCGACAATAAAATTTAACGTATTTAGTTACATTTTCATCTTTGTTTCATGTATTTGTGTTGAAAAATACAAAAGTTCTGATTTTCCGTAATCATAACAAGACATTTGAATCACCCTGTATTATTACACCATACTACTCTTGAGTACATTATTCATACTTGGGCAGATACCACATATGTTGCAATATTAATGTCGCAAGAAATGCGTTTTAAAATATTCATCTCATCATCATACCTTGATATTATCATTTGACACCGTTCTAAAATATGATAGGTATGATTTCGCGACTAGGAGAACACAGCTCGCGCTCTTTCTTCACGACGTTCTCAAATCTGGTGAATCGAAAAAACAAGTTGACGCACTATTTCTAGACTTTAAAAAAGCTTTCGACACGGTACCTCACAGAAAACTATTATACAAATTACAGTCATGCGGGTTAAACGAACAAGTAGTAAACTGGATACGTGACTTTCTGAGTGATCGTAAGCAAAAAGTAGTTCTTGACGGAATTAGCTCTGATATAGTTAAAGTGACATCAGGTGTCCCGCAAGGAAGCGTTATTGGCCCACTTTTGTTCATTATATATATAAACGACCTTTGCTCCCGAATTAGCAGTAAAATACGTTTATTTGCCGACGACGCTGTCATATACCGCGAAATTAGTGATCAACCTGACTTTGAAATTCTGTCATCGGACTTAAACAACGTTCATGCGTGGAGCAAAGAGTGGGGACTAGAACTTAATCTGAGCAAATGCTCGGCGGTGCATTTCTTGCGTAGGTCGTCCAACTATCCCCATGTATATGTTGTGGATGGCGTTAGCATAAATGCGACAGATGAAGTGAAATACTTGGGAGTTACGATAACTTCGAACCTATCGTGGGGGACACATATAAGAAATATTTGTGGCAGAGCCCTGAAGAAGCTAGGATTTGTCAAGATTGTTGTGGGAAGATTATCGGATGATAAAGTGAAAGAGAGGTGCTATTTTGCACTCGTCCGGCCACACCTTGAATATGCAGCGAGCATATGGGATCCGGCGGAGAAAGACCTAGTCCATGAACTTGATAAAATACAAAGGAAAGCTGCGCGATTCGTGAAAAACTGCTACGGCCGTACAGAAAGCGTTACACAGATTTTGAAAGATTTAGGGTGGGAGCCGCTAGAGACTCGGAGGCTACGCGCTAGGCTTAGATTGCTTGAGCAATTGAGAATGAATATCTTTTAGAGCGACACGGAGAACATCATATTAGAACCACATTATATTTCCAGGTCCGACAGAATCGATAAATTAAGGGAGATATTTTGCCGAACGGATAGGTATGGGAATTCGTTTTTCCCCCGAACAATTAAGGACTTTAATAAATGCTAGGCGGAACTTTGATTTTTTTTTTGTTGACGGCTGGTGTCCTAACACCCCCCGCCACACGCCTTTTGAGGCGGCTTGCGGGGTAGTATGTAGATGTAGATGTAGATGATGCACAACCAATGTGCATGTGTCGTCGACTTATTTCTAAATATATGTCAAGTTCCATAAGGCTACGTGTTAAAATGGCATTAATGTTGAGAGAATGGATGAGAGTCGAATAATGAAACACATATGAGAAAGAAGTGAATGGTGCGAGAGGTAGAGATAGGCCGAGAAAGTTGTGATTGAATGTGGTTGAGGAAATTCTTAGGAGGAGGAATATTAGGCGTCTTAAAAACAGGAAGTAACAGGAAAGGCAGGAAGTATAGGAAGCGTGTATGAAGTAGTGTATGGGGGTAAATGAGGCAAAAGATGTTTACAAGGATAGACCAGTATGGAAGAATTTATTGAAGCAGAGTTAGGTGTACAAATATATATTTATGAGTGAAACTTTGTGACTGTGCCTACGCCGAAAGGGAACGGCGTAATTGGTATGTATGTGTGTATGTAATTACAAAGAAACCAAATCAGCAACAAACAGTTGGTTTTAAATTTAACCCACACATATTTATAATTAGTTTGCGCATGAAAAGTTTAACGGAAATCTGCCCATGAATGAAAATCGCTCCGATCACCTTAAGAAAGCCTTCAAACTGATGAGTTCACTTTCTTCGGATTTCTCTAATCATTTACTTTCCTCAACTCTCGTATTTTATCCCTTCAACATTTTCTTTCCCTCCATCCAAATTGGGGCTCCTCCGTCCTTCGTCAAACACACGTGTCAAAAACCTTCGTTATACCACCCCTCTACTCTTCCCATAATCACCAAGATTTAGAAATGTTAATCTCTACAGCATATGCTGAAGTCATTTCTACGTAGTCATTCGTCAGTTAGACATTATTCCTCAAAGATTGAACTTTGAAACTAAGTGAAGCTAAAACTGCTTACTAATTTTTTAAACTAATTTCATTCCAGGCGCTTTCTCTCCGAGTCTCTGCTATCAAATACATCACCATTCATCGGGTAAGTGACATGTCTTGCTTGAATTGGTTTTATTAGTATCGTGTGGTGCTTTAAATTAGTATACTGATTATATTTACGATTACAACTCTCGCACAGAAATACGCGATGCCAGAAATACTCCATCCAAATTGGGGCAAAACTGGTTTTAGTGTTTCATGCATTTGTTTTTTGCAACAGCATTTCTTGGAGATGAGCCCATTTTTATTCTAATATTGTTTTATACAATGAATTACTGGTAATGCTTGAACATTTTAATAAATATTTTTAAAATGTACTCGGCAAACTGTCATTATACAATATTCTTGCGTCGCTTTTGCTCTTAAATCAGGAAAGTAATTGAACGACCCACCTTGAAGATGTTTAGATTCCACTATCTTAGATCATGCGTACACGTTTCTGAGCGTGTAACTTATTTATTTTTGTATTTGACATCCATTCAGGTGAATCCATTTTGGAGATCTTAAACTTTAATTATTATGTCACCAATTAATTATTATCATTAATATGTCACCAACCTTCATCTTCCATCTTCGTCTTGTTTATTACTATTTTAGAAGATTGGTTGATTTCGCGGTATTACTTGCATGTTCATCAGAATTTGAATATAAGAGAGACATGAAGAGGTCGATATGACTAGCTTGTGGGTTCCAGAAATTCAATAACCGCATAATGTAAATAACTTGTTTATCAGGCTATCAATTACAACTACATTTAGTGAAATACCCTGAAATTATATTCCTACATGTAGAGCTTTTACTTGAGAAAAAGATAGACTTTTGAGTGGTCTCCAGATTGAAGAGCAAGACAGAATCACTGCCTATGACTGCTGTTGTAGAGGAGTAATGCTTTCTATTCCATTGTAAATGATGATAATGATAATTCCTCTTTTTGGCAAACCTCCCCTTTATCGATTGAAAGGGAATGAACAGATACAAAATGGTAAAATGCCATTGGTCTTCTGTCAGGTTTATTATCAAATAACTGATTATGGTGCTAACAGATTTCTGTATATTTATTATTCATATCGGTATGACTTACTTTATTCATAACGTTGAAAATGTTCCGCTTTTAAAGATGATGGAGTGCACCTTTTATTTAACAAACTTCTTGAAATTACAACAATTCTTTCGTTGAATAGCCAGCTAATTTAAGACAACCTGCTACCGGGATAATATCCGATATCTCGCATGGAGTCACCGTTCCTTCGATTAATACACAATTCTACTTCTTTGAAATCGTTCTAAATTATCTGTGTGTGGCATAAGTAATCAAGGAGTCGCAATTTTTCGGAAATATCTTTCCACTAAACATAAATCCAGTCATAAAATTCAACGCCAACTGAACTACTGATTAATTCCCTATTACACACCGCTCATGTTATTGATTGACGGAAATTCAAATTGGCATTACTAGAGAAGTATATTTTCTTTCCAGTTTCCAAAACGTATATTGATTGAGATTTGGCTATGATACACGTAAATGCATTTGGTAAAATTATATCTTACAATTACTAACTTACGTTATTTTTTATTGACTATAAGTGTCCAGATTACATTTTTCTCAAATTTCTTCTTAACAATCCAAATATCGCCAATAACCAGGGGTTATTGGAGCTCCTTGTCTCTTTACACCACAATATATTAAGTTATACTAAACAAAGTAAATGAAAGTGTGATGGGTCATAATTTTTAAGGCCATTTATAACCCGTAACTTATATGTATAAATGATAATAGAGGAGAGTTGTGAACTATAATTAAGCACGATAAGGCATTACATTAAATCAAGTAAGACAATTCTTCTTTAAAATTCCTCACAATCCTACCATCCAAATAGTGAGATTCTCCCACGATTAAAATACCCTGGTTGAAGGCGTTCTCGAGAAAAACTCTAGATTGCTTCAACAGCAAGTCCAATCCGTCTGTTACACATTAGAAGTATGTTCTGAATTACGAAATCAATGAAATATTACTCATTGTAACTTTCATATGAAAACATTTACAATAAAAAATCTATAATTAATCATAGTAAAATGTATATGTATATTTGAAATCGTTTAAAAATATTTCACAGAAAATTATAATACTAGATGAAATGAAAGTCAAAGGATCTGCCCGTAAAAAACTATTTTATGTCGATTATTATAAAATGGTATGATTTCATGCAGTTAAAACGGCGTAAAATAAGGGCATACAAGAGAGAAATCTTCAATATTGTAATCTTCAATTTATTTAACTAATTATAAAATGTATAAAAATGCTGGTAAAATGTTCAGAGGCATAAAGAAATGTACCTAATTTTTGTAGTAGATTGCCATTTATTAACTAACGATACTGCTAGCAAATAACGGATTAGGTTGAAAATATTTCTAACATGCGAAAACTGATTATAACAATATTTGGAGAGATACTACTAAACATTAGAGCTTTCACAACCTAGGAAAAATTTTGTATTTTGCCAGTTCCTTCCATTTTCATAGAGAAAACTGAAAATTGAGAGCATATTAACAAACAAATATGGAACAGAGAACAAAAGTGGCTATCATTAAATGAATGGAAGATGATAAGTTTTCATCGGTTGCATTCTAGCCTCAGCAAAGCTTCAAAATTATTACTCGCCGAGGTTTTAACGTCTACTAAGAATGCCCGATTTAAATGTGATGACTTGTAAGACAAATTTTAAATATAGAATCAAATATTCATGTAAAAATCTTGTTGTATCGAACAAAACTTTCTTTATTGATGCATGAGAATCACTTCATTCATTACTTTGGACTGCATTTTACACCAACGTAGTTTTCGTTATATTCTTCTGCAGTTATCGTCAGTACAATGTTCCTGGATGCTGTATGCTGTTTGTTTTTTGTATTTATTTTTGATAATTCCATGCTATTGCATTTGGCTAATGACAATGAAAAGTAATGTGATGACTTCCCGCTTTCCATAACCGACTGTTACTGTGTAGCGTTGAATTAATGAGACCTAGCACTAGGTATTAACTTTCTCTTGAGGCCGCCAAAAATCTCAAAAGTGGACTCCCGTCTGTTTGGTACTTTGGCTAAGTTATCATCTGACAGATTGGGAACTTTTAAAAGAGAGGGAAA
Source organism: Ceriagrion tenellum (assembly GCA_963169105.1). Classification (NCBI taxonomy): domain Eukaryota; kingdom Metazoa; phylum Arthropoda; class Insecta; order Odonata; family Coenagrionidae; genus Ceriagrion; species Ceriagrion tenellum. The sequence continues at coordinate 62,117,167 of OY720641.1, forward strand.
AAGTGAATTTAATCTAAAAGGCGGTGGAAGGTTCTCATCCTTCCTCCTTCCAAGCGATTGGAATTCTAAACTTTAGCCGTCTCGGAAGAATTAAAATAAAAAGTCCTTTCAGAAAGGTTTGGGAGGAAAAAAGTTCCAATCCACGGAATTAGACCGGGACCATCAGTCACCATGAATTGGAGCGGATTAAAGAGGTGGATGAGGGGAAAGTCCGGGCTGAGGTCACATGAGGAAGAGTTGACGTATGGTACTTCGGTATCAATCGGATGGCTCATTCGTGAATCAATGCATATATTTCCCACCCCCTCTGATGATTCGTATCCATTACTAACAATTCCGTGTTGGTATCTCAGTTAACTAATTCGATATTAACAATGTAAATTCCTTTAAAAAATACTAAGAAACCGAGGGATCAGGTTAGTCGTGGTTAAATTATCTCTCTTGTGGAAGTTCCTGGCGCTAACTTGCGCGGATGGGAGGTGGTGAAAGAAAATGATGAAGAGGAAGATACAGAGACAACGGAGAGAAAAAGAGAAAGACTTGGGGAATGAATTAAGCACCAAAGTGATTAAATCAAGGTTATCATACAGGTCTGCATGCATTTATTTCAGTTTTGATACCATGAAACAGCAAGTTTCTTATCGCCACGAAATTTCGTCCATTAATCAACGTAATATTTGGAGGATTAATCAATGTAATATTTTGGAAATATTTGGAAGAAGAATTCTACAAATATTTAAAACACATAGGGGAAAGCTGATTGGCAAAGAAGATTTTTCATGTTGTTTTTTCATTTGAAGTTTGTAAAGGCTAGTTGAAAATGCATTAAGCAGTCTTATTCAGCCTGTCAGTTGATCAGAAATTCTGACAGCAGTACATTATTCATATTACAAAGATATTTAAAATACCGAATTGTTACAATTTCGGCAAATTTTTGTAATATCTTCAACGCATACTAGAGCGTAGTACTCGTACTTTCTTCCATTAGATTTAACAAAAAAGTTTCTAATGTTTTGTGGAGCAAAATCATTTTTAGAATTGTATGTTTGGATGAGAGCTTAGCCGGAAGACTCCTGTGAATCTATCGTTAAAAGAAGTCCAGTGATGACGCCAGGTTTATCTCCTATCTTTCTTCAGTCCGTAGGAATGCTTTTTTTTACAAGCCTACTCACCAATCATCAATAACGCAAATGACCTTTATTATCGCTCTCCAAATTAACACATCTGCAATTTTTTGAGAAGGTTTATTTTTACTAAATGCGTAATATCTCAAGAACTAACAATGATACAGGAGAGGTACGGTAAATGTACAATTTTCAACAACAACATTAAACAAAATAAATTGTTTACACATCTGAAATCAACGAGAACTGAGAAATATATTCGCAATTAACGTCCCATGATTTTAGAGCATTTCTTTTACATTTAAGCTTTATGTTTTTATCGTGTATTATCACCCAATCATAGCAATATAATGAGACGAACTACTTCTTAAAAAACACATGAGGGACACATGCAAAGGAAGGGGCAATTATCACCCGTCCATCCGTCCTGGTCCTAAAGGCCTTAATTTGAACTTGAGGTTTAGACGTAAAAGATTCAAAATTGAACATCAGGTAGTGATGAGTAATCCCACGTCTTGAACAACTTGTTTTCCGCTAATAAAAACTTTTTTGAGCCTACACCCGAAACAACCATTCTCAACCGTTTTGCAGCATTTTTAAGGTTATGTGGAACAAAATCAATTGGCTAAAGCTTGCTTTCCATCCTAATTGCCCGGGCGTATATCTCGGCGGTGAGGAAGATATTTCTATGAAGACGCAATCTCTTCTTGGCTGAAATGTGGAGAGTACTTCAAGTGTGGTTCTTCATTTGTTAAATGGGGGCTTAACCGGAAGACTCCTGGGCACCTATCGTTAAGTGCAATGATGACGCCATGTTTCTCTCCTCCCTTCCTCCAGTCCTTAGTAATGCTTTTCTCACAAGCCTACTCACCTAACATCAATAACGCAAATGACCTTTGTTATCTCCAAAATTATTATTTAATAAGCTGAAGTGCTAGAACATCTACACAAGAGCCATTCCCTATCAAAAATTCCAAAAACATTTAATTGGTTACTTGATAATTTAAACAAAAATCATATTTCACCTACATGTACCGACGTATATTGGCAGTTAATGCATTGATTTAGATAATTAATATCCCTATCATTTTCTCGTGACATTTTTCCAATAGGGCGCATGCAATTGTTTGATAATGTTGAATTTTACTAAATCCGTTATATCTCAAGAATTAACAACGACACAGGATAAGTACGGTAAACGTACAATTTTAAACAAAATGGAAAACATTTTCTTTAATTTTAATTATCCCCCTTTTTCATCCATTCATTTTGTCTTGCTCCATTTTTTTGTATTCCAGGCAGTAGAGATGCACTACATATTTAGTACAGCCCACTTCGCTGTTCAGTCTATACAGTACTCTTCCAGTGCAAATAGTCCATAACAATTCAAACACCGAACTGTCCAGTACAAATAAGAGGACTGGAAGTTTTAGCTTATGTACAGTACACCCAAAGAACATTTTTTCTCTGGATACTCGCTCGGTCACTTTGTCAGTAGCATAAAATTCACTATCTTACTGTTGTTACCAGACAAGACCCCTGTTTTTTGTATCCCCCCCAGTTCCGGACAGCTACAGTCCAGAAGTCGTTTACAGTTGTTGTCTCAAAGCTGTGGAATGACTTGCCTAAACTGGTAAAAGGCAGTGCATCACTGGTAATATTTAAGAGAAAGATTATCATACACTTACTTTCCGGAATGCTGACCATGTAACTCATTTATCAGTTCATTGATGTGATTAATGTCCATTGATGATTTCATCAGTTCATTGATGTGATTTTTTTTTCCTTTTCATTGTTAAGCTAAATTTCCTTTTTAAAAGTTGTGTTATTTGTTTATTGATATGTTTAATGTTCGTTTTTCTGTTAGAAGAATAAATTCAGTTCTTTTTCCACATTTCTAAATGATAATGTTGTATATATCTATTGTTAGCAATTCATATGACAACTTCCCTTTTTTGTTTCCTGATTGGCTTGTTCCCATATTAATTGTCTTGCACACCAATGTATATCATTTCTATGTTCCAAAGGAGTTCACTCCTAGAACAATAAACTAGTTCATTGTTATTGTCGTATGTAGCTGCTGGGTCGCCGATTCCTGTAATAATGTTTTAACCCTTAACTGCAATCGTCGGGTGTTTTTTGACCCGACGATAAGACGACCGCTCGAAAAGATGACCCATATTTTTTGCAATTGTTCTTTTTTTGCTGTCGTAAAACGGCCGCTTGAAGCAACAATGTTACCCTAAGGGAGAGGACGAAGCAGGTCAATTGAACCTGATACAGTGCCGGTGACGGCTGTTGTTTTCAAATAATTCGAAAAATCGGGTCAAAAAAGACCCGAGGAATGTGTACGTGGTCAAAAACCACGATAGTAGTTAAGGGATAAATAATTTAGGGATTTTCCAGTTTTTCTTGGGAAGTGAGTTTTAAAATTGCTTAGCTCGCTGACTGTCAACCGTCTTTCACATACCTACTTGATAATGTCCTCTGTCCAAATATCCCTAACTACACTCTTCTTCTGCCTCTAGTGTCACTCCAACCACCCTTTTCCAAAGGACTCCCAACGCGCTGTCTTTCAGATCCCAAAAAGAATCCTTTTCCTGGTTTCCCTTCTCAAACCCCAACTTTCTTTTTCTCATTCCTCCCCGCTCTGTGGACGCCTCCCGGCTCCATTTTCCCTTCGCAACCCTCAAACCCTCAGGAAGACTAAAACACCCCCATCATCCACGTCCCAGGGAATCACATCCCTTCGACATTCTTTTTTTTACATTACTTCTTCTTCTCCATTCTTTATTTTTTATTTTATTCTCTCTCTCTCCCTCCCGACCGCCTTGTTCTCCTATGTGCGTGGAGGTGAGTGTGTGTGTCTCATTTCTTTCACTTTTTTCCACTTCCCTCCCGAGAAAGTGATCAATAAGGGATTTTCTGTTGGATGCGAGCGGTGATATCTCTCACTCACTCAACCACCGTCTCACTATCCCGTCCACATCCTCTCCCCAATCTCTCTCCCTCTCTTTCTCTCTTCCCATTTCGCTCTTTCTTCTTTCACTTAAGAAACTTAAAAACTCTTTCACTTTCCCCCCTTTTACCCTCTCCAACTCTCCCCCCCCACCTAATCCCGAATCCTTACGAATCAGTGCACTCTTTCGATCTTACTTTCCTTTATCTTAGACCTATCCCCTCACACCCTTAGTGAGGGGTTGTCCCCTTGTCCGGAAATTGGTGCATGTGATGTTAAAATTTGTCCCATCCACTGCTGTACTCCTAAGTTAGCTTTTTTAGAAGTAGTAAAAATGCTGTAACTTCAACTTAGAGGACCGTAGTGTATTCAAAAATGAAAAATATCATTGTCCAGACCTGATAAAATTCATTTGATGGCCAGTTTGGCTAACTCCGTTGTCTCCGGCATGACTTGGTGGGATTTACTTCACATTGAGATGAATAGGATGAATTGGGTCACTTGCAGGAACGACAAATATGTAATCCACAGGGTTATAAGACCAATAGGCGTTGGCAACCATTCAATAAATGTCGCTGAAACATTATATTAAGCTATTGCTTCTATAAATGGCTTCATAACTTTATAAGTGGAATAGATTTATGAGCTCCTTAAGCAGCCAAGATGGTGGAAGTGCAATGAACCACTTGAAGATTTAATTGCTTGATGAGACACTAGTTTTGAGACCAATAACCAGTTTTTTTTATTCTGACGGAATAATTGTTATTTTTGATAGCAAGGAATATATATATGGTATACATTAAATATTTCATGCCGTAGTATAAGATTAGATCAAACATTCTTAGCAATTAACTATTGGAATATAAGTCATGAAACTGGTCGATGAGTTCCTGCAACCCAAATACCTTTATGAGATCCACAGCTTCATGAATCTCATAACTTTTGATTCTTAAACTAAGCTTTATTACAACCGACCATTAGTTATAATACATTAATTAATTTTAAAACAACTTTTTTGGGGTTTTGTCGTTATTCCTGATGATGACGCGTCAGATGAAAACCCGGATCGTCTTGAAAAAAATGTATGCGTAATTACTAGGTCAACTTATCTTTTACGAGATCAGTTTGGTTTTGAGTACTCAAATCCGTACAGAGAAGTATCATTTTAATCAACCTTAGAACAGGTCATAGAAATTCAGCTTATCCTAACTTATAGATACAGTTAAATGATAACAATCGTTGATATAAAGGCAATTACTGCCCTATAATTTAATGGAATCGTTTGATCAATTAAATATAAATGATAATTATGTATCCTTATTCCTTTCTCAGTTGATGCTTCAAACCTGCGAATTAAAGGCATCTTACAGTTTAGTGCGTTTATCAGTGATAGGTGCTAATAGCAAACTCAAATAAGCGCAAACCCAAAAAACCAAAATAAGGTGAAGGTTTAGAAATAATAACCCAGCATGGGAAGGGAGTTCAAAGTATTTAGTTAAGGAATGACATATGACTTGATAGGCGAAGGCGTTGAGGATAAGGTGAATGGATCGATGTTTTCAGGAAGGGAATTTGGAAGGGAAGAGAGGCGAAAAAAAGCGAGCACTTGAAAGAGTAATAATCTGCGTATAGGGATATGGTGCAATTAGTGAACCGTGGTAAGTCGGTTAGGCATTCTGAAACATACGAAGGGAACAGGGTTGGGGCAGTCAGTGGTCGAGTTTATAACGCAATGGAGAGTTTAAGATCCGTTTTAAAGAAGTATTAAAGAAACTTAATGGTTGAAGGCGTAACTTTGTGGAAGGTTACCACAGACATGACAAAAAAGAAAAAAATCTCTTCCTAAATTCCACACTTAATACTTTTACTACCAACCTAGGCTTCGAACGTCTTGCAATCATATTCAAAAGTATACGTATTAAACCTTAACTAATATAATTATTGTCGCAACTCTTGATCATCCCATCGGCATTTGAAAGGATCGCGTCCGAATAGTGGTAAAATCAAAAGATATCCATGGTGCATTTCACCTTTGACGTGTAATTAATTGCTTTTGTCCGCCGGAAAGCGTATCTGCCCAGAGACAACAATCTTCTGAGGTTGCACTCTACACTAGCTTACACCGTACTAAATTCAGTAGTTGGTACAGTTCCAGTCATACTAACTGTACTGGACAGTACTATGGTTGAAAAGTTAAAGATAATTTGCACTGGAAATGTACTGCAGAGACTAACTTGAGGTGAGGGCTGTTTTGAAAATGTGCTGCATCACAATGCAGGAAGGGTTCTGCGGTTATAACTGTTCTGAAATGTTCTGTATGCTTTAATAGCCAGGCTACTCAGAAGTTATATAGCTCTTGGCCGTAGAAAAAATGTTAATTTGCTGCATTATTTAAAAAATTATGATGAAAATTGGCATCCCAGCAGCTGCATAAAAAAGTGGATTTTTTGCTACCCACAAAATGCTCGAACAGGTACCCAGAGAAAAAAATCTCTACTGTGGGTGTACTATACATAAGCAAAATCTGTGCTAAGCAGTTTGTGCAGTTCCAGTCCTACTAACTGTACTGGACATCTACACACTACCATACGAGCCGCCGAATGGGTGTGTGGAAGGGGGTGTTAGGACACTAACCGGGTAAAGATGTAAAAGATGAAGATGCTTTTGGAGGTAAAATGGTGGCGTGTATTACGGAAGTATGTATTGAAGCTCAGTTTGTATCGTGGCCACTTACTGTGTGCGGAAAGAACGATTTTTGTACCTATAGACAGTACTGTGGTTGAGTTGTTAGGAATGATTTACACTGGAAGTATGTACTGTAGTGACTGAACTGCGGAGAGGGCTGTACTGAAAATGTTCTGCATCACACTACAGGAACTGTAATGTGGTTAAAATGTACAGAAACTGTGCTGTACTACAGTACTGGAAGAGTATTTATTTTTAGAAGAAGTTTTCAATATGCGAACTCCAACAACTACGGTAGATCAATTCATGGGAAAAAATAAGGGAAATAGATTGTAGAAGAGAAGGTTTAAAATTTCGTTTTTTTCCGCGATCGATAAGAGACCTAAATGGATGCGTTAAGATTTTGAATTAGGTTAGTTGACAGGTAGTGTGGCTGATAAATTCGTATGCACCCTAATACATGTTTCTAAATCTGACGAGTAGTGCTAACACTGTGTTTTGCATGTTCTCTGCATGACTTTCCAGTCGCATCTAAATAGCTACATTGTCGATCGATTTGGTAGTTTCTGTAGCAATTGTAGCATGCCCGTGGTGAGATGCATTTTGGTTGATTTTAATATCTTCAATGTAATTCATCTTGGTGTTCAGTAAACCCCTACCAAAGACCCCCGTGGTGGCTTGCAGGGTATTAAGTAGATTCCGATTTAGATGAGTACCCATTTAATACCTGCACGGCGAAAATGCTGCGCAATGTGGCAAACTGTATTTTTTGTTTCAGTACAGCCCTGTGTACACTTCCAGTCCGGTTTCAGTAAAATTGGAGAACAGATACGCCTTAGCTGCAAAACAATTGTATTTCTCTGAGCTAAATTTATGTTTAGCAATTTTTACATTTCGCATTGACGAGGGTAAAACGCGGAACTTTTCTCTCCACAAGAGTTGAGTAGAAACTGAACATTATGTGAAACTAGATTCCCGAAACATTAATGAGCGCAGCTCCTCGCTAAAATCCCCATTAACCACTCGAAAATTGGCATTCTCAACTTCCTCCCCTTCCCACGTGGTCTAACTTTCTTCTTCATCCCTGAAGTAATTTTTCTTCTTTTGTCCTGTCTTTGGCCCCGTTTTTCGGCCGTTCGCCCCTTTCCCTTATACGCTTGTTCACTTGGATCGTGTCACCTCTTTTTCTACTCTTGCCCGCAACCGCTCGGTCCCCAAGGGCACTCCCCATTGTCTTTCTGGATGCGTCCTCCCCAATTCTCTTTCCTCTTCCGCCCTTCGACGAGCAGTATGCGTTCTCCCACTAAGTTCTTTCGCTAAGTTCCTATCCCCGCCTTTCCTCCACTCAGTTCTTCTCTGCATTTTTCATTTTCCGAGAATTTTTCCTCCAAAATCGGTGATTTCCTTTCTTCCAACTGCCTCTGTCTTGATAAAAAAAACTTAGAATAGAGTGAAATATTCCGCAGAGAAAGAAAATTCATACCGCGATCCGGGTTATTGTGTTTTATATCATCTAATGTTTAAGGACTAATGCTTATAACTCGAAAGATTCTGGTATTTCATTCACGTAGTGGAACTGTAGATTTATGTAATATATTTTGTAGTATTGGCGGCATGCCTATAGTGTAGTGCACGTTGATTGAGGGTTTTTTTTAACTCTAAAGTAAAGCACCCTTGAGCTAGTTTTTAGGGTAATATGTAGGTACAGATGATTATTGCTATGAAGTCACGTTATCTATCGTGAAACAATTCACCGCAATACTGCTCGAATCTAGATGCGTGTCCTTGTCTTTGCAGAGTGATATTTTTTTAGAGTTTCAACACGCTAAATATTTATCTGTTCCAAATAATTTCCTTCCGTGTACATAAAAAATAAAATTGTTTAGTTGAACAATCTTTACTAGGGTGTGCTTTTAGCAAAATTTAGAGTAAGTAGTTATTTATAATAAAAATGATCGCATCATACTAAGTAAATATACAGTTTTGTCAGTTCGTAAGTATTTTTTAAATAAAAATAACAATAAGGAAAACAGCATAGGGGTTGAAGAAATATCCTCACCCTATTTTTTCAATTGTACGATGCCGTAGAGCTCAGGTTTCCTTGATTTTAACTATAATTATTTTAAAAACAGGCTATAGGAATGTCTGTGTCTATTTACAGTAACGTGTGCAAGGTAATGTGGCGTCACTTGTGTTTTATCACATACAATGCATACATAATTGTCTTAATGATGTCAATGAACTTGATAACACTAGTAGGTAAATAGCACGGGATATATGAGGCTATGAACTTGATAACAATGGTAATGAGATGTTTTCATCATGACGTTTCATTTCTTTACAAAATGTTACATAATTTGTTATACCCAGGCCTTTTGAAATAGATAGAAATCTATATTTATTTGATTTGGTGCTGGAAGTGATGCCATACGCTGATAAAAAATAACAGTCAAATATAATATATTTTAAGAGTTATGCCTCGTAATAAAAATTTCGAAAATGAATGCATTGGAAACCTTGATATTTATTTATTTTTTTGTTGCACCAACTTTAAAAGACTTTACTCTTTACTGAAACCCTGGGTAGTAATACCTCGAAGCTATGTTTTTTCCTTGATGTTAGAGCTTAAACTCAAATTTAGGAGTATATTTTTCAGTTTATGTTGTACTAAATGTTAGTCTGCATCTTCGTTCGGTGTAATACGTGGGATTATTTTTTTACCGTTTACAGTTTAGTATTTCTTTTGCAATTCCCTCATCTCTAATCCGACTTATCTCTGCATAAACTAACCTTTATGTGCAGAAATATATTCATTTTAACGCAGCTAGTCTGAAAATGCACGCATGCTCTTTGAAGGTTCTGTTGAGTTAATTATATCGTTGCGTAGTACGAGCAGAGTTTAATTAAATTGGTTAAATCATTCTTTGCGACTCTCGTGTCTGGAATATAGCCCTGGCGAGAAGAAATTTTAGCTGTTTCAGCCAAAGCATATTCTCGATCTAGGTTTGTAAAATGCAATATAAATGCATCTGCATTGAGTTGAACTTTGATATTAAGTATTAAAACCTCCAAGGGAGGTTTTAATAACCTCCAACCTTCTCAAGTTTAGTTTTGTTTTTTTAATCTACTTTATTTAGTCTTCTTTCATAGCTTTGTTTAATTTTTGACCAAGTTTTTTGTTTGAATCAAGTTTTTAGAAACATCATTCCACCTCCTTATTACAGCCACTTTGCTTTATAGAAGGTTAAATATTGCTTTACTAGCAAACTTAAGTTCATTTGTCTCAGCAAGACAACATTCCACAAAAATTACAGATTGTCATGAATCTGAAGGTCTTAGATGACACATGTTGCATAATATATGTACCATATTCTATTTCGTAAAATATGGCCATAATTAATGGTATTTTACATTTATAATTCAGTTTTCATGATATATTGGCATTTTATTATACTATACATATCTAAATACCATCATCATCTTCCATGTTAAAAGACAGAGAAGAGTATGCTTAAGCAATTTTTATCTACCGATCTCCCTCATTACAGCTTTCAAAAAACTTATATTCCCTACGGAAGAGTAAAATTGGTGAATTATGGATGCGATCGTGCCTGAAATTAATTTATTTAAATGAATTGAAAACAAAATATTCACATTAATTCGGTTTAGCTCTCAATTCCTCTGGTATTAACTTTGAAGTTTCTCAAGGTATGCTTTTTATTTTGCTTAATGCATTCGTGTACGGCATTCAGGACAACGTCTTTTTATTGAATCCATATTTCTTGCAGTGTCTGAATTGATGCAATTATCAACATTTGTTTTAGCATAATTTTGTTGGCAATGCTGATATGAGCAGCTAAAATGGCAATCAACGATTTATATCGCTTCTTGGGGAAAAACTGATTTATAAGGTTCCAGTTTTCCCCGTAACAACGTCAATTCATCAAATATTACTTTTTGTCAAGTAGCAGAAAGGTTCATATTAAATTTACTATTATTATATTTAGCTATATCAATCAGCTGTAGTAGTCAGGTTTTCAAAAAAAAGATTTTTTTTATTTAGATGTTAGGTGAGAGATGATGGATTCGTTTTTAATGACAATTGAACACATGGATCGGATCATTTGATGGATCAGTGGACAAGAATGGTTGCTACCAATACAAATCGTCTCACGAGTTTCTAATTTTTTCCTATAATTCATCCAAAAATGCGATGAGATCTGCCGTGAATAGACCTAAACTTCATTCCTTCCCACCGTCTAAGGCAAGACTTTTTTCGTGCAATCAAAAAAAATGTCAGATTCCGAGGAGCACCATGAGTTCCATTGTTCATCGGGCGCTGTTTGTTGTCGGAAGTGCGGAAAAATGAGTCACTGTTGGCTTAATGGAGTCGCGAAAATCGGTCCGCAGCTGAGGTTTTCGAGTGGATCCACCCCGGGGTCACATTTTGAAGACCGCAACTTCCTCTTTTTTTGCGACCATCAACCTAGGCTAATGGCGAGAAAAAATCGAGATGTAGACATATCGCAAGGTGCCTCAGACAGAAGCATCGGAAGAGAATGCCCTGCGGAAAAGTATAGCATGACGGTAATCAGATTTGATGGATAGGTTTATAAATGTGTTGAAATAAACGGTTCATCAAGCACCTATTAATAATAAGATGGGATTTTTTTTTATTTTGCTGACAACATTAACTACCGAGTTTATTTATACATTTTGAAAACTGGAACAGAAGACATGAGAGGCTTTCAGAACTTGCCATTAGAGAGGAAAGTTGATGAACATGTCAACGGAGGGGAAGAAAAACTAGGGTTATAAAATGAAACTATAGTTAAACCAACCGTTTGGAGATTTGTAAGGAGCATTGACATGAATACGACGAATTGGTTAGAGTTTGAAATGAACGTTAAAGAAAGAAAATGGAATGGAAAGACAAATGAGAAAAGTCGTTCGAAACATGATTAGGTTAGCTAACACAGAATATAAAAAAAAGAAGTACTTGCGAAGGTTTTCGCGTCGTTGTCTATTTGTGTTCCGCATTATCGCTGATGGAGAACCCGAAAATGCGAAATACTAATAAAAATGTATTTATGCGCAAAATAATAAGCATTTACCGGGTAGGATGGACGAATACGGTTACCTGATCTTAAAATTGGATGATATTAGGTCATGATGAAGAGTTTACGGATATAAGTGATTGTAGACGATTCTACTTTTTGGAATTTAGGCATCGCAAAAGAAAAATGACAGTAATTTTCCACACTTTTTATTTAAATACCTAACCAGTCTCAATGTTACAACATCAACTTCAGGGTATACATTTCTCGGGCTCGCCACCGGGTAAGATAGTCATAGGCAGCCAACGTTTCGGGTTCCGACTCGTTACCCATTCTCAAGGCTCAATGGGTAACGAGTCGGAACCCGAAACGTCGGCTGCCTATGACTATCTTACCCGGTGGCGAGCCCGAGAAATGTACACTAATGTTCGCCGGGTAGGTGTTAAATCATACATCAACTTTAGAGATTGCGTGTTAAGTATGGATGCGATGGCATTTTATGTGTACGGGGAGGGTACAGGTGAGAGTTTGAGGTTGGGGAGAAGGATCATTCAGAGGAGAGGATTAGGTTGGTTAATAAAGCGAAGACACTAACACAGGAAAACGTAAAAACAGCAGTACCAAATGTTAAAAGGTTGGAGGTGAGACACAGCAAAAATGGAGGACAATTTTCCAGGAATAAAATCGTTTAAAACCTTATGACTACATATTTTATATGCTGAAACAATTTCAAAATTTTCTAAAAAAAATCAAGATTAACATCTTTGTCACAAAAATATAAAATAAAGGGGTTAAAACTAGAGGAGTGATTCCACTCCAGCAGATGCTTTGAGAACATTGAATTATAGTCCTGACTTTTAAATGTTTTCAAATGTTCATTTATTTTTATCTAAAATTTCTAGCCAGTTTGGCTGTCGTAAAAGCAGTTACATCCGGGAGAACCACATTTTAGATAATACACCCCGCTTCACTCAAGATTGTCATAGGCGTACTTATAATTAAGTAGAAGTTTTCCGATGGCCACAGAGTTTTAAAAAATCACAATTTAAAATTTTCTTTTGGTTGTATACGGATAATTTTATAACTTAGTTGCTTAACAAAAAGTAATTTGCACCATCTCATCGGTACGTCGAGAGAAATGGGGGTGTTATAAGTGGAATTTAATGTAGGATTTTTGCGTATGTGTCGCAATAACAGCTTATCAATAAATTCATCCTTATATCCGTTGCATGAGGCTATGCATTTAAGGACCTTAAGCTACAATGTCAAGTCACGGGCACTAAGGGGGACCCTAGTGAGTCAATGGAGGAGAGAATGAATTGCCGCGAGTTTGTGACGGTGGTGGTGGTTAGAATCATTAGGGATGATGACATCACTGAAGGACGGCTTATGGAAAGTTGAAAAGGGATTTTCATTCTCCGAGATGAAGACCGTCGGGTCTAAAAAAATTCATTTCCTTACTGCCCCTTTCCACCGAGGAAGAAATGGAGGAATGGAGGGGGCAGACAAAGGAAAATTGACTGTCGGTACCTGTCCAAATGCAAATTCCATCATCCACATATCTAAGATAGTTAAATGCGTTCTTCAGAGCAGCACTGTTTGAGATTAATAGTTTTCTCTAAATTATCCATAAAATTGTAGGCCAGAATAGGCGACTATGGGGAACCCATTGATAAGCCAAGAGTTTGGTTGTAGAAGCCCCGTTAAAAAAGAATCTTCTATCTGTCTCAAGTTTCATTTCACCTCTTGCCTTTATTTCGCTCATAACGTTGTGTGTCATTAGTTTCGTACAAAGTGAATAGAATAGGATGGATTCATTCAATGCTCTGGGTACATACCTCTAAAATCAACAAAAGTATAATGTTCGTGACATTTTGAATTGTTATTAAATAAATACAAATGATTGCCTATTTCAAAATTTGCATACAAGAGACATATTAATTACATTCTCAACTAATAACGGTAACATAAAAGTAAAAATAAATTATTTGATTACTGCTATAACAGGTAACTGAAACATTTACATATGAATGATTCCACAGTCCAGTCCAGTTCCAACAACAACAACACTTTGAATTGTTAATAAATAAATACAAAATTTGCATAAAGACAGACATATTAATTACATGCTCACAAAGTGAGGAGTAATCTAGACAAAATATTGGTTTCATCATTATTCCCGCTAAAACTTCTCTCTCTGTGGTTTCTGAAGTTTGAGTTAACATTTTGAAAAAACTTACAGGATTTGAGAAAATCATTAGTGTAAATGGTTAACACATCTGACCGGCAACTGGGAGATTTGGGTTCGAATTTCGTAAAGTCAAATGATTTTTTCAAGGCGACTTTTAACACTTAGTATATATTTAGAGCATGCGTTTGTTTCCCTTATTAACGGAAAAATGGTCATCAAATCTGATATTTCCGGTCTTTTTTACAGTAACATATATGAAACGGAGTAAACTAATTTCTCAGGTTTCAACTGAGCCAAATTACCACGTTTGTGTGAATAGTGTCTGATTTTATGCCGTTCAAAACTACCTCAGTAAATTTTTTAAAGCTTTATACTTGTAATCTAGCGTAGGAATGCTCTTTCTCACACTTGGATTTCACAAAAGAAGAATGGGCGTGGTGGTTCCACAGCAATGAGTAATGGCCCGCTATGCGGCTACGAACACTGACCAAGCGATTTATTGGCGTAACTTTGGGGACGGAATAGGGTCAGCGTATGTAAATGTTGTCGGAAAATGTAAGGGTCACGGATAACGAATAGATACAAAGCTCAGATCATCGGAGCTATTTTACCGGCACAAAAGGAAACTGCTGTTGTCAGGGCAAAAAACTCTGCTCACCTTGACACGGATATGTGAGTGGGTTTGACTAAATATTGGGCGTGATCGTAAACCAAATGTTATTTTTTAGTAAAAATACTGTGGTGTATCTCGCTCACTCTTCTGAATGCAATCCTTTCTCTTACTATTCACATCGTTTTAAGTTCTGCGTATTTTGGAAAAAAGTTATTATTCCAGAATTAGATGGTATCAACTTGAATCGCAACCACAGTACATAGGCCAATCGTGAAACAAAGGTGATTGCAAATTGCTTCCCTTTGCTCTCCTGTAATTTACCATTACCTTTTTCCCTGTAGGAATTTAAAGTTGCCATTCGTAACCATTGAGAATCAATTCCCGAAACTGACCAGGATTAATTCTGGCATGCTTCAAATTATTTTTCTAAAATGTTTGAAACGGTACTCGCTACTTGATTAAATGGAAACTATATATCATATTGATTTGATAAAAGATGGTTTTTACGCATATTTATATATTCTTATTATATTGCCTTATCAGTTTCCACACAATGTTATCTTGTGGTGAAATGTCATGTAATTCACGGTGGAAAAGTACGTTATGTATATCCATGCTATTGTTTTCTCCAGAATGTATTTCTTACCGCCGTCTCAAGCTGATCCACCTTAAGTTTCAATGTATCTCTTGCTTTCAGTTAGGTATTTACGCTGTGTCATTAATTTCGTTCAAAATGAGGAATAATAAAGACAAACTATTGGTTGCTTTGCTAAAGCACGTTCAAATTTCTTCTCTCTCTGTGGTTTCTGAAGTTTTAGTTGAAATTTTGTTACAAAACTTGCAGGTTTTGAGAAATTATTATTTTGCGTCATAAGCCATCTAGTAATTTAACTGGCCAGGATTAATTCTGTTATGCTTCAATGTTTAATTTTTCTAAAATTTGGGAAACTGTAGGTACTGGCTATTGGATACTATCCCGTTTGAAATATCGCAAATCAGACTCGGTTTGTATGATGAAGTGCTGTTAAACAAAATTTTCCGCTACAGGAAGTATATGCTGATTTTATTTACAGTTGCTACGCTATTCATCCGTCCCGGAAACCTTGCAGTAATTTTTTTGGCATGCCTTTGAATAGATAGATTTAATACTCTACATCGAGTCGATAATACTTCATGTTAATGCGCATGTAAGACTCCCTCCCAATGCACCCGTAACATTCTAAGTAGCTTCTGGCATGCACGCTCTCCTTATGGTAGTTTAAGCAAAATATCATTTTACATATAAATCAATGAATTTGGTCTCATTATAAAGAAAAATATATCTACCTTCCATCGACTCTTAAAATTTAACCCCTTATCACATTACTTTCCGAGATATTTGCCAGAAAATACCAGCCCTTTTATATGGGTAATGGTCCGTCTTTGGACTCCGGAGAGACTTTATTTAACAAATGAGGAATTTATAACACCTAGATCTCGTCAAAAAATCATCAGTGTGTAGTTTGTGTTTTCTCAACTATTTTTTTAAATTAATCATACTGTTACCGCAGTACAGTCTTCAGGAACACAATTAACCTTCCGTTTTGATGGGGTTTCAAACGTACCTCGTGAACAAAAATAAGTCAAGTTAAAGATTAATTTGGACATTTTCATTTGATTACTTGAAATTTCTGTTATTTAAAAGTATATTATTGCACCATTAATAACGAAATATTTAATTCGTGTATCTCAACGCTGGTGAAATTAAAAGGTATAATTCGAATCTGGTCTCTATTATGATTAGGTAATTATCTCGCACTCAGTACCTTATTTTTCCACGTGCTCACCTACGGGTCCGCAGCTCCTCCTGTCTCACACAATTCGCAACATCATTAGTCCAATACGTATTCAGTATCACGTGCCAATTATGGTGCTCATACAAAATCATAATCTCGTCCATGCTTCCCCCAGCCTTTCTCTCCGTCTCAGAGCGTAATTTGTTATACTTGAATCATAAAACTCCCGGACTTCTCACCAACCTAAAATGCCCATTATAGTCATTTTGGCTGGAATATTTTTTGTTCACCATATCATGAGTATTTTAGAATTTTTTGTTGTAAACTAAATTTTATGTCACCCTTTAGTGTTTCACTAAGATTTATAATATTTATGCGTAAAAACTGCGTAAAATTTTCAAACAAGTTTGTAATTAAGAATGTATTTTTTTGGATTTTCGTAAATTTTTCGCTGTGAACTTTATGATTTTAGTAACTTTTTGTCTAATAAGTTCAAACATTTTTTATTATTGTTGATTCTTTACGTATGACATATTTTAATTTTTGAAAAGTCCCAGCACATTGTCATTTAGCATGTCTTCTTAATGGATGCCGCAAATTACGGTGATAGAACATATTTTGGTAATATTTTGAACATAAAATAAGTAAAACAGGGAAACTAAATCTAATGTCGCCTATTAGTGTTTTATTAAGATTTATGACAATTTTGCGTAAAAAATCTGGGTAAAATATTCATACATGTTTCGGTCCATAGATGGTATTTATGCATCACACAGCTATTGGGTTCTATAGAATATATGAAAAGACAATTACATGTTTATAAAACCAGAGATTTATTGCTTAATGTTTTAAAAATTGTCGATATTACATCAGTTGTTAATTATGGCAATTAAAACCTAAATATTTTCAAAGAATACTTAAAATAATAGGTAAATAAATTAAATAGTCCCCAATTGCTGATATAGGCAAAAACTTTTCTCTTGGTTTCAAGGTAAATTTTTAAATGGTACGAGAAATTAAATTCACATCTCAATTGTCCACGTTCACTGAAAGTACATAATAAAAGTCAAGAATGATATTTCTCTGCGATGAAAATTAGAATGTGAGAGGAAATCAAAATTAGTTCAAAGGACTCCCTAGGGTATGCTGGAGTTAAGTCTGTTGTGCCTTCTATCACGGGTCCAAAAGTGTCCTATTTTCATCCAGACATCGTTTTGTGGCAAATTCTCACTGGGGAAGCGTGATAAAATTAAACTCAAGTTATATGTTTAGAAATTCACAAAGTAATCTATCGAACTTGCTTCTCTTCAATTGACTGCCTCCATTGACGGTTATTTTTTAATTTCTTTACCCATCGAACTTATTGTCTTCATGAAATAGCAAGAAAGTTGGTTGAAGATGCTAAAAAGAGACCCTTGAGTGAATTTGATAGAAATCGAGACTGATATATTTTGAAAGTCGCAGGTATTGAAGAATGAGTTAGGATATCAAATAATTCTCTTACTAGGTTGAATATTTTATTGTTTCACGAGAAAATAAATATTTATCTCATTAATAGTCTCAGTTTTTATTCCACAAACCCTAGTTTTGACGATAAAGAATTCATTTTAGAGGTGTGAAGTATCATTTAGTTATTTTCTTTTTCTAAAGACATTGCGTTACCACATCGCGGGGCATTATTCATTCCTCTGGATCCTCCCCGTCCAGATTTCTTTCTTGATCTCCGAGCATTAGAAAGAGTAGCCTCATCGGATTTCGGATAAAAAGGAAGTTTTTAAAAATAAATATATTTTTAGAAAATTTATAAATCGGGGCTCGCTGGAATGAAAGTAATTTGGAATGGTGTAAATAATTTAAATCCTTAGCGGCGTTTTGGATCTCTCCAAATCAGATAAATTCAATATCGCCTTGTTGCTCTATTCCTTTCTGTGGCATATAAAACGACTAGTCGTATACCAGATTACAATCCAGTTGAGCTGAAGCTAATAAGATGTATTTTGCGTATAAAGGTAGAATATGACGATAATGCTTAGGATATGGGCAATTTTTCGCGTACTGCTGTAAATTTGTGATATTAAAATTTCATTTATATCTCATATTCATTCAATTTGTAAAGTGAAGGAATTAGGTTGATGAACGAGGCAGGAATGACAGCGTTAATCTTGATGATTCGTATTTTTCTGCTATAAAGTCAAAATAATAATCGATTTCTCGATCTAAGAAGATGGAAACAGCCTGAAGTGATGGATAATACCATAAAATGATATAGTTGAGTTTCCCTGGCGAGGTTGATAGTTTCTTGGAATCACGTCAGATATTATTCGAACAACAAGCAACACTAGTATGAATTTATATATTCAATACACCTCATTATAAGCGAATGCATGAAGTACGCAATTTTCGGCGGGGAATTTTGAATTCGAGGACGGTAAAAATAATACATCATTTTCGATAAATCCCTGAGATCTTTTTTTCTTTCTCATATATGCAGAGGTGTAGCGCCTGACTTTTTGTATGAAAAAGAATCAATATGATTGTATGGAGCATTTTGGAATTTCGTGTAAGTCAGAGGAGAAATATGTTTCCTAAAAATGGGTGACTCGGAAGAAAGAATTTTGATTCAAAGAATTTCTAGATATAAGGTTCATACATAAAAAGCCGAGTACATTAACTCTCAAAGTAATTTAAATGTAAGTTTCCAATTCTCATTAAGATTCCTGGATGCGCGACCTATCTTTTGCATGTGGGCCGGCGTCAAGCTAAATTGTCTTTGTTCGCTATGTTGTACCTACATATTTCACTTTTCTTCCGCGATTACATTGCCAATTAAAGTACTCTTCTTCATTGCTTACATCAATTTAAGAATTAGTAGCCAGTATTCAACGATAAAAATACCGAAACAGATTCAAAATATTTCAGGGAAAGTTTGCACAATATAATCAAGGAGCCTATTCCAGCAAACTGAAACTAAGAGCAAGAAACCACACTTGAACAATGCCGGAGGAAGGCTGGCACGCTGAAGATGAAGGCTTAGGATTTTTTCATCTTCACTCAAAAATACCATAACGCATTGACGAAGAACAATATTATAGATCAAAATCATTCAGAGCTTAAAAACTAAACTTTAATTCTTGCTGCTATAAGATACCTTTAAGCTAAGT
Source organism: Ceriagrion tenellum (assembly GCA_963169105.1). NCBI lineage: Eukaryota > Metazoa > Arthropoda > Insecta > Odonata > Coenagrionidae > Ceriagrion > Ceriagrion tenellum. The sequence goes on from OY720641.1 coordinate 62,136,732, forward strand.
TAATTGTTGAATTTAAAACTTAAAAATTTCTTGATTCTACCCTAAGGAACATTAATAAATGTCTTTGGTGGATGGAAGTAAAATTATAGAAATATAATAACCAACGCATATATTAACTGTTTGCACGATGCATGTATCCCTGTCATTTGTTAACCGGTGACGTACATATCGAGCACGATGGGATAATTAGGCAACTGTACTCAATTTAATGTAACAAGTCACAATGTGCGGAGGTACCTACTCCCTTAGGAATTGGCTCCACACTTCAAACCATTTCTCAAAATAATATTTAACATGTTGAAATATGAATATGAACTGCCATTTTGCAACCGCTTGCAACTTGTTTTTGTAAAAACGGTACTGATTTGGCATTGATACCCCGTACAATCTTAAGACAAATTGCAATGATGGGAAAATCACGTCGCGTCGAAAAACGACAATCGTAATCCAGTCATTATGGGTAGGTTACGGAAGAAATATTTCCGTTACTCTAGCGATTAGCATCTGATGTCAAGTGCCAAAAGACTGGAAAATAGCCAATGTCTCTCCAACACTGAAAAAGTAAAAAATGAAGACCTAGAATACTACCAGGATATTTCATTAACATGTATGCCTTACTAAACAGCATAGTTCTTAGTATCATAATGACTTTCCAAATAATAAAAAATTGTTTCACAGGGTTATTTGAAAGAGGGGATCCTTAAAATCCCAGTCTGGAAATTTCCTCCATAATATTCTTAAATAGAAACAGAAAAGCTGCTTGAAGCGTTTTTCTTGGATTTCAGAAGGATTGACAAACTTCCTTACAAAACCTACTCCCGAGTTTATGGTCGTTTCAAATTAACAAAAACGCATTAAACTGTACTTTGTTCGTAAAAACTTGGGAAAAAGTAAATTATGATCAGTTTTTGCTTTATTTAGTACTGCACTAACGATCAATTTATTCGTAAATCCTACTAATGAATCAAATATCCAGAGGTTATTTTTTCTACTTAACCATTACCTTCTCAAAAGTTTGTGATATTTCTTATTATTTAACATTCCATTTGTATGAAAAATAAATCCGGCTTATATCTCACTCTAGTCTCTTATCATCCAGAGAAGTTAAAAAATAAAATTCACGTTTTGTAGACTGTATGATCCACCCAATTTTTGTTTATGTACCTTTGCCTTCCGTATTAATTTTACCATTTTTATACGAAAGGACAATTCTTTGAATTCAATGGAATGAAAAGGTACGACCTGGAATCAATTTGAGCCAAACAAGAAGCGGACAAAAAAATTAATTGAAAGGTTTTCTCCTTCATTAAGCTCAATGAATTTATCATCCGACTATCTGAACTGAAAAGAAGATATCCTGTGATTTGTACGTTTGCATTCTTTCCAAATTAAAAATATTCGGGCTAATTAGTCTGTCAATTATACGAAGCTTTGGGTAATATTAAGATAGAACTTAAGTAGAGATCTTCGACCTTTTCATCCCGCTGTAGGCTGAAATGCGGGAGAATCATGTGCACATTTCCTTGGTAGTTACAAAGAAATTGAATGACATGGAATTTGAAAAGTCTTTGATGTTTCCATCAACATATTCCTTTCGAAGAATTAAGAACTTCAATAATGATTGTAAAAGTTTTTTGCTTTACGTTAATTTTTTATTTGCTTTACGTTATTTTTTACTCAATATTTTTTTCATATTTAGCTTAAAAGTTATTTCTTTCATAGCTGCAAATAATTTGAAAAAAATGACTGAGTAAATTTTAATGTTAAAGTTTCGGAGCTCAAATATTGATTATAATTAATTATTGACTGGTGATTACCTTTTTGTAATCTAGATACAGTTGTGATTAGAGGATTGGATCGTGTTCCTTTCTAGATACAAAAGCAATGCTAAAAGATATTCAGTTTCATAGTAGCATTTACCATGCTTACATGGCCATTTTAGAGGCAGTCATTGATCTCCATGTAGAGAAAAGAAACTAAGATTTATCTTTTGGTAATTTCTTTCCTCTTTTTAATGTTATATACTAAAAATTCCACTAAATATTAGGTCAGTTGTAAAGGAATCTTATCCAAATTCATCTTATTGTTTTTTTAACTTTACTTTTTCAAACTAAGTAAAACCTGAAAGTAATTAAATGGCCGGTCTTTGTCCTACAATACCTGATGCCGTGTCTGTTATTTATTTTTGTATGGCTGAGTTGTAATTGAAGTTGATGATAATGACCAGTAGTAGAACTTGAGACATTGGCTCTATAAAAAGCAGTCGTTAAATTTAATTCCTCATTGATCGAAGGTTGTTTAATTTTTGGTTGTAAAAAAACACTGATCGTTGAAAATTTATGTTGCAGTTATAGGCATTATTTTATAAATGTTTAAGACAATATCTATATAAATGAAAATTAAATGCTGATTGTTGGTAAGCGCATCACTTGAGAAAGGCTGGACCGATTAGGTTAATTTTTTTAATGTTCCTAATCCTCTGAGTAAGGTTTTTAAGGATAGAAAAAATGGAAAACACGACAAGAAATTTGTAAATTTAGGAAAAAACTGAATGTCCTTTTTTCTATGGGTTTTTTGATGAACTCAAGACCATAACTCATGATTGGAACGATGGATATGCGAAATTATTTTTTGTTTTGTTCGTTGTGGTCCTGAAAATGTTTTCAGGAAAAAAAAGCTACTATGTGCTCAAATGTCTTTTGAAAGTTGATTGTAAAAGTTGTGAATCAAGCCAATCGGTTACATAGTGATGAAAAATTGATTCATTTGTTTATTATCAGTTGAACCGTGATTCTGTAGTAAGTTCATCGCAATCGTTTCATGAAATGAATTATGCGTCGCCGTATTATTTAAATTTTTTTACAGATTTACCTTTGAAATTCGGTGAGTTTTTAAATTATAAATGGTTACACAGTAACAACAAAGTGAATTAATTATCCATTTTCAGTTGAATTGTCATTCTTTGCATCGCAAATTGTGTCAAAATGGACACAATTCAATCACATTGCAATGCCACCAATAAGGCGTAGCAATTTACGTCGCAGAATTCGTAATGCTACACACCGAATGGATGTTCGATCTAATCGAACTGCAGTGCAACGCGAAGAGCGAAATGAAATTGAACGGAATCGATTATCACAAACATGTTTATCACGTACATAAGAAGGAAGAGAAAATGCAAACGAAGATAATATGCATTGAATGAGACATCATTGGTCAGTAGATACCAATCGCGCGAAAATAAATTGGAAAAATCGTGGAAGAAGACAAATAAATGTTGCGTTGAATACTCATCAAGCTGCATTCCGTTACAGCGTGACAATGTTTACAGTAAAGAACAATCCGTTGATACTGGATCGATGAACGTTGTGTGCCCGTATTGTAAGGCATTGAAATACAGAAATGAAACCCCTGGATTGTGTTACGCAAGTAGCAAAATCAAACTGGCGCCATCGGTCCCGCCACCAGAGCCATTACGCTCATTGGTTCCTGGAACAGGAACAGTTTCCACACATTTCCTGGCACGAATCCAGAAATACAACAGTTGCTTCCAAATGAATTCCTTTGCCGCAAACATATTTCCAATAGCTTTTCACCAATTAACAAAACAATCAAAAACAAATTTATTGAAGCTTGGACAGGACAACGTCTGTCGGGTCAGCTAGATACTAATAAAAATGAGGGTCTCCTCAACAATTTATATATTCAAATGAAAGTCATTCCTTTAAAACCTGTCAACCCAATGGTGCTAAAGGCCTCAGCTGCAAGCCAGCTTAAAACGCTCAGGCAAGCCCGTTTTAAACTTGGCGTTCATCTTTCTTATGAATCAATCGCAAATAAACTTCATGGTAGACCTATAATTTAAAGCACAATCCCAGGAGATATTGCAGTGATTTCTTAAAAATATTATGCTAAAGTTTAACCAAAGATTTAGGTGTACCACGCAACGGACGGAGAATGCGCGGAGACGAAATAAATTAAATTATCTGTCCCGCTGTCTAAAAAAATCTCTTCGCCCGTTTGCTGGGAAAACATAGAGCGAGGATAGAGAGCGATGGGTATACGTACTGAGCGAAAAGGTAATACCTTTTTACTCTTTGCTCTACTCGGCGATGAATGCATCTTGTTTCTTTCTCGCTTCAGGAGACGACGTCACAGCTTGGAAAATGCAGCTGGGGGCGCAACAAGGGATCCGGTTAAGGTTTTTTTTTTCCGTTCCGTTCTCTAAATTTGCCGCTTTTTCTCACGCAAGGCGCCTCCTGTACCTTTTGGAATGCGTTCCGTGACCCTAAAGTAACATGTCCTTGCAGTTAAAATAAAAATATAATTGTGAAAAACGACATTCCCTTCGGATGACTGCGAAGGGAAAGGTTTGGCGCGCACGTGGACGGGAGAGAACTCTTTCAAAGCGGTCTTCAGTTGTCCTCCCTGCCTCAGGCGTAACATCGCATTCGTGAAAAAGCGTCTCTGATCCCTCCTCACTGAGAAAAAATATCTCTCTTTTTTGCAACTCAGTCCACCCAGATGAAAAAAATCAGAAGTTCAGAACACCCCATTCCTGGATTTCAAATGTGTCATTGATAATTACTAATCGCGTATAATCGACAATGAATTAAATGGTGTGCACAAGAGTAGGTAATGTAAATTTTTTTCCGTAACCTGTCCTTAAGGGCAGAATTACGATTGACGTGTTATTTTTCCGTTCTTACGTTTTAAATCAAAACTGAACGGAGTATTAATCAATCAATTGTAGACCGTTTTTGCTAACATAATTTCTAACAGTTAAATAGTGAGTTTTTTATTCACCTTTAGAAAACACCACAAAGTAATTTTAATATTTTTAATGTTCCTAATCGCCTGAGTAAGGTTTTTAAGGATAGAAAAAATGGATAACACGACAGGAAATTTGTTAATTTAGGAAAAAACTGAAATTCCTTTTTTTCTATGGGATTTTTGATGAACTCAAGACCATAACTCATGGTTCGAAGGATGGATATGCGAAATTATTATTTTTTTTGCTCGTTATGGTCCTGAAAATGTTTTCAGGAAAAAAGCTATTATGTGCGCAAATGTCTTTTGAAAGTTAATTGTAAAAGTTGTGAATCAAGCCAATCGGTCATATAGTGATGAAAAATTGATTCATTTGTTTATTATCAGTTGATCCGTGATTCTGTAGTAAGTTCATCGCAATCGTTTCATGAAATGAATTATGTGTCGCCGTATAATTTAAAATAAATTTACAGATTTACCTATTAAATTCGGTGAGTTTTTAAATTATTAATGGTTATACAGTAACAACAAAATTACAAACATTTTCAAAAATATTGACAAAGAATGCTTCAATATGGTTTATTCCATTGCTTCATTGTAAAGTATTATGGAAAATTTGGAAGTGGTATTCAGCAAATTAAGAAAAAAACTCTCCACTGTTTGGCTACCGTTGAGGTAGCGTGACGAAAATATTGGAATTTAACATGGTTTGCCCATCGTCCGTTGACGGTGCCTCCTTTGCCCGTCCATTACAATGTACTTCATGACATCGCAATAGCCATAATTCTTGAACTGCACCTTCCGATTCCGTAACGTCAAGAAAACTCGAGCGTTATCCCGTCCTAAGTAACAAATTCGTTAACTAGATATTTATGGATATAAAAAACATTCCTATTATTCGTTATTGATTAAAACACCGTCAAGATGTATATTTCAATCCGAAATGTATGATTGCATATTTAAACTTAAATTTATTTATTAGCTCGTAGGCTTCCGCGGATGCAGTGTTGACTGTTACTTTTTACGGGATTCATTCCGCGATGTGTTTTTTTAAACAACAATATTTCGCTGGTCCTCCTGCCAGCTTCATCAGGTTAACTGAACTGCTTCATTTGTCTCGCTCGTCTTTATATATAAGTCTGGACTCCCATTGTTGCCGGAATATGAATTTGAAAAAATTCGTTTTAGACTGTTACTCAACTTGTAACCGTCTTCTCGGTTGACGTTCTCCGGTCTCTTCGCAATTTCTACAGCCTCCCTTATTAATCTTGGGTAATAGCGTATTTCCCTAGATATTAATCTTGTCTCCTCAAAGTTGAAATTATGAGTGGGGCCGCTGAGATGGTGTTCGGCTATTGCAGAAATGCGGTAATTATTATTTTTAATTGCCCGTTGATGTTCTTGGAGGCGTATTTTTAGGGCTCTGCATGTCTGGCCTACATATGATTGTCCACAGCTACACAAAACTTCATATATTCCTCCGTAGAGGTTCCGTGGAAGCGGGTAAATTTATTTATTTTTACTGTGTATAACGTTCAGGAAATTTTTGAAGGATATCAATCCAATAATCTTAGAGAACTGATATTACGATTAATATATGCAGAAAAGCCGTATATTGAATTTGGCTACGTATTTTTACGCAAACTAATTATTTTATATTCACTCGTTCACAATATATTTGCTGTCGATTAACCAGAAATTGCGAGGATTGTATTGTTTTTAGAGGTACCTAAAATGAAGCTCTACTGTTTTCAGTACCTGTATTTCGTATTTTACCATTTAACGTAGCGTAAATTGAGTCGATTTGAATGAGAAATATTTCACAAACCATGCGGTAAATCAGTCCAAAATTTAGCTAGAAGACTTCTGGTTAAATAGTTTGACTCACAGTTTCATTAACTTAGAATAAATTAATATGGATATAAAGTTCCCTCATATTTGGTCTCAGAATTGGAATTTTCTCCACGTTGCAAATAATTGCAAGTCATAATTTGTATGAAAAAGTTTGTTACCGTGATTGGATTTGAGTAGAGAACCTACGGAGTTGAAAATTAATACTACAACCACCAAATCAATATGGTATCCTCTTGCGTGGTCCTGTCCCGCGAAATATATTGCTCATAGCTCAACCGTAAATTTCCACAGCGCTGATGCAATTGTTCCTTCAATCATAATAACCTTTCCAATCCAAATGATCACACAATTATGAATGAGTGATCGAAGAATCCCATTGAGATGACCAAAACGAAATGGAATGTTTATTGAGATTACCGCATTGCAATCTTATGCAAGTCTGCTGGGAGAAGACGAGGACCAATCTGAGTGCATGGGATTAGAAGGATTATATTAACTAAGGCAGGAATTCTAGCATCGGCGGATAGACCTGAATACGACCTATGACATGCGAACACTATTGCAATTTTGACGTGCATCCTGCTTCTAGCATATCATATATTAAAGAACCATTAAAATGAATAAGATTAAAGACAATTTACCAGTAAAAAAATATTTTCCAATATCGACCAAGATTTCGATGCACTTCATTATCATCAGGCATGTAGTAAATCAAAACCAACATCAATGTAGTAAATCGACACTTCGGTCGCATAAAAAGTTATCTGAGTGGAAAATGACCTCAACTCTGATTCATTCTGTTGAATATATTCCACTACATCAAGCCTGGTACTTCTCTTTTTGAAGAAATATTAAGTTCTCTATTAATTATTCAAATCCAGCTAGTAGGGGATAAAATCATCTTCACACTGTTTTAGGCGTCATATCTATTTGTGATATCGTTTTGCTTTCCTTTGTGAAAAATGCCATCGGCACCATCACGGTGTGAATGTGATAGTCTGACCTCCAAAATCTGTCAATGCTCGCGTTTAGTCTCACCATGCTAGTGCATTGTTTTTATTCCAGACGGTAAAATTAAAAAATATTGAGATTTTCTTGCGTGACGGAAACGGAACGTGACGTTTACGAGGATTGGTGATTTTGATGTGGAGGAACCGATTATTACAATAGCCGAGCACAAATGGTGGCGTTTACGGATATTGAACAAAAAATCAGTGATTCTGACTTTTAGAGACACTACATTACCATCTACTAATCAGAGGAGGGATTTTTGTCGATATTAACAAAATTTGATTACATGCTGTGTACCTTACATTTTTCTCTTCTTTTAGACTTGATACTTTCCAGTATTTTAGCGGATTTCTTTTTCCTTATATTTAAATTATGAAATATGAAAATAAACTGTTTACTTCGCCATCACTCACTTAAGACATATTCAGTTGCCACTTATACATCTGTCTATCGTTATAACATTCTCCCTGAGAGATAGACGATGGGAAATTGAACCGCACCGTTCCTTTCCGTCAAGTTGGGAAACTTGAGATAGAATATTTGGGGAGGCGAGCGACGGCTATGGTTATTTGCGCCACAGGGGATAGGTAAGGGAGGAAGGTTGGATAGAGACTCGGCGTCGGCATTAGCCTACTGTTAACGAAAGGTGCCAAGGGGACTACGGCTTAACGTCTCATCTGACAGACGGAGTACTCCACTTGAAGTGCCCTCCACAAGACACTCAAGTAGGGATCGGGTTCATCTGAAAAACATCCGCCACTGCAGGGATTTGAACCCTGGCCGCCCGTGTGGTATGCGAGTACTCTAACCGCCACACCAACTCGATCCCCGTTTGGAAACTTGTTAGGAAACTCGTTATTCATGGTTCATCCAGCTACCCCCTCTATTACATTGCGTTTGCAAGATGGTTTCCATTCTCTTTCACAAAAGTGACAGTAATCTGGAAATGAATCCGGAATCATCGGAATTGGAATAAAATTAGTAATATCAAAGTGGCAATATGACTTCTTGTCTAGTCCTTCCAATGAAATACGCCCATTCACATATTTTTTCGATCCAAACATTGTAAAGAAAGAACTTTCCTCCCACTTTCTGCAACATTCCTCTGCATAGCTTACCTTTTCTTGTTGTCTTCCATAAAACCTACTGGTAGTCGAATCTGCAGTCATCTGAATTGGAAAATAGAACAAAGATAACAAGATCACTAGTAACTTGGTAGCATGACATTTTATCAATAAACTCAAAATTATTAACAAAATATATTTTGGTATTGTAAAAGTTCTAAAATTCATATATTGTGGCATTGTAAAAGTTATACATTTTTATTCATGGAAAATAGAGGTCTACTTACTACATCAATGTAACACTTGAATAAATTATAGGATTAATACGACCGTTATCGTCATCGTTATTTAAAACCTAAGATAAATAGACTACACTCCTATTTTACACTTCATTAAACGGTTACTCCGTTTCTTCTTGTTATTTATTTCTCGATAAATATATACCCTACTAGATGACCCGAGCGAATATTTCGCACAGTATGCAGCTTCTTCCTGTTTCATCCTTCTTTCTTCCTGTTCTTCTACCTGTTTCTTCCCATGGACAATTATATGTTATTTATGATTATGTTAGAGATACATAACGTAAATAGTAAATGCTCACGCTGATTGCATGTAGAATGTAATCAATCTCTCTGAATGATGTATTAATAGATGGCGCCTCCTACAGTCTTTTAAGCATGTAACCATTGCCAACATATTAGTTGATTATATTGTCAACAGATGGCGTTGTACCTTTTTTTAACAAAAACGTTAATTTTAAAAAAATTGTCTATTTTTCATCAATATCGGGGAACATAAGCTTTAAAACTATGTTTGAATCATTAATTTTTATGTATAATTATGGGAGTTATGGCGTTGCGACAAAAAAACACCTTTGAGAAATAATATATACGGATGTGTGGAGTCGATATACCTCGAGCGAGTAATCGACATGGAAAAATCGAAACTTTTAAGTAAAATTAATGGGTAAATAGTGAAATTTGAGATTGAGATTGTATTTTTCGTCAGAAGCCGGTGCTTCAACGTTTAAAATGATACCTCATTTATCACTGTATGTGCAGTATTAACGGAGCATATACGGAATGACAGAAAAAGACCTTTCTGTAATAATATATATGATACAAAGAAGTCAGCATTTCCACCTTCTGCAAACTAATGAGACTCCAATGGGTAGGGCATGTCCTGCAGATGCCGGAGGAAAGGGCATCTAAAGAGTGTTCACTGGACAGATTGGAGGGAAGAGAATGGGAAGAGAGTGGGAAGATAGCGTCAGCAAGGATGCACATGAGTTAATTGGGGTAAGGAGTTGGAGAAGAGAGGCAGAGAATAGAAAGAAATGGAGTAAGAAAATTGAGGAAATCATGGCCTGGTTTGGGCTGTAGCGCCATGGAAGAGAAAGAAGAATTTATTTCGCAAGATCTCTTTATATAGCCCGTCAATGTATTGATAGGTTTTTTTGCTTGAATCGATCATACTATTTTTCTCTTTATTTTCTTTTTATCTAGAACTTTCTGACAAAAGACGACCAGTATTGAGAATTAATTCCAATTTTAATCGGCGTTAAGAAAGAATTATTTTACAATTATTCAAGGCCCGTGTCGTTCGCCGTCTCGTTTATGGCCCTCGTTCTCAGAAAACCGTGAGATTCAAACGCGGATCTATTGGATGGGAAGCTAGACACTACACAAATATGGCTCCCTCACGTCTGATTCTCTCCCACAAAATTGATCCTTAAGTTCTTTTTTTATCAATTCCAACACGCGGTGAAAAAATAATAATCCTCCAACTGTCTCTGGCGTTACATGGCATTCGTCATATCGTTTCTGGTTCCTCTTCCACGGAAAACGTCCTTCTTTTTGGTTCATTTTTTTTCACTCCAACACTCGGGGAAAAAATAAATTAGTGGGGTTTTTTGGAGAGATGGGAACTCGTAGCTCGTGACGGGTTGGGGACATTGCCGCCCTGTTCAATTATTCAGGGCCGTGCCAAAAATATGGTCGGCCCCTGGCAGTCCCAAGGTTGCGTTCTCTCGCTTTCACCCGTCCTTCTGTACCTCTGCCTTCGACCCTTTCCCTTCGTATTTTTTATCCCTCTTTCGCGCCTTCGGGTTACCTGGCCAATTCACAGCCAGCGGCAGCGGGCATGAGGACCACCTGTGTAGAAGCTCAGCATGTTCCCTCTCGTATCTCGTAGCCAAAAAAAATAATTAAACAAGTAAAAGGGGGATAAATTGATTCAATGCACGAGACTCCCGCGATCAACATTCACGAAAAGAGTTGAGAGAAAACTTATTTTGTATCGCATTACCGCGAGTGCCGAATTCTCAAATGTTTAAATTAAATAATTTTTTTTCTTTTTTTTTGGAGACCTGCGCATTCTCTTCAGACGGAAAAAATTCTCGCGGGTTTCAAGAGAGCGTCGAAAACAAAAATTCTCCGCTTGTCAATAAAAACAGTTTGGAGATTATACTTTTTGGAAATTAACCCACAGAATGGGTCAGGAGCAAGAAAAGAATGATGTGGTAGTCTCACACGTTTTAGCAGGCCGAAGTTTTAACACCTAAAGGGCGAGAATGGTCTTTTGACCCTCTTATTTTCAGTTAGACCTAATAATTTTCTATTTATATTTCCTTTGATTGTTTTGAAATTTTTAATATTGCTTATTTTTACATTTTCCCTAGTTATATGCGTAATACATTACACAGTTTTTATTCTTAAGTTTTTGACAAAGTAACTTCTAGAACAAATTTTATAAAGGCGTTATGCAGATTAAACTACGAATTTCAACTTCAGATACTTGGACAATAGCAAATAGGTTGGCTAGAAAAATCCGAAACTATGGCCCGAAGGGCCTAGGTGACGGTAAATCAGAGCAAGCAAATATCTTAGATAAAGGGATTGCTAGCGAGGGAGCAAGATATCGTTTGTGCTTTATAACATTTTTACTGATAAAATGGTAAGACAAGTAGGAGGGCATCTGGTAAGGTCCACTAAATTCTTGGTCGATCACACGTTGGTTAGTTGATCTTCTAAGACATCACAAGCTTTAATAGATAATTAGAACTTAAGTGCCGGAATTACGAAAGAATGATAAGCCATTAGAAGATAGAGTATTGAGATTCTCTTGGACTAAGACGGGGAGGTTGGTCATAAACGTAGGATGGCACATACTGGAGCAATACGAGCATTTTTGATTTGGCTAATAAGATAAAATAAATACCATAGTAACAAAGAAATAAGGATAATAATGACGTTTGAGGAGGCGTTTAGTTATAGAAGGTAGCTGGTGACGGGAGTCTTGAATAAGAATACAAAGAAGAGGCTTGTAAAGAGCTTGATATGCGCTGTAGTGTGGAGGAGGTGCGATGGATATACAGAAATACAAATGAGGAAGTTTGGTGGACGAGGAAAGGAAACGTCTAAATGAAATCTAGGATGAATGGGATAGGCGGCTGAAGGATATACCATCGGTAATATGAGGCAAAAAGTTGCCCAGGACTGTGAAAGAGGTATGGATATTGGGCAAGAGAGGAGTGAGAAGAAAGCAATAGATTTTATGGACAGGATGAAGGGTAGATCGTAGATCTGAGGTGAAAATGAATTGCAAGAGGTAGTACCCTACAAGTGTGAGAAATTGGAAGAAGGCACTCTGATTTTCAACAAAACCTACGTTTTACTGATAAAATCGTAAGAAATACTCAGTTTAAACTCTAGCGGCCGTATTCATAGATTTCAGCTAAAATGCGCCTGCAGGCGACTAACTTAGTCAGCTACTAAGAGTACTTAGTCGCATTCTAAAAAATGGTATTCATAGATCCTTTCCAGTGAGCTGCTAGGAGCTACTAACCTAGTAGTGAATTTGCATGTCATACATCAATATTGCTACTTTGAGGCCATCGTTAAATACTCCCCATAATTTCCCCATATTTTAGCATTGCCATGATAATTCCGACAAATCTTCCATAAAGTTAGATTGTTATTCTATAGAAAAATCGGAAATATATGATTGTCATAAATTTTATTTTTTGCCACACGTAGTAATACACCACAAACATGCACAGGTCGTTAATAAAATCATTTGGACACACTGGAGCATCACCACATCAAAGTTGAACTAACTCCTTCCAATCGCACCAAATTAAAGAATCAGTTATATTCAAACAAACACAGGACTTTCTTGAGGTATCCACCGTTCCATCAATATAAAACCATTCAAAATAGAAAATGCTTGCCTTTAGATAATGAATAATAATTGGTATTTACATATAAAATGTAACATGACTCACATTTACACACTGACATTTTGTAAACGAAAAACGAACATGTCACGAGCGGACATTGTCACTATTTGATCTAAATACTTATTTGTCCCTTCACAAATCCTTTCTGAGCATAAAATAAAATGAAACTGATTTCACTTATCCACTTAGAAGATAAAACATAAAATATGATGCGATAAACTGCTTAAGCACTGGAAGAAGTTTCTATTACTGTGTGAACCATAACAATGTTCTGCTACCGAAGCAAAAACGAAACAAAATAGAAATTGACGGCAGAATGTAAAAAGACCTGAGTTATGATGTAAACACAGTTACAGTTATCACCTGAGCGAAATCATTATAATTCATCAAGATAACAATTGTACCTCTTTATATCAATTTAAGACATATTTCTACGACAACACAACCGTAATATGCTCGAGTTAATTACTCTGAAGCACCTAACTTGATGCAGTAGTCACGAAAACTAATATGCACTTCTAAATTGTTGACGAGGCTTCCTCCTGATCACATTCTTTAAAATGGGCTGACTTTCCGTAGAGAAATCATCTAAAACCACAAATGAACTGTACTCTGGCCAGAAGAATTTAAAAATGCAATTGTTACCCTCAAAAACAGTCAATACACACACAATAATTTATACACTTTATAAAGCTGTGAGGCGTATCACTGATGAAACGAGATAAAGAAGAGATGATGACCACCTTACGACGCTCGAAACCACAGCAATCATCTCACTAACTCTTCTTTTTTCGTTGAATAAAACACTAATGAAGCACTACAGAAGACCAAAATACGTTGTCGTAGACTAAGAACAAACCTTTGGTATTTTCGCCAAAAATCTCCGCTATGGCTTCAGGTTATCATCCGAGGTGAGCCACTTGTGACAGACCGCCATATTTAGTAGCGCCTCTAAACAAGGCGAGAGTGTTTAAGAATCGGCTACTAAAATAGTGGTTCACTTGGCGCTGCTGAGCTTAGTAGCAGTCTATGAATACGATTTTGTTAGTTGGCGACTAGGTAGTGCGCTACTAAGCCCATAGTAGCTCTCTAAGGAATCTATGAATACGGCCGTAAAGCTCTATATTTCATACATAGTAATGAAAACCTATAATATAGGGTCCAAGGTTGATGAAAAATTAAAGAAAACGAAGCAGTGCCAACAACTGCAAGTAGATTTAAAGTGACCCCTGATCGTCCCTCTAGGTGTGAAAATTCCCATTCCAAGTAATTTTAATATACGCCAAGGAAACTTTTTTTTTAACCTGAGCAGTTTGGAAAATACACAAAAAATCAGTAATTTCACCTTCTTCAAGTTTATTTTAGAGTTTTGATTTGTTGCTAGTCTACAAGAGCCATTGAAGATGTCACTTAATTATTAGTAAAATTGATCATTCTATAATTTTTAGAGTAGCACTTAATTTATCAAAATTTCTAGATTACTCTCTGTGGATGAAGATTCATCTGTAACTTTTAAGAGTAGGCATTCTTAAGTAGAGAGAGGTATCAGGATGTGCCTTGTGGTAAAAAATTACCAAAGGTTACTTCCCTTTGGTAAAGTTTTTCTGTGCGCCCCAAAAATGTAATTAACAATGATGTTTGTAGAAAAAAATCCTGAATAATATTTAAAAATAATATTTTGCTATGTATCTTTTATGTTGAACAATTTATACCATTGGAGAAACTGGATACTATCAGTAATACCAAATAACAAGTAAAGCAATCCGATGACAAACTCAAAACACTTAGCTGTTTTACTGAGATCTTCAAATTAATTTGGGTAATGAATTTATTAAATGACCTAGTACGGGAGACAAGATGAAAATATAATATAATTTTCATAAAATATTATTATTGATAGCCAAATTTATCCTTCTGTTTATTCTGGACTTTAATAGTTCCCTTTTTCCACGTTACCGTGTGACCAACTTAAAATAACTGACCTGTGTTACAGATTCTGTTACTAGTTAATTGATGACTCGGTGTATTTGATAATCTCTCTCTTGGCTATAGTTAAGATTAAATGTATAATATTTCTTTAAATTAGTTTGTATTCATGCTACAGTCTTCTGTTGGATAAGATCGCCAACATTTTCCGAGAAGGAGACTTTTACCGCCTCGGCTCTATTGTGACCCAAGGGAAACATAAAATGAGCCTTCGGTTCCGTAACTCTACGCGCGCATTGGAATTGATACATAGTAAAATAGCCGTATAGATTCTTCATTTTTTCTGGGACGATTCTCAACCCATTTCAAGGTACAGTCTTATCTGCAGCCGTACTGAAAGTTAGAAAAATAGGTTACATTGCTTTGCAGTCTTCGTTATTGTGTGACGGAGCGGGATATCGGAAGATATTCAAATACATACCAATCATTTTATATGAGCAATCCGGAAGATGTCTGTCCAGCAATATTCCATGAATACAATGGCATTATAAATTCAGTGTTTGAACAGTAGCTGGCTCATGTAACAAAGTGATTTACTCCCATATTCATTAATACCATATGCATCGCCGTTAATTGCAACTTTCTTCTCGCTTCAATATTGTTGATTTCTTGATTGCTCAAGTCTATGAATGTAATCATTATACCATCTCGTTAGTACCATGTCTAATGTATCTATAATATGTACCAATCAGTTTGCTTATTTACCAATGCCATAAGTAATCCATGGGTAAAATTAATTACTATCAAACATTAAATACAATATATATTATCAGAATATTATTTAAACACTTGAGTACTGTCACTTGGGGTTTGTGATTTCGTGAGAATGAAATTGGGCTTTGAGTTCCCGGAATTATGAAAATGGATTCCATTCTGGAGCTCTTTTACATGAGCTGAACTGGCCAGATGCGGTAAAAATATAAGTTTGTATACCCGGGAAGAAACGGAACATTCGTTTTTAGTAACTAAATAATCGGGACTGAAGTGCCTAATATTTAGATCTAGGATTTCCATTTGTCCCAAAAACTTGTATTTTCTCGTTCTTTTAAGTTCATTATTCCTCTTTAAAGGGTATTTCGTGAAATAAAAATGTTTCATGCATAATCCACGAATTTTCTAAGAAAAGTTTTCAGTAGTGAGCGATTGAACAATTGTTTTAGGGAAGTCTATCGGTATTTTCGCAGTTTTCCTGGGAGAGGTGTTCAAATACATTTCCTCAATTGAACAACTGGCGTCGAATTCGCCTCGCTGATATGATTTTGGTAAAAGTGAATCAGTTTGAGGCCAGTGAGATCGAAAATAATCTCCACTCTCAAGATACAGTATCAATATTAGGGAACTGTGGTGTTATCTCTATTTTTCAAAATGTTTATCACCTATAAAAATAACTTGATAAAAGAGTATAGCCGAATTATCGAATTCAACATTTGGATTGTTCTGTAAAGACTTTTCTGTGTGTAAATAGTGCTCTTTATCCTCGTAAATATGTGACTTACTTAAAGTAATTGCCCGGGTGACATCAGGTTTAACTTACACAAGCTCCATTGGTGACATCATTCCTACTAAATTAATATGCATTCTTGATTCAGAGACAGGCCTTGATGTGATAAGTTGATGTAGTCTAGGCCAATATATGAATGGGGTAGGGAAAAATTATAATGAAAATGTATGCAATTGCGGTTTTTTATCTTGTGTGAAGGTTATTTAAAACTTTAATCCTCATTAGCTTTAGAGTATTGCATCTAAATTTCTTAATATGGAAAACATGGATTGATCTCTCCAAAGTGATGGGCAAATTTGGAACTTCATTCAGCTTAATATGAAATTAAACATTCTTCCGGGGCCTTGCTAAAGACGGTCGACGGCTAAAGACGTTTTTAATGATCAGCCTCTACTGAAGCATATCATACAATAACTTAGCCATATAATTATAAAGTGAAATAGAAATAATGAAGTGTTTGATATAAGAATTTGGGTAAGCCAACTCTTTCCAGTTATATTCAATATAAATGAATCAACCAAGGTCATCAACAATTTTAATTTTACTTGAGAATACTGAATTAGTAATAGAGCCTTAGGAAATGGACTCCTTAATATATTGAAAATCAAATTTAAACTGGCATGTACATTGATAATATTCATAAATCATCCAATTTGAGTTTTTAATGAGCATACTGTATAAGGAATTATTAAATAAAATGGTAGTTTTTATTAAATAATTCAATCAAGAAGGATGTTCATGTGTATGAAGAAATTGTCAAATGAAATAGATTATAGTAGTGACCAGCGAGTAAAATCTAAATTAAATCATAGAAAAAAGTAAATAAATAATTTTCCAGTGCTAAATTTTACGTGGTTTAATGAATTATTTTCTAAATTTGGCCATAAAGATGTATTTATCGTGAATTTATTACCTCTTTTTTATAAATTCCTGACCGCGTGACGCTTACTCTTAAGTAAACATCAACTCACTTAGTCATGCTTTCAATCTCTTCCGAACATCTTGTAGGTTTCTCGAAACGCTGATGCATGAGAATGCTTACATGGATGCGTTTTTGGGATCAAAGGTGTAGGTTGAGTTTATTTGCATGACAATGCAATTGCAAATTATAGGATCAGAATTAGAGGAAAAAGGTGGAGTAGGCCTTTATTTACTAGTGGTGTTGATAGTTCTATGGTTAAATGCTTGGAAGATCTACTGAGAGGCAACTGGATCAACCTTGAGTCAAATTGATTTTCGATTGGAAGTAGTGTTGTGTCTTCTCAAGAAGAAGCTAGGATGAAGGCGCTACTACTACAAAATGTTTCGGAAAGTGCTACTATCTAAACTAGTTTGCCAGAGCTGTTATAAAAGATAAAGTTGGCCATATAATTGTTCGAGATGAAAAGAATTCACGGCGTAGCTGCCTAGTTTGTAACAGTAAAAAATGTGTGTCAATAGTGCCAAATTCATTTGCATACTGATTTTTTCAAAATATCATAAATAACAATGTATATTATCAACAATTTGTACTTCTAAATGGTATTTGTAAAAAATAATACATTGTTCCAAAAAGAAGACGTAATCGACTTATTTGAACCAGAGAACTCCCAACGTTGCGTATACGTAACATTTTGCCAACCGTAAACTGAAAGCAATTAAAAAAATTAATCGATTATGTCCTTTATTTGCATCTGTTTAATCACTTTTTTGGTAAAATCTTTGGAACTCTCAAGCTTTTAACATGCTTGGGAAGAAATGGGTTGATTGCATGTTTACCGCCTCCGTTGATTCCTAGCCCTCTCCTACGCTGCAAAATGTGAGCAACTTTTAATTTTCCATCCATTTGTAATTAATACTTCCTCATCCCCACCCGACCTTCAAAGTCAGTTCAAAACCTTGATGATTTTTCTTTTGGCTGGTAATTGGGAACGCAAAAAACTTGTTATTTCACCAAATATGTTACGATGAAATTCCATTGAACGGCGAAAGGAATTCATTGAAGGGAAATAAGCAAGCTAATAAGAATTTAAGAGGAAATGAAAGCCCTTATATCAGACAAAAATGAAAAGAAATTAACAGTTTGTTTTGATGTTCAGTCGAAAAATTCACCTCAGAAAAGGACAGATCTTGAGAATCTTTATAGAGGCCATATATGAAGAACTTCCCTTTGACAAACTGGTCACAGAAACCGTAAGAATACGATGCCCGGCGACGTTGTGAAATATTTCATGGGTCTTGGGAGTAATTACTGGATCTTTTCCTTACGACTTAAGAAAATAGGCCTCTTTTTTCTGTTTTTATTTTCGAAAAAAAAGTTTTAAGAGCAGCCATAATTTTGCTCCTTTTTTACACATCCATTAGGCGTCAAGGAAAATGAGTTGAAAGTTCCCTTACCCTATGCTCAAGTACTGAATTTCTCCCTTTTTATTTCACTCTCCTCAGAGCATCCATCCCCCATTCAAAGGGTCTTGTTTTTCGTCTGTCCAAGCGGCTATACTTCCTGTTGAAAGGGGAGAAAAACATTTCAGTGAAAAGGTTTAGGGAAAATAAAACAGGACAGAAATCGTCTCGCATTGTTTTCACGACTAAAGGCGATAAAAAATAGACTTAGAGACGATCGAAGTGAGCAGGGATGAGTTTGGGGTGGTAGAGGGCTCTGCTGCGCTCAGCGAACGTCTTTTGCTTTTCATTACGCCCCGTCTCTCCTCTTTTTTTCGCCTCGTTCCCTTTCGCCGTCTCGCAGAAAATACGGGCACTATCCGAATGTTTGGTGAATATACACCACCGCGCGCACTCTCGTGTTAAACTCCCCGAACTCTTTTCTCCGGCGGAGCGACGACCCTTCCTCACATCGCGTTGTGTTCTCCTTAATGATAATCGAAATACATTTATGGGGAATGTGAAATTTATGAGTGAGAAACTAAAAATGTATCAATGTTCGTTCTCTTTTGATGGGACAATCCTTTGTTACTTACTCAATGCCAATTTCGCAAGTTAGTTCGCCTAATTAGACAGTTATTGCCATACTTTGCTCTATCACAACATTTACCAATCGATTTCAGATCAATCTGAACTCTGACTGATCTGAAACTTCAAAGGGAGTCGACTCAGATCTCCTGGTTTACCAACACGGGACTGAAAATATCGATAATGAACTATCGAATCTATCAGTTGAAGTCAGACGACTGACCCCGTGTGTAAACAAGGACAAGTCGGAAATTTTCAGTAGCATTCCCAGTGAACAGTAATGCCCAATGGGAGGTAGAATGGCGATGATATCACCGACTTCACTTCACTTTTCATTAGTGCCGTATTGTTGCAACTGTCTACAGCACATGCCTTAAATAATAAGGATTATAATTTGTTTCTGAGTGACAACCAAAAGAATAGCAAGGAACGCCACAGGCCCGCTGGTACAGATCGATCTGAAATCTCAGACTGCTGAGAAAGCGGGTAGAGTCAGCCCACTTCTCAGATTGATCCCACTAGCCCGTTGCATTTACCAATGGATATTATTGAATGAAATGAGCGCTGAATAATCACTTCAAATAATAAGTATGGCATATTGCGAATTCCCAGGCCAAAAAGTATTCGAATGCATTTACTATCAGGTTACTATGACTTTGCATACGGTCGCAAAATCGGAGATAACTTTATGAAAGGAATCTGAAAACACTTCGGGTAGAAACCCGGTCGGATGGGGGTAATCGAAGTAACGAATAGTATAAATGAACGGTTGTTAATCTTGCATCCAAGAGCATTGTTGACTGGAATTTTCACTGAACGACTGACAGCTCCCGCGAGGAATAATCACAGTAATGTAAGGACGACAATGAGTAAATATAAACTAAATCATTACTCGTAAAATGCCACGATTACGAAATTAAATAATTAAATAAGTGTGATGTAGTATTTCTTTTTGGCGATAATTTTTTCCCACGCGCCTCACTGCGTATCACATCTGCTGTGCAGTTATGACAGCTGCAAATTTGGCGAAAATGGAAAATTTTCAAAATATTAGTCATGCATAACCAATAATGTTGGTTTTATTATCTACAACTGTGCAACTGTGACCTGCCGTTCAATTGAATAATGATATACCAGTGATACAACTGTCTGACCATCCAATAATTGGATCAGAAAAACTGTCACAGTATCTACAAAAATGCATTGACCAAAATGGCAATTATTTATAAAAAAGACAAATTTTTAACCTTTAAAATATTTAAAATATCGTAGAAAATAATTGGATATTTATACTTATAAAAAATTGGACACCTTATTTTTGGGACTACCCAAATACCTAATATAATACTCATCAGTAAATTTTCATTTCCAAAAAATCATTGCTAAAGGTAGTTCTATCATGAAAAGTGCAAAGTTGTACTTGAGAGTATTTATGATAAAATGTTATTTTCTGTTTTATATCCGAAATGTGACAAATATATAACAGAGATTTGTAAAATACTAGCTAAATACATACAGTAAAATTTGTTTATTCAATTAAGTATTTATTGCAGTAAACGAAAGCAGTAAAGTCCTATGAATAGGATGGTTGATTTTACAAAAACTATCAAAAATACTCCAAAAATAAATATTACAATGTATCTTGGTTTAAAAAAGTGTTTTTTGTGAAAGTCTCATAAAATTTTTTAAGAAAAATAATTCGACTGCAAAAGGGCTAAAGGAATTATGATCTCAGGAGTGATCACAGTCCCTTCTTTCACATTGTCATCACCATTAACCAATATGCAAATCGTTCTTGAAGGGCAGTGCTCACAATTTATGTCCGAAGAACAGACTCCACCATTTAAAACTTTTAATTTGAACCTCACATAATATACCTCACAAAAGTTAAAGAGAGACGATCATGCCTTCACTCTCATGAGTCTCGGATGTCGAAAAATTTTCTCTCTTACCCTATTACCATTCATTTTTAATATTCGTTTCAACGAGCATGTATCTCCCTATCACGCAAAGCTGGGTCGGTTAAAATTGAATCAGAGAAGAACAATTCAAAAGGCCTTAATGTTGTTCAAATTACCGAACTCGAAAACCCATCTAACCCACCCACTTATTTATAAGAAAACTTGCTTTTTAATGCCCAAACTAACAAGAGATCGACCCGTATAACAAAAACATTTTACATCCCCAAATACCGCACAACAAAATATGAAAATACTTTCCACATCTCATACTGTAAGTTATGGAACTCGTTGCCTGATAGTATTAAATTTTCTAGGAATGTCTCACAATTTAAAAGGAGTATGGCTGACTTTTTGTCTCCCAAATGTTCTCTCGCCTCTATATGAGAAGACAAAATGATATGAGATGATATTGTTACATGTTACTTGTTCACTATAATCATTTGCTGTTTTTCTGTCTCATAAAATATTTGTTTATTTGCTTTTCATTTTTTCTTATTAATTGATATTACAGATTGTGTTTTTTTTGTTTTGACATACTATTTCGATTATTGATATTGAGACTGTTTTTTTCATTTTCATTTACCTCGCTCATTTTATCATCGCTCGCTCGAATTTACCTCGCTCATCTCTCTGCTGACTTGAAAGTTATTTGTTTGCTTTCCTTTTTTTGTAAGGCTTTGTATTTTGTCTTTGTATTCCACTCCTCATGAAGGCATGTAAACTAATTCAATGTCCTAAGGGACTTTGTCCCAGGACATTAAAATTGTTTTATATTTCTATTTCTATTACCCATCCTTTGACCTATTATCCTATTACCGTTTGGGATTATCGTATGTATGGTCAATGTTTGGTCAGGACCCTGTCACTAGCGACTCCTGCCTCCCCTTTTTACTCCCATGTAGCGTCCACTTTGGTAACCACTGCTCTATACTTTTCCAAACAACACGCCCCAAATTGGACGATCTCACGCACACTTAACTCACGCTTACAGTCTCGAAGAAATGAAAACCCTCTTACCGAAGTTTTTTCTTCCCCCATACCAAGGCGCCAATTTCTCGAAAAAATGAGAAAAAAACGATCTTTTTGAGAAAGATATAAATTTACTTTCTCCCCGTCCAGCCTTTCCCAAAATTCGTTTGAGGAGGAAGGCAACTGCTTTTACGCCACCGTTGTCCCTTCTATTGCGTCCTCACCCCGTTTTCTTTCTCCGAACGCTTTTAATGAGAAGGGTGGTTTTAGCGCAGGGTGGCGGCGGGTAGATGGGGAGAGATGAGGTCTGAGGGTGGAGGTTGAGTGCTTAGCGAAGGTCGGAAAGGAGTTTTTCGAGGGAAAGGCCAGTATGGTGCAAGGAAGAGCTTGCGAAAAGTGTGAGGGTTTATGGTTGACGGGCGATAGTGAACTATCCATATTTAAATATTGTAACCTGATTCTAAAATCAAGGACAGTTTAGGTCAACGGCCACGAAATGTAACAAATTTAGGTAAAATAGATCTGATTCTTTTCCGGAGGATGCTTAGAATGAAGAGTTCTCGGGTTTCCAGGCGGGTAATGGTGTTAAACTGCACCAACGTTTCGATGACGTACTCTGCCATCGTCTTCAGGGTGAATGATTTTCCGCCAAAATGGTCCGATATTTATACAGTGACATTTTGTCTTTTTTCCCACCATTTTTGTCAGGTTGGCTCCGATTGGTCGGATTTTTCCCGTCGTTTTTCCAGCATCCTCCGAGCAGGTTTTCAACCGTTGCTGATTTGGAAACCATAGTCTCCGTTGAAATTATTTTTCTCCAGCCTGATCTCCACGGCTTCCTTTACATTGCGATCCTAGTAATTCTTTGTTTTATACAGGACTCTGGTGCAAAGTGGCAAAGTCAATTCTATGGCCATTTTCCAGGCTGTGCTCTGCCACCGCAGATCTTTCTGGATGGAAGTGCCTGATACACCTTGCATGTTTTGTCAGGCGTGTTTCTACCGTGCGTCCAGTCTCGCCGATGTATATCTTGCCGCATTCACAACGAATGCTTTATACTCCTGGCGTCTTAAGATGCAGGTTGTCTTTGACATTTCCCAAGATGTTTTTTAGTTTTGTCGTTGGTCTGTGGGCCGTCTCGATCTCGTGTCTGGCTAATATCTTTGAGCAGGCACGTGAAATGAAATTCCATGGAACAAGAGCAGGAAAAACCAAAACCCACAGGAAAAGGAATGAAAGAATCGAGGAGATAGTCCTGGAGGAACTGCGCCTGGGAG
This sequence comes from Ceriagrion tenellum, assembly GCA_963169105.1. NCBI lineage: Eukaryota > Metazoa > Arthropoda > Insecta > Odonata > Coenagrionidae > Ceriagrion > Ceriagrion tenellum. The sequence goes on from OY720641.1 coordinate 62,160,314, forward strand.
GAATTGAGACGTCTAAGCCGGAGGCTGAGCCTAGGCTGAGCAAATGGCTTGGACGTATAACGGGGATGGAAACTCACACAATGCCGAGAAAGATAAGTAAATGGAAATTCATTGGAAACGGCCTCGAAGAAGACCACGGGACAGACGAATGCAAGTCGTGGAAGAGAGAGTAAAGATACGGAAGGAGGATTGGAAAACACTGGGAGGAGAGAAATGGTGGGAAAAAAGTGGAAAGGCTTATATGCAAAGCAGGCCCGGCCAGAGGCTTGAACCTGTAATGAATTTCGAACCTGTAATGAACCTGTAATGTATGATCAACATCGTTCATTCATTACTAAGATTTGTTGACTTCAGCCCTCCACCCTTCCCTTCTGATGCTAGTTCCCTTACCTTCTGGCATATCTCCTTATGTACTTTCGTCTTTATTTGGTCCACGATCTAATTCCTGGGTCTTCCTCTGAGGAATTTTCCCTCAATTTTACCTTCAATTATGTTCTTCACAAACACAATGTGTCTCAGGGTGTGTCCAATGCAGCTGGTCCTCCTTTTCTGTATGGTATTCCTTAAAATTGTTCTTTCCTCTTCTACTCTTATATACACTTCATCATTTGTTATTTTGTCCGCCCATTTTATCTCCAGCATTCTCCTCCAGCACCAGGTTTCAAAGGCTTCTTGTCTATTCTGATAAGCTTATCCAATGGTCCATGCTTCTGATGTTTAGAGTGCCACGCTCCACACGATTGTTCACATACTGTTTCCTGGCCCGTAGTCCTATCTTCTTGGAGTACAGCAGTTGCCTTTTTCCCATGAACGCCTTCTTAGCTTGGGCTATTCTCCGTTTGATGTCCGTTGTACTTCTTCCGTTCCACGTGATGGTATTTCCGAGATAGGTGAAGGGTAATATATTATGTAGATCCCAATGTCACCCGAAAAACCGCCGCATGTATGCAATACAGGGGGTTTAGGAACACCAGCCACGAAACAAGTAAGGAAAATGAAAAAAAAAAGGTTGGTTATGAGAAGGAGGACAAAAATTGGTGTGGGAAACTAAGGTTTTGCCCTTGGTATCTTGTTCTACTTTGGTTTTAACCATTGACGATGTGTGGGAATGAGGTATTTCTAAGAGAGTGTTTCAGATCAAATTCTCCTCCTTGTTTAAACATTTCAGGTTTGATCATGTTATTTGTCCCAGCTTCCCCATTGTAGCCTCGGTCTCTCAATCTTTCTTCTGCTTTAAGGTTTACACTCTGAAACCTTTTTGAGAATCTTATCTCAAGGCGTGGGCTCAGCAGGCTCTTTTCACCTTCCATCATAATTTGTCTAAACGTCTGTCACTGGTTCAGCTTCTAATTCAAGAGTGTAAACATGTTGCTTATTTTTTCAATTTATCATTTCTTGAGGTATAATGCAAGGTCAAAATAATTCTCATCAATGAAATCCCTAGCAAGCCACCTCTATCGTGTGTGGCTCGGGGTGGTTCCACAACAGGCATGCAATTCCCACTAAACATCATAACCTCTCACGTATTCCTGGCCTATTCTGTAAAGTAATGCACCACTTTCAGCCAGAATCTCAGGAGAAGGGGTTCATAAACCTAATAAAAAGTTTCCAGGCAATACAGAGCTCGTTAATATTGACGGAATGAGATGACGTCGATTGGATGGTTTTTGAGTTGTGATACAAAGCATGTAATAACTAGGTTAGGGAAAAACGGCTGAGAAGTGTTAAGTAAGGTGGTGGAAAGGAAATTATGGGGAGTTTCCAAGGAGATGAAAAACATAAATGGTGTTGAAGGGCATGAGAATCTTTTTTGGAGGCTGTAAAAGAGGGAATCGTGTTAAAAAAAAGGAAAGTGGAAAAAATTTGGAATCTCCCACGTTTTTCTAAAAACCTTCAAGCGGCCGGTGGGGGTTTAGTTGGTAGGTTTTGTGGCACTAACCGTAAACACGGGAGAGAAAAAAGCCATAATTCTCAACTCTGTTTTTCTTTTCATTTAAAATGTGAGCGAAAATACGAAATTTTTTGTGCCTATTAGTTCGGGAGCGAACCTCTTTTATCCGTTCTTGAGGTATAACTAATGTACATGAAGACGTTTTCGTAACTTCTAGAGATTTTTTCTAAACTTTTGACCTTAGCTTATGACTGATTTTTGGGTTTTCACAGTGTTGAAAAACGTGTACCTTATATGCCACCTCGAAATTCGCGTGTGTTTGGTTTACCGAATACCCCCATTAGAGGTTGGAGGTTCTTGCCCCAAATTCACTGAAGTTCGTTCTGCGATCCAGCTCCGTAAAGTTCCTGCTGAGATTGTTCACGAAGACTGTGTACTGGTTGAACACGACTTTAAGTTCAAGAGGGATTTTCCTGTTTTATTTATGTAAACTGAATACGTCTGTGTGTCGTCAGAATAAAAGCTGTATCTCTTAATATTGATTATTACTTGCAGTATTGTGTTGCTCTGATAGGTTCTTAAAGCACCACATGAGAACAACTTCTACAGATACAGTTATGCATTGTTATATTTAACAATAATAATATATTTATTGTTCAAGGACTTCATCTCCTTTGGAGCAAAGTACAGTTTATCAGAAGAAACTCTGTGGCAAAAATAGTATTTATCAGGACACTACAGTTAACAAATTTGAACATTCAAAAAGCATATTGAACAGGTGTACCTAAAGATGTGAACATTCATTAATACAATAATATTAAGAAATACTATAGTGCAAGTTGATAAAATATATAAACATTAGTAAGATTGAGAGGAATATTTATAGAAATTAACAAAAAATGAAATATTCAATGAAATTCACACTGCGCTACAATAATATTTTTATACAAGAAAGATAACATTACCGATTTCAATTTATATACATTGCTTGATTTTATAATATTGTCAGGAATACCATTCCATATTCTTAGGCCACAATATATGGTGGATAACTGATACATATTAGTTCTACACCTTGGAATTTTAAATCGTCTTCTTCCTCTTACTTGTCTGTCTGGATCACTCTGGTTTCTAATAATATAATTATACAGGTAATCCGGGGTTTTAGTAAATAATATTTTGTAGATAATTACAGAAAAATTCAAACATTTTTCTATGTTCCAGTTTCATCCACTTCAATTTAACATAGTAAGGAGTTACATGTTCGTAAATATTCGTATTACATAATATCTTACTCCGGCATTAAACAAGATTTGTAATTTATTTTGTATTTCCTTAGTTAAATCAACAAATACAAGGAGACAATCACTACGTTTATCAGTCGAATTTAGATCGATTTGGCCGATTTAGCTCGGTATGGTAAACGCAACGGGATAGCGAGATCGATAACTCAGTCCGCTTTCTCTGCCAGGCTGAGATTTCAAATCGCTACGAACCGATTCAAATCGATATTTTAAGGGATTTCACATTGGGAAAGCAGGCGATACGAGTCTGCTGGTTTAGAATGTTCAGATCGGTCCGAGATCATCTATATCTGAGTTCTATTGGTAAACGTAGTGAATAATCGATATGAGGAATTGAAATATGATTGATGAGTTTTTTTACGCAGCTCAAATGGAATTAATTGTTTAAATTGTTTCATCTGCACTAATTTCTTGTACACTTTGTTGAAAATTAAGGCAACATGCTCCTTCCAAGTAAGTGTATTGTTAATATTTACCTCTAAGTTTACAAGCTTATTTGTATAATCAATTTCAGTACCATTTACTATGATTTTAGGTGAAATTCCATAATAAATTTTATTTGTAAATTTGGCTGTACCAATCATTATAAATTTTGTTTTAACAGGGTCGATTTTCAACATATTATGTTCAACCCACTAGATAGATGTCCAGGTCCCGTCTTGGCGTAAATTTTTCAGAGTTCAAATACAGCGTTTTTAAAGTACAATTTTATCAGTCATGGATCTCGCTCTTCATAATAAGTCTTATTTAAATATTTTTTCACACCAATTCCGTTGCATCTTTCTCAGTTTCGTTTTATTAACTCTTAGGGAATCTCATGGAATATTTTCTTGCTTCATTTGATACTTACTATTTATCCACTACATCATCTCATTGGTCAATCACTGCTCTTACTTTTTCTTCTTTTTTGGCATGGTGCCGTTATCGCAAAAAGTTTACAACCACGTTATGGCACGCTTCACGCACATGTTTGAGTAAAATCCTAGATGGAATATAAGCTTCATGATAGTGCACGGAATCTTTGTGCTCGAAGATGACGCCCATGCGTCGAAACTATTCGTACCATAAAAATAAATTGGTGGAATCGATTAGTTTTCCTTTTCGTTATTCATGATGAACTTTTGCAAAGTTGAGCCAGTAACCATTGAGATCATCAAGAGCAGTTCGTATATCTATTCATCACTTTGCCCCTCTAACATTTCCTTTGATTTATTTTCCGTAACCTTTCTTCTTCACTTCCATCAGAGGGAAGTTCTTTTTTTGCCTTTAGTGACAAAGGAGAATATCATTCCATCGATTCTTTGAATGTCTGTTGCGTGGTTATGGCACGATTGATTCATGAAAGAGAAATTATGATAAATATGATTAATTATTGGCCACCGCCAGTTTGAGCTACATGACATGTAAAGCTGCACTTATCATAAATAATTACTTAGGGATCGCCGTAAGTAAAGTTTTCAAATATTATAAAAAGTGCACTAATCATACATAATTACTTAGGGATCACCATAAGTAAAGTTTTCAAATATTTTAAAATGTGTTTCTGTATCTGACAGAGCCGCAGTGATGCCGGTCTTAAACCTTACATGTTCTTTAAGTAAATGAGAATAAACTCCTTATGTCAAAGCACTTCCTAAAAAAAAATATGTATCAGCGAATATTGTCACTTTCTCTGGCCATTTCAAGAAAAATGTGGGCAGAGAAATACATGTCCATTACATGCAGAGTGCTCATTAAAATTTTAACCAACTGTGGCCTTCTGATGCTTTTCAAAATGCCAAATGGCCGATAACTGTTACGTGGCGAAGTTTCGAGCGTGGAGTTCCGAGTCTAAGCATCTTTAATTAGGATTTTCTCCAATGACATTTCTTTTTATATTGCCCCGATGAGTTACTTCTAGGAATGACAGAAATCCAAAACATACAAGTTTTTTTCAATTTTTACATTAGAACATACGCCAGTGGGCCAGAATCTTCGCTGCAAAAGAGATATAATAGCCTAAAATAGCCCATAAAGTTAATCTTAATTATACTTGATGTCTGTTATTATATTTATCTATCCATATTAAATGTTTCTCAAGTATTAACATCAGACTTACCTGATCTTAGTTTATTGAAGAATCTGAGTATGAGAGACAAATAATAATCGTTGCCGTAGAGCTTATTTGAAAAACCTGGGATTATACGTGTCACTAATATTTCGAAATTTTGAGGTAACAACGTAAATATTAAACGCATAAAATTCAAAATAATATATGTCTTAGGTGTCGTTCTGTTTTAAATGTTTTGGTGCATTTTTATCATATTTCAATGAGGATAGGTCTGCATGCTAAATTTTTGTTTCCCCCTAGTAAAACCCCATTAAACAGCCTAGTTCTGCCTACGCTCGAAATATGGGAGACTCCGATGTACAAATTTTGTAATATAAATATGGAATTTCATATTTTTTTCCGTCTTCCACGGTGTTTGGGATTATTTCCTAGAAATATCAGCCCTCCTGCTCAATTAACAATACCCAAGAGTTCATGTTAAAGAAGTATGACATTTTCCCGCGCCCTGTAATATATTGTGCATTAGGTGGTTTATCTCGTCATCAAGCAAATATGCTTACAGCGAGTACTTACCAGAGCGAACGTAAAATACTATAGATATTGTTATATATGCTAGCTATTAAATAATAACGAAAGTAAAAATAATACCATTGCTTGGTGGAGTAACTATGTAACTTATCCTACGAGCAACTTGAAGAATCTCTTTTGAACGTCAGACAAGTGGAATACTTTTTTAGAGAGAACTTCATCACTTTCGTGTCTTTGCAACCATGCGCGTGACTTCGAGCGGTGACGTAAGCGTATATTTGGCATTGTTTGGAGAAACCATTTATAAAATATGGTACGGTACGTTCACATCTCAAGCAGTTGGAAAGAGGTTATGATGGAGAAGTCATCGAATACGATATCGCTGGATGTTTGGAGAGGCTCCTTCGACCATGTGGCGTGTAGAGAATTTCCTTCGTACCTCCTTGGGGTCTTTTAAGAGACGGTACAAGGGTGGGAAAACGAAGGTCAGTTGATAGTGAGTGGGGGAGGATGTATCCCTTGGGCTGCCCATGGGGAAGGATTGGTTCAGGGGTTAAGTTGGGAAGGCGTCGGAGTGGAAGGGTGGCACGGATGGTCGAACGAGCTAAAGCTCAGCGTGGGCGAAATTCGGAGCACCGTCGTTTCCCCCTTCCCCTTTCTTCCTCTCGTTTCCCAATCGCGCACTGTGTCCAGTGGCCCGTGTAGGGTGACCACTACGGCTCGAACCGACAAACCACACCATTTTTCCTGAGAAAAGGTTTTAATGTGATTTCTCTCGCTAAAGGAAGAGCGGGATGAAGCGACTCCGGGCGGGTCGCATTTCCTATCAATGTCCTCCGTTTGTAAATCGATAAAATAATCCATTCAAGTTGCTGTAACTTCAATTTGTCGTCTCCATATTTAAGGGAATTCTAGTAGAAATGAATTAAATATTACGCGATTGGTTGCAACGATTAATGTCACATTTTAATTTTACATTTAATTTAACACTAGAAGTCCAGCGTAGGTCATTTTGATCCATTTGCAAGTTTCCGTTCCTCCCATTCGAGCTGTATTTATAGGAAAAAGAAATCCTTCCGTGATTTTTATTTATTTAGGAAGTTCTTATATACTATAACCGACATTTGTATATCTTGTATAGTTTGCGAACAAAATATACTTTACCCTAGAAGCCCCGCGTGGGTCATTTTGACCCACAGGGCGTTTTAACGGATTTACTTCATTTAAGTACCGCTAAAAAATGTACTTCCTGAAATTATATGAATACGTGTTGATTTTCGTCCCAACATTAATAAATAGTACATTGCTACACTTTCCTGGGACATTATTTTTAGCATCAAATCATGTTTTATGATGTTACCTTCTGTATTCATCTTTGTCACCTCATCTGAAAAATATAAATGAATTTTGCTCAAGGTTGAAAGACAATGTACTTATACGCACGACCCACGGCTAGTTCGCCTTGTCAAGCTCTTGTAATACGAAGAGCGTGTACCACATCTGGAAGAGGTAACCTTCCTCTCTGCCAATAAATTTCCTAAGTATTCGGTCGGTGTCAGCCACCGGGGACAAGTCATCCAGTTGGCTCCGCTTCCTTTTGTCCAAATAAAATTTGTGAAGGCCTTGGCAGGGTATAATCACTTAGGAACGGTCATTAATAAATAAATGGTTTTGGAGTAATGGTCGTATTTGTTCAGATGAGACTTATATTGGTTCATAGAGAATTTTTGAGAATCACAAGGTTATTGTGTGATATTTACGTGAAGTTTAATGTTCTTGTTATCATTTTTAGTGTCATGTGAACTTTGATGGTAATTTTTCCAAAATTTCCTTGCGCACTGAATGATAAAAACAGCCCAAGTACCCCCCACCCTTGCTCTATCATTCAGGCATTACTAAAAGCTGGCCTGGGACGTTTTGTGTCATTCGGTACACACTGCAAACATCCATTACTACTCAATACAGTAAAATATCTTGGAATTACCTTAACTTATGATGTATTGTGGGGATCACATATACAAAACTTTTGCGTTGCAGCATTAAAGAAACTAGTTGATCTCCTTCATTTTTCGGGATCTACCGCGTCTTTCGTAGGATAGTGACAGCAGTTTCGCTGACACTACTGTTAGCATTTTCAAGTCGAAGATGTCGGTTTATGAGTTTGGCCCTCATAATACAGGTCCTATTTCGTGCCAATTTTTGGTGCTGCTCTCTCATTGGCCCTTTTCAGGATTCTTCTTCCTTTCTCGTTCAGGTGGTATCCTCTGTCACTATTGAAGTTTTCTGTCTGTACTATCTCGATCAATTCTCTAAGTTACCTAGGGAAATATCTGCTCTCTCTCACTATCACCTTGGCCTAGTCAAATTTTATGCTACTTCCAGGGGTCCAGGCGTGCTCCGATACGGTGAAAATGTCAATTTTTCGTTGCTCTTCGGTGTTCTCGCCTTCGCAACTTTAATGATCGGCGAGTCTCACCGACATATGATTTCCCACAGGAACAAGGCACCTGGTAAACACCTTCATGTAGATCATGTTGGATTTTGTCTTTTCCTGAGGGTAGAATGTCACCGATTTTTGTGGGGAAGTTGAACCTAGTGGTGACGCCGTGCTTTTTCAATGCTCTGGTGATCCTTTCCGTGGTTCTCGCAATGAATGGAATGGTGGCCCAGGCTTTCTCGTCTTCATTTTCTTTGGACTTTGGATTGGTCTCTCTCAGCTTTGAGGCCCTCTTCAGGGCCATCGTCTGGTAGCCGTTCTTTCGCAGTGAAGTTTACAATTCCTCTAAAATACTGTACACTAAAGTAGTCTTCGGTACATTTCGTAGATTTATACATAAAATTGGCAACTTGTTATTGAAAATACTAAAATGGTATAACAGCTTTGCAGGTGCTACGATGGCACCAGTTTTATTGGAATACTTTGCTGGAAAAACTCGTTTCTTGTTATATATAAGCTATTACAAGAACTAGGATGTAACCCAATATATTAAATTATGACGTAATCTTTCATGACTAGTGTCATCTTGGAAGTTTACAATCGTTTTGGAAGTCCAGTGGCTCGTGTTAGGTGACCATTATGGCTCAAATCGGAAAAACCACACTATTTTTTTCCGAGAAAGGACGTAGTAATAAAAAAGAAACAGAAGAATAGAAACAAAATGCATTACTATATACACAATTTCTCTGGTTGTTTGATCTTGGTATTGTAAATTGATTTACACACCTCGTCCCACCAACGTTTTGTATATTTATTTCTGCATTCGCGGGGCTTGAGGTGGATATCAGGCTGTGAACAATAAAATATCATCCTACTTTTCCTCTCTAATTCTCTTCCTCTTTTTCATTACTTTTTTCGTCTACACATCGCTTTTCATTAGTTTCCTTCATATCTTTAATTCAATTCCCTCAAACATGATTATGTTCCTTTTTCTCATGGTCCATGCCATACAAAATAGACTATAGACGAGGAAAAGACTCCTATTACTTTGAAAAATTGTATTCTACTGAGCCTGATATCCTTATCAAGCCCTGAAGATGCAGAGATAAATCTACCATACATTGGTCGAAAGATGTGTTTGAATTCATTAATACGAATGAGACGAATCTTTCAAAATATTTACGTATATGTTTAAAGTTGTTAAAATCAACTTACAGTAAAATTGATTTTTGGAACAGGTTGATGAAGATGAACCAATTAATATTAACATGTATTAAAATATTGCAATTTTATCACAAATATACATTCAATGTTATAGTTGTCGGAAGAAGTCCAAGGGGATGGTCAAAGATGATCAATGATATTATTCCTCAAAAATAAAGATCCAACATTGTGCGCCAACTTGAATGAAGCTTCGATAAAAAGCTACAAACGGCTTCTAATATAAATGCATTGGCTTTAGAAGTTGATTATGGTGAAAAAACGTTGAAAGTGAAACACAGTCCTTGCAAAATCGTGTATCTGAACTAAAAGCACTTCAAAATGTGGTTCAAAACTGCTGAAAATGTGGTTGAAATTTGCAGTTATCCATTTACCGAGGATACATGTGTTACTATGTGCGTCCTACAGGACAATTTCTTGTTGTTCGACTATTCTCTTTTTAAATTTCTTGGGGGATAGGAGGTACGACTAAAATGTATGGGGGCGATTGAAGATAAAATTACTGATCACGTAACTTTCCCAGAACCAATCAGGATACAGTAGGCGAGGTGTAGAACCTCAAAAATTCACTTTCTCTCAGTCCTGTGTTATGTGAACTTCCTGATTCTGTTTGCTGTGTTACCAAATCTCACCACCGCACGGCCTCTCTCATCAAGAGCTACGCGGTTTTCCCGGCTGAGGGTGTTTTAATCTCGGAAACGTCCAGCTGGAACCCCCGTATCTTGGTAGCAGTTCCCCGTCCCATGGCAGCGGAGGTCCTCGAAGGGTGTCGGACTTGCACAAAATGCGCCCCGCCTCCGCAAATTGACGCCAGCCTCCTAGCCACAAAATATTTTTAAAAAGACAAATGGATATGTAATTATGTGGGTTTGAGCGCCATACAGGGAAAGTCCATGGTTTTCTAATAGGGGTATCACTCATACAGTTTTGCTTCACTATTTCATTCACACAAATACTGTGATGTTACTATGTATGACATTACGTGGAAATTTGCTGGGATAACTGGGTAATTAAAATTCCTGCCGGAAGGAAACGTGGGGCAATGGAGTTAAATTTTAGGATAGCACTCATTAAATTCATCGTTTCCTTTCGTTGCTTCTTCTACGGCAAAACTCATTTTGGCCCCAAAGGTTTGGATCCCCTCTTTCATTCTGCTTTTTGACGAGAAAACGTTTGCAACAACATCCAAACAAATGCACGACGGCATTAACGGACGAATCAGAAAAAATACTCTTTGTCTCCATGTTGTTTTTTAGTCCCCGCCGCAATTGACCGCCACTTTTTCGTCGTTTCCTGTTTATGACTGAAATTTAATAAAAAAATCTCTCTCCGACCTCGTGTCATTGCTTTAAGCCTCTCTTTGATGTGCTCCGATAATTGAGGACTCATCACCCATTTTAATTTTCACATTTGCTCTCCCGTAATTTCCTCCCTCCTGCTAATTTTCTCTTTGTGGTCCACTGGAGCATCAAGCCTTTTTAAAAATTCATTCTGTCATTAGGAGAGGCTATAGGAGCGGAAGCTGGAGCTAAAATTAAGCCTTCCCACAGTGCCATTGGTCACAGCGGAAGAGGATGGGAGAGTTCATTGGAATCAGATTTTTACAGCTGGAGAGCATCGCCGAAGTCGGATGCATTTCCGGACAACGGTCCGGTAGAAAAGTAACCCTCATTTTATGCCCTGCCAGCCCGGTGAAATTTGAACAAATTATCATGCATTGGTCGCTCTTTTACACCGATGAAGGACCACAGAGCAGGGAAAAACACAAGTGTGGAAAATTTATATGTTCTGTTTGAGGTTTGCAAGTTCAGATCATTTTCATCATGAAGACTGATCGTTTCATAGTTTGGTATAAATTTGACTATTATACTGTGTTTAAATACTCATAAATTGTTACCATCAAAACGCACAGAGGGTTTGCTGAATTTCTTTTCAATTATTGTATTTGGCTTATGCAGCAAATGCGAAGCGCGTTTCTTTGGAACATGCAAACGTATAACAGTATATTTCTTGCCTTCAGAATCACTTGTTTTTTCAGATTTCACATTTTTAATATTTTACTAGATGATTAATAACACCATGGTATTCAGTATTACGTGCAAAGATTCTGCATTTCGTGAAAAAATAGTGTATTACATTTTGCTCTGAGACAATATGCTGAAGACGTTGATAATCCACCTTATGGTAATTAAAAACTCCTTATGTCCTGTAATTTAAAAGCATGCATCTTTAGATTAAAATATGTGTTCATTTGATAATTGGGTGTTTAAAAATTTCCTCTTATTTTATTATTACTGGCATATACTTGTAAACGGCGATTGACGAATGTTGTACAATCCGCACAAAAAAAGAAAAAACTACTTATATAAAACCCACGAGATGACTCTTAAAACTTTTTTATAACTCTGTCTCTATAACGAATCATCGTATCTGCTTAATTTTGCATTTACCCTTGATATGAGCAGACTTGCCTATATATCCTGAAATGAATCTAAAATTACCATTATCCTCTTTTGTAGAATTTCTTCGTTGTGCCTTTGTAAAGAGTTTTTCAGAAAATAAATCTCCACGCCTAATCCCAGGTTTGAACGCCAAGGGTAAGAAATTTGAATTTTCCTAAGCATACAATTGCTTTAATAGAAATGAGACGTTGCCAGTAATCTTTCTTATTTTCTGATTTATCTCAGTGAATGTATAAATAAGCAATTTGAAGTAATATCCTGATAAACTATGTAGTAGTTCCATTCTTACTCGATAAACAACCATTTATTCACTCTGATTTAGTGTTGGAAATAGTTTTCTTCAAGTCATGTTACGCAGACAGCCTTATTGCACAATTTGATGTCCAGAAACTACTAGCACGTGGGTACGAAATTTGATTAAGGGTTATTCTCTCAACTGCCACTTATGCTTTTCTCTATGCACTCTTGCAATTCACCGTTTTAGACATCACAGTATTTAATGCTCAGACATACGTACTTACATCATATGGCGCAATTAAGTATATAATGTAAAATGGCTTGCATTGCATATCATGGAGATTGCATATCATGGAGTCTAAAAAACATTGTTAATATTTTATGCAAAATTACAACTGACTCATCGCAGTGTTAATTATCACATCAGCTCGTTCTTTTTTATTTCGTTGCACATTTCTCCTTTTTTGTGGTTCCAAAAACATTCGCAATGTCTCTTGATAAATAATAAGCTAACTTTACATTAAGCTTCCGCGCAATTTAAATCGGGGGTGTAATGAAAAGTTTCCTCGTAATGATAAATTGGATGTTTCCCTTGACATGTCTTATGCAGTGTAGTCAAACGATATTCTGACAAAATTTATATGGATTTTAGGAAGAAAAATATTCTAATAAGCTTTTGTGGAACTATTTATGTTGATTAGCATTGGCAAGGAAATATAATTTGAAATGAGCTTCCTTGAAGCTGAAAAATATTTAAGCAAAGAACTTCACGGTCAGAGAAGCACTATTGGTTTGGTTCTCATGAAAGAATTCCACAGAAAAGGAAATAACTGAAAGTGGAAGTTTTTGTGCATCCACTGCAAAAAGATAATTGTTTTTTTTCAGCATCTGTTGATATATTGCTGGCAAGATTTCCAATAACGACAGACCGTAGCAGTAGACAAAGTGAGAAACTTAGCCAAAATTTTCTCGTTTTTTCTTCTCACCACCGATGCGAACCAAAGCAAGCTTTTTTGTGGAACTCTTTTGATTTTCCAACGCCAAAAGTAATTAAAAACGGGAGTTCAAGAAGTATTTGAAGAGTAGTAATTCACTCTTGTCGAACCTTTTGAACTCTAACTCGTAATTATAAATGTTAGAGTGTGTTGATTTATTATCTGAACCTAATCGACTCTATAATCAATTAATTCTTAATCTTCCACATGAAACAATTACTTACATGAGCAAAATAATAAAATGCTTATATATTGCGCAGCAGTAATATTAGTGATAAATGCAGAAATAAGTAAGCTTTTGTACTGAGAATTTACTGGAAAATCCTACTAATAAATAAACGTATTTGAATAATGAATAATACAGAATATTGTCATCCACAATATGCTAAGTTTTGGCTCTCTGTATTTTATATTTGGTCAGAATGTTTGTAAGCTATGCACTTAGCTCGGCATGCGCGTATTTATGATACTGTGGTTAAAACTCGGAATGCCCATCTTTACGTACTTTTATTATTATTTATTATTATTTGTTACACATAAAAGTTTTCTAATGAAGGAAACATTGCGAAGCTTACAAGATTCTTAATCTATTCAAATTTATGTCACGGGAATATTACAAATAAAATAAGATAAATATAGTAAATGGATGAATACCTAAGTTATATAGTTTAAATCATTTATCCGTATTTAAATATTTAATAAATGGTAACAATAATATGTCTTTCTTTTACTCAAGAGATATAGGATTTTTTTTATCATCTTTGCAACAGACATTTCACCCCGTGCAATTTGCAAAACATCAAAAGCAAAACAACAAAAGCCAAAGTTTAACCAAAAAAAGCAACAAAAAGCAAAACAACAAAACAAAACAAACATTTGCCGGGGAATATATCGCCTCCGAGATTGTTTATGACGCTTTTGCGTAAATGTTTTTCACATCGATCTTTATAAACTACAGCCAATATTATGCAGAAGTAGACTTCTACAATTAACAGGTTATCAGAAATTTGTTTTTTTTTCAACTAAATATCCTTATTCCTATCCCAGCTGGACGGTATCTCATGCATTCGCATTTCTATTTCATTCAAACACTCCTAATTATTTTATGGGTACCTTTGTTGCATACAAGTAGAGGATAATAATTATCGCTTTTATTTATGACTAATCTACTCTCTTTTTATGTTTTATGTAAGGAGATGTCATAATTGAATGAAGTGGCCCTCTTCTGCGAAATGCTCAAATTGACTAAATATTTTTCCTCTAGAAATCAAGGATTCGCAACTAAGTTTCAAACCACTTAATAGGAAAGTATTAGCATCCAACCAAATAAGGTAAATGTTTTAACTCAACATATTTCGCCCATATTCGGCTGTCAGTTAAATATTCTCTCAATGACAAAGTTGCATCTTAGCCCATAATTCTCAGTGAAAATGTAAAATTTTAGTACCACCTTTTTTATGCAATTCCAGCCTAAAGGCTGGGGGTTCCTTACGGTTTGACTCTATACCAAACACCGCGGCAACGACTTCTCACGTTGAAGGAGAAGTTTTGCACTTTCAGCAATAAAGTGATCCACAGCATTAGCCTAGGCACCATGGGAATTATAGATACTCTTGATTGAGGAAACTTTGTTCTCCTCTGCTCAAATCTCAATTCATCCCATCGTATTTTCAACGCTTCCTCACCCGCAAGCCAGGTACAAAGTTTTATACGAATGTCTGTGTGGAAATTAATTGATAAAAAAAGTGCGATCAAATGCCAGCTTGTTTTCATTGTGAAAGGGAAAAATTGAAAGCGCATATTTTTCGGACTTAGTTGTGGCATGATACATTGCATGTGATGCTACTGTAGAAATCCTTGCCATTCTTCATAATGAAATAAGTAGCTTGGTCTAATTCCATATTTTATTACAGAAAATGACCCAGGTTTTGGCATATTTTATCCCTTTTTAGGTCGTGAAGGCCTTGTGGAGTCATACCAAGCTACATATTTTTATAAAAAGAGCTTTAGTAAAAAGCTGGAACACCTTCTGTTTTCAATGGTGTAATCTTGTAATTATTTTTATTTAAGTAATTGCA
The DNA here is from genome assembly GCA_963169105.1 of Ceriagrion tenellum. NCBI lineage: Eukaryota > Metazoa > Arthropoda > Insecta > Odonata > Coenagrionidae > Ceriagrion > Ceriagrion tenellum. The sequence continues at coordinate 62,175,517 of OY720641.1, forward strand.
ACTTAAGTATAAACCAAATTTGTTACTGAAAGTTTTAACTATTCTTGCTGCCTTTCGTGAGTACTCATCGTGTTATGTACGATCTTGTCCTTTCTCGGCGAATAATATGAATAATATGAAGTCCGAGAATTTTTTATTCACTCATCGTGTTGTTTACTAAATTGGATAAGAGTTAAAAATAAAACCATGCTTAGAAACCATCAGGTTGTCCCTTTTTATTGCATTTTTGTTTTCTATCACGTGTCAGTGACACGGTTGGTGCCTAAACTCCACCTCGTGATTTATCGTCTGTTTCCGTCACTTTCCAATTTTCTCGGCTTACCTTCATTCTAACAGCAACTCATTATTGTATCTCGCCAGGCAGAGATTAAATACGTCATCAAAAGCCATTAAAATGTCACTCTGAAAAGGTGATGGTCCGGGAAAGATATGACGAGAATTCTCGGCTAAGCACCTTTCAATTTCCCCCTTTTAGATCTCATCATCTTTGGATAACTTCTTAATCTTGACAAAAATTCGTTCACAGTAGTAAAGACGAGATAATCGAGAAATTTTCTCTAAGAATTCTTATGAGAGGGAAACATTTTGTATATATCTTGAATGTGTTTTGAGAATGACGCAGGAAGGCGTAATGCTACGGTGGGTGGAATCCTTAAGTGTCTTTTGGTTTTAAGGGAAGGTTTAACGGAAGTGAGGTCTTTAACTTGTCTTTTGAAGTTAACCTCATATTACAATGAGTGATTTACTATATACAACCAAACCAATCACGCCGTTCCCTTCCGGGGTAGGTACAGTCACAAAGTTTCACTCATAAATACATATTTGTACTCCTAACTCTGCTTCAATAATTTCCTCCGTACTGACCTATCATTGCAAACCTCTTTAGCCTCATCTACCCCCATACACTGCTTCATAAATGCCCTCCTTTTTTTAAAAACTTCTAAGACTCGTAGTTTACTGAAAGAATAAAACTCAGATAATTGTGATTTTGTGAGTCAGATTATGCTGGCCACCACCAGCGGGTGTTGTACGAGTTATTTACACATTCTTAAATTTGTACTTTTTTGAACTTGTCTCTCATGGCATTATCTCACATTCATAGTTCGATAGTCATGCAGTCACGGGATCATTTATGACAAAACTGCCCACACGTAAAACAAAGTTCACTAGCATATCATGCAGATATTGAAAATTGGGAAATTAAAAGTAAACCAATAACAAAATTAAAATAAACCGTAATTTAGATCAATAAATTTTATTATTATTGCTTTATTTCAGTTGATTTATGACAGTTGATACTGTATTAATTTCATAACTCGGTTTCTGTCGAGACAGGTGCATTTATCGCAAAACTACCCACTCGTAGAGCATAAAATTCACTGGTATCTCAGGCGGACATTGACAAATGAGAAATCAAAAATGAAACAATCAGTAATATCGATGAACTGCCATCTATATCAATGACCTTCATCATTATTTCTTAATATAAGTATGCTCTCTACTAAGAGATGACGCATTTTTGGCTTGTGTGGCGTGATACTATTTAATTAGCCACTCTTCGGAAGTTGCCGGTGGCCGTTCTGATACAACAAACTATATTTATTCCGAGTTACATCTTATTTTATAATGGAATTTGGAAAAAGAACATGAAAAATATTTTGATTCTCTGATGCATTTGTTCACATTCACAAAATATATATGCAGTTACATCAATCTAATATTTCCAGCATCTTGTCACAACGTCAATAAATTAGTACAGAAAAACAACAATCGTTCTTCAGAGCATAGTACCATGTACTTATGTGATAAATTTGAGTACCAGACAACTCCCAACATTACATCCAAGTGTTAATATTTTTCATTTTTAAATGCCCTGCCTTATTCTCAAGTCCCAGCCACCCAGAGCGTGCTTGATTCTGACCGGTGTAAAACATTTGAATTACGCCTACTTACACCTCTAAAGCTTAGCATTTGCTGGGTTCGCCAGTCCGGGATGGGCGGAATGGCTGACACATTCGACCGCGGCAAGCGGGATCCCTTTCACCGACCTATCCCTTTCAGTTTTTTTCTTCACTCATTCCCGCACTACCCTCTCACTCCCAAAACCCTGTTTCCCCTTATCCTGCTCCCAAACGAAAGAAGGCGAAAAAAAAACGAGAACCGGAAGGGGTCAGATCGTGGGACATCGGGAACAGCGCCAGGAATCGTGGCGTTCAAACCATCCCTATTCCTCTCGTTCGCCCAGAAGGGAATCTGGAACGACTCCAGGACATCACCCTGAGGTATACGCCGCTTTTATGGGACTAGTGGAGCGGCAGGGCATTTTTCTGGGTTGGGCGGCGGTGGATGCGGGAGGAGCGGGGATGGATTTTCAGGGGGTTCGGTATAGGAAGGAGTGTAGAGGGATGGACTACTACTTAGTAAGATTCCCCTACGTGGCCACTCAAATAATATAACGCTTCTTTTTGGGTGTGGTTGGACTCCCTTATGGACGATTTATTACCCATTCACTCTATTCTTGTGTCCAAAATCGTACGTGCAATCATTGTGTGGAGAACTTTGAAAGAATGCACGATTATTTCATCTGGAAATCAGCGTGATTCAATGTTGATATCTGATTTCCATAGGAGAAGTTTCTAGCTAAGTGAAACCGCTATGTGCAACAAGAGATGTTATAAAAAAGTCAAGTATTGAAGCTTTAACTTAATGGTAAGTCATCAAGAATTTTTCAAGAATTTAGTCTAAATAAATTAAATGTTGACACCATTCTTAGACAACAAACTTTGTGACGACCATGATTTATTAGGCATTTGCAATCGACTTAGGTTTATAATCCATCTCCAGCTTCATTGCAGAATATTTCAGAAATCGACAATAAACATCACTGAAGAATTACAGGTGGACTGCAGTACATTTAAAAAAATAGCAAAGTTGATTCCAGTATGGGCAATACCTTTTCTGTAACCAAATAAAGCTATTTTCAGAAATTTAATACAATTAACCTAACGATGGTTTAACGATGAAAACCTGCCGTAGGTTATAATAACCTGTGGATTCTTAATATCTTCCTGCAGTTCATGTTGCCAAAACTCACGGTCATATGGCTTAGAATCAAGCAGTTGGTTAATGATAGGATAGGCATCTCGCTAAAATAAAGTTAGTGGTTTCCAGTATTTTAGAGCGTAAGGTATTTATTAGTCTAATTTTAAAAAATACTTTCCGGCTTTAAAGGAAAAGAAAGATTGCTGTGAGATGGAAGGTTTCCAAAAACTTGGACGTTATTTTACTGGACAGCTAAAAGCGTAAACCTACAATAAGTGACGGAAATATAAATATGCGATATCGTACAGCGGGCGGGTCGATCATTTACACATTAATCCTTCAGTTTAGTCGTCTATTTTACGTTCATTATTCAGATCGCTGGGTATTGGAAAACCCGGGAAAATTTATCTTTTATTTAATGAAAGAAAAAATCTTATTGATTGCATTATAGATCTACAAATGGTCTAAAACGTATCAAATATTTTTTTTAATGTTTCACTATATTTTTATACTAATTTATGTACTAATGTATGTAATAATTTATGTACTAATGTATGTACTAGTCTATGATGGTGACAGCCTTTCAAGTTATCTAAGTCATTTGTATTGAATATAAAATCTGCAGATACCGTTCACGAGATGAACTTGCGAAAACACGAGCTGTACCTTTGGCCATCAAAGTAATAGAACATTGATTCTCCATAATTTTTGCAACAATTTAAATGAGTAAAGATAGGAGAGTTATATAACTAGGGGATAAGTGAATGATAAAGAATTTATTTACAAGGACATGATGTCCTCTGAGATCAGGAAGAGAATTACATGAAGCAAATCATGAAAAAGGGTCTATACACAATCATTGTGAGGGATAACCTAATGAACACAAAGATGTCGATTCCCGTTGATTTAAAAAAATATTTACGTAGTTTTATTGATAAGACTACAAACAATATAATAGAGCTAGGAAGCGATTATAAAGATATATATTCAACGAAGAATAAAATCGATATAAATACCATAAAAACGGTCATCATCAAGGCAGTAATAAAGGCAAAATATTTAAAATCTAGGAAATGGAAACAATAAATCAGAAAGATAAATATTAAATACTGAGATAGATGAATAATGAGCTTTTAGTAATAACCAACATATTTAAAAGTTTTTAACGAAGGAGCTCTATCTTCCTCATCTATGAGAGAGTTCCAGAAGTTGGATTTTATTACCAGGTTTGATTCATGAATACATAATGCCCCATGAGATAAGTAGAAAAGGAAATTGTCATCGTATATTGTCGTTATATTGGTTGTTTTAGGCATTGTTACGAATAAAATTCACAAATATTCAGGGTTTTTATAAACAAATATTAAATATAAGAATAAGACTAGGAAATATGTCCGTCGGTTTTTGATGGTTTGGGGTGGGAAATTTGTAGTAGCCAGTATTAGGTAGCATGGTAAGAAAAAAAAAGGTTTAAAGACCGTATCTTCTTCCGTTTCCTTCCTTTTTCTCCGGCCGCTAAGTCCACCCTCACCTGTGCGACTTTTCCCTTTCCTACTTCCCCAATAATCTTTTCTGGCACACACCCCTATTCCCCGCCCATCGCCTTGAGAGCCCACTCTCGCCCGCCCCCACCGACCCAGGGGGGTTAAATCCGGATTTGGGACCACTGAGGGGTTCACGTGGGAGTAGGATCGGCTCGGATCGGCCAAGATTGCTTCGATTCGCGTGGGAACTCCTCGGGGATGTGTGTTTGATTTGGAAAAAAGTAAAAGGACTTAAATTCACACACTAGCACAGTTACATAGAAATATTTTAGTGGGAAGGCAGATTTGTGGGTTGTGGGTTGGATATTTGGGAGAAGCGAAAAGATTTAATAGTAGTTAAGATTCCAAATTGTGATAAATACCAGTGGAAAATGGTTAGAAAAATGAGGTACGTGTCACTTATTGGATTCTTTCTTAAAAAAATGCAAGAAATTTCGACTTTACGGCCCCTAAAATAACAATGGGGACAAAAAACTCCAATGGCCATAATAAGTATAATATTAGAATCACTCGTCCAAAGGAAGAAAAGAGTACAGAATAGATCCGTAGGATACGCGTAAATCCCTGATGATATTGTGTGTATAATCCCTTGTTAGTGTTTCTGACTTCTAGTAACCATTGGGAAAGGAATCACTATGAGACCTTCGATTGAAAATTAGACTCAATCTTTTATGAAAATTTAATACTAGTTTATTATATCTATTTAATATCATCAGGTGATGGTGCATTAACAATGAAACCAGGGTCGTTAGTGTGTTTTATCATTTTTGGGAAAAGCTCATTTTTATTTTTGTATCATGCAAAAACTCCACTCAATTTCGCAAGATTCGTTGCAAGAATCGTATAATTTTCCAAATATACACATTTTTTAAAAATGGGCTCATGTACTGACAAAATGGGAAATTTTGTGTGAAAATCCTATAAACATTTTTGATGCCTACATCCTGCTGTCGTTTTCCTTCCTCAGATACCGTATAGCTTCAATAATAAGTGGAACACCACACTGGGTCTTTTTAACGCTGTAAAATCTTAATTTCATTACAGAATTCATAATGGTAAAGTAAATCAATATTTATTATTGGGGCAGTCTTCTGGTTAAGGTAGGTGTAAATGAAATTGAATATAATGGATCTGGATTATCGATCTCAGGGCCCTATCGTTCAATGATATTTTTTCACTCTGTCCATAAAGTCTTTTTACTCTCATCCTCAACCTATCTTACTCAATATATTCTCTCATCTAAAACGGACTTAGCTACTCATCACCCCTCTCATCCACCAAATTTGTCAATTTTTAATATAACCAATACCTTTTATCGCCACTCATTCATTTTTAAATTCCAAATGCATAAAAGCTTCACTTTCTACTGTTGGTAAAAACTTTTATCCTCATCAATAAACACAGTTTGTTTAAGTTAAAAATAGTGTTGTAGAATTCCTGAGAATGGAATTATGTTGATGTTCTGATGCGAAATCTGCGAGATTAAGGTGTGAACATTATTTTTCCTTTCTCTCATGCGGCACGAAATGGAGTACTCGAAGAAAGTTTAAGCGTACGAAAACGCTCTAGAGTCGTGAGGAGACGATGTTGCAGGTGTAGACGTCCGAAGAGAGAGCAGGGAGGGCTGGGGAGAAGCGCGGGTGCGGCAGGTGCCGTGGGGGACAGGTATGAAATCCTTCATCATGGAATGGAAGACAAATGAAGTGCGATATTGCGGGGGATTTCGCACAGTTCAAAGTCCATCCTTTCCCTTTTCTGCCCGTCAACTCGTGTGCCTGCGTCCGCAGCCTGCTACTAAGTGTGATGATGGAATGTTCGTTCAAAGCTACGTCTCGGCCCGTTAGTCCAATACATATAAGGCAATAATGTAGGATAAAGGTATCCGTGATATTCGAGGGTTCTTCTCACTATGGTCCCGGTTTTCATTTAGGTACTCGATTAATTAAATTATTACGTCTTGGCTGTGATAAACTTTTAAAAGTACGGTTTAGATCTCCAAAAAAATGCTTCACATTGAACGAACGTACATTATTTTAGATTGTAAACAGCTATCCCATCCCTTATCCACTGCATACTATATAATCCCTTCTGGTACGTCGTACTAACAGAATGTTTCCCCTGCTTCATGAATATGTCTTGTATTCCTTCATCCAAGTCTCTTGAAGGCAGTCATTGTGTCTTCCTTTTTGTTATTTTTAATCATTATCGTTTATTATACACCTCTCCCCCTTTGAAATCGCAAAAAATATCATTATTGCTTCTATATAATAGATAAGATAGTATTCGTTTCTGTTTTTTTCATTAATCGCATCCAGTAAGAGAACTGAGATTAGATTGTATTTTATCCTGTAATTATAAGGAATAATAATGAGGAAATGAATCAATTTCTTCCTCTAACTCGTATTGCAAATTTTCATTTTCATATTTCTTCCTTATATACGGTAATGAACAGTTAAAGGTAGGCCTTTAAATCCCATTTGAATCCTCACAGTTGAGCAGTAGAATCCACTGCTTCATGAATTGAGAGTATTAACAAGGAAAATTGAATAAAAATCAGACTAAATGATTATGTTAGTATATACATAATTCTAAAATGAATCAGTCTGTAGAATAACCTAATCTAAAAAGGCGTTCCTGGTAATAAGATAATTGCTGTGCTAAAAAAAGATAGGGTATACACTGGGAAGCAGTATGTAAAAACATTCGTGTGAAGCGTGGCACTCACACATATGGACCATTGAATAAGCAGAATAGTCCGAAGGACCAGATGAAACTCTATACAGAAAATAAGAACCAAATAAATTAGACACCATCCCTTGAGGCACAATGGGTTTGTGAAGAACATCGTTGAAGAAAAGATAGAGGGTAAAATTCCTGAAGGAAGACCCAGGAATATGTTCATAGAGCAAATGAAGAGGAAAGTATATTGAAAACGATACCAAAAAGTAAGAGAAATAGCAGTCGATAGGAAAATGTGGAGGGCTGCAGTCAACCGACATTAAGATTGAACGACTAATTCTGAGCAATGATAATATGTATTCCACCACATTATCCTGACTTCATAATTGAACGACCCATGATGATTTGCCAGTCTGTCTTGCTGTCAGGATCATTATGATTGAGAACTTAATTTCATTTAAAGTGAAAATAATTTGTGTATTTTTGTAAGCATTGCATTTGAGTGTTTCGATATTTAACTTGAATTAAATCATGCTGTTGCTTGGATGAAATATCGATAAATATATTAAATACTGTCTTTTGAGATACATGATTGATATTTATCCGGATTTCCACGAACTCCCGTAATATATCGCACTGAATTTCTTTTTGTCTTACTATGCTTTTAAAGATGTGGAACACCAATTTTGTAGAGTAACACATCATTTTTGACGGGTTGAGCCAGTACATTCTATGTCATTGATGGAATACATTAAGTACAGTAACTGTTGAAATTTCACTTTTTCACCGATATTTTCGGCAGGGCGGCTATTATTGGAGCGGCCCTTGGGGTCTCTGTCGCTATCGAGGACATCGACTATTGCTATAGATCACGCCCACGATCAGCCACCGATGAGTCATTGCAACCGCCAAGTCTAATAGTCAGATTTGTGCGGCAGTCAACCAGGGACGCACTAATTCAACGTAAGAGAGTGTAGAGAGATCTTACAACGCGAGATTTAGGTTGGTCAGAGACAAAGGTTAGTACTGTATATGTGAACGAGGCATTGACTCACTTTTACAAAAGGCTCTACACCCAAGTGCGCGCTTTGCGAAAGAAAAGGAAAATTAAGTACGTTTGGGTGAGGGTAGGGAATACTCTGTGTAGTAGAGAGGAAAAGGTGCAGGTTGTGGTGATTACATTTGTGGAGGATCTGCAAAAGTTTCAATAACAATTACGGTCCTGTGGCCTCTCTTAAACTAGTTTTTCTTTACTTGTTTTAAAAATATCAAATTTATTACGTTTTGTTCTTATCAGAATACATTTTCACGGTAATTATTCATATATCCTGAGGATGAACATTTATCGATGTTCAGTTTACTGCATGTACAGAGGGTGGAAGTCTTACTTTGGTATTATGATTTCGCTTAGTCATCGTGGATAATCTTTGAAGATATTATGTCTTTTGATTATAATTCGTTGTCTCGGGCGTGACTTCATGGAATCGACTAAACATAATGAAAAGTAAAGAAAACTTTGTAATTCCACATAAATATTTATTGTACGACCTAGGTTTCGACGTGGCACGTCATCATCTGGTGATCTGGTCCAGATGATGACGTGCCACGTCGAAACCTAGGTCGTACAATAAATATTTATGTGGAATTACAAAGTTTTCTTTACTTTTCATTATCTTTTGATTATCTATGTATATGTAACCAATTATGGTATACATGTCACAATGACTAACATTATTCAGGATGCAGAGTACAACATGTACCGAGGGTGCAAGTTTTGCATTGTGAATGTGGTATCTTTGACGTTGACAGTTAAGATTATACGATATCTATGTTCCTGTAAGATAACCGAGAGTATTGCAACAATTATTATAAAATGTTTTCGTTCTCGGCCTACCTATTCGAGATATTTCATTATTTGTTTGCAAAATGAATGACTTGCAAGTTTTCCATGTTAACGCGCAGTCGTTGAGAGCCCACTTTGACGAATTTGAGAGTCACTTTCTGGAGCACTCATTCCTCATCAATGCAATCTCCGAGACGTGGCATAAACCCACTGTTTCCTCCGCAGTGTCCCTACAAGGTTAGTCTCTGTTCCGATGGGACAGATTGGAAAAAGTGGGTAGGGGAGCCGCGGCATTCATTCGAAGCGATTTCCAAGTGCGTCAGCTCGGGGCTTCGCCGAAGCGACAATGCTGTGCCATCGAATACCTCATCTTGGAAATCACTGTAGAGAGAAAGAAGATCTTCCTGATGGTTCTTTACCGACCTCCAAAAACGATTTTCTATGCTGAGTTAGAGAAGGCTCTGGTTAAAGTAATGCCCTTGCACGAAAATATAATCGTTAAGGGCGACTTAAATGTCAATTTTGAAACCGATAATCTGGATAGACGGTATTTATCTAGTATTTTCTTCTCTCTTAGCCTCCACCTTATTCCATTTCGATCAACACATCATCTAGCCGAAAGTAGCTCGTGGCCGCACCTAATTATAACGGATAAGGTCAATAAACACGGTCAATATCCTGTTAATATTCTATCCTTTCATGGCGTGACTTATATCTACTATGCTCTGTCATTTCCGGAAAAACAAGAAAACCCCTGCAGCGGCCGTAACTACGGTAATACAAACTCGGATAATCTTAACAGAGAACTTGAAACTCAAAACTGGAAAGAGATTTTTGAAGTGGATGGTATCGATAACAAGATAGACTTATTCTATGGGATCCTTTCCAAATTGTAGGATAAATATGCACCATTGAGATTCTTCCGAATCAAGCTACCCCCTGAACCTACCCCCTGGCATACACCTGAAGTACGACTTCTGATGAAAGAAAGAGATCGCGAGAAAAAACAATTTATCTGATCAAAAAATCCATGCTCTCATGATCGCTTTAAAATCCTTAGGAATTAAGTAGCCTACCTCATAAAATTCCATAAAAATAAGTTCCTTGAGGAAAAACATAGCAATGCAATGGACTCCCGAAGTCTTTGGTCGGACTTGCGGAAATACAGAATCATAAGTCGAAGAATAACACGCACTAGTATTCCTCCGTTGAAAGAGCTCAATGATTTCTTTTTACTGTTACCTCATACATAACAATCTCACCCGGCCTCTAATAATTTGATACCGTTTGAGGATAAGAATTTTTATTTCACTTTGCCACTTCCTACCACTGAGAGAAAGGAAATTGTTCGTACAAAATCTAATGAAATCGGTCCTGACGAGATTCCAATTAAGTTTATTCATCTGTGTTTAAATTAAATTCAACCTTTTATTCAACACATTTATGAGTACAGTTTATTGATCTCTTGATTCCCTTCTCGTTGTAAAAAAGCATTTATTCGGCCAATTCCAAAGGTGACCAATCCCAAAGAAGTATCGGACTTCAGACCGATCTCCATACTCAGTGCGCTCTCTGATGGACTAGATATAATTGTTGCCTCACAATTTCAGAATGCCTTTCAAAGAATAATAAATTCCTCATTGATATAAAATAATCAGGATTTAAAACAAGTCATAGTACTCAAACAGCACTGCTAGAAATAACTGGACATTAGATTTAATAAAGAAAATAGAAGATTAACCATATTAATCTTATTGGATTTTAAAAAAGTTTTCAACTCCATCGACTACGAAATTTTGCTTCGGAAACTTATTTATATGAATTTCTCAGGAAGCTCCTTCAATTGGTTTCAATCATACCTGACAGACCGCATACAGGCTGTTAAAGATGATCACAGTACAATTTCCTCCTGGAAACCAATATCCACCGGATTAACTCAGTTCTGTCACCACTATTGTTCTCAATTTTTCCAAGAGAAATTCTAAAGTGCCTTATAAATTGTGACTACCACCTATATGCTGATGATATGTTATTTCATATCTCTTGCCTCTCTTCCTTACTGCATGACACAATCAGGTAGATGAACGAAGATATCAATAGCATTTTTACTTGGGCTAACAATAATAATATCTTTATCAACCCTAATATTATTATCACTACAAATGAAAAGTATAACTTAGTTTTCATTTCCAATGTTAAGCAAATTCCACGAAGTCAAACCCGAGACAATGGATTATATCACTGCCTATTATAATTCTATCACTGCCTATAAAACAGCTATCATTTGTTTGAATTTGACAGCGTGAAGGTAATAATAAAAGTGCCATGTATGCCATCCTGAGCTGTAGCATCCTCTAAATAGTGAAATTACATTAATTTAAGTAAGTGAGTGTGTGGGACCAATGTTTTGTTGTAGCGCCATCACTTAGACATGACCCAAATCAGATGATTTTCAAATAAACACGTTGAGTAAGAGAAATAATTGAATATTTTAGTATATAGCTGTTAATCTGTTATTGTTACAATTAATATAAATACCTCAGTAAAACTCCGTATCATATACTAATAAAACCATGCCTCGATCGGAAGTATTTAAAATGTTGGTTGCTGGCGTGACTTCATGGAACTTACGATTGATCATGAATAAAAAGGCCAATCTCAGTTTTTCCACAAGGGTTTGTAATTTTACGCGACCATGGTTTCGACTGTTAGTATCATCATGTGCAAAAAATACCTGATGCACTTTTTTTGCACCTATGCATCAGGTTTTTTTGCAACTATGCATCAGGTTTTGTAGTACAATGTATACTTTTCGATAACTTCAGGTTTTATGTAACTTCCCTAAATTCGGCTTTTCTATTCGTTCCCTCTAGATGTATTTCTAAATTATTATCCCTTCGTTCTCCAAGCAACGTAATTAGTAGGTTAGGTATAGATGCTTCATAAAAGTATTCAGAATTCTTATAATACCACGGAGTTTTTTCATTTCTCTCAACTTTTTTTAATTGTATTATTGTGTTGGAATTAATGCGGAGCAGCTTTCTCTGTGTACTTTTGACAGTCAGCGCATTTTCGCGTCGCCAGGAAATATCTTTTGAGAGATTCCTTTTCTCATCTATAACGACATTAATCAATTCAGTTTTTTCTAAGCGGCTATGTCATTTCCTATGCTATAAGCCTATTACGTTTGTGTGACGCTGTTGAAGTCACCACCATGGCACTTCCTGTATTACTGAATTACTGTGTAGTCCTGATGAGCAGCGGGGCAGCTTTTTTTTAATGAGATGTGTGGATTTGCATACCCTAGCATATCAAAATTTTACTCACGCTTAAACATTTTTTGCTGGGCTGTGTTTTCCGTAGTAAAGATTGATTTTTAAGCAACTGAGTAATGGTAGAGTATAATCATTTTGGCCCAAAATAATTAATACGGCTAAATTTTCACAAATAAGTTTCCACATAATTGTTGAAAGTAGATAAAAATTACTTATTACGTGATCCTAAACTCTGGGGTTACATCCAATGTTGAACTGTAAGAGCGTTGAATGTAAAAAAATAACGCTGTGACGTAGTATTGCATGAGACATATTTTTGGAGGGGAATTGGCAGAAAAATGGATTTAAGGGAAGATAGTTTGAAAAGAGCTTCAGAGAATAAGTATTACTGTAGGGGTCAATGTCGGGTAGAAATCCAATTAAAGAAAAGCGATGTTCGATAATTTTAGTTATTTGAATGTAACGTTTATCAGTAAACAGATCGCTTTTAATGAATTACACTGGTAAACAACATTTTTGTCACAAGGTATGTGATGGGTGTTTAAAGCTAAGCCAACGATGTTGAATCCGTAAATGAAATCAGATTTTTTCAATGGGGCTTAGTTAATTTTTTGGTACTACGCTATCAAATTATCCCAAAACTCCTTAAAATGCTGAATATTCCCTTCTTATGGACACACATTTATTGAAAAACTATCAGAATGTGTAAATGGGATTCTCATTCCTGAAGTCACAAACAACCATCCATTTCCTCTTCCCAAGTAATTAATTTCCATCACTAGCTGTATGAATCCAATTACCTGAGCTGGTTACACTCTCATCTAGAATAGAAGTGTTTTCTACGTCGTTATGAACTGAAAACTCACCCTGCTCCTATTACTTTTGAGGTGGTTTGTAGGGTTATATGCTCTTGCCAATCCTTCTATTTTTTCGTTATTCAATTTGTATTCTTCTTTACAAACTTAAACCCAGGACTTGTCTCATTTCTCCGAGTCTTTTCACGGCACGTCTCCATCGTATGCGTAATCTTCCCTTTGGTCGCTTCTCGGTTTCTCTCTCTTGTATCCAATTTCTTTTTCTTTCATTCATTCATTAAATCTCCCCAAATGTCAATATTTACCGTCATTATGCTTAGTCTACTAACCCAAACTTCACTTCCGTATATTTGTGTTCCATCCTCTGTACATTATATTATTCCTAACCATACTTTACAAGAACTTATTTTCTACAGCTTTCAATGTACTTTATTCATACATATGTAAATATTGTCACAGAACATGTAATACTGATGTACATTATCCTCATTATTTTAGGTGAGATTTTAAGTTAACATTCGTTTTCTAGGATGCCATTTTATTCGTTTCATGATAGATTGTCATCAAAAACTTACTTATATGAGCAGGAGGAATCATATGATTTAGAAAAAGGCCAAAATCTACCATATTTTTTATATTAAGTTCTAATAAAATCATAGAAGAGCACATTTTTTACGTTGTCTCTCTCATCAATTTTGTTGAATTCTTCTTCTCAAAAGATGAAGACCGCAACAGCTGCTATTGAGACTTTTCACCGGGCCTGTTGACAAGCAGAGTAGCTTATCACGTGAATTGCTCATTTATGCTTTACCTTAGCCTGCTAAGTATCATGTCTTGTATTTTCTGTGTGAAAAGCTTTCCTCTCTGAGCATTTATAGAGTTTAATATTACTTAATGTCAGTAGAGAAATGTTTTTACATCGTATTCTGCCATGAAAATCTAGTTCGTGAACCCTTATCAAAAATTATTCTTAAGCCCTGATGATGCAGAAATATAGCTGTAAAACGTTGGCAAGAAATGATTATCTTCATTTGTCGAGACAAACCCTCTAGAAGAATTTTGTAGATAGTTGAATATCACAATTTTTCAAAGAGTTTAATATCGTTTAGGTATATTACCATTATAAGACACTTATGCGGGAAAGATACATAAGTTACAAAACGCATGCTGATGAAATATAATCTGTTAGTTATAACTTTTACAAATGGCTTACCCCCTGCCACACATTCTTGACCTGGCTTGTTGGATATAATTTAGATCGCGCACAGTGCAAACAAGAACGTTGAGTAGTGTCAGCCTTTTTATTTTACTTTTATTTATTTTACATTTTATTTTACTTATTAATATTACTTCCTTGATGAATAAATAAATATGTAGCGTGTGGACCTCAAAAGCCCAAGACTCAAAAATCCTCCCTCCTATCTCTCATCAAACATTTTTTCGAAACGTTTATGTGCTGCAGAGCCACATTCATCTACATCTACATACTACCCCGCAAGCCGCCTCAAAAGGCGTGTGGCGGGGGGTGTTAGGACACCAGCTGTCAAAAAAATCAAAGTTCCACCTAGCATTTATTAAAGTCCTTAATTGTTCGGGGGAAAAACGAATTCCCATAACTATCCGTTCGGCAAAATATCTCTCTTAATTTATCGATTCTGTCGGACCTGGAAATATAATGTGATTCTAATATGATGTTCTCCGTGTCGCTCTGAAAGATATTCATTCTCCATTGCTCAAGCAATCTAAGCCTAGCGCGTAGCCTCCGAGTCTCTTGCGGCTCCCACCCTAAATCGTTCAAAATCTGTGTAACGCTTTCTGTGCCGTAGTCGTAGCAGTTTTTGACGAATCGCGCAGATTTCCTTTGTATTTTATTAAGTTAATGGACTAGGTCTTTCTCCGCCGGATCCCATATGTTCGCTGCATATTCAAGGTGAGGCCGGACGAGTGCGAAATAGCACCTCTCCTTCACTTTCTCATCCGAAGATCTTCCCACAACACGCTTGACAAATCCTAGCTTCTTCAGGGCTCTGCCACAAATATTTCTTATATGTGTCCCCCACGATAGGTTCGAAGTTATCGTAACTCCCAGGTATTTCACTTCATCTGTCGCATTTATGCTAACGCCATCCACAACATATACACGGGGATAGTTGGACGACCTACGCAAGAAATGCACCGCCGTGCATTTGCTCAGATTAAGTTCTAGTCCCCACTCTTTGCTCCACGCATGAACGTTGTTTAAGTCCGATGACAGGATTTCAAAGTCAGAGTGATCACTAATTTCGCGGTATATGACAGCGTCGTCGGTAAATAAACGTATTTTACTGCGGCGTTGGCGCGCAGGGTAGCGCTGCTGAGCTGACTAGGCGGTCGGACGATGAAGAAACTCCTTCTGGGTAAACTAGGTTATATAGTTTCTGATAATAATGAGTGGATGACAGTTGTTTTAAATTGTATTTAAACGTACTGAAATTTGTGTAACAAACAAAACATCACTGAATCATGGAGTGCGTTCAGCAGGGTAGATTTTTTCATGTCTGGGCAGTTCCTGTGATGCTCAGCCTCATCCGTGAGTGAGAATTTCTTTCCTTCCTCATCTTGTGTGAGCGTGGAGTTGAGTACTTTTTGATGAGCACAACGCCTCGTTCTACGCAGTCATTCACAACTCTCAGCTGAGGGACGACTTCATTGGCCCGTTAAAACTGCTCCATATTTGGCCATGATTCTGGATCCTCCCTCAAAAATCACACTTGAGACCCAAGGAATTATAAAATTCCGTTGTACGTCCCGTGACTAAATCGGGAAGGTCCTGGTGAACATAGTTGGCTAGTTGCTCCATCAACTACTTAAGGCGCTTCGGAGTCTCACCCTCGTTGTTAGGACTTTCTTGAGTAGCAATAGCCATCTTTGTCTTGGTTTCAAGAGACACCTCCGCGTCAAAAAGGCAATCCACAAGCCGCTCACTCATATACCACATGTAGCAACTTAATTTGTCTGTGGCCACCTTTGAGACAATAGTCTTCAAGCCTGCGCAAAAATCTGTTTTTAGTAAAAAGGCCATGAAAATAAAATTCACAGTTACATTTTTTCTCATAGTTACTCAATGAAATCTTTGAGAAAATTGAGATCATTGCGAGGCGCAAATGTTACATGTGACGCTGTAAACCACGCCTTCAGGTAAACGCGAATCAAGAATAAATACAAGTGTTCCAGGACAGTGCGCTTCCTGCGCGTGAGCTGAAATCGCTCCTGGAACATCCATATTTTCAGAGTATAGATTCCCTTAGCCATCCACCTTGCACTTGAGATGCTTCCTGGAGCCAAGATCTTGATGCCACGGGGTGGAACGCCGTCGAGAAAATTAATGGAAAGATCCAGGAGCTCGCAGTAGTCACCGCGAGGCTGACTTCTGTAAAAAAGAGGAAATCGAGAAATTTGCTAGGCTGGCGTACGGAAGAAAAGAGGGGTAGATGGGGGTGGGGTGATCACATGAAAATGTCACCGTATTATCAGCTCCAAACACTTTGCAGTAAAGACTATTGTGGTGTCTATGATGTCTCCCAACTTTTGCCTCAATTCAGTGCACATGACACTAGTCATGTATTCATTCCTGTGGATTCATTTGTGGCCATCTACTTCTGAACCGCTCAAATATTGAGACTTCTGGAGTCTTTGATGGCCCGACCTATGCCTCTAACACACCACCGAGGATGATTTCCATTATGTGGTGACGGCAAGCCAGGTGGAACATTACTTTTGCTTTCCCTTTAAGTAAGTTTATCTTTCATCTTTAAGTAAGTGTTCAAGCAGCACACAAGCTCCGTGTTTCACACCTGAAAAGATTTTCGATGTTTTTGTTTCATCTATTAAAATGATAAGTACGGATCGTAACACATGTAATTTTTCTTACCTGTATTGATGCTCGTTGTGTTGAAGCACATTGCACTGACGTGATTCACCAGGCCATACTCCCGAAGTGCACTGAAAACTGCCGTGGCCTTAGCCTGGCCGGTCCCCTTCTCGAGCTTCGCCACTTTGAGAATGCGGTCCTCGAGTCCCTCTGACACCAGGATAGGTAATCGTTTCACTATTGGCTGCAAAGATGCGCTCTTGCAAATACTTGGTAACATCTTCCCGTCCCAGAGAACTACCAGCGGGCGAGTTGATTTAAATCCATCTTTTATATCCTCTGCCGAATCTCTACGGATTCACGAACGGTGACGCCTTAAACTACTTTCACTGATGGTCAAGCATCCACATCCACACCTCTGTTTTATATCCTCTGCCGAATCTCTACGGATTCACGAACAGTGAAGCCTTAAACTACTTTCACTGATGGTCAAGCATCCACATCCACACCCATGCTTTGAGCGTGGGCTGCGAGAATACAAGCAGCAGATCTATTGGTGGTGTTGGTCCTGTCCAGGGCGCCGACTAACCCTCGTGTCAAAACATTTCTAGCGCGCGACGACTCTGCCTTGTGTGAACGCATGCGTTTAAATACTTCTACACTTGATAAACTTTCACTAGTTTCAATCTCACCCGACGACTCTAAGGCAGCCTGGTCTGTGTAGACGTCCATCTCTTCCTTAGCCAGTACTCTTTTCCGCAAATCAGCTTCATTACGCGCTACACGGGGTTCAACTCTGCGAGTGTATTCCTCATCAATACCAGTACCAATTTGGTACTTAGGAAGGATCGGGGTTTGATGCTTTGGAGCCGAGTGGAAGGCATAAACTAGAGACTCCGTGAAGTCTGTGGGAGCGAGGGAGCGAGGGAGGGATTTCTTAGATCTTAGGCCGGTGCTGAATTCGTGTCGGGTGCCACTAAATCGTTCAGGTGTTCACTATATGTATGAGGCATCGCAGGAGGTAGCGAGCAGGATATTGGAGCATACTCGTAGGCATTTTTTGGGACAGAGAGTAGGTTAGTGAGTAGGTCAAATAGTGGGCCATTAAATAACTTGCCATTCACCAGGATAGCAAAGAATAACGAGTTGATCAGACAACATAGTATAGTTTTAGCGGGACGGAAGAAAGCACAAAAAAAGGAAAAACATAAATCAAAACAACACCCATGAATCTCCAAACGGTAACTTTTCCAATAATTTAGAAAACAGAAAACCCACAAATACAATAAGCAGACATTAAAATAGAGGAATTTTCAGTAGTGGTAGTTAATTGTCGTAGTTAATTGTAGTAATTCCATCACCTTATACAGAATCCTAATTCTGATATAATTATAGAAACGGAAAGTAGGCTAACAAGCGATATTGCTGATAGTGAAATTTTTCCAGTAAAGTTTAGGGCATACAGGAGAGATCGAGAGGTTTGACCGGGAGGCTGAGTATTTATCGAAGTTAAGAACACATTAGTCAGCAATATAGAAGTGATTCCCGATAATATAATAGAAAGAGTTCGGTGTTCCATTCGATGTGCTAATTCTAAAGTAATATACGTTTGTGCCTACTATAGACCACCCCATTCCGCTGTACACTCAGTATTAGAACTCGAGAAACAGATCAGGTCCATTAATTCCCATAGTAACGAACGACAGATAATTGTAGGTGGAGATTTCTATACATCATCGATAGATTGGAAAACATGCAGTCATGAGTCAGGAGGAAGGGACAAAGAAATCTGCGAGTCATTGCTTAACCTGTTCTCATCATATGCACTACATCAAATAGTAAATTATAATAATGCCCTCCCCTAATAGAGTGGAGAGTGTTCTCGATTTATTTGCCACAAACATTCCTGAAATAGTTATTAAAGTTGAAAATGTTGATGGAATAAGCAACCACAAGGTATTGCACGTAAAATTTTCCCTCAATACTGAAAAAATGTTTCAATTAAAAATAAAGATTTACCTTTTTAGTAAAGCAGATTTTAACGGATTTAGGCGTGACCTAAAGACTTCTTTTGAAAAATTCTTGAACATCAGCAAAAATAGTGATACAGACAATACATGGAAAGAGTACCTTCAAATTACGCGGTCACTTGTCAACAGATATATACCTCATAAGTATAAGAATGAGAATAGGGAACCAAGGTGGTACAACGCGGAGGTTAGAAAATGTTTAATACGCCAACGAGTTAGCCACGCGAAATTAAGAAAAATGAAGAAAAATGTAGCTAATAGCGATCTAAAAAATACTATCGAACATTAAATAATTTGTAAAGCAGCCGCAAAAACAGCCCTTAGAAAAGCGTTTAGTGATTCAAGAGAAAAGTACTCGGAGAACAACTAGAGGGAAATCCGAAAGCATTTTGGTCACATGTTAGAGAAGTACAGGGAACTAATAAGTCAACGGTTAATTCCTTAAAAAGCGATAGAGGCGAAATAGCAACTTCCAGTTTAGATATGGCTAATTTGTTGAATTATTTTTTTTAGAGCGCTTTTAATCAATCTAAGCGTAGTTTGCTCGAAACCATACCAGACCGATTTCAGCAACCAATGCCCCCGATCGATATATCTTGTAGCGGAATTGTATCCTTACTAAATAACATTAGCCCGAACAAGTCCTCAGGTCCTGATGAAATTCCAGCTCGTGTTTATAAAGAATTAGCTCTCGAAATTGCTCCGTATCTTAAAGTAATATTTAATAAATTCCTCGAAGAATACGCGGTTCCCTAAGACTGGAAGATAGCAAACGGGACCCAAATTTTTAAAAGCGGCGATAGGGAACAGCCATGTAATTAGAGATCAATACCATTAACGTCACTATCATGTAAAATTAAAGAGCATATAATAGTTACATCAACAATGGGAAACCTCGAAAGCCAGGATTTATTGATAACAAACCAGCATGGGTTCAGAAAGGGACGGTCTTGCGAAACTCAATTAGGTCTGTTTGTGCATGATATTTTAGTTTCCGGAGAAGGTAACGTACAGGTAGACACAGCGTTTCTTGACTTTAGAAAAACTTTTGTCAAGGTTCCCCACTGTAAGTTACTTGCGAAGTTAGCATCATACGGGATAGACAGTAATATAGTAGGCTGGATAGGAGACTTATTACATGAACACGTTCAAAGTGTGGTATTGGATGGTGTCAGCTCAGGCAAATTAAAAGTTACATCGCGTGTTCCCCAGGGAAGCGTGATAGGTCGAATTTTATTTATTCTCTACCTAAATGACTTGAATACAGCAGTAAAAAATAGCAAGCTCCGTCTTTTTGCCGATGATGCAGTAGTGTATAAGGAAATAAGAAATGAAGAGAACAGGCAGTCTTTAGCTAAGGATTTAGATGCGATTGATAATTGGTGTGATAGTTGGCAGGTAGAATTAAATTTGAAGAAATGCGCGATAATGATATTTTGGAAAAAGAATAGCTTTCCCCGGAATAATTCTTGCATCAAAGAAAAGAAAATATCTAATTTAGAATCTATTAAATACTTAGGCGTCACCATCACTGAAGGCATATAATGGGGGAAACACATCAGGGAAATAACTAGTGTAGCAAACCGTAGATTAGGATTTGTAAAATGGGTTCTAGGCAAATTTATATTTTTTTTATCGACGAGCAATTGGGAGTGAAAATGGCTTTCTTATTAAGAATGGTCATCGCGTCAAACTGACTATCACTTTTCACCGACGCACATAATTGCTCCTCAGCTGTTTGAAGAAATACCTCCTTAACCCTTGTGTGTATATCCCCGTTTTCTAACAATAATGTATACCCGAGTACCCAAAAAGATAATTAGTGGAATAAACAGTATCTACATTTGAAATATCGTTTGCTACTTTGTACGTACTTCCAGCTGCATATCATTTGTTACTAAATAAAGATAGTAGTGGGAGAGATTGCCCTTACGTAGATTAGGATTCGTAAAAAGGGTTCTAGGCAAATGCGATAAGAGAGTACGAGAAAGAAGCTATTTTACACTTGTCATGCCTCATTTAGAATATGCCGCTAGTATATGGGATCCGTACGTGGAAGGTTTGATAAAAGAATTAGAGCGTGTGCAAATGAGATCCGCTAGGTTTGTTAAAGGGCGTTATGATAATTGTATAAGTGTTACGAATTTAGTAGAACTAGGATGGGAATTACTATCAGAACGCTGGTTAAAATTTAGGTTAAACCTTTTAAGTAAATTCGAAACCGATTTGTACACAGAGGACGTTAAATATATATATAGAACCTCTGCGTAATATGCTAGGTTTGATCATATTAACAAGATTATAGAGATAGATTGTCGTACCGATAGATTTAAAATGTCATTTTTCCCGCGTACCATAAGAGAGAACAATAGGCAGCGTAGCAAAGGGATAGGTAGGTGAAATGTAGTAAGAGTAGTCTGTAGTGCATGATACATGTAATAACAACCAATAATCTCTTTCTTATTATGTAGATACTAACCATCTAGCTGCATGTGACCCTGCCCTCTAGCATGTCTCCCTTAAATATCCTAGTTGCATGTCAATAGTGGATGTTTGATGATCTTCACCCCCTGTCACACACCCTCGTGGTGGCTCGCAGGGTATTACGTAGATCTAGATGTACCAGCCATGTAGCCAGGTCGGCCCTTCTGTCGTTGTAACAGCAGGAAGTCTTTGTTGGCCTGGAGAACGCTTGAATCTTCAAGGACATTCTTGATTGCTATGTCGAATAGCGAATCATTACATTCTTTGAATGCATCTTCTCTCCGCCTCTGAGCTATTCCTAAACGGCTCTTCCCAGAATTACTCCTGTTCTTGTTTTTAGTCAGTTTGACCCATTCCGAATGAAGGTTGAGTACCTTCGGAATTATATTCTTATCATCCACAACAGGGATTTTAGCACGATCCCAGAATTTCTTCATCTCACCCACCACCTCTGCTGAACTTTGACGAAGGGTTCTCTTCTGAGTAAGGTGCTTGTACAAAAATGGAGAGAGCACCTGTCTTCTGGAGGGCAGCTTATTCCCTGACAGTTGGTGTAGCTCTGGTCCTAACAGGTCATGTTTTTTTACGGAAGCTGCTACTTTTATTGCAAGCCATCTTAACCCTCAACGTCACACGCTAAACACCAAACAAATCACCAAACGATTTCAGGAACGTAGCGTAATCACAAACACGCAGAGACAACCCAGCGCTCTCCTTCCTGACAACTGAACTCACTAAAATTATCTATGACTTCCCGCTCTTGGCCGCTCCTCCCGGCTCGTGATTTCAGTGAGGACTCGACATGTCTGAATTTGTTCATCGTCCGGCCGCCTAGTCAGTTCAGCAGCGCTACCCCGTCCACGCGTCGCCACCCGCCGCCACCGCTCCCGCCGCCGCTCGCGCCGCGCCTACATTTGTCTTCTTCGGGGGCCGTGAGCGACCTCAAAATATTGTCCGATTGAGCTGAATTTTTTTGTGAGTGGTCTCTACTGATATTGGCACAATATGGCACTGCAGCACATAGACTTTTCAAAAACAAGTGTTTTAGGCCGCACCCACTGTCAGGATTAGAAAATATTCTACCCCACGCCAAGGCCGTTTTCGAACTTGGCAAACGCATAGTTAACTTGCTATTTATTTATCTTGATCCCTAAGAAGACATAGTGTAATCATTACTTGACACTTTCGTAGCCGATTACGATGGAAGAGACATTATGCGGCCTTCATCTCATAAAACATACGAAAAGCTCCATCCGTGTTCATAATTTTGGTGGGTGATTGAAATCGATTACTTCTTGAAAAAGCTTCTCATCCATATGCGACAAATGAAAAGGGAATATTATATTTTATTGCTTATGTATAAAATAATTCATATATATCATAATATGGCAAATAACGATTATTCTTCGATTGCTAGGGGCTGCTAAAGTGTACAACATATCGCCTACTATATTTCACCACAGTCAACGTCTTCATAAACAAAAAGACATTATAATGATGATTGCGTATATGGAAAAGATCGAAACAATATATTAAAGTATTACACTCCGAACAAACTACATAGAATCTTCAACTGTTGACTGATAAAATACGGGCGTTGTAACTAACTAACAAAATTAAGATAAAAACAAATTATATTTACTCTAATTGTTTATTGTCCCCATTCTTTGATGAATGCTGTAAAACCCTCTCCTATGCTCAACATTATTAACAATTATGATGTTCGTTAGGTTAAAACTAATGCTGCCGATAAAATTATGGCTATCTGAGAGAACCTTCCATCGGGCCACAGTTCTTTCAACGAGAGCAATTTTTTTACTTCCAGAGCAAGGAAAACAGAATTTGTAGGTTTAATAAGTTAAACAAGGACGGAACATCTACAATGTATGGAATTATTCACAGAACTATCAGTTGCCAAATATTTTATCAGTATATTCATATTGGAAAAGCCTTTCAATGCCTAAAGTGAATTCACCATTTTTCCGAAAAAAGTTAATAAATACCACATAATTAATTGTAGTAATAATATAATAGTATCCATTTTAAAGTTTCTTTACTTCTATTTTCCATACAAGCCCATATTATCACACTCCGAATTCTAACTGAATTATAGTAAGCATAACAAGACTGCTTTTTCATTTACTTGGTTTCTTTACTATGCATCTAGACAATATGGCGTCTGCGGTTACGTGATTTTGACGTCATATCCACCCAATGAACTCTAGGTTCCAAGGGAAGATTGCTCGATTTGCCAAGTTCAAAAACGGCCCAAGAAGGGTTGTCATCCACCGGTGTAACTCTCTTAAGTACGAAAGGAATCGTTGTTGTGTCAATCCTGCCGTCCAGGCTCACTGTTCACTAGCTTCCACTACCACGTTTACTGCAGGTAAGGCGGTCGATTCCTTTCAAGGAGAAGAAACTGGAGTCCACTTCCTGGACCTACTGCTTCGGGGTCAAGGTGACTTGTGTGGGCGATTTCATTGCAGGTCCCGAAAACATTCGAGTGGAGTAATCAATATTATATTTTGATGAAGTCAAAATTCTGCTTTTTTCCTTTGTTCCCTGTTGATATATGGAGTGTGTTCACTCACCAGCAAGTAAAGTAGAGAGCAATGATGGATGAATTTGGTGACGGAAAAACTGAAAGATTTCACGATCACGATTTGTGTTCGGGTGTTTTAAGATAAAAATCAAATTTTTACTGGTCTTATGTGTAATAATTGCAGTTTTATGAGTGACAGATTTGCTCAGTTTTTTCTAGCTACTCTTTGATAACTTTGATAATACGGCTATGGGCCAGAATAGAGTATCACCTTGGAAGCATCTAATTGAAATATTCTGGGGAAAACTGCTTGAATTTTTCCCAACTGCTCTTTTGTCCACATGGAAATCAAATGGAAAAGTAGGAGAATTTGAGACCTAGGAGCAACGTATAGCCCAAGACGCAGGCTCATAAACCTCCGTCTACATTACCTCAGCGATGCTGCTCTGTCAATTATAACCATTTAGGTTGGTGGATAGAGAATGACGTCATCAAACTGTAGCCTGGCAATCAAAAAAACAACCATATTGTTTATTCCTGATCTTTCATTACTAACCTTTGGATAGTACGACAAAATGGACAATGTAGCGGATATATGGCAAGAATAACCACTATATCTGGGTAAGGAATGCTCGGGTTTTACACCGGGTGGTTATGTTGAATACTTCCAACGACGGCAGTTTTGACGGCAGACTCAGTCATCATCATCAGGAAATTATAACCCTGATGACAATAGCCGAGTCAGCCATCTAAACCTTGTAAATATTCAACCACATCAGCCTTTGCGAAACCAAAGAATTCTTCACTCAAATAATTCGAGGAGATAACTTTAATTATTCTCACTCAAGAATATGCATGAAATTAAATGGATGTAACTCATTGCTATGTAAAAGTCATGTAAAACATTGACTACTCACGATTTTGCCTAAGTTTACCATAGTTTTCTTCGGGAATGCAGTTTATTATTAATTGAAATAAATTTAAAAAATATACGCTAATAAATGCGTATTAAAGAAGAAAAGGCATTCCAACTTCTAGTAAGTTATAAATGAAAAATATCGCTAAATTGCGTGGTTTTATATGTCAGCCTAGCTATCTCGGAAGTACCATCACGTGCAATGGGATATGTGCAGCAGAAACCCAGTGGAGAAGAGCCCAAGTTAACATGGCGTTCATTCAAAGAACAAGTGCTGGGCTCATAGAAGATAGGACTACAAACTAGGAAACAGTATGTAAAAACATTTGTGTGGAGCGTAGCAGTCTATGGATGGGAAGCATGGACCAGTGGGAAGGCTGATCAGAAAAGACTAGAAGCCTTCAAAATCTGGTGCTGCAGGAGGATGGTGAAGGTAAAATGGACGGAAAAAATAAGAAATGATGAAGTGTACAGAAGAGTATAAGAGGAAAAAACCGTATTGGGCACCATACATAAAGGAAGAACCAGATTGATAAGACACACCCTGAGAGAAAATAGAGTAGAATAGAACAAACCTTTATTATACTCTAGAGCAGGTTCGATAGAGCAACAATATGATGCAATGGAATAACAGCGAGGTAATTAAAAATTACCAAATGATTTAGTTCAAATTAGAAATTAAATGGAGTTTCATGACATAGAAAGAGAACAATAGATAAAAATAACAGTGAAACACAATAATTACACATGTGATACAACTTAATTCAGTGATATAGATACTAGATATATTTATAGATATATGTTACAAGGTAATAATAATAATAATTTTTTATTTGTCCAAAGATTTGATGCTACAAATATAGGACACGTCAAGTGAGGTACAAAATACAGTACAATGAAAAATGTTACAAATGTAGAAATTCCTCCACAGAATAAAATAAGTTTTTCAAAAGAAACTCCCGAAGCTTACGTTTGAAGAGGGGCATAGTCTTTACCCTCTTAACTTCAGGTGGCAGCTTATTAAATAAAAATAGGCCCATATGCCAAGGGGCATAACCTGAGTTTTTCGTTCTTATACATGTTTGGTGGAGGTTGGTAGCGCTCCTTGTATAATAACAATGATAATCGTCATTGGTTGCATAGCTAGAAATATTCTTTTTTGTACAAACAATTGCAGTATACATATAAAAACATGGGAGAGGTAAAATACTAAATTTGCGAAAGAGAGGTAATCAAAAAACATAAACAGACCATGAGAAAAAAAACATTATTTGTCGAAGAAAAAAAATTGGCAATGAGAATTCAATATGCAATTCAATGGGTTTGTAAAGAACATAATAGAAGATAAAATAGCGGGAATAGTTCGTGGAGGAAGACCCAGGAATTAATTCATAGGAGAAATAAATAGTACATAGAAAGAGATACCATGGGGTGAGGGAAATAGCATAAGATGGGGAGTGGTGAAGGGCTTCATCTACAACTACATCTACATAATACCCCACGAGCCGTTGCTTGGGCGTGAGCTGACATGACAGCTCAGTTTTTATTGTGGTCTCTTATTTTGCGCGCAAAGAATCAGTTTTGGAACAAGTTTTGTTTTTAGCGAAGCATGCTGCTTTTCCTTGCGTTTTATTAATTGTTTTGTTTAAATCTTATGACCAGGGTCCCGAATGCTCGCAGCGTATTCGAGGTGAGGCCTAACCAGAGCGATTAAGCATCTCTGTTTTAATTTTTCATTAGAGGATCTTTTAGCGTTATTGATAAAGTGACAGTAACTATAACAGTACTATTCTTTGCCGGAGCAAAGTTTCGTCGCAGTTTTATCCGTAGATCCTGAGAGAGACATTACTACAGCCGCAAGGAGCAATGAATATGGAAACTTATATAGAGTAATAAAGACCTCTTCATTAGGCACGGATAGCGTTACGGTACATATTGGATAGGTTGCTTTCAATGACAAACATTCAACTGTCGTCAGTAACGCCTCCTGCACGATAACTCCTTACATAATGCAAGTTAAAAGGTCGTGTTTTTTATGTTTTTTTCAAACTTTTATACTTATTTTTCTTCTTCTCACGGATGAAAAATTACAATTTGTCACCAAATTACGGCTGCATTCTGAATAAAATCTTTTGTCCTTTTTTAAAGGTCTTTTCTTATTATCTTCAATTTTTTATTCTTTGCCCCACTTTTCCACATAGTGGAGTGCAATTTTTTAAAATTACTTTGAATGAAGATTTTAAGAATCGAAACTCCATCATTTTTTATCGTCGTTTCCCTTTCTTGTGTAATCTCGCTTTGCGCACTTTGTTAAATCTTTCGTTTAATGTTGGATATCCATATTTATGGTTGATTTCAAGGCATTGTATTATCAAAAATATAGTTTCCATTATGCCCATTGACTTTTGCATGTGACTGTAAGAGTATTGTTTTTTGATGAAGCTCGACCATAAATATTTTACTTAGACATTCATGCTTACTCAAATCTGTCAAGTTATTGAAACGATCCAGTGACAGCCGATGGGATGAAATGATAAAACTTTAAGTGAAAGGCTTGCGATAATTGCTCCATTTTTGAAGCGCTATTTCTCATTTTAGTGTTATTCGTAATAATGAAATATTAAATTTACAATAATTGAGTCACCCTATGGACATGTATCAGAGCCAGTAATTTAAGTAAAACGCAATAAAGTTTTTTATCTCGTTTTTTTCGGCTTTCAAAATGGAATTGACCTCTTTTTGCGCACTCGAGACTGATGGAGGAGGCTTAAGTGCCATGATTCCCCATCCAATTACACTCCGGCGAATATCGTTCTAATTGTGATTACCATTTTCATTTCCGTCTTCTTAAATTAGAAATCGTGTGTGTTTGAATCTAGGGCATTTTGCCTCTGTATCATCCAAACCACTGAATAGTTCGGATTCAATTATGATGAGATGCAGAAAGTGATCACTCCATCGAAATGTTGGTATACTATTTTGTTAATATTCACAAATAAAATCCCCCATGCCCGCTACGTACCAAAATGTATAATATTTTCACGTAATTTGCACTAAAGTTGTTCGTTCAACTTCGTACTTACTAATCGTTGACTTGGGTAGAATGCAAAAGAGAGCACTGAAATTTTATAATGAGTTTTTACATTTAAAAAACCATTTTATTAAGTAGGAGCAATATATAGTTTTTTGATTACGCCACGTGTGTTTGTGCCTTCCTGTGTTTACAAATGTGCGGATTTGTTATTTGGAAATTTTACTAAGATTCTTGGCTTTTTGTGGAAGGAATATTTTGTTCTCTGGAGAGAAGATGTGAAAATAATAGGTGTGGGGTGGAGATGAGAGTGGGCGAGACCAAATTACAAAGTAGGCCCGTGTTAATATTCTGTAACAGCGAGTTACGTAACTCTGTGCCTTCCTGATAAAACACCACCAATAATTGTACACGTGTGTTCCAATTAAATATTTGCCTGAGACTTGTTCGACTGATTCAAAAGAAAACGTCATTTAGAAGGTAATGATTTTAAATATTTGAAACTAGATAAAGAGGTTAGTATTAATCACATTGTTTATTTGAGCCATTTGTTTTCCATGTTTTCATTTTATGGGAGAAGCAGAATTATATTGGGAAAAATTCTTTTGTTAAATCTCCTATGGTAATTTGACCAGTAAATCGCGCATTATTTAGAGAACTACTACTCCCATGAACTTAGGTATTTCCATGAACATTATCGTTAGATAGAATATTTGATTGTTCAATTAATAATTCACGCTATAATTATTTCTATATAGTTGCTGTACTTAAATTGTTGATTCAGTGGAAAACTCTTCAGTATTTGTCCCTTTCGAAACCGATGTCATTGCAAAATACGTTCTCGTTCAGACCGTGAGACGTTCAGCGCAATAAACATGAATTTATCCTGCTCGTGTGACAAGAGGCATGCACGCTCATCATAAATGGTTATTAAGCACGGTGATTAAATTTGCGAAAACATTTACCACCGGGTAAGGACTTTATTCTCCTGGAAAAGAGATGATATTGGATATGTCAAATATAGTATATATGTGATATAATCTTGAAGAAATGTTGTGAGATGAGAAGTATGTTCAGAAGTGCGTCTTGTTAAACCATGCGAAGATACAAAATCAAGAGAACATGTACTAAGACGACTAAGTAACACGCTTATGAGTTATTCATAGGTATTAGCTAATTCAACGGTAAGTTCAACTAAAGAAATGAAAACATCTTAGTTGGTAACTTTTTGAGCAGAAAATGATGGAAAAAACATTGAGTATGAACCAAGCCTAAATTTTCAGTACAATATGAAATCAATAATACGTCTCTGGACATAGACTTAAAATATCTGAAATTTAAGCTATTTCATCGGAAAATTTCTGACGAAAAAATGATAACGAAAATCGACCTTTTTGAGGCTTGCGTCAGTTTGATGTCACAATGGCATCCGATAAATTGACGACATTTTTATTGCTGGATTTCGGGAATACCAAAAATACTCTCATTTGAAAAGCTTTGGATGCATTTTTTAATTCTGTCTTAGGATAGAGCCTTTTTTCCGCGAACTTACCCTTAATTGAGTGGCATCAAAATGCATAATTTTAGGCGTGTACGCTCATGCAGATAACACAAATGCCATACTAAGGAGTTAAAATTGTGAAGAGAAGGGCATAGAATGAAAGCTTGGTAATGGTTAGAGAAAAATTGCTACACTAGTCCATCTAAATAAGATATTAAATTAATAAACTGCGTAATCATTACCCCCTTTTACTAAACGTCAAATTAGGTCTTAGTGGCTGAGAAAGGCACCTTCCTAGTTTCCTGCCACAATTTTCATCTGCCTATGACATTTTCCTACGATTTTTTATTTCGACCTACTTCTCTCGACGAATAAGAATTTAGTTATATGAAGCCCATTTCTCCCTATACAGGGTGTGACGTTATAACTTCCTTTTTTCAAAATGCAATATAACCTTTTTAATGAATCAGGAATTTATTTTTTTATGGAATTAATGTAGGAACATATGTAAAGTTTTGTTTCACATAGTTTTGAAAATCATATCAGGCAGTTGATACCTCCCATTGTCCATACACAGAAAAATCGATTTCTGACATTTGTCATGATCCTTACCAGCATAACAGCGGATAGGTTGGCAATTTCTGCCCGGATGTTGGCCTTCAGGTCTTGAAGGGTCCTTGGACGGTTGATATAAACACGGGGTTTCACAAACAATTTAATAATAGATTTAATAAATTAATAAATAATAGATTTAACAAATAAATGTAGTTCCAACTTATCTTAGGGTAACATACTTGTTTGCTTACTTGCGTGAATCAAGCATATAGTAGCATTTTTGTTTTTAGTTTTTCGTAGCAATTAAATCTCAGTCGCAGTCTCCTGATGACGTTCCCAGCATGAGGAACGAAACGTTGAGCCGTTAAAGTTCATCACGCAACAGTATATCCGAAAATGGTTGATACTAATGCATATTGTAGCATTATTTTAATTTGACTGAATTTCTTACATAGGAATTATTGAATATCAGAGGACGCATTCATGCTCACGTTGATCTTTATAATTAATGCTCTATGCGTATTTGAAACTTAGCCTAATGATTTAAAGCATAAGTATCGGAAAGTTACTAACGAAGTTACTAACAAAGTTACGGAAACTATTGTTTTTTGAACTCAATCAGCAATCGATTCTAGATTCCTGCCAAATTTCGTTCTATCGATTTCACCCTTTTTGTGACCTCACTGTCAGCCATCTGTTATTGAAAAATCGCACTTTCGCCGTATGGGGCCACGTCGTAGCCTTTTTTGAACCTCCTCAGGTTAGCCAATAATCAGAAGAAAACTTCTTAATTGTTTTTCTCTGGAGATTATGGAATAACTACAGACAAATTGGAAGATGTTTTAAATGCTGCTTCTCCCTTCTCTCTTCATGAGTAGCGACTACGGTTCTGTTTTCAATTGACGTGATTTTACGGTGGTCTTATGTTTTCACGATCCAAAATTCTAGCTTTTATTGTTTTTTAAATTTTTATTTGATATAATTTTTAATTTAATATCTTGTACCTCTTGAACGATTTTCCTAAATTTTATCAAAATATTGAATAAATTAAAGAAATTGAATAAACTTATGAACCTTGCAATCGAATGCACAAAGCTCTAATTTTCAAAAGATATACATCCAGTCCAAATATGCCAGGGAGTTCAATCAAGCATGATATAATATTTATTTTCAACGCTCAGTGCAGTGTGCTTTATTCATATCTTAACCCCCTAATTGGTCTGCAGTAACTAACCTACAAACCTGTTGAGGTCATTTTTTTCATTCTGCCTGTATTTATTTGTCCAGTGGGCACGGTTCCAAAGTTTTGACTTTAAGACCCTTGATATCAAACGGTCCTTCAATATTCGATTGGTAAATATGCCCTCCATGAATAAAATGCGAAGTAATCGCATATGAATTCCATCAAGGACAAGCACAGTATTCCAATGTGGCAATGCACTTTGATATGAACAAGAACCTTTTCAAGACCCAAAAATTTTTGCAATATTGGCTGTCTAGACGTATGATATTTTCATAATCGCGGTACTAGTTATGACTGGCCTTTAATTTTTTTTAAATCTCAAGTGATATAATATAAAATATTTCAAATTGTATTTTTCCAATTTTCGGTCTTTAATAATAATTTTTATGTGATAACATATATTAATATTTTCGTCATGGATAGGAAAAAGACAAGTAATATTGTATCTTTCATTATATCGAACGAAATTTTATACTAATTACAAAAAAGGCTCATTGCTTTTATAAGATGAGCAGCAAGGAAATCAATGGTTAAAACGAAAAGAGATGAAAGATGAAGAACGCTTATAGTGATACGATATTTACTTGGCATTTTGGTTTGGAACGGAAGTAATAAATTGGCTTGAAAAGGAAAAAAGTGTGGTTAAATTAGGGCAAATAGAACTCTATAAGGAATCTGACGTCACGATTGATTATACTTTGCCATTAAAATGCCTCTATATTTAATTGCTAAGCGGTGCAAGATTTATGTTTATGTTTGTATATTATTTTAGGAGTAAATTAATCTTATCAAGCACCTTATATGAGAATGAAGTGTCTCACAAGATGTGATAAACGGCCAGTTGATTTAATCAGGCTTGATATATTTTATGATAATAAAAGCTTATTGCAATTTTACTTTGACAATGCCATTCATTGTTACTCTATGACTAAATTTTTCTCCATTGGACTTGAAGTTAGTTTCAATTCCTTCAGCCAATTCTAGCTAGCCAATCCAATAGCACTATCCAAAGTTTTCATGACTGGCACGGTAAATTTGAACGCAAAAATTTACTCCAGTCTGCACACAAATATCTCTAAACCATGTTGAGTAAATAATTATCTGAATACTACAACTCGAAAAATACACTGATGAATTCTGCAAAACTATCCACAACAGATCAAGAATATAATACTTACTGACCCTTAATGATGTTACTGACTTAGTCATCGTGACACAAAGATAAAAGCTTGTCAGGAGTTCAAAATAAATGGAAGAGATTACACACTTTTCTGGAAAACAATCCAGTTAAAACTTGTCCGGTCACCAAATTAGTGGTGAAGTCGATCGCCGAGGTAGTGCCAATGGAGAGATGCACCCTTTCCGAGACATTTTCCAAAAATTTCGAAAATTTAATTTCTACATCTAAATTATGAATAGCGTACTGTAGAAGTCACAAATCGAGAAGATTTAATGGCTTAAACTCGCCAAAATTAAAAAAATATGTTGAAAGAAACATGTGTAAATAAATAAGAATACTAAACGAGCATTCCTTGACAGCCAGAACTAAGACCATTTTCATAATTGCCACGAAGCATGGAGAAAAACACTTTTAATTTCACCTCACTCTTTTCCCGCTCACGGTTTCATGTTGCTAGCGGTGACACGTGGACATGGGCAAAGTATCCTTCAACCAGTCGCGAGAAGAATGGAAATCATGAGACCTGTGTCGCACCGGAATCTCCATGTCGAAATCACACGGGGGATGGAGGCAAAAAAGAAAGCAAAGAGACCACAGATCCGGTCAGAAGACGGAGAGAAAAGGTAGAATTGCGAAGGGTTATTTTTTTCTGCTTCCCTCCTCTCCCATTTCGGTGTTTTATTCTTTTTCGCTGACAAAACGAAGTCGGGGTCGACGCACTGAAGCCGATGTGCAGAGCGGTAACCGGAGGAGAAACGGGGTCTGTGGGGAAGGGATGTATCGGGCATCCGTTGTGCAGCGTGAGGTGGGGTCGGTCTCCGGTTGGCTTCGCTCGACCTGCCACAATTGACCGTACGGGGGCGAGTTTCATTCGCGCGGTCGACGGCCGGGGGCGACGGGGACAAAAGCCGGGAGTCACCCCGTGGGAGCTGAGCGGGTACGTGCGATAATTCGATGCATTGATCGCGGAATCCGTGTGTCGCCGGCTTTGGATATCGGAGTTGACTTTTAGGACGAGTTTGCACATAGAAGTCACTTCCATTACTAAACCCTAGGAAGTCGCTTGAAAGCGACACTTTGATATGTAAGCACACACTTCCAGGAGTTGATAGTGGTGGCAATCGACCACGGTTGCTACTTGCAAGGAAAATTGACAGGTTTCCATTTTGCCTGCCAGTCGCCTATCGATTCAGCGACAAAATCGAATCGCATCCGGTGAAATATTGGTCACGAGCCAGCAAACGGAGTTTAAAAAAGTAAAAAACGAATAATGTAGTAGGAGGACTCATTGCTGCTTATGTCAATATTTATTTCAACTAGAAAATGTATAAAATGCTTTAAAATACCCTATGGTAAGCTTCATGACTTATCTTTGGCTAAATAATGAGTACTATTGTCACAATAGACACACTTGATTCGGTGTAGTAATGCATAAGTATTGTAATGCATGCAAATTAATAAAATCCACGAATGAATATTGGACTAAAAAAGCGATATACGAACGTCAACATTGCCAAATTCAAGCGATTTTTGATTTTCCCATTTTATTTGTTTACTTTTGTCATCCAGGAAATTGTTTGGAAATAACCGGATTTTAGGTGTAAGCAGAACGATTCCTTGCGAGTAGCGATACGATTTTAGATATTGCTACACTCACCTCTTCCTTAAAAGTCAACTTTTATGTATAAACCCGCCCTTATGAAAAGAGTGAGTGTAGCGATGTATTAATTTTCACAGATTCTAGCAGTTTATTGTCTCGCTGGCATACTATGAGTTTCACTGATAAACAAGTCGCGGTAGGAAGGGAGGAATTCAAATCTGATTACCGTTTGCCGCTCTACATTTTTTTCAGTGACTTTTTGAATGATCATGTAGAATCCATCATAAAAAATTGATTTTCATGTGCTCAAATATGCAAGCATGCAGCTTCACCGGTGCACGTTAATGGTAAATACTAGGCTCTATGTCTTAAAATATTTGAACGCCGATTCCACCTGGCATTCATTAATCAGGAACATCTTTATCGTCAAAATACGATAGTGTGATATATCATAATCATTTCCTCAGAATATTGAAAAATCTATCTTTGCGGCAAATTTCTTTTTAAGTTGCCACTATTTTGGCCATTTGGGCTTCAACATGAACCTTATAACGTTGGATAAACATCTCTTTTTCATGACTACGTCGATACTTCGAGCCCTCGCTGATATACAATTCGCGAGGGGAAATTCAAATTCGATTACACAGGCCTGCAAAAACGATCTCTCTCTCTCGAATGATTTTTTTGTTGCCAAGAGCCATGTCCGGCGCAATTTTGAACGCTGAATCCGCATCTGCTCACAAAAATTGCCTATAATGTCAGGATTTTGAGATATCCTAAAACCACAGGTGATAAAGAAACTGTTCAAACAGATTCTAATTCTGGTTAAAAAGTGTATAGAATGCAACTACGTATCCTAGAAAAGCTATCATTCCCATAACCCGTTCCTAAATTTAAAACGGTAATTACCTGCACAGCCTTATATTTTTTTATGGGGGGTGCGTTTTCCTCTGGGGGATGTAAAGATGATAGGGGAAAGGCAGGAATGAATTAGAGAGAAGGATTCATGATTTGGCATTCGGTATTGGGTGGGAAACTTATTGGGGAGGTTCATGGGGGGGAGGGACTTATGGAGAGGAGTAGGATCGGCCCAAGAGATGCTAGAGGGAGATGGGCTGGCGTAACAGCCCAGGGGTTGGAAGAAACAATTTCCCCAGGGGTTTGAAGTGTCCCTCTCGTGGCGAAATGACAAAGGAGAAAACAAGGAGTACGCGATCCGCTCCCAGTAGCTTTCTCACATCCCAATTGTGACGAGAAGACGCGGTGGCAAGAAATCAAATAAGAAGGACTTATCCCCGGGCCCTCATCCTTTTCCGCCGATGCCTTCCTCATATAACAAAATACTGTTATTGGATTCCAGCACACGAAAAGAATTTCCTGTTTTGAAAATGAACCGAAGATTTTGCTATCATATCCCCTTGTTGCTTTCTTTCTTCTAGAAACACGTAAATAAAACATTAATATTTATCTCTTAATATTTCAAAGAACCTAGGCTGGTTTGAAATATAAAGTGGCCCTGATTTAAGAGTCACTTATTTCAGATTTTTGGAAAAACTTGAATATAGAATCTTTGAAGTGCATTTTAAAAATTGTGATGAAAATTAACCTTCTTCGAACGGAATTCTGAAACATAATCATGAAACAAATACTGCTGCCATATTACTTTGGTGAAAGTGCTATTTAAACACTTTAAAAAAATGTGCTAATACAATTAATTTATTTGATAAATACATTCATATTGAAATGACGTATTGTATATTTTTTGTATTGTATTTTTTATACAAATATATACAATAAATATTGTATATTTATTGTATATATTTGTATTGTATATATTTAATTTATTATAATTCTTTAGATAATATGATTAACACAAGTTATACTTCAACATTAACATCATAACGTACCTTTTTTAAACTTTTCCAAAATTTTCTTCACGTGACAGCTGAAACTATTTATTTCGGAGCTCCACTAGGCACGCCATCGTCCGTGAATATCGTCACACATTCATCTATTCCAATTTTTTGTCAAACCGCCGACAGAGACGCAACTTTCCACGCACTTAATCCGAAGCGTTACAATTTTGACTAGCGCAGCAACTAAATGGAAAAGCCTCTCAGGAAGCAGATGTTTCAATGATTTTGAAACGGTAAAAATTTGACTCGCTTGTCCAGAGAGGGCCAAATAGGGTTTTTTTTGGTTAGTTTTCCAATAATTTAGCTTAAACAGTGCAGATTTCAACATGGGCTTTTATGAATACTACTCATAAGGCAGCAAAAATACGTCAATTTGAACGCGAAAGCATGTTTAAGCTTTAAGTAGAACTGTTCGTAAGAAGTGAAAAGACCTGTAAAAATGATGAATACTGAAAAACAGGCATCTGTCATTCTATTTTTAAAACCTATTTGCGAGAAATGGCCTCAATTAGAGTCAAAGCTAACTAGTTTCCCGCTAATAGCACTGCATTATTTTCCTATTGCTGGACAAATGTGATTATTCAAAAAATACTCATAGAATAATCTGCATATTTCGCTCTGAAATTTTAGTTTTTTTAATAAGTAACTCATTTCATCACCAAAATCATGATTTTTTTAGGAGAATAAATAAAAATGTGTAACTAAGTATTTGTTTCCACCCTAATTGTCAATCCAGAGTCACTTAAAGATAAAATTGGAAGATCAAAAAAATATAATTTTGAAATGAAAAAATACGAGCTCTGCCTAACGCAATTTTAGTACTCAGTAATTTTGGCTATAAAGGTAGCGTTATAAGTAACGTGGAATTATATGAAAATGAGAAAAAGACAGCTAAATAACCCTTTCTTTAAGATATACTACTAATTACGTAACCATGTAAACATGGAGACCAGGAACAAGCTCTACAGAAAGTTCGCTTTGAGTATCATTGTGTGGAAATGAAACATAGACCAAAAAAGTAGAAAAAGATTCAAGCTTAGAACAATGAAAATATGGATCTGGAGGAAACCTTAGGATACAAATTTCGTAAGATGAGAAGGTAATGAAAATTTTTTCTAGAATACTATTAAATACAAATAGGATTAATGAGGGCGACACATTGTTTTGATGCATAATTAGTTGTTAACAAATTTATTTAATGTAGTGTGTGAAGTAAATTCAAAGTAAAGTGTTATAGAAGAAACCAAGATAAAGACCTATATCAATATTCAAAAACATGGAATAAGAGATAAACTTGGCATCTTACGCTATCTTGCATGTAGCTGTGATGGTAAGATTCTACGACAAAGGCATTTCCTATACGATAAGTTCCCACAGAGGGCCTCGAACCCATACGACCAAATATATTGATTCTGCAGAGAACGCTCAATCGCATATGGCCACTGCTTTTCAGTATCCTACAGGATAATGTGTGAATGAGTCGCATCCTTAACTGCTTACAAAGATTAATGAAGGGCTCCAGCATATCATTCATTGGATTGATGACATCTGTTGATGATAATGAATTGTGGAGAGTAGCTGATAGGAGATATATTTTAAATGTAACTGATAGCGGGAATGAGTGAATTAAAAATATTTTCGCTTACATTTATAGTCACACAAAGCTGATTTGAGCTGCAGACTCTGATTTAGGCATGGATTAGAATCATGTCCTTGTTTGTCTCATTCTCGTAAACATTAATATCAGTCTTTCTTAAACCCCACAGTGGATTTAGAACTTGCATTTGCTTAATTTTCAATGCACCATGAAGGGAATCTAAACGTTCAAGACTATTAAGCTCGTAAGAACGTGTAGGATGCATCTAAAAACTTAAAAGATGGGAAAAGAGATAAAAAGAATGAAAATGGAATAAAAATAAGAAGAAAGAGAAGTGGTTTAAGGTGACAGTTCTTAGGTGTAATTTTGTGCGGTGGGATTGCGTCACCATAATATTGTTTGAATTTTTGAACATCTAAATTAATGAATGTCAGTGTGAAAGTGAATAATCGGTTATAAATATCATTTATGATGGAACCACCTTAACTTCAGAATGTTATTGCACTTATTCAATTAAGATCAATTTTGATATGGTTAAATTGAAGAAGAATCGCACTTGTCTATAACAGGGAAACGGAATGGACTCCTAGACATTTCATGTCAAATAATCCAGTAAGAATTTAGTTGATTGCATGACAATTGTTGAAAAAATCCATTACTAGTACACGAATGACCACATTCAGTGGTAGTTGAATGCTATGACTGCAGCCATTTTTCAAAGATGCTGCATATGACATTTTTATAGTGTTTATGTTTACTCAATTCGTAACAACCGAAGAAAAGACAAAGGCAATGGAGATATCCTTAGCAAATACTATAGTACTCCTAATGGAAAACCTTTTCTTCAATTTTTATTTTTTCATTTTACATTTCTTAATGCTGAAAAAGAACTTTAAAATGTTATTCCTTCAAAAAACTGCTTTTCGACTTGTAAAAACTATGCGAAAAAATAAAGTCATAAACTTAAGTGTTTTTGTAATTAAAGCAATGAAGTAGAAGAATATTCTCAGTTATTGCTATACTTGTGGAACAAAAGTTTTCTTTTCTGCAAGCTAACAAAATTAACTCGCCCTCAACATCAGTTGTATTTAGACTTCCCAGAGAGAAGTATTAATAATATGTGGCTATGAGAATATTCAGATATTTATGAGCCCAACATAAGGTAAATATTTCGAGTTTCAGGTTGTACTTGTAAGATAAATATAGTAGCTGTTAACTATCTTGGCGCTATAAGCCATTTTTATTTTTCATCTAATTTATTCCACCAGGGTTGAAATTCGCTATGAAAAAATCATGTTACTTGACCAGGATACGAACCCGGATCTCCCAATTGCCGGTCAGGTGTGTTAGCCAGTTATACCACCAAGCCATCTTCCTTCAAGGCGAATTTCGAGGGGGGTTTATGCGAACTAGATGTTCAGGCCTCAAGTCTATATTGTAGCACATGAGACGAAGTCGTGCTTACAAAGCCACTGTCGCGGTGGATAAACCCAACATTGTCGTTATTAAAACGACGAAATTGACAAATTTCCAAACATTGCATGTAATAAATGCAATGGTACGAAGTCACTCGCACGGGTGCATATACACCAGGGTTGAAATTCGCTATGAAAAAATCATTTGACTTAACCTATTCCAAGTTTTCTATGGAGCTAGTTTTAGTACCGACCTAATTGTTGAGTTACATATCTTGTTGAGCAACAATGCTTCATTATTTTTCTACCCACCGAGTAGGGATGGCGTTTTATGTAGCGGAAAGGAGTGGGGAATGTAAAAGAGGAAAAAATGGGATTTTTTAAAGGGTGGAGTGGGAGATTATGAGGAAGCGCAAGGGTGGCTTACACACTCTCACGTGCTGAATTTCCGCACATACACGCGTGTCACGCAGGAACAAATCCCGACCTTATGGTCTTACGTGAGAGGAATCGGATGTGTCCTCGAAGGTTGGGTATCTTCTGGTCTCATCGTTCTCTCACCATCTCATTCTCCCTCTAGTTTTTCATTTCTTTTCTTCTCCCATATCTATAACCCTGCCGCTCATCTTTTTCCCAAGCCATGCAAACCCTGTTTTAAATAGGTGGTGAGAAGATAGGCCATCACGGGTCATTCAATCCTAGGATGATTTGACGGACTAGTTCCCTTACCTCCTGTTAGTTCTGCATACGTATTTTCCTCGTTATATGTCCCATGAACTTATTCCTGGGTCTTCCTGTGGGGACTTTTCCGTCTATTTTACCATAACGTATGTTCTCCACAAATCCATAGGCATGGTTGAGCAGCAAAGGACAAGGTCTACATGACTAAGGAAGGAATGCCGTCTTATTCTAGATGTTTTTATGGTTTAATGTTCACGGTTTTTCACATACAGACTTAGCCTCCCCATTATATGATCATTAGCAACCATCAAGTTATGGAAATGCGGTCAAGGTGGTGAACTTTTGTGTGCCTTAAGTAGTCAACCTAAATGACATGTGACACGCTTTAAGTTACGCCCATCATCATCTGTCGTTCAATTCTAAGATTATTTAACTGCAGCTTTCCACCCTTCCCTATCTATTGCTTGTTCCCTAACCTATTGCTATCTCTCCCAATGTACTTTCTTCTTTATCTGATCAATGAAAATATTCCTGGGTCTGCCTCTGAGGACCTTTCCTTCAATTTTACTTTCAATTTTGTTCTTCACCAACCTATAGTGTCTCAGGGTATGTCCAATCCTTCTGTGTATTATTTTCCGTCGAGTTTTAGATATAGTCTTTCCCTCTTCTATACTTCTGGAAACTTAATCATTTCTAAACCCATTATGTCCCAGGGTATGTCCCATCCATCTTGGTCTTCTGTTCTGCATGGTATTACATATGGTCCTTTCCTCTTCTACTCTTCTGTACACTTCATCATTCCTTATTTTATCCGTCCATTTAATCTTCAGCATCCTTCTTCAGCACCATGTTTCGAAGGTTTTTGGTTTTTTTTTTTTAATTTGGTCTGGTTAGATTTCCCAAGCTTCTGGCTCTGCTGGTTCATGCTTCCGCTACGTACAGTGTGATGCTCCATACGAAGGTTTTCACATACTGTTTCCTATAAGGTTATCCTAGGGTTCATGTAGATAAAAATTTGCAACACTTGGCGTTTTCTCGCGCTATCTGATGCATTATAGAATAGTGTTCTTATGCGATGTTTTTGCACGCTCTGCGCACTCTGACTGCAGCCCTCTACCATTTCCCATCCAATGCTAGATCCCTGTAAGCTTACCATATTTACTCGTCTCTATATTTGACCCATGAACCTAATTTTCTCTTTAATTGGTCTATGAACGTTTTTCTTGGCTCATCCTTTGAGGACTTATTTCTCTATTTTATCTTCAGTTATGTTCTTCACCTACTAGTTTTGTCTCAGTGTGTGCCTAATCTATCTATATCTTTATTTCTGTTTTCATCTGGTTTCCAATGAGCTATGCTTCTGAGTCATAGAATGGTATGCTTCACTCAAAGGTTTCTCAAACTGCTTCCCAGATTATATATATGTTGTCCCCATTGGTAAAATACTTGATGCATGAGGAATTTCCTAGAGCAATCTGATGCATGTTTGGAGTCGTGTTAATCTTCGTAGTTTTCCTTACGTTTATGCCTTAACGACTGCATGAATATACAAATTACAGAGTAAAGAGTGACCTTTTTAATGGGGGCCTCTCAAATTTTAGGATATATGTAGTTTATTTCGTGACACATACTTTCGCAGGCCTCTGGGGTGGGTTTTTCCGAGACTTGATGTAAAAAAGAAACGGCCGATCTTTTCGGGAGATTTGCCGTCGGGTGAATTCTAAACGGCAGGTATTCGTAGCTTTTGGAGATTTTTTTCCAACTTTCACAAACAGCTTAAAGCATTTAAAAAATGTAAAATAAAATAAGAGTCTAAAAAGTTAGATATTTATTCCTGCATTTTATTGAGCCATTTGGATCGCTATCTTCGTAGGCCACTTAATTCTCTGTAGAGAAGGCGTGGTTGTATCTCCGCCCCGTCTCAAAGTCTCGCCTCGGGAAATATTGGCCTTCTTAATGGATTGGGAGAACTCTCCCTTGAAATTACGTCGCATTAAGCTCGTATTCAGGCGCTTGAGAGCCATTATTGGCGGGAGCACAATTTAAGTAGCAGACTATTTTCCGCTAATCATTCAATTACTTGAACATGTCCTAAGCGTGTAGCTTATTTCAAGGGGCACTGGGTATTTTCGTGAGCGAAATCCTTTATCCCGAAATCTGGTACTTTATTTTCCAATTTCTTTTATTCCTCCTGCTAATGTTTTGACCTAAGGAACTCTGAGAAGCTGGGGCGAGGTGAAAATTTTAGCAAACTACTGCCAGGATACAGACATAATAGTTGTACAGACATAATACAGACATATGCTTTACTGTTGGATATTTTTGTCTTGTTTACGGTCTAGATGGATTGATAACCATGAGAAACAAATAAAGCTGATAAAAAATACGTATACTGAGGAAGATTTGCACGAAAGATACTAACATATAAAGTTTGCGAAATTAATTACGCATCGGATGTTGAAAAATCTTTTAGCTGAATCAATTTATTAATATTGCACCCATTAAATGGTCGAAATATCAGCACTGTGCTCATCATTTGCAAAAAAGTTATTATGTATGTAATTTATGGCTCAATCGGTTTTCAAAAATTTATGGTAGAAATAATAGAGCAACAAGATTCTTGAATTGTGGTAATTTATGTATTTCAATTCATAGTCAACGTTTCTCTAATATTTTTAGCATCATCAGAGATTTAAAACATCAGAAAGACGAGTCACAGCAGGTAGATTTACAGATATTTATAAAGATAATTATTAAAATGAGTGTCAGAAGAAATTTCCAAACTATTAAGCTTATAAATATTTGAGCATGAATAAGGTAAACTACTACTAAATGCAGTAAAGAAATAGGAAGGCTGTTCAAAAAATAACGGGAATTTCAGTGTTGCAGGGTAACGGATAGTTCTTGCGACATCTGGTGGTCAGCGATGCATTGTTCACTTCCTCCCGAATAGCCATGGTTTCCATTTTGTAAAAATCTTGTTTAGTGTCCGTCATATACCTCTACAAGTGGACGCTGTTTTATTTGCCGCGGCGAGTTTTTCAATGCCCGAGTTTAGGGGATCAAGGTTACAATATGAAATTTTGCGTGTACATTTGAAAATTTTAAGTGAAAGCTTCAAAATTTTTACGAAGACTTACTAAGATATCGCTCTTAGTTGTGCGCACTGTTATAAACGATTTTCCCAATTTTCAAATTGGCTTATCTGTTAGTTTAAGACGATCTTCAACCAGGAAAACTTACAACGTCAACTGACGGCAGTATTACTTACGGGGAGTGTCAGATAGCCGGGTCTCAGATTTTATTCAAACT